>CM051237.1:345526777-346726777 GCA_027917425.1 Gastrophryne carolinensis | reverse complement strand
AGATCTAGATATGTACATGTAGGCAGAAATGTATGACACACATTGTTGGGCATATATTACTATGGTTTACACATTAAATGGCTACAAAGTTAACCAACAAATAACCAAATAATGGGTTGCTAGACACTTAAACTATGATTGATATGGCACAACACACTGTAATTATAAAAATAGAAAACATTTATTAAGGCGGCCAACATGGCCAGCATTCCGGCAAAAACCATACCCCCCACCCTAATGATGCCTCTTCTTGCCCAGCAGCATAAGGCGTGTCCGACGGACATACTGCCACAGTCTGCGATGCTCCGTTTCACAAGCTGTAGAGGGTATAAAAAAACAATATTAAACACATATAATGTGAGCTCAACATACACAGATGTAGCAATGTAATGAAATTGCCTCAAATTATCTGAGCCTCACATTCCCATTGTTGTAAACTGTGCCCTTATGTGTTACCATTATATGAGTACTCGTGCCTGCCTTACATGTGGCTGCAACATCCCAAGCATACATTTACTGTGAAGTCTTGGGAATAAATAAGGGATAATCCCAGTGTGCACATTTATTTGGTTATTTACTGCAAAACATCAGGGCCTAAGTCCTAACGATTAAACTGCTTGGGCCAAGCATATTACAGTTCACCACCTTAGCAGGCCAATTTGTTTGTTCTCCAAACACATTTTCACACTACGTATAAAAAACATGAATGTGAGCCAACAATCAAGCATGCAGACATGCATTTAGGATTGTAGGACAATCACATGTAACCTAGATGTGTGCTTAGAAAAGACATAGGTACATTGTCAATTTCTAAAGAATTTACAATAAGACATAGGTGTCCAAAGTCTTTAGGCATATGAAGTGGGATGTATTCACCATCGCAGCTGTGGCTGGGGCCCATGCTGCTGGACATCCCAGGAGCTGGGGTGAGGAGTATGGTCACCGGCTCCGTCTGCGTGGCAACATCTGTCAGGAGAAAGCAAAAGAGCAAAAAAATATTAGTTGGGCAATGACACATGAAGGTTTGACATCCATCTGTTTAGGGAGTCTGGAAAAAAAAATGCTTCCATGGTTACACACATGTTGTCAGACATTAGCATATTTCCTGGTCCATGAATGAATGTAAATTATTTATGTGGGCAACATGGACACATCAAGATAATGTGCCAATAACCTTTAAAGTGCAATGCTAAGGCGTAATTTGAAGTTGAGTGTGTACTTTGAGAGTGTGAAACATGTGTTAGCCGGACCAACTTACCAAAATAACACATTTGCTAGCCCCCATCATGGTGTGGCCTGAAACATAGGGGTGGTTGGCTGTTGGATTGCACTGTAGTGGGGTTTGTGATGTTAACTTAAATTCGCAAAACATCTTGTACTATGGACCAGGAAACATGTGTATGTTTAAGGAATGTCATATCATAACATATGGAATGTTAGGGATAACAACAAACACTTACCATGACTATGCCCGCAGGCAAGGGCTGGCGCATAGCTGATGGAGGTGGTGGCTCTATGATGCCCTAAAAACCAGATTACAAGGGCACAGGATTAGTGTTAACTCACCAGGATCACCTGTAACAGACAAACAAGAATTAGAAATGCACTCACCAGGGGATGACCTGCCGCTGGTTTCCCAGGGAGGACTCTGAGGAGGAGGCGTGGAGCCTCGACTCCTCACAATTGGCCCTGAAGATCCCAAACCACATGGGCCACCCTCCTCCCTCTCACTCCCAGATCCTCGAGGGAGTGTGGGTGAGTCCACTTCCACCTCCCCACTTGGACTCTCCACTTGAGAGTGGCCCACGGGGTTTGCGGACTCAGCAGAGTCCAATTGTGAGGAGCTGAGGCTCCACACTGCCCGCCCCCCTGCAGCACGCTCCTCTGGGGCGTCATCCCCTTCCTCCCCTGGGTCCTCTAGATTAGACTGGTGAGAGGGCCCCTCCCCCGCAGAGTCATCCGACCCCACCAATCTGCTGCGGAGGAGGAAACCCTTCCCACGTTTGCCCAGGGGAGGACGCTTATCTGTGTAAAAGGGGGCAAAAAAAAGGACAACTTTAAAACCCAGAATGTTTACAAAAAAAAAAATAAAAAATAAAAACATTAGTGGATTGATTAACATGTTGTGAGCTGACACTTACCTGAAGCATAGGCATCATAGAGCCTATACACGCCCTCTGGGTCCCGGCGCTTGAAGTCCGACCACTTCTGGACAATTGACCGGACGGTGAGGTTGGTGTGGAAGCGCCGGGACACAGTGGCCTTCACCTCCACCGCTATGCGCCTCTTCGCCCCACGGGCATAATCATATTCCCTCAGCAAAAAATCCTAAAAAAATAAAAAAATTAAAAAAAATTACAAATCATATATATATATATATATATATATATATATAGTAATAAGCATAAATAACAAGCTATATGGTTGCACAGCATAAATGCAACATATACTTACTTTGACCACCTGGCCGTTCACCCGAGGATCCACCCTTTTGCGACGCAATTGGGGGGGTGCAGGGGATGTTGAGGGACCAGGGGAGACAGGGGGAGGAGGGGGGGAAGGGATTGGGGAGGAAGAATCGGAGGTGTAGCTGGGGAGGGGGACAGCTCTGCGTCTGGGCCGTATGGTGAATCCTCAGAGGTGGAAACTGGAAGTTGCAAAACGAAAGTAAAAGTAAAAAAAAAACAAACACGCATCGCTAAAATACGCTGGAATACGCTTAGCAATTGAATACGCTTAGCAATTCGCTAGGGTACGCAACATCACAATAACGTATAGCGCCGAGTCAGCGCTGGCCGTGTCTGCTGCGTATTCAGCAACAGCGACTGGGGGGGGCGTGTCGTGTGAAATAGCGAACCAAAACCAAACACACATTTATGAACTTCATAGCGCCTGCTACACACAGCGACTCGGCATAGCGACTGGGCCGCGCCGCTATACCACAGATTCATCAAAGACATTACTGTCAGAGAGCGTGGGCGCTGTTGTTCAGTGACTGCGGCACAGAGCGCCTGTAACGCTATAACAAAAAAGATAGTTTGGGGGGTTAGACACCTTCGAAAACGCTAACAATAACTGAAATGACATTGGGAGAGTGCTGTGATTTGGACATCCAAGTGACACAGTCCTAATTGAATCTTTAAAAAAAACAAACCAAAGCATTACAGAAAAATCCTAAATTATGTTTTATGCATGACAGAATTGATTTAAAAACCAAAAAAAAAAAAAAAATGCAAAAACAATGTCTGCCATTGAAGTGTATGGGAGAGCGCCAGGTAGCGAGAGGTAATACCTTGCGCTGTGCAAGGCACAACACTGGCGCTGTTCGCTATGGTTGAAAATTTGATGAATCTGCCGCTACATGGCGCTATTCCAGTCGCTACACAGATTTCGGATGATAAATGTGCTATTGTGAGCCGGGTCCGGCGTTGACCAGCATTCATCCGTCGCTAATTAGCGCTACCTCCCGCTAACCAGGCGCTGCCTGACGCTATCTCTTGTTAAATAAGGGCCTAGGATTAAAGTCTTAACTATGCCTGGGGAGATGCTTATTCTTTCTGATATGCTGTCCTCTAGGAATATCCCCAATAGTGAGTTTCTCCGCTTTCTACAAATCTCCCACTATGGGAGAACCACAATTAAACTCCATGCGTGATGGTGGTTGTTGGTGCTTTATACTGATAAATGAACAATAGATAGAGAATAGATAGGATAAGTAGATTGAAAGATACATAGACGTTAGGAAGAAAGGATGATAGATAGATAGATAGATAGATAGATAGATAGATAGATAGATAGATAGATAGATATGAAGGCTATCGAGATAGATAAATATATTGACTGAAGATGGATTGAAAGTTAAAAAGAGAAAACAAATAGAAAGAAAGGATAGACAGATAACTATAGGATTGAATGAAGAATAAATAGGTGAATAGAAAGACATGGTAGCTCATAGTGGGACAGCATGGGGTGAGTACTGTGCTGCAGTGACATGTGCCCCCCTCCCCCCGCCTTGATCACAGGGACTCGCTCAGAATTTCTAAAGCAGTTAGTCGGCTCTACCAAGCCTTTGCTGTACCTAATCTCAATCACCCAGAAACAATACAGCCTATTGGTCTACAGCTAGCCACACTCTACTGCCCTGGGAGAGATGCTTTTGTGGCTTCCCATGGCTTAGCGGGTGAGCAGGACATGGGAATTAAAAAAAAATCCTAATATGTTAGCAATCTTTCTGGACTCACAATCAGTTATTAGCTGTTGATGTTCTTTGCTGCCCAGACTAATAAGATGTTGAAGGGCAACTTCAATCCCCACATCCATATGCTGTGTGGTCTGTGTTTATTTATATAGCACCATCATCTTCCCTAGTGCTTTACAAGGTATCCATGAACACAGGGCCGTATTTAGGGTTCATGCTGCCCTAGGCACACTTTTTTCACCCCCCCCACTGCCTTATATTGCTAAATAGACACAGCAATGCAGGGAGGGGGATCTTGGATCTGCTGCATAGACTCCCCCCTCTCTGTGCGTGGCCCTGTTCATCCATTCATGTCGCTGGATCCCGTGTGAGGTAAGGAATTCTCAGCTCCAGGGCAGCGGGTGGTTCATTAGGTGATTAGAATTGACTGTGATGAAACTAAAGAGCTGCAGCCAAGAGATCGAGCCTGCTGACTGAGAGTTAAGTAATATTGTTTTTTTTTGTTCCCAGTCCCAGTCCTGAACTGCCTATTTAACATACTACAGCTTTTGACTATTCTGGTGATATGTCCTTGCTATGGGTGAAACCCCCAAGGTCACCGATACTCACCTTTCATCATTCTAATGCAGAGGCTCTCAGATCTGTTTGCTGTGCATTTGTAATTCGCATGCACCACTGGACGGGAAAGAGGTGAGTTTCACAGGGTGATTTGAGGGGTTTCACACAGCGGCACAGAAAATATCCGGGAAAGTCAAAATCCCAGTCTGGGTTTTTTTCTTCTTTAAGCAAACAGAGGCAGGATAGAGAGAGCAAGAGACAGAGAGAGATAGAGAGAGAGAAATGAATAAAGAAAGAAGAAAACAGAGAGAGAAGAAATGTAAAAAAGAATAAAGAAGGAAGGATACAAAAAGTAATAAAGAGAGGACGAAAGAAAGAAAGGAATAAAGAGACAAAAGAAAGAACGATGAGGAGGTAGAAAAGAAATGCAAGGAAGGAAAGAAGAGAGAACGAAGGAATGAAAGAAAGAGAATAAAAAAGGAAAGGAGAAAAAAAAGGAAAACAAATAAAGAAAATAAAGTAAGACAGAAAAAAAACATAGAAAAGAGATAGGACTGAGGTAAAAAAAAGGAAGGAAAGCAAGAAGAAAAAAAGGAAAGAAGGGGGAAAGAAAGTGAGAAGGAGGACAGAAAGAAAGAAAATAGTCAAGCGAGGGAAGAAAAGACATGAATTAAGACAGTAAAGGAAGAAAAAAGGAGAAAGAGGAATGGAAAGAAAGAAATACAGAAAAGAGGAATTAAAAAAAAAGACAGGAAAGAAATAAGGAAGAAAAACATGAAGGTCAAAAGGAAGGAAGGGAAAAAGTAAAGGAAGGAGGGAAAATAGGGAAGGAAACATAGAAAGCAAGTAAAGGACAAATGTGAGTGGAGGTAGTGAGGAAAGAGAAAAAAGGAATGGAACAAGGGAGAAAAAAAAGATTGGAGGAAAGTAATGCAGTAGGGGAGAAGGAATGTGGAAAAGAAAGAGGAAAAAAAAAGACGGGAATGCAACAAAGACGTGAAAATTTTAAAAAAGAGAGGGAAGGAGGGGAGGAACAAAAGAAAGGGAGGGAGCCAGGCGAAAATGAAGAAAGGAAAGAAAAACATGGAACAAAATAAAGAAGATGAAGAGGAAGAATGGAAAGAAAAAGGGGTAAAAAAATAAGGAAGGAAGGAAAGAAATGAGTAAGAAATAAAGGCACGAAGACAGTTAAATGAAAGATCAATACAAGTGCTGCATAACCTTACTCGGCTGGTGTGCTACTTTCTGGAGCATGGGAGGCACATGAGCTGCCCCTAAGCTAAGGTACCTGTTAGTGCTGCTGCCTGTGTCCTCAATGATGGGGGCGGCCATCTTGCCATAGCCCCTGCTGGTTTGAGCTTTATGTAGCTGATCTCAACATTGAGCACATTCACCTACACAGCAGCTTGGAGAGGGGTGAAAGAAGGGGGAAATGCTAACTGGAGTCCAGACACCGACTTTCAGCGCCTGAGACTGCTCACCGGGGCATGCTGAGGGAGGCCAGACTGACACACAGAGAGGCAGGGGGCGCTGTGCTCAGCTTCCCATTCATTTTGGCCCTTATTTATCAAGGGCTAGCCCAGGTAGTGTCCAGCTAGCGCGGGATTCATCATGTAGCCGACTGCAACGAACAGCGCCGCTGCTAATCCCATCACAGCGACAGGTATGACCTGGCGCTCCCTGGCGTGGTCCAATGCATTTCAATGGAGCAATCTTTAAATAATCATAATTAATTGCTATTACTGTTTTTTTTTTTTTTTTTTTTATGTCAAAAATTCTGTGACCACTTCTGCAATGTTAGGTTTTTTTTTAAAGTAAAAAAAAAAAAAAAAAAAAAATGTGCAGAATTGATATTACAGGTCTGATATTCATGTATTCATATTACAAAATGTTTAGAAAAACTTGTATAATTTTTACATATAAAAAAAAAGGTTGTTTGGGGGTTAAAAACTACTTTACACACATCGCCGCCAGCGCTCTGGGGTTTAAACAAGGAATTCACAGCGCGAGAAATTTTTGAGCGTGATTTCTTAATGAATCTGCAGCAAGCCGTTCGCTCTGGCCATTCGCTGTCAGGCGCACCCATACAAGCGGAACCTGTGAAACAGCGACCCCTAACCCCGTATTCAACATTACCGCACACCGACTGAGTCGCTGTCAACAAGCAAACCCCGGCCAAGCACAGCGAATACTAGCTGGCGCTGTGAAAATCACGCTACTGGCGCTCATCTGTCGCTACCTGGCGCTATTAATGAATCGGCCTCCCCGTCTCTGGTGGCCTAGCCCCGCCCCTTTTCCCTGCCGTGTTTAGTTCATTGCTGTCTGTGGAGGTGGGTGTTGATGGCTTTGTGTGAAAAAACACTATTGGCAGCTTTGGAATATGGCTGGAAGCTGCCTGATTGCTTGCAGATGGAATTTCTTTTCTTTTTTTTTTTTTTTTAATTGGATCCTTGCTGGTTGGAGCCCCCAATCCCCGCCCCCACTGTAGCTCCGCCGTAGGCACGTGCCTACATGTGCCTAGTGGCAAATATGGCCCTGCATGAACATATACACTTATTTTATTAATACCATGGAGAGCCCTACAAAATAGATTTTTTTACATACCTGTATTTACATAAAAATCATACGTATAAATAAGTCAGATTACCAATCAAATGAGGCTTCTTTACCACTGTGGCATCTGTGTGACGATTGTGATGCGCTTTCGATCACCCCACAAACGCAATGAAAGTGCAACCGATAGTAACCTACAGCCGCTTTCACACCACAGCAGTGTGATTGCAGCCAGATCGCAATTGCCCTGAAAAGCCCCATATGCCATGTGTTTGTGGCGATTTTGACAGTCCCTTTAAGTTATGACACATAGGCCTTAATTCATTAATTCTCATGGTATTTAAAAAAATTCAATTCGGGAGAATATTTATATATCTCCTGCAATCCGCCTTAATTCCATATGCAAACTTCCCTTGTGTAGTAATGGTAATGCTCTCAAAAAAAGAAAAAATGTATCACAGAGCAATATTGCTACAATCATTCACTTCACTTATTTGTAAGCCATAATAAAACATCTTATTCCACTCCATTTATTGCCACCAGATTAAATAGCAATACTTTCCAATGTAACAAAACCCATGACGGATTTACGCAAATAGCTAAGTACAGTACTTCTTACCTGGGCTTCTATCACGCTTTTAGATGTAAACCGACCAGCAGTTCTTTCTCCGACTGGTCCCCTGTCTGGCGGACTCATGTGGGTTAGAAACTCCACCTGATTATGACACCACGTCCCCCGAAGGTCTATTCGTTTTGCATCTGAAAGCATGATAGTAGATCGGGAAGGGTAAGGAGTACCTAGCTATCTGTGTAGCGCCCCCCTTAAGTTTTGTTAAAGGCACATACTTACCAATAGAGGTCACATTTTATTTATTGTGAAAAGCACAAGGTGTGAGATGAAATGTAATGGAAGATAGTAACACGGTGTGATTGATCAACATACGTTTTTGTTTATTTCATATGTGACAGTTTTTTGGTGTGTAATATGTTAGTATGTTTGCACTATAGGCTCGATTCAGAGACACATTCGTCCGGACTTCCGTAGCTGTCTGTGAAAGTTTTGGTGGGTGTTTGTCATTTTTTTGCTTTTTTTCTTCATTTTTCATTCATACGAACGTTCGGGAATGCGCTTTCGATGAACGGAAGCAAATCGCAACATTTCCGTTCGGATCATTTTCCAAACAAACGTTAACAGATAACTTCCGTTGTTGGGATGGGTTTCCATCTGATTCAGAGATCTGATTTCCAACGGACCACCACCCTATAAATCCGTTTCATTTCCGATCCACTTACGGGACCTTTGAGGACTCGGATTGCTATTGTTGAACATGTTTTGCGGCTATGTGGAGGAGTCTGCGTGCCTTTAGCACCAAGGCATTGCATGTATCAGCATGGCCGAGGCCATAAATTGTATAGCAATGCATACCTGAATCAATACATTTCATGTATGCCTTATAGATGCATTTTAATGCTGACCTAAATTAGTCCTTAGCATGTCAACATTTATTTTTCCACACATCCATATAATTGCTATATTATTTTAGACTTATGTCCTTTGTGAATTATATTTGGATTGTTGAACTTGAATCTTAATTTGTTGTAGGAGTTATTGTTTTAGTTGGTTACCTTTGCTTTGTGTAATTTTTTTTATATTTGGTTGCAGGAACTGCAAGATGTGCCACTCGCCCTTGCTCCTGATGCCCGTTCTTTGCCTGCAGAATGCGGGCCAGGGGTTCTCTAATTGGGCACTATGCAAAACCCGGCCCGTGGCGAGGGCCCTCTGGCTTTTGAAGTCCAGATTTAGGTGTTTGGACCATACGGGGGGGGGCACTGCAGTATGACCCCAACAAGGTTATCCCAATATTTTAATTTAGTGGCACAACTGAGTTTCAGAGTCCTTCAGTTGGTGGGCGAGATGCAGGAGCTGCGCAACTTGTTGGGGACCACAGATGAAGAATAATGTTCTGTGGCCTGCCATTGCTATGTATTTTGTTTTTTATAGTTTTAAATATTTGAAATTTTCATAATTTTTTACAATTGTTTATTTTATGATAGAATAAAAAAAAATGTTACATTGTCATTTCATTTACAAAATACATTAACACAAAACTAATGGGCCCAGAAATATTTAAAGATGAATATTCACATGACCGAGAAGTGATTTGGGTAAGTTTAATGGGGCTAAAATGGAAGATGAACCTAACCAAGAAGTGGTTTGGGTGAGCTTTAAGGGTCCAAAAGGGAAGATGGAGGATAGTGCTAAGTGATTTAGCTAAACATTGTAGTAGAAGTGAGGGTGGCATATATGTAGGCGAGCACTTTAATGAGTGAAGTTTGTAGTGAGCAGGCGCAAGATCGTAAGGATTTCCGTCTGGATGATTATTTATTGAAAAAGGGAAACAGAAACTAACGGGAAACGTAAAGGATTCGTTGGAGGATACAATGGGAAAAGGGCAAAAACTAAAGCCTACGTTGTAACATGTGAAAATGAAACGGAAAAGTCTGGATGGAAAATGACATCCTCGTATTCGTAATCTGCCGTACGAACGGACGGAAACTTTACAGAAGGTTTTCAATGCATGCATAGAATCGCTCGTACACTCATACGAGAACGGAAACATTTCCAGAAAAAAACAGATCGGAACTAAAACGGAAGTTTTTTTTTGTCTCTTTGAATCGAGCCTTATGTACGAACGCATTTTCTTGGTGTGTAGCATTTCATGAGACAGTCAGTACACTTTCTTAGAGATCAGTGACATATGTCACTCATCCTTCCCTGCAGCCACAGGAAACACTCTCCCTTAAATCCTAGTTAGAATTTTTGTCCGCACCTAGCATGGTCAGGGAGGGGAGGTTGAAGCGTTTCAGCCCTTCCAAGTGGTCCCTTTGGATCCGGCTGGCTCTCCATCATCACTCCAGACAGAAGGTGTTCAATCCTCTCACTACCTTCTAGTCAGCCATAGATGCAGCATAGCACTCCATCTGCAGGTGAGTGCTCATGTTGTCCCTGTTTAACACATAATTATTTGTAAGCGGCAATAAATCTTGCAACCACAGCTCCTTCCTGTAGTTCCAAGCAGTTCTGCATTTGGTTGAGCTAGATGTTGTTTTGACACATACAGTACATGACTGCTTTGCAATTGCAAACTGTACATACAATTACAATATGTTAATTTTATGTTAATATCAATCCTTTGTTGTTTTTCATGTTCTTCTCTAATCCAAGATCCCGACTTGGAAGCCCCTCCCCCCCAGTAAAGTAGGTCCATCTCTTCGCTACACCACAAAATCCAGCCAGGTAATTTGACCTATGACAAATATTAATAGTTATTCAAGCATGTTTTTCTTGTATCAACTACTTTGCTAAAAGATTTTTTAATTATTCTTTGTGTCACTTAGACATCAGGGACATCATTTATTTTGACGATACACTGCTTATCCCAGCCAATCACAGGGAGGATGTATAGTCCAGGCATAAATTATTGTATATGACCACATTTTTGGAAACACACTCTGACTATGTTGTTTTCAAATAGTCATTTCTTACCCAATAGTAGTTGTCCATTTTATGTGTCACAAAATTAAATTAAACACACAGATCAATAACCCACATAGTTGTTAACCAAGGCTCTCCAAAATGTTAATCTTGTGTAATTAGTTAATGGTGTGTTATCATTAGAGTCAATTTTCAGTTTGACACAAAATGTACCTATGTTTACCCCTCTAGATTATCTTGGTCATAGGTCAAAGACTTGCATATTTACACAGAGTGTTCAGCAAGAGGCGCTGATGTTCAATTTACCGCCAATCCTGGTCCCGTCGTTGATGGCGTTTAGTTCAAATGGTCCACAGCAGGGACTACAGAAAGATGGCTGCTGTCCCTATGAATGAGGGCAGTCCTAGTGAGTGTTTGCCCACTCACCTTGGCTTTCCTTCTTCCTCCTCTGGGCTAGCCTATATTGTGTGTGCATCCCCTCAGTGTTTCTCACCTTGTCCCTCCTTTTTCCTTCCCTTTTGGTGCATCCCATGTTTTGTGCACATCCCTACAGTGTTGCTCACCTTGTCCTTCCTTGTTCTTCCTCTTGTGTTCTTATCCGTGTTCCCTGAGTGGCTTCACAAACCTTTCCATCTCCACTTTCCCTTCAGCAACCTGCAGTCAGAATGTTGTTTGAACAGAACACACCACACACAGTAATCTTTTTTTTTTAAACATTTATTTTTTTCCTAATGTTAGACTGGTTTCACAGCAGCACCCCACATCTGCCTGTGAAAAGCTGCCCATAGTAATCTATGGGTGTTTTCACATATGCTACAGTTGTTTGCAAAGCACTCTGAGTGCACCGCAGAAGCCTTGCCAGTGGCATCTTGAGGCCTCAGTGCTTGTGATTCCACTCCATTCAATGGAGAATGCGAATGCTAACGCCCTCCAGAAGCTGAACACAGCAAGCACTCTGGTGTTAAACCAGTCTTAAGGACAGCTGCTTCCACGCCCATCTGGCCTGCTTTCTGGTCCCCAACCCCTGTAAAGATAAAATAAATGTAGGTCAACATCTCATTCAACACGTGTCCAAATGGCCACAGTGCTCATTACTTTATTCAGCACATGTGGTCCTGTGGTTTATGGTGCCACCCTCCGCCTTGGTACCCCATGTCTTCACAGGGGTCTGTGTGTACATGAAAACATTTTCAAGAATTGAGCAAATGTATTCTTAGTATACAGTACGTCCTGCTCCAGATAAGAATCAATACACTTGGGAATTACTCCACCAGATGGCGCTGGACAGCAGAGGCCGCGAAATTGGCTCCTCCCGGCCCCTCAAATACCCGGGGACCTCCCACAAATCCCCAGAATTTCTCTGCAGTCTGGACTGCGAAAGACAAGAAGATGGTTCTCTCTTCACGCAGGTGAGCGGGCCTATTAGCCTGTGGCCCTGTAGGACTATTCACACCCGTTCCATCTTTAATGTGCCTCCCAGCCTTGGCTGCGCTGGTCCGGGTGATGGTAGGCAGCACCGATGTCAGGTGCTTAGGAGCGCTGCTCCATCGCAATCCCCCACCAAAGGGTAGGTGGTATAGGCTTATGGTGAGCCTCTATGGGATGCCCCTCCCGCCCTATTGCCCTTGCCCCTGTCTATCGGTGGGCCCTCTGTAAAGTGGCCGCTGGCCTCCCTTGCCCTCCCTTGTAGCTCTTGAGGGTTTGTGTATATGCCTTGGTGTTTTCACTGTATTGTGTGCTTCTTTTGGTGTCAGTCTCCGCGCTGACTTGGTTGCACTGGTTATGTTTTGAAAATGCCGCCGCACGCGCTCCTTTGTGCTCCGCGTTTGGCGGCGGCATTACCTCAGGCGCTGTTGCGTGGGGCCCGCGGTTGGCGCACTCCGCGTCACTGTCTCCGCGGTCCGCCCCTCGAGCCATTTTTCACTGGATTCGGCTGCTGCGTGACTGGCATCAACTACCGGGGTCCGTGAGTGCCCTCGCGGGCGGCTTTATTTACCCTATGTCATTATACAAGTCACTTATGGGGTACTCTTCGCTTATGTCTTTCAGGCGGGTCGAACTCTATTGGTTTCTCCCGGCCCTTCTCCCTCTATTTAGTTATTTAACTTGTGAGGCCTAGTGTGTACATTACTCCCACTTCCCTAGCGGGCTATTGGGGCATCCCGGGTTGCTTTTATAGCGTGAATCCCTATCGGCTTATTGTGCTGCTATAATCACCATATGGAGGCGTCTCAGGATAATGTGCTCTGGGTTCCTTCGGGACAAGCCCGGCAGTGTGTAGCTTGTTGGGTGTCCCCTACTAGTGCTGACAATGTGCGGGTCTGTATACCTTGTGCCCAGCAGGTGCTTGCACTGCAGCCTGGTTTACCAGTAGCTGGGCCTGCACCACGTATGGCTTCACCTACTCCCCCAAGCTTAAATTTGACTCCCATTGAGTTGCATACCAGTGGGGATTCTCAACCTGATGTGTCTTCCAGACTGGCTAGTGTTGAGAAGTTGCTTGCTCATACCCTGGCGCGTAAGGCCTCTTCTAAGAAGCGGTACTTGATGCCTGATGTCACTCTGTTTCCTATGGAGGCTGATGAGTTTTTGGAACTGTCTGGTTATACCCCCTTGGAAGAAGGGGAATTATTCTCTGACTCAGAGTCATCTGATGAGAGGCCCAGGGGTCATGATGATTCAGGCTCTGACCCCTGGGCCCCAGATGATACTGATAGGCTGTTGGCTCAGATTTTTGAGGTACTGTCTATCTCTCCCTTGGCTGTGGCCCCCAGGCAGCAGGGGGAATTGTTTCATACTGTTAAGCCCTGTTTGGAATTTCCCGAGCAAGCCCATTTTAATAATCTCGTGCTCAAGGAATGGGAGTGTCCCAGCAGGCTTCCCGGAGTCCCTAAGAGTTGGGATAAGAGGTATCCCTTTCCTGCTGATGTGGTGAAGCGCTGGTCATCCCCTCCAGAGGTGGACGCCCCGGTCCTAGGGTTGTCTAACACCGCATTCCCCTGACTCTACTACGCTGCGGGATGGTGAGGACCGGCGTATTGATCACCTGGCGTCCCATGCCTTTGCCTGCATGGGGACGGCGCTGCGCCCGGTCTGTGCCTCTGCCATTACAGCTGTGGCTATTAGGACCCTGCTT
This sequence comes from Gastrophryne carolinensis, assembly GCA_027917425.1. NCBI lineage: Eukaryota > Metazoa > Chordata > Amphibia > Anura > Microhylidae > Gastrophryne > Gastrophryne carolinensis. The sequence goes on along the minus strand of CM051237.1, from coordinate 346,712,836 downwards.
AGAAGTGTCCTAGATGGTGCTCCTGATGATGTGTCTAGTGAGGAGTTTAATGCACTCTCTCGTTGTGAGGTTTTTGTGACTTATGTCCTCTCTGCCTTGGATGATACCATTAGGATGTGTGGCAGAACCTCTGCCCTTGTGGTGGCTATACGCCGCTCGGTTTTAGCTGCGCCAGTGGGCTGCTGACAATGCTGCCAAGAAAGCTCTCACTGGTTTCCCCTTCAAAGGACTACGCCTGTTTGGGGACCGCCTGGACCTGTTTGCTAAGGGAGGCAGATTACGAGTCTCGGTCCTTTCGGGGACAGGGCTCCTTTTCTTCCCCCTACCGTGGAGCCAGACAGGGGAGGGGGGTCTCCCTTACCGGGGAGATTTCTGGGGTAGGGGCAGAGGACGTGGACGCCCTGGCTCATCCTGGGGCTCCAAGCCTAAGTCTTCTCCCAAGCTCCCTCAGGCATGAAGGGGCGCCCTCACCCATCCGGGTGGGGAGGACTGCTTCAGCATTTTGCTCACGTCTGTAGGCTTCATGTCTCAGACCGGTGGATTCAGGAGGTAGTGTCCTCCGGTTACAAGATAGAGTTTGCTGCCTGGCCGCCCCCAAGATTCATCAGATCCTGGATCTCTCAGGACCCTATGTCAGCTCAGGCTCTAGTTCTGGCGGTGCAAAGCCTTCTGGAGCTGGGGGTCATTTGTCAGGTCCCCTTATGAGAAAGGGGCAAGGGTTTCTATTCCAACCTTTTCGCCGTGCCCAAAAGAGATGGGTCAGTCAGGCCCGTCCTGGACTTGAAGATCCTCAACAAATTTGTCAGGTGCAGGCGCTTTCACATGGAAACTTTGCGCTCTGCCATCAGTTCCCTGCGTCCAGGGGACTTCATGACCTCTGTGGACATCAAGGATGTTTACCTTCCTATTCCTGTTTTTCCAGGTCATCAAAGGTTCCTCAGGTTCGCTCTGGAGGATCAGTACTACCAATTTGTGGCATTGCCCTTCGGTCTCACTTCAGCTCCCAGAGTGTTCACCAAGGTGCTGGCAGGAGTGATGTCTCTGCTCAGGTCTTAAGGCATTCGCGTGTTGCCCTATTTGGACGATATTCTCATCACTTCTCAGTCCCTCCAACAGGCAGAACTGGATACTCAGCTAGTAGTGTCCGCTCTGGAGTCATTTGGCTGGGTGATCAACCATCCTAAATCTTCCCTGTCTCCCTCCTTGGTGACACCCTTCCTGGGAATGAATCTGGATACAGTTCAGGCAAGGATTTTTCATCCTCAGCAGAAGGTGGACAGTCTGCTAGCACAGGTTCAGTTCCTGCTATCTTGCCCTCATCCCTCCATCAGGCAGGGAATGCAGCTGTGGGCCTGATGGTGTCATGCTTCAAGGCGGTCCCTTATGCCCAGTTTCACATGAGGCCTCTGCAACTCCACCTCTTGTCAGTATGGGACAAGGATCCTGCATCCCTGGACCAGGTCCTTGTGCTGTCCCCCCTAGTCATACGGTCCCTCTCGTGGTGGCTGGACTCCAGGAACCTGTTGGTGGGCAGATCCTTTCTGGCCCCCTGCTGGGAGACGGTCACCACGGATGCCAGTCGGGTTGGGGGGGTTTCTGGAAGTCCCTGCAGTTCCAAGGGCAGTGGAGCCCTCAGGAGGCCCACATACCTATCAACATTCTGGAACTGAGGGCGATCAGGTTGGTTCTGGCTCACTTTACCCAACACCTTCGGGGCCGGCCTGTTCAGTTCCGCTCGGACAACCAGACGGCGGTTGCCTACATAAATCATCAGGGAGGGACCCGGAGCAAGGGGGCCCTCAAGGAAGTGTCTCTGATCCTGGCCTGGGTGGAGCACAATGTTCCCTGCATATTAGCTTTGTACATTCCGGGGGTGGAGAATCTGCAGGCAGACTCTCTGAGCAGGGGGACCTCTTGCCTGGGAGAATGGTCCCTCTGCAACAGGGTGTTTCAATCTCTGTGTCACCGTTGGGGCCAACCAGATGTGGATCTGTTCGTGTCCCGTCACAATCACAAGCTCCCAGCCTTTGTCTCCCTGTCCCAGGATCCTCTGGCCTTGGCCACGGATGCCCTAGCAATGTCATGGCAGGACCTTTATGTCTTTCCCCCATTCCCTCTGTTCTGCGCAAAATAGCTCAGGAGGGGGTGCCAGCAATCCTGGTGGCCCCCAGGTGGCCAAGAAGAGTGTGGTTTGCAGACGTGGTGCAGCTGGCAGTAGATCAGTACGCTCTGCCCAGGGTGCCAGACCTGCTCACTCAGGGTCACTTGCGCCATCCCAATTTACAAACTCTGGCTTTGACGGCCTGGCTGCTGAAACCTCCATCTTGATGGCGAAGGGGCTGTCTTCCTCTGTTGTTGATACCATGATAAAGGCTAGAAATAAGTCTTCTTCTTCCATTTACTATAGGGTTTGGCGTGCCTACATTGACTGGTGTGAGTCTAGGCCTCTTCCCTGTCATGTGTTCTCTATTTCCAGGATCCTGGAGTTCCTGCAGCATGGGTTGGAGCTGGGGCTCCAACTCCGTACTCTGAAGGGTCATGTCTCTGCCCTGGCTGTTTTCTTCCAGAGGTCCTTTGCCCAGCATTCTCTGATCAGGACTTTTTTCCAGGGGGTTACTCATGTGCGTCCCCCACGTAAGCCTATGTTGCCTGTTTGGGATTTGAACTTGGTCTTGTCTGCCTTGCAGGGTGCTCCCTTTGAACCTGTGCAGGAGGCTGCCATGGCCATTCTTACTCTCAAGGTTGTCATTTTGGTGGCTATCACCTCTGTTAGGCGTGTGTCTGAGTTGGCGGCGCTTTCCATCCAGCCCCCCTACTTTGAGAGACACCAGGACAAGAGGCTCGATTCAGAGAGACAAAAAAAGACTTTCGTTTTTGTGCCGATCTGTTTTTTTTTTTTCTACTACAAAGTTTAGCTAAATCATTTAGCACTATCCTCCCTCTTCCCTTTTGGGTGCTCCTGCATCTCGCCCACCAACTGAAGGACCCTGACACTCAGTTGTGCCACTCTGGCACGTGTGGTCCCTGTTAAAAACGTAAATTAAATTATTGGTATAACCATGTTGGGGTCATACTGCAGTGCCCCCCCCCCTGTATGGTCCAAATACCTAAATCTGGACTTCAAAAGTCTGAAGGCCCTCGCCACCATGGCCCGGGTTTTGCATAGGGCCCCGATTAGAGAACTCCTGGCCCGCATTCTGCAGGCAAAGAACGGGCATCAGGAGCAAGGGCAGGAGTGGATATCCAGAATCCCCTCAAAGAATTGAAAAATACTAACATAAAATACACATTCTAAGCTACAATATTGTTTAACATGTCATCAAGAGCTAAAAACAGCCATAGGTTAAGACATAAGTCATCAACTATATTCATTGCCATACAGTGAAAATGAATTGATGGAATGTGAGCAAACTTACCCAGGAGCCATCCACCAGATAATTCTCCTGACTCAAACTGACGAAATAAGCCAGAGCTCTGCAATATAAAAGCATCATGGGACGACCCTGGATGCCCTGCAAGAACACTGAGGAATCGCATAGCTGGACCAAACACTGCTTGTATGTTGTGCGAGTGGCACATCTTGCGGTTCGTGCAACCAAATATAAAATAATTACACAAAGCAAAGGGAACCAACTAAAACAATACAACAAATTAAGATTCAAGTTCAACAATCCAAATATAATTCACAAAGGACATAAGTCTAAAAAAATATAGCAATTATATGGATGTGTGGGAAAATAAAGGTTTAGATGCTAAGGACTAATTAAGGTCAGCATTAAAATGCTTCTATAAGGCATACATGAAATGTATTGATTCAGGTATGCATTGCTATACTATTTATGGCCTCGGCCATGCTGATACATGCAATGCCTTGGAACTGAAGGCACGCAGACTCCTCCACATAGCCGCAAAACATGTTCAACAATAGGAATCCGAGGCTCAAAGGTCCCGTAAGTGGATCGCAAATGAAACGGTTTAATAGGGTGGTGGTCCCTCGGCAATCAGCTCTCTGAATCAGACGCAAGCCCATCCCAACAACTTAAGTTATCTGAACGAACGAAAAATATCCGATTTTGTTGGGAAAATGATCTGAACTAACGCAAATGATCCGATTTGCTTTCGTTCATCCAAAGCGCATATACGCATTTTCCCAAACGTTCGCACGAATGAAAAATGGACGAAAAAAAACAAAAAAATGACAAACACACACAAAAACTTTCACAGGCAGCTACGGAAGTCCAGACGAATGTGCCTCTGAATCGAGCCTAAGGTGGTGTTTTGCTTCAAGCCAGATTTTCTACCTAAGGTCGTGTCTGCCTTTCATCTGAATCAGGACATTAGGCTCGATTCAGAGGCACATTCGTCTGCACTTCCGTAGTTGTCTGTGAAAGTTTTAGTGGGTGTTTGTCATTTTTTTGCTTTTTTTCGTTCATTTTTCATTCGTACGAACGTTTGGGCAAGTGCATATATGCGCTTTCGATGAACAAAAGAAAATCAGAACATTTGCGTTAGTTCGAGTAATTTTCCCATCAAAATCTGATATTTTTCGTTCGTTCAGATAACTTACGTCATTGTTATGGGCTTGCGTCTCATTCAGAGCTAATTGTCGACGGACCACCACTCTATAAATCAGTTTCCTTTGCGATCCCCTTACGGGACCATTTTGACCTCGAGACTAGCAGCTATGGATGACTCTAGTGTATTTGAGGAGCATGAGGATCTGCAGCTCATGGGCATTGAAATTGTCCGGAAGGCTGAGACCAGATTGCACCGGCTGCGACGCATGCACATCGATGGCATGCATGACGTTGAGCTGTTCGAGCTCACCAGACTTAATTGCGCTTCCCTCCATAAGTTGTATAGTGAGCTGCGGCCATGGTTAGCCCGCACCACAAGGAAGGGGCAAGCAATTTCAGGTAAGACCAAGATGCTTGGCTGCCTGCAATTTTTGGCGAACGGCTCGTTCCAGAGACTGGGTGCCCTCTCCGTGGGGATCTTCCATCCTACGCTGAGCCACGCGCTATCCAAGTTTTTGGAAGGCATGGCTACCATTACTTGGAAATATATTTGTTTTCCGGACAACATGGTAGCCAGAAACGCGATTAAACGATTAAGCTGGCATTTTATAACATCACCGACATGGCCAACGTCATGGGTGCCATTGACTGCACCCACATTGCCCTGGTCCCTCCGGCAGTCGACGAGTATATCTACAGGCAAGTCCAATCAGTCATATTTTGTTTCTTTTTTGTTTTTGTTTTTTATGTACCAAAAATTTCAAAAAGTCCCTCCTTGTAAAATGTCCCTTCTTATAATTATTCCCTCCTTGTAATCAATCCCTCCTTGTAAGTTATCCATCCTTTATAATAATCCCTTGTTTTAAATAATCCCTCCGTGTAATTTATCCCTCCTTTTACATAATCCATCCTTGTAATTAATCCCTCCTTGTAATTATTTCCTACTTGTAATTATTCCCTCCTTGTAAGTAATCCCTCCTTGTAATGTATCCCTCCTTGTAATTTTACCCTCATTGTAATGTATCCCTCCTTTTAATTATTCCATCCTTTTAATTATTCCCTCCTTGTAAAGAGTCCCCGTGGAACCATGGACCGTATTTAGTTGCTGTCACGAATCCTTGCTTACCTGGGCCCCGTTCCAGCGCTGGTCCTGGGCGCCCGGCTGTAGCTACGGCATCTGTTCGGCGGCCGTGCCGCTCCGCGGCCGCGCCGGCTCCGCTCTCGGCCGTCCCCGCTCCCGTCTCCTTCCGTCACGTGCTCGTGCGCGCGCGGGCACATTCTTCTTATGCCCTCCGGCAGCGCTGCTCTCAGCGCGGCCGCCGGTGGTAACTGTCAGCCGTATTGCGCGTCCAGGCAGGGGAGGGACTCCTCCCTCTCCTCCTGTTTGGGCCAATGAGCCCTGGTATCACACTGTGGGCCAATGAGCCCAGGTAGGGACAGTTTTGGCTATTAGATTGGCACTCCTCTTGCTGGCCAATCACTACTGTGATCCTGTGTGCACCAATCACTATACCTTCTCTCTCTGGTCTGTCCCTATAAAACTATTTCCCCCTCAATTGCCGGTTGCCTGTGATAGCGCTCAGTACCTTGTCTTGTGAAGTTATTGATTCCGTTTGCCGACCACCGCCTGAACCAACCATTCCCGATCTGAACCCCTGTTGCCGACCACCGCCTGAACCGACCATTCTCGATCTGAACCCTTGTTGCTGACCACCGCCTGTATCGACTATTCTTGATCTGAAACCCTGTTGCCGACCTCCGCTTTGAACCTTGACCACGAGTTGCCTAATCCTTTGTACCGCCACAATCTCTGTCTTCCCGCTTTCGACCTCTGGCCTGTCTCTGGACTTCCGTCACCCACGCTCTTGCTATTGGTTCTCCAGACCTCCCACATATAAGCTTACATCCTTTGAGCCATTAAGTCCTGGGGGCAACCGATCCCGGGTAGGCGTTTCTTGCGTCCCGGCAAGCGGGGGCTCCCACAGGTGAAGCTGGCTGTGGAGATTGGGGGTTGTGAGCTTATCAAGAGGGCTGGAGTTACCCCGAGCGTGACAATATCACAGGCCCAAGATGGATGACCTGGTACAGCAGGTGCAAGCTATGGCCACGGCGATAAACCAGCTCGCTCAATGAGTGGCCACTCAGGAGTCTCGTCAGTTACCGGCATCCTCTGTACCACCTCATATCTCTGTATTTCAAGCTGAGACCCATCTCCTCAGACCCAACGAGTAGGCCTAGTCATTTCTCTGCTTTAAGGAGACCCGCAGTCCTGGGCCTTTAGTTTACCATCTCATGATACTGCCGTACAATCCGTTACAGCATTCTTTAGTGCTATGGGCGTTTATATGCTGATCCTGATCAACAATCTACGGCAGAGAATAGGCTTCGGGCCTTAAGACAAGGACGGAATTCGGCTGAAGATTATAGTGCTGAATTCCGCCGCTGGGCTATCGAATCTAGGTGGAATAATCCCGCTCTGTGTAGTCAGTTCAGGGTGGGGCTGTCGGAAAGCGTCAAGGATGCTTTGGTCAATTTTCCTCCACCCGCAGACCTGGACCAATTAATGTAGGTCTCAATTAAAGTAGACCGACGTCTTAGAGAGAGGGCTAGGGAGAGAGCCAGGGCTCCCACATCCCTCAGGTCCTTCCAGAGTCCCAAGAGGAAAAGCAGCGTAGGCGATCCAAGGGGTTATGCCTATATTGCGGGAATTCGGGTCATTTTGCTGGGTCCTGTCCAAACAAGGGGAAACCGGCGGAAAACTTCCGCACCTAGATCAGGAAGAGAGTGCTGATCTAGGTAAGTCAGTTTGCAACTCTCGCCAGAACAAGATGCTCGTGCCTGTTGACTTGTTTTGGGGGTCCTCTAAGCAGACAGTTTCCGCTTTTATTGACAGTGGTGCGGCGGGAAACTTTTGGACAGGAGTATGATCTCCATTTTAGGTATCCCTTTAGTTCCTCTTGAAAGATCCCTACAAGTTTTGGCTATCAATGGGAAGGCTATCCAGGGGGGACCAATAAATACCAAGACCCCACCTCTTCGGTTAATTGTTGGCTCTTCCCACTCTGAGTTATTAGAATTCTTCATCTTCAACTGCCCAGAAACTCCGGTGGTTTTGGGATAACCCTGGTTACAACTCCACAACCCGGTGTTAGATTGGCAGGCTGGGGAGTTGATCAAGTGGAGTGATCATTGCAAAAATCACTGCTTTACTACAGGCCTCAGAAGTGTGCAAGTTTTACCTCAGGGATTACCTCAGCCATATGCAGACTGGGTTGATGTCTTCTCTGAACGTTCTGCTGATACTCTTCCTCCACATCGGTCTTATGACTGCCCTATTGCCTTGCTACATTACCGAAAATTTAAGGAAGGGATTTATTCGTCCCTCTACTTCACCTGCTGGGGCCGGATTCTTTTTTGTAGAGAAAAAATATGGCGGCCTGAGACCATGCATTGATTATCGAGCCTTGAATAAGATTACTGTTAAGAACCGATACCCCTTGCCCTTGATTGGGGATCTGTTCAATCAAGTCACAGGGTCCCGAATTTTTTCCAAGTTGGATTTAAGAGGGGCATACAATCTGATTCGCATCCGGCAGGGGGATGAGTGGAAAATTGCTTTTAATGTGAAAGACGGCCATTACAAGTACCTGGTCATGCCTTTTGGTCTTTGTAATGCGCCAGCCGTCTTTCAAGATTTTGTTAATGATATATTCAGAGAGTATCTCGGTAGATTTGTGGTCATCTACGTGGACAATATTCTCATCTTTTCTAATTCTTTGTTGGAGCACAGACGCCATGTTAAGTTGGTACTACAAAAATTAAGAGAGAACAACTTATATGCTAAACTTTCTAAATGTGTGTTTGAAGTCACCACTGTTCCCTTCCTAGGGTATGTTATTACCAGCCAGGGTTTGGAGATGGACGCGGATAAAGTTTCGGCGGTTCAGGATTGGGTTCAACCCAAGACTTTAAAAGAATTACAACGTTTTCTAGGATTTGCAAATTTTTATCGGCGTTTCATCAAGGGCTTCTCCCATGTTGTAGCTCCACTTACCAACCTGACCCGTAAGGGTGCTTTTACTGCTAACTGGTCTCCCTCTGTCTGTGAGGCCTTCCTGACCTTGAAACGAGCCTTCACTTCGGCACCTGTGTTAGTTCATCCAGATATTCAAAAAGCCTTTGTTATTGAAGTGGATGCTTCTGAGCTGGGAGTGGGTGCAGTATTGTCACAATATTCTGGTAACCCTGAGCGCCTACATCCATGCGCCTATTTTTCACGTAAATTCAGTACCGTGGAACAAAATTATGATGTTGGTAATAGGGAATTATTAGCTGTTAAACTGGCATTTGACGAATGGCGACACTGGTTGGAGGGTTCATTGCATCCGATAACTGTGTATACCGATCACAAAAATCTCGAATACATCGGTTCTGCCAAGAGGCTGAACTCTCGTCAGGCACGTAGGGCATTGTTCTTCTTGCGCTTTAATTTTATAATTACTTTCAAGCCGGGTGTAAAAAATACTAAAGCTGATGCTCTATCTCGCATGTTTGGTGAATGTAAGGATCGGGGTGATACTGGTGATCCTATTCTACCCACGGGTTGTGTGGATGGGGCGTTACTTCCTGATCTCTCCAATACCTTGGCGCTGTTTCAAGATGAATCTCCTAGTGAAGTTCCCTTGGGGTGCCAGTTTGTTCCGCCGCACCTGCGTTCGGATGTAATTCGCGAATTTCATGATGCCAAAACTGCTGGTCATTTGGGTAACCGTAAGACGTTTATGCTTGCCCGTTGCCACGTGTGGTGGCCTACCATGAGACGTGATGTTACTGCCTTTATCGACGCTTGTTCCATTTGTGCGCGAAGTAAAGGGGATCACAAGGCTCCTAGTTGCGGTTTGGTGCCTTTTGAAGTTCCTGCAGAACCTTGGACTCATATTTCAATGGATTTTATAGTAGATTTGCCTCTTTCACGTGGTAATACTGTAATTTGAGTGGTCGTGGATCGTTTCAGTAAGATGGCACATTTTGTACCTTTGCCCAAGCTTCCATCGGCTCCTGAGCTTTCGCGGCTATTTACTTCGCATATTTTTCGTATTCATGGTATTCCGTCTAATATAGTCTCCGATCGGGGTGTCCAATTTACTTCCCATTTTTGGAAACATTTCTGTTCACGACTAGGAATACAGATCTCCCTTTCCTCTGCTTACCATCCCCAGTCTAATGGGCAGACGGAAAGAACTAATCAAACTTTGGAACAATACTTAAGATGTTATGTCTCTGATGCCCAAGAGCAATGGGCGGAATTTATCGATTTTGCTGAGTTTGCTTACAATAACGCACCTAGTGAGAGTACTAAGGTGTCTCCTTTCTTTTGTAATTTGGGGAAGAATCCTAGAGCTTCTTCCCTTTCAAGGTCACCTTCCAATTGGAAGAGTGGCTTCAAGAACGGAAGAATATCTGGACCCGCGCTCAGGAAATTCTCAAAACCACGGGCTTGAGATATAAGAGATTTGCCGATCGTCGCAGGTCACAGGAACCAGTTCTACAGGTGGGTGATCTAGTTTGGGTCTCCACCAAAAATATTGCACTCCATCAACCTTCTAGTAAATTAGGGCCTAAGTTCATTGGTTCCTTTCCTATTATTAAGAAGTTGAATAATGTGTCTTTTAAAATTCAACTCCCGCCGACCATGAAAATACCCAATTCCTTCCATGTTTCTCTGTTAAAACCGGCTAAGAATTCTCCTATTGCTGGTCCTTCGCCAATTCTCGTTGATAATGAGCCAGAATATGAAGTGAATAAGATCTTGGATTCACGTAAAGTGCGTAATTCTTTGCAGTATTTAGTGGACTGGGTGGGCTATGGTCCGGAGGAAAGATGCTGGGTAGCAGCAAGGGACGTTCATGCCAAGGCTCTTGTAAAGAAGTTTCATCGTGACAATCCGGAAAAACCAGGTGAGGGTCCGGAGGCCCCTCGTGAAGGGGGGGGTAGTGTCACGAATCCTCGCTTACCTGGGCCCCGTTCCAGCGCTGGTCCTGGGCGCCCGGCTGCAGCTACGGTGTCTTTTCGGCGGCCGCGCCGGGAGGCGGCGGCTGACGCGCCCGCCGGCTCCGCTCTCGGCCGTCCTCGCCTCCGTCTCCTTCCGTCACGTGCGCGCGCGGGCACGTTCTTCTTATGCCCTCCGGCGGCCGCGCTGAGAGCCGCGCTAACTGTCAGCCGTATTGCGCGTCCAGGCAGGGGAGGGACTCCTCCCTCTCCTCCTGTTTGGGCCAATGAGCCCTGGTATCACACTGTGGGCCAATGAGCCCAGGTAGGGACAGTTTTGGCTATTAGATTGGCACTCCTCTTGCTGGCCAATCACTACTGTGATCCTGTGTGCACCAATCACTATACCTTCTCTCTCTGGTCTGTCCCTATAAAGCTCTTTCCCCCTCAATTGCCGGTTGCCTGTGATAGCGCTCAGTACCTTGTCTTGTGAAGTTATTGATTCCGTTTGCCGACCACCACCTGAACCGACCATTCCCGATCTGAACCTCTGTTGCCGACCACTGCCTGAACCGACCATTCTCGATCTGAACCCCTGTTGCCGACCACCGCCTATACCGACTATTCTTGATCTGAAACCCTGTTGCCGACCTCCGCTTTGAACCTTGACCACGAGTTGCCTAATCCTTTGTACCGCCACGATCTCTGTCTTCCCGCTGTCGACCTCTGGCCTGTCTCTGGACTTCCGTCACCCACGCTCTTGCTATTGGTTCTCCAGACCTCCCACATATAAGCTTACATCCTTTGAGCCATTAAGTCCTGGGGGCAACCGATCCCGGGTAGGCGTTTCTTGCGTCCCGGCAAGCGGGGGCTCCTACAGGTGAAGCTGGCTGTGGAGATTGGGGGTTGTGAGCTTATCAAGAGGGCTGGAGTTACCCCGAGCGTGACAGTTGCATATAAATGTCACATGTGTTCACCAAGGAAGCATTTTAATGTGTACCTGAAATAGACACTGGAAAGTTAATCTTTCCTTTTTCAAACATACATATTATTTTTTTGCTAAACAAAATACTTATGTACTTGTTTATTGATAATTTAATTGGGCCACAGGTTTTGCTTACGGTGTGATTAGTTAGTGTTTCCCTAGTTTTCCTTCCAATTCTAATGTTTTGGGTGTTTTTTTTTATCCCAGGAACCGCAAAATAGGCCACTCAATGAATGTCCAAGCAGTGGTGGCCCCGGACATGCGGTTCCTTAGTCTGCTCGCCGAGTTCCCAGGCTCATCCCATGATGCCTACATTCTTCGAAGATCTGGATTGTACGGTCGGTTTGAGTCTGGGGAATTTTCTGGTGGATGGCTCCTTGGAAAGTTGACGCCTGTAACGTCCTTTTTTTTTATATGTATGGCTATGAATGTAGTTTGTGTCCCATGTATGAAACTATGGGCCTTATTTATCAAGGGCTGGCGCCAGGTAGTGTCTGACTAGCGCCAGGTAGCGCCAGCTATCGGCGGCTACCGACTCCAGAACGCCAGGCGGCGGACACAATCACGCATTTATCACGCTAAATGAGGCTAGCGCCGGCGAGAGCGTCAGCTAGCGCAGGATTCATCATGTAGCCGACTGCAACGAACAGCGCCGCTACTAATCCCATCACAGCGCCAGGTATGACCTGTCGCTCCCTGGCGCTCTCCAATGCATTTCAATGGAGCAATCTTTAAATATTCATAATTAATTGATTTTAAGTTTTTTTTTTTTTTTTTTTAACTGTAAAAAATTCTGTGACCACTACGGCAATGTTAGATATTTTATTTAAAGGTAAAAAAAAAAATAAAAAAAATTGTGCAGAATTGATATTACAGGTCTGATATTAATGTATTCATATTACAAAATGTTTAGAAAAACTTGTTTAATTTTTTAATCAAAAAATATGGTTGTTTGGGGGTTACAAACTACTTTTAAGCCTTCGCCGCCAGCGCTCTGGGGTTTAAACAAGCATTTCACAGCGCAAGAATTTTTTGAGCGTGATTTGTTAATGAATATGCTGGGAGCCGTTCGCTCTGGCCATTCGCTGTCAGGCGCACCCATACAGCGCGGAACCTGTGAAACAGCGACTCCTAACCCCGTATTCAACATTACCGCACACCGACTGAGTCGCTGTCAACAAGCGAACAACGGCCAAGCACAGCGAATACTAGCGGGCGCTGTGAAAATCACGCTACTGGCGCTCATCTGTCGCTACCTGGCGCTATTAATGAATCGGCCTCCCCGCCTATTTGAACACCTTGTTTACATGTGAAACACGACCTTAACCCTTTCGCTGCCAGCCTACCTGGAGTTTTCGTCACCCTTTGTGCCAGACCATTTTGCACTATTTTGCACTCCCCATGTTCAAATGTGATTTTTGAAGGGATTTCCAGGGATTTCCCAGGAAAATGATATATTGTTTTTTTTTCAGCAGAGTCTGGGCTTTAACATAAAATGTTTTATAATTTTTTTTACATATTGTAGTGTTTTTTGTAATAAAAGATTTAAGTTTGTCAATAAAATCTTATTGCGTGTGAAATCCCAATTTCTCCCAGTTACGATACCACATATGTATAGGTAGACACCCTTTCCTGTCCAGGAGACTCCCCCAAACTGAAATCGCGCTTTAGGGGATTTTCAGATAAAATACAACTATGCTATGCAATATGCGCACCTTGCAGTTTTTCCAGAAAAACAACCCTTTATATTTGAAATACCCCCAACAAACTACATATTCTCTGGAAGTACACACCTCAAGCTTTCTAGGCGTACCAGGCTTGTTGATGTGCCCATAGTTTTCTGGAAGTAATCCCTCAATGTATTCTTTGGTTGCAAAGAGTTTCCCTAAAAAAAGGATAAAAAAGCAGAATCAAAGCCACATTTTCCTAAATAAACTATGTGTAAACAAGAAAAAACAAGATTAATCTGAAAAAGCAACATCCGTTGAACAGAACAATACCCAGCATGCATAGCTACTGTCAAGAGAAGAGTTGCCAAACACCCCAAAGTAAAGCATGTGCGTAATAGTGATTTTACTTGAAAATTTCAGCTCTGCAGACAAAGTGCGCACCTTGCGATTTTTCAACCAAAACAACCCTTTACATTTGGAATATCCCCCATAAACCATATATTACCTGAAAGTAGACATGCTACTCTTTCTTAGCGTACCCGACTTGTTGTAGTGGGCTCATCTTTCTGGAATTAATCCCTCAAAGAATTCTTTGGTTGCGCAGGGTTTCCCTAAAAAATGTATAAAAAAGCTGAATAAAAAACACCATTTCCTAAAATATAAATATGCAAACCACAAAAAACAAGCTAAGTCTGAAAGCGCAAGGTCCCCCGAACAGAACAATACCCATCATGCATAGCTACTTTTAACCCTTTTAATTGCCAGCCTACTTGAGATTTTGTCACCCTCTGTTGACAGGTCATTTTTCCCCATTTTGCGCCATGTTTTGCGCCATTTTTGCTGTAATTTTCAGAAAAATTATATATATATATATATATTTTTATTTATTTATTTATTTTTTTGCAGCAGCAGAGTTTAGGCTTTAACATGAAATGTCTTGTTTGTAAATTAAGTTTTTTACAATATTATTAAGTAAAAAAAAAAAAATAAATAAATAAATATTTTTTTTTTTACAAAATTGACTCCTTTATTTTAAATAAAAAATGTATTTTATTAAGGAAAACCATATTGCATGTGAAAGCCCCATTTCTACCGATTAGAACGGTACCGCATATTTATCAGTAGCCCCCCGTTCCTGCCCAGGAGACCCCCCTAACTGAAACAAGTACTTTATAACATTTACAAATAAAATACAACTACCATCCACACTACAAAGGGTTAAATCGAGAAAAAAAATGACATAGGGTCCCATTTCCCGGGGGGGACCCCATTTTTGGGGGGGATTTTTAAGGGTTAAAAACCCTTAAAAATCCCCCCAAAAATTGACATGGGGTCCCCCTTACCCAAAGTAACCAGCCCGGGACCAGCTATGCAGGGCTTGTAGGAACAGGGCACAGGGGCCAGCTTTTGTGGCCCCTGGCCCTACAGGCTACAAGCCCGCATAGCCCGTGGAGCCCGGGCTCTTCTGCCCCCCACTGGGCTTTGGGGAGGCAGGTAATGGGGTTCCGGGGGTTAATGGCAAGTCACCCGCTAGTCGCAGGTGACTTGCCACCCCCCCAGCCTTGTGAACTGGTATAGGGGTCATGGACCCCTTACCAGTTCACAAGGGGTTAAATGTAAAAAAAAAAACACAGACACACACAAAGAGAAAAAGTTATTTTATTATTATTTTTTTTGAATACTTACCTCCCATCCATCCTGAAGCACTGTGTCCCTTGGCGATCACTGGCTTCTGCTCACCTACTAGAAGCCTTTTATAGCTGCTGGAAGACAGAACACAAAGGGTTAATTAAAAAAAATGTACATGGGGGCCCCCTTACCCAAAGTAACCAGCCCGGGACCAGCTATGGGGGCTTGTAGGAACAGAGTGGGGGGGCCAGCTTTTGTGGCCCCCCACCCTGCAGCCTACGAGCCCACATATGTGGGCCCGGGCTCTTCTGCCCCCCCTGGGCTTTGGGGAGGCAGGTAATGGGGGTGCCTGGGGTTAATGGCAAGTCACCCGCTGCGGCAAGCGGGTGACTTGCTAGCCCCCAGCCTTGTGAACTAGTATAACAAGGGGTTAAATGTTAAATAAAAAAGGCACAGACACATAAGTAAAAAAAATAATCTTTAATATTTACTCACCTCCGATCCTGTGTCGCCCGGCGATCTCTGCTGACAGTCTGATCGCGTGTTTGAAGGAGAGAGCCTGGGGAGGGGGGGGGGGGGTGATCACAGCCCTCTCCTCCTCCCCTGCTCTCTGCTCCAACCACCCGAGCAGACTGATTCAGAGTCTCAGGGGCTTGGACTGAAGAAGACAGCTGCTGGTGACATCACATTTATTTTACAGTTAGCAGCTGCTGCTGCCGAAGCAGGGGGGGTGGTCTATTCCAGGGGCTCTCCTGGAGCCATCCGACTCCCCACAGGGGATCGGATGGTACCAGATTAAAGAGGAGGCCCGGCCGGATCCAACGAGGGGTCAGGTGAGTATTTTTTTTTATTTTAATTTTTTTAACTAGCAAGGGGGGGGGGATTCAGGCATGTAGATTCTCTGTGCTTGGCACTTAAGTGGAGTGGAGGCAAGTACGTAGAATCTACGTGCTTGGCACTGAAAGGGTTAACCATTAGATTTTTCAAACAACAAAGCCTTGCCAAATGTTAGTCCTGCATTAGCAAAATGTTAAAATTGAATTTAGAGTAAAGTAAGAATTAGTCTTCCCCACACTCTGCTTAAATTAGGTCCTTGAATTTATAATAGGGTCTGCGCCATCTTTGATTAGATGCATTACACTTACTGAGTAGAGGAGAGTGGGATAAAGTGCAGGGGGCGGGTTAGAACTGTTTTGGACTCATACAAAGCAGATACAGGGTCCTGAAAATTTAAGACATCCAAGAATGCTGAGCAGCACAGTCCGAAACCAATACCTGTTAGCAGTCTGGCTGAATGGCCCTCATCCGCTATCTTGGATGTTTAATTTGTTTCCATATCTATTTTATTTTTTTTTATTTTTTCTTGACCTGTGCACTATGTATGCTCATGCTGTGTAGCAAATGTGACCTAGCCTCTTAGTCATGTTGATGGCCCATTTAGGGGATTCCATTTATTGAGTAATGTGAAATTTACGTTTTTTATAATACATTTTGGCAGGTGATTCCGGCTATCTACTCCTTCCGTGGCTGTTGACACCCATTCTCCGGCCCCAGAATGCAGCCAAGGAGGCATATAATAGGGCGCACAGGAAGACCAGGGCTGTGGTGGAGAGGGCGTTTGGCCTATTGAAGACCCGCTTCCGATGCTTGGACCATACCGGGGGAGCACTTCAGTATGACACCAAAAAGATCATAGATATTATAATGGCCTGTGCAGTGTTGCATCATTTTGCTATTTTGCAGCGTGTCCCCCGGTATGTGGATTTGCCCCCCTCTCCACCCACCGATGACCCAGACGAGGACTATCGTGGCCCACCGAGTGCGTCTGCCCAAGCCGTGCAGTCTAATTTAATTGAGATTTGGTGTTCCTTTGTTTGTTTTGTCCCTTTATTTTTTGATAATTGTGTTTTTGGGCCTTTGTGTTTGTATGTTTGTTTCTTACTTTTTCAAACAGTAAAGAAATAATTACAAAGAACCTCACACATGATTTTAGATTTTTTTTTGGATGTACTAAATTTGTTAGTGCCTACTTTAACTCATCTTTATTCCCCAAAAACATAAAGGCATAAACTTAGTCAACAACAGGTTAATTACAATTTTCTGTAGTTTATTTTCTAAGCAAACATTGGAATTGATGGGCACTCCCATAGTTGCATAAAATACATGGCCAAAACACAAATGAAAGTTTAGGCAAATCAGCAATTGGCCAGAGGCAGGAGTTTTACAATAAGGCACTCCTGTCAAAAGTTTCTGACAAAAGAAAATTACAAAAACACAGGTGGCAAGCATTGCCATGTCCACATTAAGCAGCAAACAAATAGGCCCACAGACACACCCTCTCCTTCTTGGCCACATTTGCCACAGGCACAGGTGTAAAGCAGCCAAACCTATGCCACATCTACACCTGTTACTCAGTGGGCCACCCAAACAAGAACCCCCGGTTCCAATCCAAGTCCAGTTCAATCTCAGCCAGGGGTCAAGGTAGTAGTTTGCCAGGCCAAAATGTCCCCTAATCATGCCTACAAACAGGAGGAGCCAGAACCAATGTAATTCGCAACAAGCATGCAGTGCAACAGCTTGAGTGGCAGGTTCATTGAGGCTTCACCTCTGGCATTGGCTAGTGGGCTACCTCAGCACTCTAATGAGCTATATGGGTGCAAATCCAAAGCAAACAAGCAAAGCCACACCAAAAGGGTATATTGGTAGGGCTCACCAGACAGGTCAATACAGTGGGGATGTAGAGCAAAGATGTGGAGCAGATACAGGCCAAATAGGCCTTAAAATGGGGGATGCCCATAAAACCCAGGTTGGGGCCCTTGGAGGTGTGCCCTCACCTGGGCCTGTGTGGCATTCAGAATCTGCAACTGTTCCAACATGTTTCTATTTGAAGTTCGAAATTCAGTCATCATGGCACTGAGATTGTTAGTTAAGTTGGCCATGTGGCTGTTGCTATTTCGAACTTCCTCAAGCATGGCACTGTAATAATTGGATAAGGTGGCCATGTGGCTGTTGTTGGACCTAAATCCAGTCAGCATGGAGTTTAAGGTGTTGTTTAATGTTTCTAACTGCCCATGAAGATGTTTCGTGGTTTCGTTGATTTTGGAGGCAAAATAGCCGCCTCTCATGGTGCCATGCTGACTCCATCATCGGCGTGCCCCCTCCCCTGGGAAACTGGTCAACTACGCCTCCCTATGGCGTGCAGATGATGTGCCTCTAGGTCCACCAACAGCCACAGGTCTGCTTGGCAAATCCTCAGCAGCAGAGCTAACACTGGGGACTGTCGGCTCAGTCTCTGCATGCTGCCCACGATGGGCTGGCAGCATGCAGCCAGCTTCACTCTGCTGCTGAGGATTTGGTGTAGAAACATGTTGGGACAGTCGCAGATTCTGTCCCAGGGGGAGCTGTTTAGGAGGTCCAATGAAGGCTCCATCCTCCTCCAGCTCCTGGATTTCCTCCATCAGTGTGTGGGTCTGTTGGGACATGTAAATAACAAAGGTTCAGTTTGGGTAATACATATGTAATGCAGCAAAAAGAAACATGGCAAGGCACATGCATAACCACTTTATAAAAAGACACTTACAGTACATATCGGATCCTGGGTCCGAGGCAGCACGGAAGTAGACGGCATGGTAAAACTGGCAGAGGATTCCCCACTAGCTGAGGGATGTTAACACACAACTAGGCATTGGTGATGTGTATTAACACATATGGTTCACTAAAACACGGGCCCATGCATGAATGGCAGCTCCCACAACGGACCAAGTTTAACTTGACTTTTAGAGATGAGCGAATCGATTCGGACGAACCCGAATTAGTTCGGAATGTCATGAAAAATTCGATTCTGAACGAATCCGAATTTCCCTGCTATTCGATCGATCAAAGTTTTCCTTTAAACTCGATTTATTTCAATTACAGGCATTCTAAAATGGTGGATGAACATGTCCAGACATATCCCCTGGGGCAAGTTATCATGGGAAGGTCACATGCAGCCTGTCAGCAGCCAGGAAGCCCGGTGACGTCACCGTGCTATATAAACTGCGACCATCTTCCTTTTGCGCATTTCAGCCTTGCATTCCAGAAACAGCGGTGGTTGCTGCAGACAGGGAGAGACTTAGAGATAGGCAGGGACAGTCGTTGAGACCCACAGAGAGGCAGACAGAACCAGGGAAAGATAGGGAAAAACCGGGAACGATCGGGAACGATCCAGGCAGGGACAGTGAGAGGGAAAGCTTTTCTTTATTTTCATTCGCCAGATCAGTTTTCAATCGGTGTTCTTTGTACTGTAAATATTTCTTGCCACTGTGCATCCCATCTTGGCAGTGGCATATTTAACCCTATCTGTTATACACAAGCATTTCTCATAACTGGATTAGTTTAAATTTTTTTTGTCTGCTCTAAAAAACCCCAGGCCACATGGCCATTCCATTTCAGCACATGTGACCCTATCTTTTATACTAAATCAGCTTGTTCAGCCTCAGCTTAATTAAGCTATTGCATTTTGAATTGGTTTTTGTCCTGCTGTCAAAACACCAGGCCGCAGGCTGTCCCAAACCACCACGTTGCACCCTATCTGTTATACTAAATAAGTTTGTTCATCCTCAGCTTTATTAAGCTCTTGCATTTTGAATTGGTTTTTGTCCTGCTGTCAAAACACCAGGCCGCAGGGTATCCCAAGCCACCACATTGCACCCTATCTGTTATAATAAATCAGCTTGTTCAGCCTCAGTTTTATTAAGCTATTGCATTTTGAATTGGTTTTTGTCCTGCTGTCAAAACACCAGGCCGCAGGCTATCCCAAACCACCACGTTGCACCCTATCTGTTATACTAAATAGGCTTGTTCATCCTCAGCTTTATTAAGCTATTGCATTTTGAATTGGTTTTTGTGCTGCTGTCTAATCACCAGGCCGCAGGGTATCCCAAACCACCACGTTGCCCCCTATCTGTTATACTAAATAAGCATGTTCATCCTCAGCTTTATTAAGCTATTGCATTTTGAATTGGTTTTTGTCCTGCTGTCAAAACACCAGGCCGCAGGGTATCCCAAACCACCACATTGCATCCTATCTTTTATACTAAATCAGATTGTTCATCCTCAGCTTTATTAAGCTATTGCATTTTGAATTGGTTTTTGTCCTGCTGTCAAAACACCAGGCCGCAGGGTATCCCAAACCACCACATTGCATCCTATCTTTTATACTAAATCAGTTTGTTCAGCCTCAGCTTTATTAAGCTATTACATTTTGAATTGGTTTTTGTCTGCTTTAAAAACACCAGCCCACATGGGCATCCCAAACCAGCACATGTCACCCTATCTGTTATACTAAGTAAGCTTGTTCAGCCTCAGCTTTATTAAGCTATTGCATTTTGAATTGTTTTTTGTCCTGTTGTCAAAACACCAGGGCACAGGGTATCCAAACCACCATGTTGCACCCAATCTGTTATACTAATTAAGCTTGTTCATCCTCAGCTTTATTAAGCTATTGCATTTTGAATTGGTTTTTGTCCTGCTGTCAAAACACCAGGCCGCAGGGTATCCCAAGCCACCACGTTGCACCCTATCTTTTATACTAAATAAGCTTGTTCAGCCTCAGCTTTATTAAGCTCTTGCATTTTGAATTGGTTTTTGTCCTGCTGTCAAAGCACCAGGCCGCAGGGTATGTCAAACCACCACGTTGCACCCTATCTGTTATACTAAATAGGCTTGTCCATCCTCAGCTTTATTAAGCTATTGCATTTTGAATTGGTTTTTGTCCTGCTGTCAAAACACCAGGCTGCAGGGTATCCCAAACCACCACGTAGCACCCTATCTGTTATACTAAATAAGCTTGTCCAGCCTCAGCTTTATTAAGCAATTACATTTTGAATTGGTTTTTGTCTGCTTTAAAAACACCAGCCCACATGGGCATCCCAAATCAGCACATGCCACCCTATCTGTTATACTAAGTAAGCTTGTTCAGCCTCAGCTTTATTAAGCTATTGCATTTTGAATTGTTTTTTGTCCTGCTGTCAAAACACCAGGCCGCAGTGTATCCAAACCACCACGTTGCACCCTATCTGTTATACTAATTAAGCTTGTTCATCCTCAGCTTTATTAAGCTATTGCATTTTGAATTGGTTTTTGTCCTGCTGTCAAAACACCAGGCCGCAGGGTATCCCAAGCCACCACGTTGCACCCTATCTTTTATACTAAATCAGCTTGTTCAGTCTCAGCTTTATTAAGCTATTGCATTTTGAATTGGTTTTTGTCCTGCTGTCAAAACACCAGGCTGCAGGGTATCCCAAACCACCCCGTTGCACCCTATCTGTTATACTAAATAGGCTTGTTCATCCTCAGCTTTATTAAGCTATTGCATTTTGAATTGGTTTTTGTCCTGCTGTCTAAACACCAGGCCGCAGGGTATCCCAAACCACCACGTTGCACCCTATCTGTTATACTAAATCAGCTTGTCCATCCTAAGCTTTATTAAGCTATTGCATTTTGAATTGGTTTTTGTCCTGCTGTCAAAACACCAGGCCGCAGGGTATCCCAAACCACCAAGTTGCACCCTATCTGTTATACTAATTAAGCTTGTTCATCTTCAACTTTATTAAGCTATTGCATTTTGAATTGGTTTTTGTCCTGCTGTCAAAACACCAGGCCACAGGGTATCCCAACCCTGCACGTTGCACCCTATCTGTTATAGTAAATAAGCTTGTTCAGCCTCAGCTTTATTAAGCTATTTCATTTTGAATTGGTTTTTTCCTGCTGCCAAAAAACCAGACCACAGGGTATTCCATATTGCCAATTTTCTTAGTATCTGGTGCAGAGAAGCAGTACCTCACTTTATTTAGCTTCTGCTTTTTAAAGTAAATATTTAGTATATTATAGTACATTTTTAAAGTACCTATTGCACATTTCAAATACATAAAAATGGCAGACAAGTGCCAGGATGTTCAAAGAGGAGTGGCAGAGGCCAAGAGTCAGCAGGCAGAGGTCGCAGCAGACTAGGGGCGAGTGGCAGCAGGAGTCACGGTGAGAGACCTGATCTGCCAGTATCTGCTAGCGGTCGTGTCTCCAACAGTAACGCATCTGCCATAGTAGTTTGGTTAACGCGGTCATCCACATCATCACAAGTTACATCTGAGACCACCAGTCTAGGGTCGGTAGGTTCCCCTGACACAACCCTGAGTTGGCATGCCCCGAGAGCAGTCCCTCTCCTCCCGTTGCCTCTGTCCTATGCCGTTCCCTCCCCCAGCGACGTATCCTATGCTTTGGGTTCAGCTCCACTCTCTAGTGAGGAGGACGATCAGCTCCATCAGCAGCAGCCTGAGTCTACAGTCGCTAATGAGTAGCTTTCTACACCCGCATAGTGAGACTACTCATTAGCAGCAGGAAGGTCTGGAGCAGGACTTGAACCAGCAGGTCATGTCATACCTTAAAATGACCATGCCAACACACCTTGAGGATCCGCTGGAATTCTGGGCAGCCAAACTTGGCTTGTGGCTGCAACTAGCAGAGTTTGCCCTGGAAAAACTGTCCTGCCCGGCAAGTAGCATGCCATCTGAGCGGGTGTTTAGTGCAGCGGGGGCCATAGTTACGGCGAGGAGAACTCGTCTGTCAACTTAAAATGTAGAGAGACTCACCTTTGTGAAAATGAATCAGGGATGGATCAGCAAGGATTTCCACCCACCAATGGCTGATGCATGCAACTAGATTCAGCATGGTGCCATGTTTTACACTTTCCAAATGGTGCAAAACATATTGATGTCTTTAGGCCAATTTTTGGGCTCCTGCTGATGCCAACTTCAGGGTGTGACTTACAGCCAATTTTGGGCCTCCTGCTGCTGCTGCTGCCATCTGGAGTGTGTCTTTCAAGCTATGTTTGGGCTCATGCTGCTGCTGCTTGCAACTCCAGGGTGTGATTCATCCAATTTTTGGGCTCATGAAGCCAACTCCAGTGTCTCTTTAAAGCAATGTTTGGGCTCCTGCTGCTGCTTGCAACTCCAGGGTGTGATTCATCCAATGTTTGGGCTCCTGCAGCCTTCTCCAGTGTCTCTTTCAAGCTATGTTTGGGCTCCTGCAGCCTTCTCCAGTGTCTCTTTCAAGCTATGTTTGGGCTCCTGCTGCTGCTGCTTGCAACTCCAGGGTGTGATTCATCCAATTTTTGGGCTCCTGCAGCCAACTCCAGTGTCTCTTTTAAACTATGTTTGGGCTCCTACTGCTGCTGCTTGCAACTCCAGGGTGTCATTCAGCCAATTTTTGGGCTCCTGCTGCCAACTCCAGTGTCTCTTTCAAGCTATGTTTGGGATCCTGCTGCTGCTGCTGCTTGCAACTCCAGGGTGTCATTCATCCAATTTTTGGGCTCCTGCAGCCAACTCCAGTGTCTCTTTAAAGCAAAGTTTGGGCTCCTGCTGCTGCTTGCAACTCCAGGGTGTGATTCATCCAATTTTTGGGCTCATGAAGCCAACTCCAGTGTCTCTTTAAAGCAATGTTTTGGCTCCTGCTGCTGCTTGAAACTCCAGGGTGTGATTCATCCAATTTTGGGCTCCTGCAGCCAACTCCAGTGTCTCTTTCAAACTATGTTTGGGCTCCTGCTGCTGCTGCTTGCAACTCCAGGGTGTGATTCATCCAATTTTTGGGCTCCTGCAGCCAACTCCAGTGTCTCTTTCAAGCTATGTTTGGGCTCCTGCTGCTGCTGCTTGCCACTCCAGGGTATCATTCAGCCAATTTGTGGGCTCCTGCAGCCAACTCCAGTGTCTCTTTTAAGCTATGTTTGGGCTCTTGCTGCTGCTTGCAACTCCAGGGTGTGCTTCATCCAATTTTTGGGCTCCTGAAGCCAACTCCAGTGTCTCTTTAAAGCAATGTTTGGGCTCCTGCTGCTGCTTGCAACTCCAGCGTGTGATTCATCATATTTTTGGGCTCCTGCAGCCAACTCCAGTGTCTCTTTCAAGCTATGTTTGGGCTCCTGCTGCTGCTTGCAACTCCAGGGTGTCATTCATCCAATTTTTTGGCTCCTGCTGCCAACTTCAGTGTCTCTTTCAAGCTATGTTTGGGCTCCTGCTGCTGCTGCTTGCAACTCCAGGGTGTCATTCATCCAATTTTTGGGCTCCTGCAGCCAACTCCATTGTCTCTTTAAAGCAAAGTTTGGGCTCCCGCTTCTGCTTCCAACTCCAGGGTGTGATTCATCCAATTTTTGGCCTCCTGCTGCCAACTCCAGTTTCTCTTTAAAGCAATGTTTGGGCTCCTGCTGCTGCTTGCAACTTTAGGGTGTGATTCATCCAATTTTTGGGCAACTCCAGGGTGTGATTCATCCAATTTTTGGGGTCATGAAGCCAACTCCAGTGTCTATTTAAAGCAATGTTTGGGCTCCTGCTGCTGCTTGCAACTCCAGTGTGTGATTCATCCAATTTTTGGGCTCCTGCAGCCAACTCCAGTGTCTCTTTCAAGCTATGTTTGGGCTCCTGCTGCTGCTTGCAACTCCAGGGTGTGATTCATCCAATTTTTGGGCTCCTGCAGCCAACTCCAGTGTCTCTTTAAAGCAATGTTTGGGCTCCTGCTGCTGCTTGCAACTCCAGGGTGTGATTCATCCAATTTTTGGGCTCCTGCAGCCAACTCCAGTGTCTCTTTCAAGCTATGTTTGGGCTCCTGCTGCTGCTTGCAACTCCAGGGTGTCATTCAGACAATTTTTGGGCTCCTGCTGCCAACTCTAGTGTCTCTTTCAAGCTATGTTTGGGCTCCTGCTGCTGCTTGCAACTCCAGGGTGTCATTCATCCAATTTTTTGGCTCCTGCTACCAACTTCAGTGTCTCTTTCAAGCTATGTTTGGGCTCCTGCTGCTGCTGCTTGCAACTCCAGGGTGTCATTCATCCAATTTTTGGGCTCCTGCAGCCAACTCCAGTGTCTCTTTAAAGCAAAGTTTGGGCTCCCGCTTCTGCTTCCAACTCCAGGGTGTGATTCATCCAATTTTTGGCCTCCTGCTGCCAACTCCAGTTTCTCTTTAAAGCAATGTTTGGGCTCCTGCTGCTGCTTGCAACTTTAGGGTGTGATTCATCCAATTTTTGGGCAACTCCAGGGTGTGATTCATCCAATTTTTGGGGTCATGAAGCCAACTCCAGTGTCTATTTAAAGCAATGTTTGGGCTCCTGCTGCTGCTTGCAACTCCAGTGTGTGATTCATCCAATTTTTGGGCTCCTGCAGCCAACTCCAGTGTCTCTTTCAAGCTATGTTTGGGCTCCTGCTGCTGCTTGCAACTCCAGGGTGTGATTCATCCAATTTTTGGGCTCCTGCAGCCAACTCCAGTGTCTCTTTAAAGCAATGTTTGGGCTCCTGCTGCTGCTTGCAACTCCAGGGTGTGATTCATCCAATTTTTGGGCTCCTGCAGCCAACTCCAGTGTCTCTTTCAAGCTATGTTTGGGCTCCTGCTGCTGCTTGCAACTCCAGGGTGTCATTCAGACAATTTTTGGGCTCCTGCTGCCAACTCTAGTGTCTCTTTCAAGCTATGTTTGGGCTCCTGTTGCTGCTGCTTGCAACTCCAGGGTGTCATTCAGCCAATTTTGGGGCTCCTGCAGCCAACTCCAGTGTCTCTTTAAAGCAATGTTTGGGCTCCTGCTGCTGCTTGCAACTCCAGGGTGTGATTCATCCAATTTTTGGGCTCCTGCAGCCAACTCCAGTGTCTCTTTAAAGCAATGTTTGGGCTCCTGCTGCTGCTTGCAACTCCAGGGTGAGATTCATCCAATTTTTGGGCTCCTGCAGCCAACTCCGGTGTCTCTTTAAAGCAAAGTTTGGGCTCCTGCTGCTGCTGCTTGCAACTCCAGGGTGTCATTCAGCCAATTTGTGGGCTCCTGCTGCCAACTCCAGTGTCTCTTTCAAGCTATGTTTGGGCTCCTGCTGCTGCTTGCAACTCCAGGGTGTCATTCATCCAATTTTTGGGCTCCTGCAGCCAACTCCAGTGTCTCTTTAAAGCAAAGTTTGGGCTTCTGCTGCTGCTTGCAACTCCAGGGTGTGATTCATCAATTTTTTGGCCTCCTGCTGCCATCTTCAGTGTCTCTTTAAAGCAATGTTTGGGTTCCTGCTGCTGCTTGCAACTCCAGGGTGTGATTCATCCAGTTTTTGGGCTCCTGCAGCCAACTCCAGTGTCTCTTTCAAGCTATGTTTGGGCTCCTGCTGCTGCTGCTTGCAACTCCAGGGTGTCATTCATCCAATTTTTCGCTCCTGCAGCCAACTCCAGTGTCTCTTTCAAGCTATGTTTGGGCTCCTGCTGCTGCTGCTGCTTGCAAATCCATAGTGTCATTCAGCCAATTTTTGGGATCCTGCAGCCAACTCCAGTGTCTCTTTCAAGCTATGTTTGGGCTCCTGGTACTGCTGCTGCTGCTGCTTGCAACTCCAGGGTGTGATTCATCCAATTTTTGGGCTCCTGCAGTCAACTCCAGTGTCTCTTTCAAGCTATGTTTGGGCTCCTGCTGCTGCTGCTTGCAACTCCAGGGTGTGATTCATCCAATTTTTGGGCTCATGAAGCCAACCCCAGTGTCTCTTTAAAGCAATGTTTGGGCTTCTGCTGCTGCTTGCAACTCCAAGGTGTGATTCATCCAATTTTTGGGCTCCTGCAGCCAATTCCAGTGTCTCTTTCAAGCTATGTTTGGGCTCCTGCTGCTGCTGCTTGCAACTCCAGGGTGTGATTCATCCAATTTTTGGGCTCCTGAAGCCAACTCCAGTTTCTTTTTCAAGCTATGTTTGCTCTCCTGCTGCTGCTGCTGCTTGCAACTCCAGGGTGTGATTCATCCAATTTTTGGGCTCCTGCAGCCAACTCCAGTGTCTCTTTCAAGCTATGTTTGGGCTCCTGCTAATGCTTGCAACTCCAGGGTGTGATTCATCCAATTTTTGCGCTCCTGCAGCCAACTCCAGTGTCTCTTTAAAGCAATGTTTGGGCTCCTGCTGCTGCTGCTTTCAACTCCAGAGTGTGATTCATCCAATTTTTGGGCTCCTGCAGCTAACTCCAGTGTCTCTTTAAAGCAATGTTTGGGCTCCTGTTGCTTCTTGCAACCCCAGGGTGTGATTCATCCAATTTTTGGGCTCCTGCAGCCAACTCCAGTGTCTCTTTAAAGCAATGTTTGGGCTCCTGCTGCTGCTTGCAACTTTAGGGTTTGATTCATCCAAATTTTGGCCTCCTGCTGCCAACTCCAGTGTCTCTTTAAAGCAATGTTTGAGCGGCTGCTGCTGCTTGCAACTCCAGGGTGTGATTCAGCTAATTTTTGGGCTCCTGCTGCTGACAGCTCCAGGGTGTGTTTTTCATACACTATTGGGGCCCCTCATAGTGATGCCACCTCAACTCTCTGCAATTGTGCCTCTCTGCGATTCTATTAGCGATGCCTCTGATCTGCATGTCATAATTATTTACAGTATTATTTCACTAACCCAGCACGCATCCTATGCGTGTTACAGCAAGGCAGGATGGTTTACAACCCTATTGATGCTCTAGGAAGCTCAGAAATAGCCATTTTAATAGCAATTCGTGCAAGTAAATTTGGGTCGAAGCGTTTTTTGTCGGAAAATTCTGCGAATCAGTCGAATCGAATTTTTCAAAAGTTCGCTCATCTCTATTGACTATGAATGCCATTATCTGTTAGATGTCTTAGTCAACAAGTACATAAAACATTGGTCTCCTTAACCAAAATAAACATGCATGTACTGGCTGTTCTGAGGCTTCACACATCCCTAAAAGCCCATTATGGGACCACACTCAGCTTGCAAATATCATTTGCCATTAAATTAGGCTGTTTGCCATTCTTTCTAGGTCAAACTTTCAAGCACCCCAGATCAAGTATTTCTGAGCAAAGCACAGCTCTAACACAAATTGGCTACAGATAAAGATGGAAGTGTTGCATGTAATTGACTCTAAATACATAATAGGCAGTCCTTTGCTAATCTCAATAGTGTTCCTCAAGACTCTCCCAAATAATGTATGAGCAAGGAAAAAAGCAAATGATAAGTCGCCACACAAACACACCCTGTTTAAATTGTTACCTCCACTACAAGGCACTCCCTAGGGTGTTAATATATGGGTTTGTGCCTAATCTTACACGTAGATCACATTTCACATACACACTAACATTACTAACCTGCAGGAATAGTAGGGATGTCCGTGTCCTGTCGGGCCGAGTGTCCCTCTAAGGCCACAGGATGTAGCAGGCCCAGCACCATCTCCTCAGCTCAGGTAAATTGCAGTTTTGTGGGGAATCCGCCGCCGTAAGCTGAAAAAGAGAGTTGCACACATTTAGCTAAATGTTTCCAATACAAGATGAAGACAAATCCACAAAGTATATATGTACCTGTAATTACGCCGTTTATTTTCTTTCTTCCGTGCTGCATACTTTAGGTCCGATATTTTCCTTTGTATCTGCTCCACATCTTTGAGCTCTTCCCCCGCTGCATTGACCTGTCTGGTGAGTGCCTCCAAAATCATGGCTTTGCGCTGTTTGCTTGTAGCTTTGGATCTGCGCCCATATAGCTCATCATAAAACAAGGTGAGGCCACTAGCCAATGCCAGAGTTTGGGCCTCACCAACCCTGCCACTCAAGTGGCCTCGGCGCAATGTGCGCCCTGTTGCGAGACGTCCTGGCTCATCAGTGGTTGGCGGCAAATCAAGGGACATTCTGGCCTGGCTGTGTTGGGGAGAAATGTAGGACAGGTGGATGGCTTCTGATTGAACTGGACTTGGATATGGACTTGGGGTTCTTGGCTGGGTGGCCACTGAACTAGCAGGCGTAGCTGTGGCATATGGAGAGTGCCTTTCCACCGGCACGGTGCCAAATGTGGCCGAGGAGGAGAGGGTGTTGTGGATGAAGTGGTGCTTGGGGCCCGGTGCCTCATGTACCCTTAGAATACCCATGCCCCTTGGAGGTAGACGGCCGGTCCAGGGGTGACCCAGAGCTTGGGCTTCGGGGCCTGTGCCTTGCCCTCTTGTCTGATGATTTGGACACCCGTGCGGGTGGGGAGGGTGAACTCGAACTTCTGGCCCTGTGACGTGCCCCCTTGGCATGAGCCTTGTGGCCCCGTGCGGGTGTTGTTGATGGGGAGGTTGAGATGGTGGGGCTTCTTTCCTGGTGTCTCCTTTTGGTTGTCTTGCCATGGGAGCCACGTGGGTGGGGTGATGGTGACCTTGGGGGGCTGGAGCTTCGCACCCTCTTGGTCCCTTTTTTCCCCTCTGTTGGGGCTGGCTTTCTGGCCTGTGGCTTGCTTTTTCCAGCGGCCTCCTTTTTTTGGGTAGTTGTGGTGGGTGCCTTTGTCTGGGCAATGCGTGTTGGCCGCAACTTCGCTTTGGTCATCTGGGACCGAGTCTTGGGCCCTTCAGCAGGCTCCTGCCGTTTGGCTGCCTGTTTGCTGGTGTCCTCCTTTGCTGCTTTTTGTGGAGCTTTTTTAGGTGCCATGGCTCATGGAAAGAGAATGAGCTGTGTGTCCAGGACCCTTTAAATAAGATTGGCGGGGTCTCACGCTACGCGTACGCGTGCGTACGGACATGCATACGGCCGTTCGTCCGGCCGTGCGGAACCCGGAAACCGCAGAGGCATTACTTATCTGCTGCAGACAAGAGGCAAGATGGCGCCCACAATCTTCACCCGCCAACAAGAAGAGATCATCATGCTTGTAAGTGTCTTTTAATGCCTTTGATTTGCCATCTAAATGCATGCCTAGCCCTTAAGGAAGCGCAGGAAGAAAGTGTCTTAAACTATGTGCCAAACCGAAGTGAGGGCCCACACGTGCAAACCAACACTGAGGCCAGCTTAAAGGATTGTATTAGGCTACAAATGTGTGTTAATGTCATTTAGTCAAATGATCGATTGTTGACAGATATTTGTATGCAGTTTGAACTAAAACCTTGGTTTATTTTGTGTTTTGTAGACCATGCTGGAGCGCAGGTACGACTACCTGCCCAACTCTTTTGAGAAGAGCACCGTCGCCCTGGAGATCATTGCCCAAATCCAACATCAGACGGACACCACCTTCACCCACACGCAGATCATGCAGCATTGGTCGGACCTGAAACGGCTGCACATGCCCCGGGTGCGGCACTTTTTCGGAATCCGTTTCCCTAGTAGATACATAGTGATTGCATGGCAGATGTAACTCATGCAGAAGGTAGCCATTTATTTATAATTGTTTTTCTTTTCTAGTGTTGGAAATGGATTACCGAATCCACCACACCCGGAGCTGCACAGGCCGACCAGTGCTGCATGAATCTGCAGCAGGAAGTGAAGGTGGTGGATCTCCAGGGCGACGGTCCTACTCCTCCTCTGTTGGGTCCTCTGACCAGCCCCTGGACCTTTCCAAAGAGGAGGGGCGGCACGGCGTGGGCAGGGAGTCGTACCCAGCGACGCAGGCGGGAGCCTCTGGTATGTGACTCTTCATGTAACCGCACACACATATACATGCTATTTCCACCCAAACTGATTCCCTTAATCTGTTTTTGTAGATGCTTCTGGAGCGGGTGAAGATGCGGAGGCTGATGCAGATCTCACCCAGGAGGCACAGGGAGAAGGTGAGTGATGTGACACACACATTGAAAATGACTTTGGATTACTGTTGGCTAAGACATTATAAGTGACCCTATTTGCCATGTCTCGACAGCCTCTACTTCACAACAGTGGCAGGGCCCAGGACGTAGGGTTGTCCCCAACGAGGCATCCGTCGGCCACCAACCAAGTAAGTTGTAATGTCATTCTTTGCAGTATGTGTTAATTGACATGATCACCCAGATACATCAAGCCATAGTCAATGGCATTAGCAGACTGACCTGTGCCCACTTGCTTAGAGTAATTACTTAGCAGACTGACCTGTGCCCACTTGCTTAGAGTAATTACTTAGCAGAATGACCTGTGCCCACTTGCTTAGAGAAATTACTTAGCAGACTGACATGTGCCCACTTGCTTAGAGAAATGACTTAGCAGACTGACATGTGCCCACTTGCTTAGAGAAATGACTTAGCAGACTGACCTGTGCCCACTTGCTTAGAGAAATTACTTAGTAGACTGACGTGTGCCCACTTGCTTAGAGTAATTTCTTAGCAGACTGACCTGTGCCCACTTGCTTAGAGTAATTACTTAGCAGACTGACATATGTGGTCCTGATTTATGTTGCCAACTAAAAAACATTCCATCCACAGGTGAGAACATGTATTTGTCTCTAAGTAATTTTGTCTCAAAAATTTGATACAGGGACCACACGGTCAAGAGTGGAAGAAATTAATCGAAGGGTCCTTGAGTTGGTGGCCGATATGCAGCAGCTGGTTGAGTCGTTGGGGACAACAGAAGAAGAATAGTGTTCTGGGTCCTGTCACTGTTTTTAGTTATGTAAATAGTTTTTAAGATTTTAAATTTTTAATATTCTTAAAGTTTGTGTTTTTATTAAAAAATTGTAAAAAAAACAAACATCTAATGGACCAAAAAAATGACCTTCAACTTTCAGTTTCATTTTTTAACACAAATACATTAACACCAAACGAAGGGTGAAATAAATATTTAGAGATGAAGATTCAGATGACCGGGAAGTGGTTTGGAATGGAAGAAGAACCTAACCAGGAAGCGGTTTGGGTAAGTTTGAGGGGCCTAAAATGGAAGAAAAACCTAACCGGGAAGTGGTTTGTGTAAGTTTGAGGGGCCTAAAATGGAAGAAGAACCTAACCAGGAAGTAGTTTGGGTAAGTTTGAGGGACCTAAAATGGAAGAAGAACCTAACCAGGAAGTGGTTGGGGTAAGTTTTAGGGGCCTAAAATGGAAGAAGAACCTAACCGGGAAGTGGTTTGGGTAAGTTTGAGGGGCCTAAAATGGAAGAAGAACCTAACCAGGAAGTGGTTTGGGTAAGTTTGAGGGGCCTAAAATGGAAGAAGAACCTAACCGGGAAGTGGTTTGGGTAAGTTTGAGAGGTCTAAAATGGAAGAAGAACCTAACCGGGAAGTGGTTTGGGTAAGTTTTAGGGGCTTAAAATGGAAGAAGAACCTAACCGGGAAGCGGTTGGGGTGAGCTTTAAGGGTCCAAAAGGGAAGATGGAGGATATCGCTAAGTGATTTAGCTAAACATTGTAGTAGGAGTGAGGGTGTCAAATATGTAGGCGAGCACTTCAATGAGTTAAGTTTGTAGTGCGCAGGCGCAAGATGGTAGGGATTTCCATCTGGACGATTAATTATTGAAAAAGGGAAACAGAATATATCGGGAAACGTAAAGGCTTCGTGGGAGGAGACGATGGGAAAAGGGCAAAAACGAAAGGCTATGAGAAAATGAAACGGAAAAGTCACGCTGGAAAATTACATCCTCGTACTCGTACTCTGCCGTACGAACGGACGGAAACTTTACAAAAGGACTGCAATGCATGCATAGAATCGCTCGCACACTCATACGAGAGCGGGAACATTAAAAAAAAAAAAAAAACAGATCGGTACTAAAACTAAAGTATTTTTTTGTCTCTCTGAATCGAGCCTATTGTTTTTCCTTCTTTGTGCCCTAATCCTAGTAACATTAAGGAGAGGGTTTTGCATTCTTTGGATTTGGTTAGGTGTCTGAAGTACTATCTGGTGGCTACTGCACCATTCAGAAAAACTGATGCTCTTTTTGTGGTCCCTTCTGGTCCTAGAAAGGGTTTGGCTCCTGCCAAATCTACTATCAGCAAATGGATCCGTCAGGCTGTGAGTCAGGCCTATTCTGCTAAGGGGAAGAATCCTCCCTTCCGCCTTACTGCTCATTCCACTCGTGCTATTGGTGCCTCTTGGGCTTTTCAGCACCAGGCTTCTGTTGAACAAGTTTGCAAGGCCGCTACTTGGTCTTCTGTTCATACCTTTTCAAAGTTTTACAAGGTTGATGTTAGGGCCTCAGCCGATGCTGCTTTTGGCCGCAAGGTTCTGCAGGCGGCAGTGGTCTGACCTGTCTGTTGTTACCTTTGGGGATCCCACCCTACTTTATGAACACTGCTATTGGATGTCCCAAGTGTAATGATTCTTATCTGGAGCAGGACGTACTGTATACTAAGAATAATACAATTCTGTGATTACTCACCTGTAGCATTGTCATTAGGAGTATATAGTATGAGATGTGATTACTCACCTGTAGAATTGTTATTATGAGTATACAGTACGTCCTGCTCCACCCCACCCTTGATTTGCATTATTCTTGGATCCCCTGTATGGTGATTGTTATCCTTGTTTTATAGTTACTAGTTGGTTCTGTTATCATTCTCCAGTCTTGTTAACTGCTTTTCAATGCTGGAGATTCGTGGGAGGTCCCCGGGTATTTGAGGGGCCGGGAGGAGCCAATTTCGCGGTCTCTGCAGTCCAGCGCCATCTGGCGGAGTAATACCCAAGTGTAATGATTCTTATCTGGAGCAGGACGTACTGTATACTCATAATAACAATTCTACAGGTGAGTCTCTAGAAGAGGCCTCTTCCACCTACACTGCCACATCTACATTCACCTTCTCCTCCTTCCCCTGGACCTCTGACATCTGTTAAAAAATTCATATTTTTAATGTATTTTTTATTTATTTATGTATGTATTTATCTTTTTTGTTTTATGTTATTATTTTGAGTACATTCCCTACACCATTTTTTGCAGAGCGTGTTGTTACTCTCAAATTGGCCTATGACACCTGTTAAAAAATAAAATATTATTTTTTAACAGATTTCAGGGAACATGTGAAACATAAGGCGTGCAGTGCCCTGGCTCCCTCCGTAGCCTCTGCCCAACTCAGTCCGTGCAGCGGATTGGTGAGCTGAGCAGAAGGCAGTTGCTACCTTCCCCTTCCTGAAAAAGTTAACGTGAGGGGGAGCTGACCTCTTTATTCTCTTCAGCCAGCAGCCGTCTTTAAGTTTCATCCATAGAAGTGAATGTCTGGCATCAGCACAGTGCAGCATGTTCCTGTGTGCATACCTGCTGCTGAGAGACTGACATTTAAGATCATAGTTGTAATGACACATTTTCAGTCAGTGTTCAACACATTTTCCAAAGTTCAAACTGAGTCTAGGGACACGGGTTATACATTGACTGCCAATGTTCTTTGTGGCAAAGATCCTGAAATTCAGTCTCCAAGCAGGATTCGAAGGGTTAAGCCAGACACACTAAATCCATCTACAAGTAAAATTCTGGCACCCCTCTTCTCCCCAATGTCCATTGTCAGTCAATGTGCAAGTCCCCTAGCTGCTGACCCAAATGCCCCACCGATCCTCCTCCCTGACCTGAACTTCTCACTCAACCCTCTTCCCAGCTGCTGGATCAACAACCCTCAACTAACTAACCCCTCCTCAGTTGCCTACCCATCACCCTCCTCTAACCCCCCTCCTGAGCTCCTGATCTGAACTCCTCCCATGACCTCCATCGCCAGCTACAGACCCTCACCTAACCCCTCCACCCATCCACTAATCTAAACCTGTCACCTAACCCCCTCACCAACTACCAACCCAGAACCCTCACATAACCTTTCTACCCGCCCCCTTGCCCACCTGCACCCTTCACCTAACCCCCTCCCTAGCGAGGGGGCTACTTACAACCGGCTCTGCTGACCTTAAAAGTAATTTTGTTTCTGTTCGCCTAACACAACATAAGCAGTTATCAAGCAGTCAAACTCCCTATCCCTATGGGATTTATCTAATTAGAAGTTAGCTGGACTTCTAGACACACTTTGTTTGTACCCTTAGGGGACAATCCCGATTTCCGACCTGGGAGAAAGAAGGATGATCTTAAAGTGAAACAAACCCCACCAGCTGCCAGACTGGAATTTAAAAAATTCCAGGACAGGCCTCTGGATTGTCTCTAGGCCATCTCAAATTGGGATGCCCCATTGTGTGATACCCCCCAGGAAGCCCCAAAAACCTCACCCCTCCACCCTCCAATGGCTCATGTGTGCATCCAATGAGAGCCGCCAGCTATGACAACATTTTCGGCAGGCAACTCTTATTGTTTACAGTCAGATAGGCTGGAACGGGAGGGAGCACACGGCCAGATATGCAGGGGATGCACACTTCCCATTGACTAGAATGAGAGCTACCTGCCAAATGATGTTGTCATAGCAGGTGGCTCTCATTGGAGGAGAACCCATGCATGCGTTGTTGGGGAGTGGCAGGTTGACCTTCCTGGGGTGTTTCACACAGCATGGTAAGTGGTCAGTTAAAGCAGGAGTTAAAAGCAGAAGTTAAGAGCAGAAGTTGAAAGCAAAAGTTACAAGCAGAAGTTACAAGCAGAAGTGCTGACGCTGCAGGTATCTACCTTTGAATCCAGAGTGTTATTTTAAGTGTTGTAAATTCTTCACTTAATAAAGGGATTGGTGTTCCAATCAATGCTGTCCAGTGTACATCTTGTGCTTTGTATGCACTTTTTGATCAATCGGTCGATGGTGAATATTTATGCCCTGGATGTGTGCGAATTGCTGATTTAGAAGCCGTCATTTACGAACTAAAGAAGAAATTGGCAACACTGAGAGACATTGTTGTCATGCAAAAGAGTCTGGATCTCACTGAGCTGGCACTCAATGGGTCAGGGGAAGGGGAGGGTGTTAGGATGGGGGGAAAGGAAAAGCAGGGAAATAAGGCAGCTAGCTGGATAACAGTTAGAAGGCAGGGTAGGGGTAAAAGTTACAGGGAGGCTAGCCCTGAACAGGCACTTCCCAACAAGTTTGCCCGGTTGGCAGACGAGGAGGATGTTAGCTCAAGGATGGCACAGCTGCAGCAAGACACATCTGTCGGCTCCAGTAAGAAAGGGAAGGGAGATGGGAGAACAGGGCAGGCAAGACAGGTGCTGGTAGTGGGAACAGACAGGGCAATCTTTCACAAAGACCGGGATTGCCGAACAGTGTGTTGCCTTCCTGGGGCAAGAGTATGGCATGTAGCGAAGCATGCTGACAGATTATTGGGAGGGGCTGGTGTGATCCCAGCGGTCATGGTGCATATTGGCACAAATGACATAGGAAAAGGTAGGTGGAAGGTCCTTAAAAATGATTTCAGGGACTTAGGCCGTAAGCTTAAGGCAAGGACCTCAACTGTAGTATTTAGGGATGAGCGAATCGATCCGGACGAACCCGGATTCGATCCGAATTTCATGAAAAATTTGATTCGGATCGAATCCGAATTTCCCCGTGCTTCGATCGCTCGAAGTTTTCCTTTAACATCCATTCATTTACATTACAGGCATTCTAAGATGGCGGACGGGACATTTCCAGACATCTACCCCGCACCAGTGCATGCTGGGGCAGTCACATGCAGCCTATCAGCAGCCAGCAATCTCGGTGACGTCACAGCGCTATTTAAGGCGGCGGACATCTTGCTTTTCCTCATTTCTCTATTGCATTCGTGAGAGACAGGACGCTGCTGTAGTCAGGGCGAGACAGTTAGAGAGACAGGGACAGACAGGGACAGGCAGGAGACAGGCAGGAAGTCAGCGAGAAGCAGGGAAAGTTAGGAAAAATCAGAGGCAGTCACAGGGAGATTTTTTTTTTTTTCATCCAGCCTGAGTGTTACTGCCTGGGTCACTGGCTTTGTTAGCTGTTTCACCCTGGTTAACCACTGTTGCTGTGCATAGTACTACTGCTCCCAGGTGCACTGCTGTTGTGGCATCCCATTCTGTGACTACACCAGCCTCTATTTACTATAACCCTTTGCACTTATTCTAAAAGTAATTTGGCCTGATAAAGACACTTTTGCTTTGCATAGTACTACTGCTCCCAGGTGCACTGCGGTTGGGGCATCCCATTCTGTGACTACACCAGCCTCTATTTACTATAACCCTTTGCACTTATTCTAAAAGT
This sequence comes from Gastrophryne carolinensis, assembly GCA_027917425.1. NCBI lineage: Eukaryota > Metazoa > Chordata > Amphibia > Anura > Microhylidae > Gastrophryne > Gastrophryne carolinensis. The sequence goes on along the minus strand of CM051237.1, from coordinate 346,676,293 downwards.
AATTTGGCCTGATAAAGACACTTTTGCTTTGCATAGAACTACCGCTCCCAGGTGCACTGCTGTTGTGGCATCCCATTCTGTAACTACACCAGCCTCTATTTACTATAACCCTTTGCACTTATTCTAAAAGTAATTTGGCCTGATAAAGACACTTTTGCTGTGCATAGTACTACTGCTCCCAGGTGCACTGCAGTTGTGGCATCCCATTCTGTGGCTACATCAGCCTCTATTTACTATAACCCTTTGCACTTATTCTAAAAGTAATTTGGCCTGATAAAGACACTTTTGCTGTGCATAGTACTACCGCTCCCAGGTGCACTGCTGTTGTGGCATCCCATTCTGTGACTACACCAGCCTCTATTTACTATAACCCTTTGCACTTATTCTAAAAGTAATTTGGGCTGATAAAGACACTTTTGCTGTGCATAGTACTACTGCTCCCAGGTGCACTGCTGTTGTGGCATCCCATTCTGTGACTACACCAGCCTCTATTTACTATAACCCTTTGCACTTATTGTAAAAGTAATTTGGGCTGATAAAGACACTTTTGCTTTGCATAGTACTACTGCTCCCAGATGCACTGCTGTTGTGGCATCCCATTCTGTGACTACACCAGCCTCTATTTACTATAACCCTTTGCACTTATTCTAAAAGTAATTTGGCCTGATAAAGACAGTTTTGCTTTGCATAGTACTACTACTCCCAGGTGCACTGCGGTTGGGGCATCCCATTCTGTGACTACACCAGCCTCTATTTACAATAACCCTTTGCACTTATTCTCAAAGTAATTTGGCCTGATAAAGACACTTTTGCTTTGCATAGTACTACTGCTCCCAGGTGCACTGCTGTTGTGGCATCCCATTCTGTGACTGCACCAGCCTCTATTTACTATAACCCTTTGCACTTATTCTAAAAGTAATTTGGCCTGATAAAGACACTTTTGCTTTGCACAGTACTACTGCTCCCAGGTGCACTGCTCTTGTGGCATCCCATTCTGTGACTACACCAGCCTCTATTTACTATAACCCTTTGCACTTATTCTAAAAGTAATTTGGCCTGATAAAGACACTTATGCTGTAGATAGTACTACTGCTCCCAGGTGCACTGCGGTTGGGGCATCCCATTCTGTGACTACACCAGCCTCTATTTACTATAACCCTTTGCACTTATTCTAAAAGTAATTTGGCCTGATAAAGACACTTTTGCTTTGCATAGTACTACTGCTCCCAGGTGCACTGTGGTTGGGGCATCCCATTCTGTGACTACACCAGCCTCTATTTACTATAACCCTTTGCACTTATTCTAAAAGTAATTTGGCTTGATAAAGACACTTTTGCTGTGCATAGTACTACTGCTCCCAGGTGCACTGCTGTTGTGGCATCCCATTCTGTGACTACACCAGCCTCTATTTACTATAACCCTTTGCACTTATTCTAAAAGTAATTTGGCCTGATAAAGACACTTTTGCTGTGCATAGTACTAATGCTCCCAGGTGCACTGCTGTTGTGGCATCCCATTCAGTGACTACACCAGCCTCTATTTACTATAACCCTTTGCACTTATTCTAAAAGTAATTTGGCCTGATAAAGACACTTTTGCTTTGCATAGTACTACTGCTCCCAGGTGCACTGCTGTTGTGGCATCCCATTCTGTGACTACACCAGCCTCTATTTACTATAACCCTGTGCACTTATTCTAAAAGTAATTTGGCCTGATAAAGACACTTTTGATTTGCATAGTACTACTGCTCCCAGGTGCACTGCTGTTGTGGCATCCCATTCTGTGACTACACCAGCCTCTATTTACTATAACCCTTTGCACTTATTCTAAAAGTAATTTGGCCTGATAAAGACACTTTTGCTGTGCATAGTACTACTGCTCCCAGGTGCACTGCTGTTGTGGCATCCCATTCTGTGACTACACCAGCCTCTATTTACTATAACCCTTTGCACTTATTCTAAAAGTAATTTGGCCTGATAAAGACACTTTTGCTTTGCATAGTACTACTGCTCCCAGGTGCACTGCTGTTGTGGCATCCCATTCTGTGACTACACCAGCCTCTATTTACTATAACCCTTTGCACTTATTCTAAAAGTAATTTGGCCTAATAAAGACACTTTTGCTGTGCATAATACTACTGCTCCCAGGTGCACTGCTGTTGTGGCATCCCATTCTGTGAATACACCAGCCTCTATTTGCTATAACCCTTTGCACTTATTCTAAAAGTAATTTGGCCTGATAAAGACACTTTTGCTGTGCATAGTACTACTGCTCCCAGGTGCACTGCTGTTGTGGCATCCCATTCTGTGACTACACCAGCCTCTATTTACTATAACCCTTTGCGCTTATTCTAAAAGTAATTTGGGCTGATAAAGACACTTTTGCTTTGCATAGTACTACTGCTCCCAGGTGCACTGCGGTTGTGGCATCCCATTCTGTGACTACACCAGCCTCTATTTACTATAACCCTTTGCACTTATTCTAAAAGTAATTTGGCCTGATATGGACACTTTTGCTGTGCATAGTACTACTGCTCCCAGGTGCACTGCGGTTGGGGCATCCCATTCTGTGACTACACCAGCCTCTATTTACTATAACCCTGTGCACTTATTCTAAAAGTAATTTGGCCTGATAAAGACACTTTTGCTTTGCATAGTACTACTGCTCCCAGGTGCACTGCTGTTGTGGCATCCCATTCTGTGACTACACCAGCCTCTATTTACTATAACCCTTTGCACTTATTCTAAAAGTAATTTGGCCTGATAAAGACACTTTTGCTTTGCATAGTACTACTGCTCCCAGGTGCACTGCTGTTGTGGCATCCCATTCTGTGACTAAACCAGCCTCTATTTACTATAACCCTTTGCACTTATTCTAAAAGTAATTTGGCCTGATAAAGACACCTTTGCTGTGCATAATACTACTGCTCCCAGGTGCACTGCTGTTGTGGCATCCCATTTTGTGACTACACCAGCCTCTATTTGCTATAACCCTTTGCACTTATTCTAAAAGTAATTTGGCCTGATAAAGACACTTTTGCTGTGCATAGTACTACTGCTCCCAGGTGCACTGCTGTTGTGGCATCCCATTCTGTGACTACACCAGCCTCTATTTACTATAACCCTTTGCGCTTATTCTAAAAGTAATTTGGGCTGATAAAGACACTTTTGCTTTGCATAGTACTACTGCTCCCAGGTACACTGCGGTTGTGGCATCCCATTCTGTGACTACACCAGCCTCTATTTACTATAACCCTTTGCACTTATTCTAAAGGTAATTTGGCCTGATATGGACACTTTTGCTGTGCATAGTACTACTGCTCCCAGGTGCACTGCTGTTGGGGCATCCCATTCTGTGACTACACCAGCCTCTATTTACTATAACTCTTTGCACTTATTCTAAAAGTAATTTGGCATGATAAAGACACTTTTGCTGTGCATAGTGCTACGGCTCCCAGGTGCACTGCTGTTGTGGCATCCCATTCTGTGACTACACCAGCCTCTATTTACTATAACCCTTTGCACTTATTCTAAAAGTAATTTGGGCTGATAAAGACACTTTTGCTTTGCATAGTACTACTGCTCCCAGGTGCACTGCGGTTGTGGCATCCCATTCTGTGACTACACCAGCCTCTATTTACTATAACCCTTTGCACTTATTCTAAAAGTAATTTGGCCTGATAAGGACACTTTTGCTGTGCATAGTACTACTGCTCCCAGGTGCACTGCGGTTGGGGCATCCCATTCTGTGACTACACCAGCCTCTATTTACTATAACCCTTTGCACTTATTCTAAAAGTAATTTGGCATGATAAAGACACTTTTGCTTTGCATAGTACTACTGCTCCCAGGTGCACTGCGGTTGGGGCATCCCATTCTGTGACTACACCAGCCTCTATTTACTATAACCCTTTGCACTTATTCTAAAAGTAATTTGGCATGATAAAGACACTTTTGCTGTGCATAGTACTACTGCTCCCAGGTGCACTGCGGTTGGGGCATCCCATTCTGTGACTACACCAGCCTCTATTTACTATAACCCTTTGCACTTATTCTAAAAGTAATTTGGCATGATAAAGACACTTTTGCTTTGCATAGTACTACTGCTCCCAGGTGCACTGCGGTTGGGGCATCCCATTCTGTGACTACACCAGCCTCTATTTACTATAACCCTTTGCACTTATTCTCCAAGTAATTTGGCCTGATAAAGACACTTTTGCTTTGCATAGTACTACCGCTCCAAGGTGCACTGCGGTTGTGGCATCCCATTCTGTGACTACACCAGCCTCTATTTACTATAACCCTTTGCACTTATTCTAAAAGTAATTTGGCCTGATAAAGACACTTTTACTGTGCATAGTACTACTGCTCCCAGGTGCACTGCGGTTGGGGCATCCCATTCTGTGACTACACCAGCCTCTATTTACTATAACCCTTTGCACTTATTCTAAAAGTAATTTGGCCTGATAAAGACACTTTTGCTTTGCATAGTACTACTGCTCCCAGGTGCACTGCGGTTGGGGCATCCCATTCTGTGACTACACCAGCCTCTATTTACTATAACCCTTTGCACTTATTCTCAAAGTAATTTGGCCTGATAAAGACACTTTTGCTTTGCATAGTACTACTGCTCCAAGGTGCACTGCTGTTGTGGCATCCCATTCTGTGACTACACCAGCCTCTATTTACTATAACCCTTTGCACTTATTCTAAAAGTAATTTGTCCTGATAAAGACACTTTTGCTGTGCATAGTACTACTGCTCCCAGGTACACTGCTGTTGTGGCATCCCATTCTATGACTACACCAGCCTCTATTTACTATAACCCTTTGCACTTATTCTAAAAGTAATTTGGCCTGATAAAGACACTTTTGCTTTGCATAGTACTACTGCTCTCAGGTGCACTGCTGTTGTGGCATCCCATTCTGTGACTACACCAGCCTCTATTTACTATAACCCTTTGCACTTATTCTTAAAGTAATTTGGCCTGATAAAGACACTTTTGCTTTGCATAGTACTACTGCTCCCAGGTGCACTGTGGTTGGGGCATCCCATTCTGTGACTACACCAGCCTCTATTTACTATAACCCTTTGCACTTATTCTAAAAGTAATTTGGCCTGATAAATACACTTTTGCTGTGCATAGTACTACGGCTCCCAGGTGCACTGCTGTTGTGGCATCCCATTCTGTGACTACACCAGCCTCTATTTACTATAACCCTTTGCACTTTTTCTAAAAGTAATTTGGCCTGATAAAGACACTTTTGCTTTGCATAGTACTACTGCTCCCAGGCGCACTGTGTTTGGGGCATCCCATTCTGTGACTACACCAGCCTCTATTTACTATAACCCTTTGCACTTATTCTAAAAGTAATTTGGCCTGATAAAGACACTTTTGCTTTGCATAGTACTACTGCTCCCAGGTGCACTGCGGTTGGGGCATCCCATTCTGTGTCTACACCAGCCTCTATTTACTATAACCCTTTGCACTTATTCTCAAAGTAATTTGGCCTGATAAAGACACTTTTGCTGTGCATAGTACTACTGCTCCCAGGTGCACTGCTGTTGTGACATCCCATTCTGTGACTACACCAACCTCTATTTACTATAACCCTTTGCACTTATTCTAAAAGTAATTTGGCCTGATAAAGACACTTTTGCTTTGCATAGTACTACTGCTCCCAGGTGCACTGCTGTTGTGGCATCCCATTCTGTGACTACACCAGCCTCTATTTACTATAACGCTTTGCACTTATTCTAAAAGTAATTTGGCCTGATAAAGACACTTTTGCTTTGCATAGTACTACTGCTCCCAGGTGCACTGCGGTTGTGGCATCCCATTCTGTGACTACACCAGCCTCTATTTACTATAACCCTTTGCACTTATTCTCAAAGTAATTTGGCCTGATAAAGACACTTTTGCTGTGCATAGTACTACTGCTCCCAGGTGCACTGCTGTTGGGGCATCCCATTCTGTGACTACACCAGCCTCTATTTACTATAACCCTTTGCACTTATTCTAAAAGTAATTTGGCCTGATAAAGACACTTTTGCTTTGCATAGTACTACTGCTCCCAGGTGCACTGCGGTTGGGGCATCCCATTCTGTGACTACACCAGCCTCTATTTACTATAACCCTTTGCACTTATTCTCCAAGTAATTTGGCCTGATAAAGACACTTTTGCTTTGCATAGTACTACCGCTCCAAGGTGCACTGCGGTTGTGGCATCCCATTCTGTGACTACACCAGCCTCTATTTACTATAACCCTTTGCACTTATTCTAAAAGTAATTTGGCCTGATAAAGACACTTTTGCTGTGCATAGTACTACTGCTCCCAGGTGCACTGCGGTTGGGGCATCCCATTCTGTGACTACACCAGCCTCTATTTACTATAACCCTTTGCACTTATTCTAAAAGTAATTTGGCCTGATAAAGACACTTTTGCTTTGCATAGTACTACTGCTCCCAGGTGCACTGCGGTTGGGGCATCCCATTCTGTGACTACACCAGCCTCTATTTACTATAACCCTTTGCACTTATTCTCAAAGTAATTTGGCCTGATAAAGACACTTTTGCTTTGCATAGTACTACTGCTCCAAGGTGCACTGCTGTTGTGGCATCCCATTCTGTGACTACACCAGCCTCTATTTACTATAACCCTTTGCACTTATTCTAAAAGTAATTTGGCCTGATTAAGACACTTTTGCTTTGCATAGTACTACTGCTCCCAGGTGCACTGCTGTTGTGGAATCCCATTCTGTGACTACACCAGCCTCTATTTACTATAACCCTTTGCACTTATTCTTAAAGTAATTTGGCCTGATAAAGACACTTTTGCTTTGCATAGTACTACTGCTCCCAGGTGCACTGCGGTTGGGGCATCCCATTCTGTGACTACACCAGCCTCTATTTACTATAACCCTTTGCACTTATTCTAAAAGTAATTTGGCCTGATAAAGACACTTTTGCTGTGCATAGTACTACGGCTCCCAGGTGCACTGCTGTTGTGGCATCCCATTCTGTGACTACACCAGCCTCTATTTACTATAACCCTTTGCACTTATTCTATAAGTAATTTGGCCTGATAAAGACACTTTTGCTTTGCATAGTACTACTGCTCCCAGGCGCATTGTGGTTGGGGCATCCCATTCTGTGACTACACCAGCCTCTATTTACTATAACCCTTTGCACTTATTCTCAAAGTAATTTGGCCTGATAAAGACACTTTTGCTGTGCATAGTACTACTGCTCCCAGGTGCACTGCTGTTGGGGCATCCCATTCTGTGACTACACCAGCCTCTATTTACTATAACCCTTTGCACTTATTCTAAAAGTAATTTGGCCTGATAAAGACACTTTTGCTTTGCATAGTACTACTGCTCCCAGGTGCACTGCGGTTGGGGCATCCCATTCTGTGACTACACCAGCCTCTATTTACTATAACCCTTTGCACTTATTCTCAAAGTAATTTGGCCTGATAAAGACACTTTTGCTTTGCATAGTACTACTGCTCCCAGGTGCACTGCTGTTGTGACATCCCATTCTGTGACTACACCAGCCTCTATTTACTATAACCTTTTGCACTTATTCTAAAAGTAATTTGGCCTGATAAAGACACTTTTGCTGTGCATAGTACTACTGCTCCCAGGTGCACTGCTGTTGTGGCATCCCATTCTGTGACTACACCAGCCTCTATTTACTATAACCATTTGCACTTATTCTAAAAGTAATTTGGCCTGATAAAGACACTTTTGCTTTGCATAGTACTACTGCTCCCAGGTGCACTGCTGTTGTGGCATCCCATTCTGTGACTACACCAGCCTCTATTTACTATAACCCTTTGCACTTATTCTAAAAGTAATTTGGCCTAATAAAGACACTTTTGCTGTGCATAATACTACTGCTCCCAGGTGCACTGCTGTTGTGGCATCCCATTCTGTGAATACACCAGCCTCTATTTGCTATAACCCTTTGCACTTATTCTAAAAGTAATTTGGCCTGATAAAGACACTTTTGCTGTGCATAGTACTACTGCTCCCAGGTGCACTGCTGTTGTGGCATCCCATTCTGTGACTACACCAGCCTCTATTTACTATAACCCTTTGCGCTTATTCTAAAAGTAATTTGGGCTGATAAAGACACTTTTGCTTTGCATAGTACTACTGCTCCCAGGTGCACTGCGGTTGTGGCATCCCATTCTGTGACTACACCAGCCTCTATTTACTATAACCCTTTGCACTTATTCTAAAAGTAATTTGGCCTGATATGGACACTTTTGCTGTGCATAGTACTACTGCTCCCAGGTGCACTGCGGTTGGGGCATCCCATTCTGTGACTACACCAGCCTCTATTTACTATAACCCTGTGCACTTATTCTAAAAGTAATTTGGCCTGATAAAGACACTTTTGCTTTGCATAGTACTACTGCTCCCAGGTGCACTGCTGTTGTGGCATCCCATTCTGTGACTACACCAGCCTCTATTTACTATAACCCTTTGCACTTATTCTAAAAGTAATTTGGCCTGATAAAGACACTTTTGCTTTGCATAGTACTACTGCTCCCAGGTGCACTGCTGTTGTGGCATCCCATTCTGTGACTACACCAGCCTCTATTTACTATAACCCTTTGCACTTATTCTAAAAGTAATTTGGCCTGATAAAGACACCTTTGCTGTGCATAATACTACTGCTCCCAGGTGCACTGCTGTTGTGGCATCCCATTTTGTGACTACACCAGCCTCTATTTGCTATAACCCTTTGAACTTATTCTAAAAGTAATTTGGCCTGATAAAGACACTTTTGCTGTGCATAGTACTACTGCTCCCAGGTGCACTGCTGTTGTGGCATCCCATTCTGTGACTACACCAGCCTCTATTTACTATAACCCTTTGCGCTTATTCTAAAAGTAATTTGGGCTGATAAAGACACTTTTGCTTTGCATAGTACTACTGCTCCCAGGTACACTGCGGTTGTGGCATCCCATTCTGTGACTACACCAGCCTCTATTTACTATAACCCTTTGCACTTATTCTAAAGGTAATTTGGCCTGATATGGACACTTTTGCTGTGCATAGTACTACTGCTCCCAGGTGCACTGCTGTTGGGGCATCCCATTCTGTGACTACACCAGCCTCTATTTACTATAAATCTTTGCACTTATTCTAAAAGTAATTTGGGCTGATAAAGACACTTTTGCTTTGCATAGTACTACTGCTCCCAGGTGCACTGCGGTTGTGGCATCCCATTCTGTGACTACACCAGCCTCTATTTACTATAACCCTTTGCACTTATTCTAAAAGTAATTTGGGCTGATAAAGACACTTTTGCTTTGCATAGTACTACTGCTCCCAGGTGCACTGCGGTTGTGGCATCCCATTCTGTGACTACACCAGCCTCTATTTACTATAACCCTTTGCACTTATTCTAAAAGTAATTTGGCCTGATAAAGACACTTTTGCTTTGCATAGTACTACTGCTCCCAGGTGCACTGCGGTTGGGGCATCCCATTCTGTGACTACACCAGCCTCTATTTACTATAACCCTTTGCACTTATTCTCAAAGTAATTTGGCCTGATAAAGACACTTTTGCTTTGCATAGTACTACTGCTCCAAGGTGCACTGCTGTTGTGGCATCCCATTCTGTGACTACACCAGCCTCTATTTACTATAACCCTTTGCACTTATTCTAAAAGTAATTTGTCCTGATAAAGACACTTTTGCTGTGCATAGTACTACTGCTCCCAGGTACACTGCTGTTGTGGCATCCCATTCTGTGACTACACCAGCCTCTATTTACTATATCCCTTTGCACTTATTCTAAAAGTAATTTGGCCTGATAAAGACACTTTTGCTTTGCATAGTACTACTGCTCCCAGGTGCACTGCTGTTGTGGCATCCCATTCTGTGACTACACCAGCCTCTATTTACTATAACCCTTTGCACTTTTTCTTAAAGTAATTTGGCCTGATAAAGACACTTTTGCTTTGCATAGTACTACTGCTCCCAGGTGCACTGTGGTTGGGGCATCCCATTCTGTGACTACACCAGCCTCTATTTACTATAACCCTTTGCACTTATTCTAAAAGTAATTTGGCCTGATAAATACACTTTTGCTGTGCATAGTACTACGGCTCCCAGGTGCACTGCTGTTGTGGCATCCCATTCTGTGACTACACCAGCCTCTATTTACTATAACCCTTTGCACTTTTTCTAAAAGTAATTTGGCCTGATAAAGACACTTTTGCTTTGCATAGTACTACTGCTCCCAGGCGCACTGTGGTTGGGGCATCCCATTCTGTGACTACACCAGCCTCTATTTACTATAACCCTTTGCACTTATTCTCAAAGTAATTTGGCCTGATAAAGACACTTTTGCTGTGCATAGTACTACTGCTCCCAGGTGCACTGCTGTTGGGGCATCCCATTCTGTGACTACACCAGCCTCTATTTACTATAACCCTTTGCACTTATTCTAAAAGTAATTTGGCCTGATAAAGACACTTTTGCTTTGCATAGTACTACTGCTCCCAGGTGCACTGCGGTTGGGGCATCCCATTCTGTGTCTACACCAGCCTCTATTTACTATAACCCTTTGCACTTATTCTCAAAGTAATTTGGCCTGATAAAGACACTTTTGCTGTGCATAGTACTACTGCTCCCAGGTGCACTGCTGTTGTGACATCCCATTCTGTGACTACACCAACCTCTATTTACTATAACCCTTTGCACTTATTCTAAAAGTAATTTGGCCTGATAAAGACACTTTTGCTTTGCATAGTACTACTGCTCCCAGGTGCACTGCTGTTGTGGCATCCCATTCTGTGACTACACCAGCCTCTATTTACTATAACGCTTTGCACTTATTCTAAAAGTAATTTGGCCTGATAAAGACACTTTTGCTTTGCATAGTACTACCGCTCCAAGGTGCACTGCGGTTGTGGCATCCCATTCTGTGACTACACCAGCCTCTATTTACTATAACCCTTTGCACTTATTCTAAAAGTAATTTGGCCTGATAAAGACACTTTTACTGTGCATAGTACTACTGCTCCCAGGGGCACTGCGGTTGGGGCATCCCATTCTGTGACTACACCAGCCTCTATTTACTATAACCCTTTGCACTTATTCTAAAAGTAATTTGGCCTGATAAAGACACTTTTGCTTTGCATAGTACTACTGCTCCCAGGTGCACTGCGGTTGGGGCATCCCATTCTGTGACTACACCAGCCTCTATTTACTATAACCCTTTGCACTTATTCTCAAAGTAATTTGGCCTGATAAAGACACTTTTGCTTTGCATAGTACTACTGCTCCAAGGTGCACTGCTGTTGTGGCATCCCATTCTGTGACTACACCAGCCTCTATTTACTATAACCCTTTGCACTTATTCTAAAAGTAATTTGTCCTGATAAAGACACTTTTGCTGTGCATAGTACTACTGCTCCCAGGTACACTGCTGTTGTGGCATCCCATTCTGTGACTACACCAGCCTCTATTTACTATAACCCTTTGCACTTATTCTAAAAGTAATTTGGCCTGATAAAGACACTTTTGCTTTGCATAGTACTACTGCTCCCAGGTGCACTGCTGTTGTGGCATCCCATTCTGTGACTACACCAGCCTCTATTTACTATAACCCTTTGCACTTTTTCTTAAAGTAATTTGGCCTGATAAAGACACTTTTGCTTTGCATAGTACTACTGCTCCCAGGTGCACTGTGGTTGGGGCATCCCATTCTGTGACTACACCAGCCTCTATTTACTATAACCCTTTGCACTTATTCTAAAAGTAATTTGGCCTGATAAATACACTTTTGCTGTGCATAGTACTACGGCTCCCAGGTGCACTGCTGTTGTGGCATCCCATTCTGTGACTACACCAGCCTCTATTTACTATAACCCTTTGCACTTTTTCTAAAAGTAATTTGGCCTGATAAAGACACTTTTGCTTTGCATAGTACTACTGCTCCCAGGCGCACTGTGGTTGGGGCATCCCATTCTGTGACTACACCAGCCTCTATTTACTATAACCCTTTGCACTTATTCTCAAAGTAATTTGGCCTGATAAAGACACTTTTGCTGTGCATAGTACTACTGCTCCCAGGTGCACTGCTGTTGGGGCATCCCATTCTGTGACTACACCAGCCTCTATTTACTATAACCCTTTGCACTTATTCTAAAAGTAATTTGGCCTGATAAAGACACTTTTGCTTTGCATAGTACTACTGCTCCCAGGTGCACTGCGGTTGGGGCATCCCATTCTGTGTCTACACCAGCCTCTATTTACTATAACCCTTTGCACTTATTCTCAAAGTAATTTGGCCTGATAAAGACACTTTTGCTGTGCATAGTACTACTGCTCCCAGGTGCACTGCTGTTGTGACATCCCATTCTGTGACTACACCAACCTCTATTTACTATAACCCTTTGCACTTATTCTAAAAGTAATTTGGCCTGATAAAGACACTTTTGCTTTGCATAGTACTACTGCTCCCAGGTGCACTGCTGTTGTGGCATCCCATTCTGTGACTACACCAGCCTCTATTTACTATAACGCTTTGCACTTATTCTAAAAGTAATTTGGCCTGATAAAGACACTTTTGCTTTGCATAGTACTACTGCTCCCAGGTGCACTGCGGTTGTGGCATCCCATTCTGTGACTACACCAGCCTCTATTTACTATAACCCTTTGCACTTATTCTCAAAGTAATTTGGCCTGATAAAGACACTTTTGCTGTGCATAGTACTACTGCTCCCAGGTGCACTGCTGTTGGGGCATCCCATTCTGTGACTACACCAGCCTCTATTTACTATAACCCTTTGCACTTATTCTAAAAGTAATTTGGCCTGATAAAGACACTTTTGCTTTGCATAGTACTACTGCTCCCAGGTGCACTGCGGTTGGGGCATCCCATTCTGTGACTACACCAGCCTCTATTTACTATAACCCTTTGCACTTATTCTCCAAGTAATTTGGCCTGATAAAGACACTTTTGCTTTGCATAGTACTACCGCTCCAAGGTGCACTGCGGTTGTGGCATCCCATTCTGTGACTACACCAGCCTCTATTTACTATAACCCTTTGCACTTATTCTAAAAGTAATTTGGCCTGATAAAGACACTTTTGCTGTGCATAGTACTACTGCTCCCAGGTGCACTGCGGTTGGGGCATCCCATTCTGTGACTACACCAGCCTCTATTTACTATAACCCTTTGCACTTATTCTCAAAGTAATTTGGCCTGATAAAGACACTTTTGCTTTGCATAGTACTACTGCTCCAAGGTGCACTGCTGTTGTGGCATCCCATTCTGTGACTACACCAGCCTCTATTTACTATAACCCTTTGCACTTATTCTAAAAGTAATTTGGCCTGATTAAGACACTTTTGCTTTGCATAGTACTACTGCTCCCAGGTGCACTGCTGTTGTGGCATCCCATTCTGTGACTACACCAGCCTCTATTTACTATAACCCTTTGCACTTATTCTTAAAGTAATTTGGCCTGATAAAGACACTTTTGCTTTGCATAGTACTACTGCTCCCAGGTGCACTGCGGTTGGGGCATCCCATTCTGTGACTACACCAGCCTCTATTTACTATAACCCTTTGCACTTATTCTAAAAGTAATTTGGCCTGATAAAGACACTTTTGCTGTGCATAGTACTACGGCTCCCAGGTGCACTGCTGTTGTGGCATCCCATTCTGTGACTACACCAGCCTCTATTTACTATAACCCTTTGCACTTATTCTAAAAGTAATTTGGCCTGATAAAGACACTTTTGCTTTGCATAGTACTACTGCTCCCAGGCACATTGTGGTTGGGGCATCCCATTCTGTGACTACACCAGCCTCTATTTACTATAACCCTTTGCACTTATTCTCAAAGTAATTTGGCCTGATAAAGACACTTTTGCTGTGCATAGTACTACTGCTCCCAGGTGCACTGCTGTTGGGGCATCCCATTCTGTGACTACACCAGCCTCTATTTACTATAACCCTTTGCACTTATTCTAAAAGTAATTTGGCCTGATAAAGACACTTTTGCTTTGCATAGTACTACTGCTCCCAGGTGCACTGCGGTTGGGGCATCCCATTCTGTGACTACACCAGCCTCTATTTACTATAACCCTTTGCACTTATTCTCAAAGTAATTTGGCCTGATAAAGACACTTTTGCTTTGCATAGTACTACTGCTCCCAGGTGCACTGCTGTTGTGACATCCCATTCTGTGACTACACCAGCCTCTATTTACTATAACCTTTTGCACTTATTCTAAAAGTAATTTGGCCTGATAAAGACACTTTTGCTTTGCATAGTACTACTGCTCCCAGGTGCACTGCTGTTGTGGCATCCCATTCTGTGACTACACCAGCCTCTATTTACTATAACGCTTTGCACTTATTCTAAAAGTAATTTGGCCTGATAAAGACACTTTTGCTTTGCATAGTACTACTGCTCCCAGGTGCACTGCGGTTGTGGCATCCCATTCTGTGACTACACCAGCCTCTATTTACTATAACCCTTTGCACTTATTCTAAAAGTAATTTGTCCTGATAAAGACACTTTTGCTGTGCATAGTACTACTGCTCCCAGGTGCACTGCGGTTGGGGCATCCCATTCTGTGACTACACCAGCCTCTATTTACTATAACCCTTTGCACTTATTCTAAAAGTAATTTGGCCTGATAAAGACACTTTTGCTTTGCATAGTAGTACTGGTCCCAGGTGCACTGGGGTTGGGGCATCCCATTCTGTGACTTCACCAGCCTCTATTTACTATAACTCTTTGCACTTATTCTCAAAGTAATTTGGCCTGATAAAGACACTTTTGCTGTGCATACTACTACTGCTCCCAGGTGCACTGCTGTTGGGGCATCCCATTCTGTGACTACACCAGCCTCTATTTACTATAACCCTTTGCACTTATTCTAAAAGTAATCTGGCCTGATAAAGACACTTTTGCTTTGCATTGTACTACTGCTCCCAGGTGCACTGCGGTTGTGGCATCCCATTCTGTGACTACACCAGCCTCTATTTACTATAACCCTTTGCACTTATTCTCAAAGTAATTTGGCCTGATAAAGACACTTTTGCTTTGCATAGTACTACTGCTCCCAGGTGCACTGCTGTTGTGGCATCCCATTCTGTGACTACACCAGCCTCTATTTACTATAACCCTTTGCACTTATTCTAAAAGTAATTTGGCCTGATAAAGACACTTTTGCTTTGCATAGTACTACTGCTCCCAGGTGCACTGCGGTTGGGGCATCCCATTCTGTGACTACACCAGCCTCTATTTACTATAACCCTTTGCACTTTTTCTAAAAGTAATTTGGCTTGATAAAGACACTTTTGCTGTGCATAGTACTACTGCTCCCAGGTGCACTGCTGTTGTGGCACCCCATTCTGTGACTACACCAGCCTCTATTTACTATAACCCTTTGCACTTATTCTAAAAGTAATTTGGCTTGATAAAGACACTTTTGCTGTGCATAGTACTACTGCTCCCAGGTGCACTGCTGTTGTGGCATCCCATTCTGTGACTACACCAGCCTCTATTTACTATAACCCTTTGCACTTATTCTAAAAGTAATTTGGCCTGATAAAGACACTTTTGCTTTGCATAGTACTACTGCTCCCAGGTGCACTGCTGTTGTGGCATCCCATTCTGTGACTACACCAGCCTCTATTTACTATAACCCTTTGCACTTATTCTAAAAGTAATTTGGCCTGATAAAGACACTTTTGCTTTGCATAGTACTACTGCTCCCAGGTGCACTGCGGTTGGGGCATCCCATTCTGTGACTACACCAGCCTTTATTTACTATAACCCTTTGCACTTATTCTAAAAGTAATTTGGCCTGATAAAGACACTTTTGCTTTGCATAGTACTACTGCTCCCAGGTACACTGCGGTTGGGGCATCCCATTCTGTGACTACACCAGCCTCTATTTACTATAACCCTTTGCACTTATTCTTAAAGTAATTTGGCCTGATAAAGACACTTTTGCTTTGCATAGTACTACTGCTCCCAGGTGCACTGCGGTTGGGGCATCCCATTCTGTGACTACACCAGCCTCTATTTACTATAACCCTTTGCACTTATTCTAAAAGTAATTTGGCCTGATAAAGACACTTTTGCTGTGCATAGTACTACGGCTCCCAGGTGCACTGCTGTTGTGGCATCCCATTCTGTGACTACACCAGCCTCTATTTACTATAACCCTTTGCACTTATTCTAAAAGTAATTTGGCCTGATAAAGACACTTTTGCTTTGCATAGTACTACTGCTCCCAGGCGCATTGTGGTTGGGGCATCCCATTCTGTGACTACACCAGCCTCTATTTACTATAACCCTTTGCACTTATTCTCAAAGTAATTTGGCCTGATAAAGACACTTTTGCTGTGCATAGTACTACTGCTCCCAGGTGCACTGCTGTTGGGGCATCCCATTCTGTGACTACACCAGCCTCTATTTACTATAACCCTTTGCACTTATTCTAAAAGTAATTTGGCCTGATAAAGACACTTTTGCTTTGCATAGTACTACTGCTCCCAGGTGCACTGCGGTTGGGGCATCCCATTCTGTGACTACACCAGCCTCTATTTACTATAACCCTTTGCACTTATTCTCAAAGTAATTTGGCCTGATAAAGACACTTTTGCTTTGCATAGTACTACTGCTCCCAGGTGCACTGCTGTTGTGACATCCCATTCTGTGACTACACCAGCCTCTATTTACTATAACCTTTTGCACTTATTCTAAAAGTAATTTGGCCTGATAAAGACACTTTTGCTTTGCATAGTACTACTGCTCCCAGGTGCACTGCTGTTGTGGCATCCCATTCTGTGACTACACCAGCCTCTATTTACTATAACGCTTTGCACTTATTCTAAAAGTAATTTGGCCTGATAAAGACACTTTTGCTTTGCATAGTACTACTGCTCCCAGGTGCACTGCGGTTGTGGCATCCCATTCTGTGACTACACCAGCCTCTATTTACTATAACCCTTTGCACTTATTCTAAAAGTAATTTGGCCTGATAAAGACACTTTTGCTGTGCATAGTACTACTGCTCCCAGGTGCACTGCGGTTGGGGCATCCCATTCTGTGACTACACCAGCCTCTATTTACTATAACCCTTTGCACTTATTCTAAAAGTAATTTGGCCTGATAAAGACACTTTTGCTTTGCATAGTAGTACTGGTCCCAGGTGCACTGGGGTTGGGGCATCCCATTCTGTGACTTCACCAGCCTCTATTTACTATAACCCTTTGCACTTATTCTCAAAGTAATTTGGCCTGATAAAGACACTTTTGCTTTGCATAGTACTACTGCTCCCAGGTGCACTGCGGTTGTGGCATCCCATTCTGTGACTACACCAGCCTCTATTTACTATAACCCTTTGCACTTATTCTAAAAGTAATTTGGCCTGATAAAGACACTTTTGCTGTGCATAGTACTACTGCTCCCAGGTGCACTGCGGTTGGGGCATCCCATTCTGTGACTACACCAGCCTCTATTTACTATAACCCTTTGCACTTATTCTAAAAGTAATCTGGCCTGATAAAGACACTTTTGCTTTGCATTGTACTACTGCTCCCAGGTGCACTGCGGTTGGGGCATCCCATTCTGTGACTACACCAGCCTCTATTTACTATAACCCTTTGCACTTATTCTCAAAGTAATTTGGCCTGATAAAGACACTTTTGCTTTGCATAGTACTACTGCTCCCAGGTGCACTGCTGTTGTGGCATCCCATTCTGTGACTACACCAGCCTCTATTTACTATAACCCTTTGCACTTATTCTAAAAGTAATTTGGCCTGATAAAGACACTTTTGCTTTGCATAGTACTACTGCTCCCAGGTGCACTGCGGTTGGGGCATCCCATTCTGTGACTACACCAGCCTCTATTTACTATAACCCTTTGCACTTATTCTAAAAGTAATTTGGCCTGATAAAGACACTTTTGCTTTGCATAGTAGTACTGGTCCCAGGTGCACTGGGGTTGGGGCATCCCATTCTGTGACTTCACCAGCCTCTATTTACTATAACTCTTTGCACTTATTCTCAAAGTAATTTGGCCTGATAAAGACACTTTTGCTGTGCATACTACTACTGCTCCCAGGTGCACTGCTGTTGGGGCATCCCATTCTGTGACTACACCAGCCTCTATTTACTATAACCCTTTGCACTTATTCTAAAAGTAATCTGGCCTGATAAAGACACTTTTGCTTTGCATTGTACTACTGCTCCCAGGTGCACTGCGGTTGTGGCATCCCATTCTGTGACTACACCAGCCTCTATTTACTATAACCCTTTGCACTTATTCTCAAAGTAATTTGGCCTGATAAAGACACTTTTGCTTTGCATAGTACTACTGCTCCCAGGTGCACTGCGGTTGTGGCATCCCATTCTGTGACTACACCAGCCTCTATTTACTATAACCCTTTGCACTTATTCTAAAAGTAATTTGGCCTGATAAAGACACTTTTGCTTTGCATAGTACTACTGCTCCCAGGTGCACTGCGGTTGGGGCATCCCATTCTGTGACTTCACCAGCCTCTATTTACTATAACCCTTTGCACTTTTTCTAAAAGTAATTTGGCTTGATAAAGACACTTTTGCTGTGCATAGTACTACTGCTCCCAGGTGCACTGCTGTTGTGGCATCCCATTCTGTGACTACACCAGCCTCTATTTACTATAACCCTTTGCACTTATTCTAAAAGTAATTTGGCCTGATAAAGACACTTTTGCTTTGCATAGTACTACTGCTCCCAGGTGCACTGCTGTTGTGGCATCCCATTCTGTGACTACACCAGCCTCTATTTACTATAACCCTTTGCACTTATTCTAAAAGTAATTTGGCCTGATAAAGACACTTTTGCTTTGCATAGTACTACTGCTCCCAGGTGCACTGCGGTTGGGGCATCCCATTCTGTGACTACACCAGCCTTTATTTACTATAACCCTTTGCACTTATTCTAAAAGTAATTTGGCCTGATAAAGACACTTTTGCTTTGCATAGTACTACTGCTCCCAGGTACACTGCGGTTGGGGCATCCCATTCTGTGACTACACCAGCCTCTATTTACTATAACCCTTTGCACTTATTCTTAAAGTAATTTGGCCTGATAAAGACACTTTTGCTTTGCATAGTACTACTGCTCCCAGGTGCACTGCGGTTGGGGCATCCCATTCTGTGACTACACCAGCCTCTATTTACTATAACCCTTTGCACTTATTCTAAAAGTAATTTGGCCTGATAAAGACACTTTTGCTGTGCATAGTACTACGGCTCCCAGGTGCACTGCTGTTGTGGCATCCCATTCTGTGACTACACCAGCCTCTATTTACTATAACCCTTTGCACTTATTCTAAAAGTAATTTGGCCTGATAAAGACACTTTTGCTTTGCATAGTACTACTGCTCCCAGGCGCATTGTGGTTGGGGCATCCCATTCTGTGACTACACCAGCCTCTATTTACTATAACCCTTTGCACTTATTCTCAAAGTAATTTGGCCTGATAAAGACACTTTTGCTGTGCATAGTACTACTGCTCCCAGGTGCACTGCTGTTGGGGCATCCCATTCTGTGACTACACCAGCCTCTATTTACTATAACCCTTTGCACTTATTCTAAAAGTAATTTGGCCTGATAAAGACACTTTTGCTTTGCATAGTACTACTGCTCCCAGGTGCACTGCGGTTGGGGCATCCCATTCTGTGACTACACCAGCCTCTATTTACTATAACGCTTTGCACTTATTCTAAAAGTAATTTGGCCTGATAAAGACACTTTTGCTTTGCATAGTACTACTGCTCCCAGGTGCACTGCTGTTGTGGCATCCCATTCTGTGACTACACCAGCCTCTATTTACTATAACCCTTTGCACTTATTCTAAAAGTAATCTGGCCTGATAAAGACACTTTTGCTTTGCATTGTACTACTGCTCCCAGGTGCACTGCGGTTGTGGCATCCCATTCTGTGACTACACCAGCCTCTATTTACTATAACCCTTTGCACTTATTCTCAAAGTAATTTGGCCTGATAAAGACACTTTTGCTTTGCATAGTACTACTGCTCCCAGGTGCACTGCTGTTGTGGCATCCCATTCTGTGACTACACCAGCCTCTATTTACTATAACCCTTTGCACTTATTCTAAAAGTAATTTGGCCTGATAAAGACACTTTTGCTTTGCATAGTACTACTGCTCCCAGGTGCACTGCGGTTGGGGCATCCCATTCTGTGACTACACCAGCCTCTATTTACTATAACCCTTTGCACTTTTTCTAAAAGTAATTTGGCTTGATAAAGACACTTTTGCTGTGCATAGTACTACTGCTCCCAGGTGCACTGCTGTTGTGGCACCCCATTCTGTGACTACACCAGCCTCTATTTACTATAACCCTTTGCACTTATTCTAAAAGTAATTTGGCTTGATAAAGACACTTTTGCTGTGCATAGTACTACTGCTCCCAGGTGCACTGCTGTTGTGGCATCCCATTCTGTGACTACACCAGCCTCTATTTACTATAACCCTTTGCACTTATTCTAAAAGTAATTTGGCCTGATAAAGACACTTTTGCTTTGCATAGTACTACTGCTCCCAGGTGCACTGCTGTTGTGGCATCCCATTCTGTGACTACACCAGCCTCTATTTACTATAACCCTTTGCACTTATTCTAAAAGTAATTTGGCCTGATAAAGACACTTTTGCTTTGCATAGTACTACTGCTCCCAGGTGCACTGCGGTTGGGGCATCCCATTCTGTGACTACACCAGCCTTTATTTACTATAACCCTTTGCACTTACTCTAAAAGTAATTTGGCCTGATAAAGACACTTTTGCTTTGCATAGTACTACTGCTCCCAGGTACACTGCGGTTGGGGCATCCCATTCTGTGACTACACCAGCCTCTATTTACTATAACCCTTTGCACTTATTCTAAAAGTAATTTGGCCTGATAAAGACACTTTTGCTGTGCATAGTACTACGGCTCCCAGGTGCACTGCTGTTGTGGCATCCCATTCTGTGACTACACCAGCCTCTATTTACTATAACCCTTTGCACTTATTCTAAAAGTAATTTGGCCTGATAAAGACACTTTTGCTTTGCATAGTACTACTGCTCCCAGGCGCATTGTGGTTGGGGCATCCCATTCTGTCACTACACCAGCCTCTATTTACTATAACCCTTTGCACTTATTCTCAAAGTAATTTGGCCTGATAAAGACACTTTTGCTGTGCATAGTACTACTGCTCCCAGGTGCACTGCTGTTGGGGCATCCCATTCTGTGACTACACCAGCCTCTATTTACTATAACCCTTTGCACTTATTCTAAAAGTAATTTGGCCTGATAAAGACACTTTTGCTTTGCATAGTACTACTGCTCCCAGGTGCACTGCGGTTGGGGCATCCCATTCTGTGACTACACCAGCCTCTATTTACTATAACCCTTTGCACTTATTCTCAAATTAATTTGGCCTGATAAAGACACTTTTGCTTTGCATAGTACTACTGCTCCCAGGTGCACTGCTGTTGTGACATCCCATTCTGTGACTACACCAGCCTCTATTTACTATAACCTTTTGCACTTATTCTAAAAGTAATTTGGCCTGATAAAGACACTTTTGCTTTGCATAGTACTACTGCTCCCAGGTGCACTGCTGTTGTGGCATCCCATTCTGTGACTACACCAGCCTCTATTTACTATAACGCTTTGCACTTATTCTAAAAGTAATTTGGCCTGATAAAGACACTTTTGCTTTGCATAGTACTACTGCTCCCAGGTGCACTGCGGTTGTGGCATCCCATTCTGTGACTACACCAGCCTCTATTTACTATAACCCTTTGCACTTATTCTAAAAGTAATTTGGCCTGATAAAGACACTTTTGCTGTGCATAGTACTACTGCTCCCAGGTGCACTGCGGTTGGGGCATCCCATTCTGTGACTACACCAGCCTCTATTTACTATAACCCTTTGCACTTATTCTAAAAGTAATTTGGCCTGATAAAGACACTTTTGCTTTGCATAGTAGTACTGGTCCCAGGTGCACTGGGGTTGGGGCATCCCATTCTGTGACTTCACCAGCCTCTATTTACTATAACCCTTTGCACTTATTCTCAAAGTAATTTGGCCTGATAAAGACACTTTTGCTGTGCATACTACTACTGCTCCCAGGTGCACTGCTGTTGGGGCATCCCATTCTGTGACTACACCAGCCTCTATTTACTATAACCCTTTGCACTTATTCTAAAAGTAATCTGGCCTGATAAAGACACTTTTGCTTTGCATTGTACTACTGCTCCCAGGTGCACTGCGGTTGGGGCATCCCATTCTGTGACTACACCAGCCTCTATTTACTATAACCCTTTGCACTTATTCTCAAAGTAATTTGGCCTGATAAAGACACTTTTGCTTTGCATAGTACTACTGCTCCCAGGTGCACTGCTGTTGTGGCATCCCATTCTGTGACTACACCAGCCTCTATTTACTATAACCCTTTGCACTTATTCTAAAAGTAATTTGGCCTGATAAAGACACTTTTGCTTTGCATAGTACTACTGCTCCCAGGTGCACTGCGGTTGGGGCATCCCATTCTGTGACTACACCAGCCTCTATTTACTATAACCCTTTGCACTTTTTCTAAAAGTAATTTGGCTTGATAAAGACACTTTTGCTGTGCATAGTACTACTGCTCCCAGGTGCACTGCTGTTGTGGCACCCCATTCTGTGACTACACCAGCCTCTATTTACTATAACCCTTTGCACTTATTCTAAAAGTAATTTGGCTTGATAAAGACACTTTTGCTGTGCATAGTACTACTGCTCCCAGGTGCACTGCTGTTGTGGCATCCCATTCTGTGACTACACCAGCCTCTATTTACTATAACCCTTTGCACTTATTCTAAAAGTAATTTGGCCTGATAAAGACACTTTTGCTTTGCATAGTACTACTGCTCCCAGGTGCACTGCTGTTGTGGCATCCCATTCTGTGACTACACCAGCCCCTATTTACTATAACCCTTTGCACTTATTCTAAAAGTAATTTGGCCTGATAAAGACACTTTTGCTTTGCATAGTACTACTGCTCCCAGGTGCACTGCGGTTGGGGCATCCCATTCTGTGACTACACCAGCCTTTATTTACTATAACCCTTTGCACTTATTCTAAAAGTAATTTGGCCTGATAAAGACACTTTTGCTTTGCATAGTACTACTGCTCCCAGGTGCACTGCGGTTGGGGCATTCCATTCTGTGACTACACCAGCCTTTATTTACTATAACCCTTTGCACTTATTCTAAAAGTAATTTGGCCTGATAAAGACACTTTTGCTTTGCATAGTACTACTGCTCCCAGGTGCACTGCGGTTGGGGCATCCCATTCTGTGACTACACCAGCCTCTATTTACTATAACCCTTTGCACTTATTCTAAAAGTAATTTGGCCTGATAGAGACACTTTTGCTTTGCATAGTACTACTGCTCCCAGGTGCACTGTGGTTGGGGCATCCCATTCTGTGACTACACCAGCCTCTATTTACTATAACCCTTTGCACTTATTCTAAAAGTAATTTGGCTTGATAAAGACACTTTTGCTGTGCATAGTACTACTGCTCCCAGGTGCACTGCTGTTGTGGCATCCCATTCTGTGACTACACCAGCCTGTATTTACTATAACCCTTTGCACTTATTCTAAAAGTAATTTGGCCTGACAAACACACTTTTGCTTTGCATAGTACTACTGCTCCCAGGTGCACTGCTGTTGTGGCATCCCATTCTGTGACTACACCAGCCTCTATTTACTATAACCCTTTGCACTTATTCTATAAGTAATTTGGCCTGATAAAGACACTTTTGCTTTGCATAGTACTACTGCTCCCAGGTGCACTGCTGTTGTGGCATCCCATTCTGTGACTACACCAGCCTTTATTTACTATAACCCTTTGCACTTATTCTAAAAGTAATTTGGCCTGATAAAGACACTTTTGCTTTGCATAGTACAACTGCTCCCAGGTGCACTGCGGTTGGGGCATCCCATTCTGTGACTACACCAGCCTCTATTTACTATAACCCTTTGCACTTATTCTAAAAGTAATTTGGCCTGATAAAGACACTTTTGCTTTGCATAGTACTACTGCTCCCAGGTGCACTGCTGTTGTGGCATCCCATTCTGTGACTACACCAGCCTCTATTTACTATAACCCTTTGCACTTATTCTAAAAGTAATTTGGCCTGATAAAGACACTTTTGCTGTGCATAATACTACTGCTCCCAGGTGCACTGCTGTTGTGGCATCCCATTCTGTGACTACACCAGCCTCTATTTACTATAACCCTTTGCACTTATTCTAAAAGTAATTTGGCCTGATAAAGACACTTTTGCTGTGCATAATACTACTGCTCCCAGGTGCACTGCTGTTGTGGCATCCCATTCTGTGACTACACCAGCCTCTATTTACTATAACCCTTTGCACTTATTCTAAAAGTAATTTGGCCTGATAAAGACACTTTTGCTTTGCATAGTACTACTGCTCCCAGGTGCACTGCTGTTGTGGCATCCCATTCTGTGACTACACCAGCCTCTATTTACTATAACCCTTTGCACTTATTCTAAAAGTAATTTGGCCTGATAAAGACACTTTTGCTTTGCATAGTACTACTGCTCCCAGGTGCACTGCTGTTGTGGCATCCCATTCTGTGACTACACCAGCCTCTATTTACTATTACCCTTTGCACTTATTCTAAAAGTAATTTGGCCTGATAAAGACACTTTTGCTTTGCATAGTACTACTGCTCCCAGGTGCACTGCTGTTGTGGCATCCCATTCCCGTGACTACACCAGCCTCTATTTACTATAACCCTTTGCACTTATTCTAAAAGTAATTTGGCCTGATAAAGACACTTTTGCTGTGCATAATACTACTGCTCCCAGGTGCACTGCTGTTGTGGCATCCCATTCTGTGACTACACCAGCCTCTATTTACTATAACCCTTTGCACTTATTCTAAAAGTAATTTGGCCTGATAAAGACACTTTTGCTGTGCATAATACTACTGCTCCCAGGTGCACTGCTGTTGTGGCATCCCATTCTGTGACTACACCAGCCTCTATTTACTATAACCCTTTGCACTTATTCTAAAAGTAATTTGGCCTGATAAAGACACTTTTGCTGTGCATAGTACTACGGCTCCCAGGTGCACTGCTGTTGTGGCATCCCATTCTGTGACTACACCAGCCTCTATTTACTATAACCCTTTGCACTTATTCTAAAAGTAATTTGGCCTGATAAAGACACTTTTGCTTTGCATAGTACTACTGCTCCCAGGTGCACTGCTGTTGTGGCATCCCATTCTGTGACTACACCAGCCTCTATTTACTATAACCCTTTGCACTTATTCTAAAAGTAATTTGGCCTGATAAAGACACTTTTGCTGTGCATAATACTACTGCTCCCAGGTGCACTGCTGTTGTGGCATCCCATTCTGTGACTACACCAGCCTCTATTTACTATAACCCTTTGCACTTATTCTAAAAGTAATTTGGCCTGATAAAGACACTTTTGCTGTGCATAGTACTACGGCTCCCAGGTGCACTGCTGTTGTGGCATCCCATTCTGTGACTACACCAGCCTCTATTTACTATAACCCTTTGCACTTATTCTAAAAGTAATTTGGCCTGATAAAGACACTTTTGCTTTGCATAGTACTACTGCTCCCAGGTGCACTGCTGTTGTGGCATCCCATTCTGTGACTACACCAGCCTCTATTTACTATAACCCTTTGCACTTATTCTAAAAGTAATTTGGCCTGATAAAGACACTTTTGCTGTGCATAATACTACTGCTCCCAGGTGCACTGCTGTTGTGGCATCCCATTCTGTGACTACACCAGCCTCTATTTGCTATAACCCTTTGCACTTATTCTAAAAGTAATTTGGCCTGATAAAGACACTTTTGCTGTGCGTAGTACTACTGCTCCCAGGTGCACTGCTGTTGTGGCATCCCATTCTGTGACTTCACCAGCCTCTATTTACTATAACGCTTTGCACTTATTCTAAAAGTAATTTGGCCTGATAAAGACACTTTTGCTTTGCACAGTACTACTGCTCCCAGGTGCACTGCTGTTGTGGCATCCCATTCTGTGACTACACCAGCCTCTATTTACTATAACCCTTTGCACTTATTCTAAATGTAATTTGGCCTGATAAAGACACTTTTGTTTTGCATAGTACTACTGCTCCCAGGTGCACTGCGGTTGTGGCATCCCATTCTGTGACTACACCAGCCTCTATTTACTATAACCCTTTGCACTTATTCTAAAAGTAATTTGGCCTGATAAGGACACTTTTGCTGTGCATAGTACTACTGCTCCCAAGTGCACTGTGGTTGGGGCATCCCATTCTGTGACTACACCAGCCTCTATTTACTGTAACCCTTTGCACTAATTCTAAAAGTTATTTGGCCTGATAGAGACACTTTTGCTTTGCATAGTACTACTGCTCCCAGGTGCACTGCTGTTGTGGCATCCCATTCTGTGACTACACCAGCCTCTATTTACTATAACCCTTTGCACTTATTCTAAAAGTAATTTGGCCTGATAAAGACACTTTTGCTGTGCATAATACTACTGCTCCCAGGTGCACTGCTGTTGTGGCATCCCATTCTGTGACTACACCAGCCTCTATTTACTATAACCCTTTGCACTTATTCTAAAAGTAATTTGGCCTGATATAGACACTTTTGCTTTGCATAGTACTACTGCTCCCAGGTGCACTGCTGTTGTGGCATCCCATTCTGTGACTACACCAGCCTCTATTTACTATAACCCTTTGCACTTATTCTAAAAGTAATTTGGCCTGATAAACACACTTTTGCTTTGCATAGTACTACTGCTCCCAGGTGCACTGCTGTTGTGGCATCCCATTCTGTGACTACACCAGCCTCTATTTACTATAACCCTTTGCACTTATTCTAAAAGTAATTTGGCCTGATAAAGACACTTTTGCTTTGCATAGTACTACTGCTCCCAGGTGCACTGCTGTTGTGGCATCCCATTCTGTGACTACACCAGCCTTTATTTACTATAACCCTTTGCACTTATTCTAAAAGTAATTTGGCCTGATAAAGACACTTTTGCTTTGCATAGTACAACTGCTCCCAGGTGCACTGCGGTTGGGGCATCCCATTCTGTGACTACACCAGCCTCTATTTACTATAACCCTTTGCACTTATTCTAAAAGTAATTTGGCCTGATAAAGACACTTTTGCTTTGCATAGTACTACTGCTCCCAGGTGCACTGCTGTTGTGGCATCCCATTCTGTGACTACACCAGCCTCTATTTACTATAACCCTTTGCACTTATTCTAAAAGTAATTTGGCCTGATAAAGACACTTTTGCTGTGCATAATACTACTGCTCCCAGGTGCACTGCTGTTGTGGCATCCCATTCTGTGACTACACCAGCCTCTATTTGCTATAACCCTTTGCACTTATTCTAAAAGTAATTTGGCCTGATAAAGACACTTTTGCTGTGCGTAGTACTACTGCTCCCAGGTGCACTGCTGTTGTGGCATCCCATTCTGTGACTTCACCAGCCTCTATTTACTATAACGCTTTGCACTTATTCTAAAAGTAATTTGGCCTGATAAAGACACTTTTGCTTTGCACAGTACTACTGCTCCCAGGTGCACTGCTGTTGTGGCATCCCATTCTGTGACTACACCAGCCTCTATTTACTATAACCCTTTGCACTTATTCTAAATGTAATTTGGCCTGATAAAGACACTTTTGTTTTGCATAGTACTACTGCTCCCAGGTGCACTGCGGTTGTGGCATCCCATTCTGTGACTACACCAGCCTCTATTTACTATAACCCTTTGCACTTATTCTAAAAGTAATTTGGCCTGATAAGGACACTTTTGCTGTGCATAGTACTACTGCTCCCAAGTGCACTGTGGTTGGGGCATCCCATTCTGTGACTACACCAGCCTCTATTTACTGTAACCCTTTGCACTAATTCTAAAAGTTATTTGGCCTGATAGAGACACTTTTGCTTTGCATAGTACTACTGCTCCCAGGTGCACTGCTGTTGTGGCATCCCATTCTGTGACTACACCAGCCTCTATTTACTATAACCCTTTGCACTTATTCTAAAAGTAATTTGGCCTGATAAAGACACTTTTGCTGTGCATAATACTACTGCTCCCAGGTGCACTGCTGTTGTGGCATCCCATTCTGTGACTACACCAGCCTCTATTTACTATAACCCTTTGCACTTATTCTAAAAGTAATTTGGCCTGATATAGACACTTTTGCTTTGCATAGTACTACTGCTCCCAGGTGCACTGCTGTTGTGGCATCCCATTCTGTGACTACACCAGCCTCTATTTACTATAACCCTTTGCACTTATTCTAAAAGTAATTTGGCCTGATAAACACACTTTTGCTTTGCATAGTACTACTGCTCCCAGGTGCACTGCTGTTGTGGCATCCCATTCTGTGACTACACCAGCCTCTATTTACTATAACCCTTTGCACTTATTCTAAAAGTAATTTGGCCTGATAAAGACACTTTTGCTTTGCATAGTACTACTGCTCCCAGGTGCACTGCTGTTGTGGCATCCCATTCTGTGACTACACCAGCCTTTATTTACTATAACCCTTTGCACTTATTCTAAAAGTAATTTGGCCTGATAAAGACACTTTTGCTTTGCATAGTACAACTGCTCCCAGGTGCACTGCGGTTGGGGCATCCCATTCTGTGACTACACCAGCCTCTATTTACTATAACCCTTTGCACTTATTCTAAAAGTAATTTGGCCTGATAAAGACACTTTTGCTTTGCATAGTACTACTGCTCCCAGGTGCACTGCTGTTGTGGCATCCCATTCTGTGACTACACCAGCCTCTATTTACTAAAACCCTTTGCACTTATTCTAAAAGTAATTTGGCCTGATAAAGACACTTTTGCTGTGCATAATACTACTGCTCCCAGGTGCACTGCTGTTGTGGCATCCCATTCTGTGACTACACCAGCCTCTATTTACTATAACCCTTTGCACTTATTCTAAAAGTAATTTGGCCTGATAAAGACACTTTTGCTTTGCATAGTACTACTGCTCCCAGGTGCACTGCTGTTGTGGCATCCCATTCCCGTGACTACACCAGCCTCTATTTACTATAACCCTTTGCACTTATTCTAAAAGTAATTTGGCCTGATAAAGACACTTTTGCTGTGCATAATACTACTGCTCCCAGGTGCACTGCTGTTGTGGCATCCCATTCTGTGACTACACCAGCCTCTATTTACTATAACCCTTTGCACTTATTCTAAAAGTAATTTGGCCTGATAAAGACACTTTTGCTGTGCATAATACTACTGCTCCCAGGTGCACTGCTGTTGTGGCATCCCATTCTGTGACTACACCAGCCTCTATTTGCTATAACCCTTTGCACTTATTCTAAAAGTAATTTGGCCTGATAAAGACACTTTTGCTGTGCGTAGTACTACTGCTCCCAGGTGCACTGCTGTTGTGGCATCCCATTCTGTGACTTCACCAGCCTCTACTTACTATAACGCTTTGCACTTATTCTAAAAGTAATTTGGCCTGATAAAGACACTTTTGCTTTGCACAGTACTACTGCTCCCAGGTGCACTGCTGTTGTGGCATCCCATTCTGTGACTACACCAGCCTCTATTTACTATAACCCTTTGCACTTATTCTAAATGTAATTTGGCCTGATAAAGACACTTTTGTTTTGCATAGTACTACTGCTCCCAGGTGCACTGCGGTTGTGGCATCCCATTCTGTGACTACACCAGCCTCTATTTACTATAACCCTTTGCACTTATTCTAAAAGTAATTTGGCCTGATAAGGACACTTTTGCTGTGCATAGTACTACTGCTCCCAAGTGCACTGCGGTTGGGGCATCCCATTCTGTGACTACACCAGCCTCTATTTACTATAACCCTTTGCACTAATTCTAAAAGGTATTTGGCCTGATAGAGACACTTTTGCTTTGCATAGTACTACTGCTCCCAGGTGCACTGTGGTTGGGGCATCCCATTCTGTGACTACACCAGCCTCTATTTACTATAACCCTTTGCACTTATTCTAAAAGTAATTTGGCTTGATAAAGACACTTTTGCTGTGCATAGTACTACTGCTCCCAGGTGCACTGCTGTTGTGGCATCCCATTCTGTGACTACACCAGCCTCTATTTACTATAACCCTTTGCACTTATTCTAAAAGTAATTTGGCCTGATAAACACACTTTTGCTTTGCATAGTACTACTGCTCCCAGGTGCACTGCTGTTGTGGCATCCCATTCTGTGACTACACCAGCCTCTATTTACTATAACCCTTTGCACTTATTCTAAAAGTAATTTGGGCTGATAAAGACACTTTTGCTTTGCATAGTACTACTGCTCCCAGGTGCACTGCTGTTGTGGCATCCCATTCTGTGACTACACCAGCCTTTATTTACTATAACCCTTTGCACTTATTCTAAAAGTAATTTGGCCTGATAAAGACACTTTTGCTGTGCATAGTACAACTGCTCCCAGGTGCACTGCGGTTGGGGCATCCCATTCTGTGACTACACCAGCCTCTATTTACTA
Organism: Gastrophryne carolinensis; assembly: GCA_027917425.1. Taxonomy (NCBI): domain Eukaryota; kingdom Metazoa; phylum Chordata; class Amphibia; order Anura; family Microhylidae; genus Gastrophryne; species Gastrophryne carolinensis. Next base: position 346,645,663 of record CM051237.1, on the reverse strand, counting down.
TAACCCTTTGCACTTATTCTAAAAGTAATTTGGCCTGATAAAGACACTTTTGCTTTGCATAGTACTACTGCTCCCAGGTGCACTGCTCTTGTGGCATCCCATTCTGTGACTACACCAGCCTCTATTTACTATAACCCTTTGCACTTATTCTAAAAGTAATTTGGCCTGATAAAGACACTTATGCTGTAGATAGTACTACTGCTCCCAGGTGCACTGCTGTTGTGGCATCCCATTCTGTGACTACACCAGCCTCTATTTACTATAACCCTTTGCACTTATTCTAAAAGTAATTTGGCCTGATAAAGACACTTTTGCTTTGCATAGTACTACTGCTCCCAGGTGCACTGCGGTTGGGGCATCCCATTCTGTGACTACACCAGCCTCTATTTACTATAACCCTTTGCACTTATTCTAAAAGTAATTTGGCCTGATAAAGACACTTTTGCTTTGCATAGTACTACTGCTCCCAGGTGCACTGTGGTTGGGGCATCCCATTCTGTGACTACACCAGCCTCTATTTACTATAACCCTTTGCACTTATTCTAAAAGTAATTTGGCTTGATAAAGACACTTTTGCTGTGCATAGTACTACTGCTCCCAGGTGCACTGCTGTTGTGGCATCCCATTCTGTGACTACACCAGCCTCTATTTACTATAACCCTTTGCACTTATTCTAAAAGTAATTTGGCCTGATAAAGACACTTTTGCTGTGCATAGTACTACTGCTCCCAGGTGCACTGCTGTTGTGGCATCCCATTCTGTGACTACACCAGCCTCTATTTACTATAACCCTTTGCACTTATTCTAAAAGTAATTTGGCCTGATAAAGACACTTTTGCTTTGCATAGTACTACTGCTCCCAGGTGCACTGCTGTTGTGGCATCCCATTCTGTGACTACACCAGCCTCTATTTACTATAACCCTGTGCACTTATTCTAAAAGTAATTTGGCCTGATAAAGACACTTTTGCTTTGCATAGTACTACTGCTCCCAGGTGCACTGCTGTTGTGGCATCCCATTCTGTGACTACACCAGCCTCTATTTACTATAACCCTTTGCACTTATTCTAAAAGTAATTTGGCCTGATAAAGACACTTTTGCTGTGCATAGTACTACTGCTCCCAGGTGCACTGCTGTTGTGGCATCCCATTCTGTGACTACACCAGCCTCTATTTACTATAACCCTTTGCACTTATTCTAAAAGTAATTTGGCCTGATAAAGACACTTTTGCTTTGCATAGTACTACTGCTCCCAGGTGCACTGCTGTTGTGGCATCCCATTCTGTGACTACACCAGCCTCTATTTACTATAACCCTTTGCACTTATTCTAAAAGTAATTTGGCCTAATAAAGACACTTTTGCTGTGCATAATACTACTGCTCCCAGGTGCACTGCTGTTGTGGCATCCCATTCTGTGACTACACCAGCCTCTATTTGCTATAACCCTTTGCACTTATTCTAAAAGTAATTTGGCCTGATAAAGACACTTTTGCTGTGCATAGTACTACTGCTCCCAGGTGCACTGCTGTTGTGGCATCCCATTCTGTGACTACACCAGCCTCTATTTACTATAACCCTTTGCGCTTATTCTAAAAGTAATTTGGGCTGATAAAGACACTTTTGCTTTGCATAGTACTACTGCTCCCAGGTGCACTGCGGTTGTGGCATCCCATTCTGTGACTACACCAGCCTCTATTTACTATAACCCTTTGCACTTATTCTAAAAGTAATTTGGCCTGATATGGACACTTTTGCTGTGCATAGTACTACTGCTCCCAGGTGCACTGCGGTTGGGGCATCCCATTCTGTGACTACACCAGCCTCTATTTACTATAACCCTGTGCACTTATTCTAAAAGTAATTTGGCCTGATAAAGACACTTTTGCTTTGCATAGTACTACTGCTCCCAGGTGCACTGCTGTTGTGGCATCCCATTCTGTGACTACACCAGCCTCTATTTACTATAACCCTTTGCACTTATTCTAAAAGTAATTTGGCCTGATAAAGACACTTTTGCTTTGCATAGTACTACTGCTCCCAGGTGCACTGCTGTTGTGGCATCCCATTCTGTGACTACACCAGCCTCTATTTACTATAACCCTTTGCACTTATTCTAAAAGTAATTTGGCCTGATAAAGACACCTTTGCTGTGCATAATACTACTGCTCCCAGGTGCACTGCTGTTGTGGCATCCCATTTTGTGACTACACCAGCCTCTATTTGCTATAACCCTTTGCACTTATTCTAAAAGTAATTTGGCCTGATAAAGACACTTTTGCTGTGCATAGTACTACTGCTCCCAGGTGCACTGCTGTTGTGGCATCCCATTCTGTGACTACACCATCCTCTATTTACTATAACCCTTTGCGCTTATTCTAAAAGTAATTTGGGCTGATAAAGACACTTTTGCTTTGCATAGTACTACTGCTCCCAGGTACACTGCGGTTGTGGCATCCCATTCTGTGACTACACCAGCCTCTATTTACTATAACCCTTTGCACTTATTCTAAAAGTAATTTGGCCTGATATGGACACTTTTGCTGTGCATAGTACTACTGCTCCCAGGTGCACTGCTGTTGGGGCATCCCATTCTGTGACTACACCAGCCTCTATTTACTATAACTCTTTGCACTTATTCTAAAAGTAATTTGGCATGATAAAGACACTTTTGCTGTGCATAGTGCTACGGCTCCCAGGTGCACTGCTGTTGTGGCATCCCATTCTGTGACTACACCAGCCTCTATTTACTATAACCCTTTGCACTTATTCTAAAAGTAATTTGGGCTGATAAAGACACTTTTGCTTTGCATAGTACTACTGCTCCCAGGTGCACTGCGGTTGTGGCATCCCATTCTGTGACTACACCAGCCTCTATTTACTATAACCCTTTGCACTTATTCTAAAAGTAATTTGGCCTGATAAGGACACTTTTTCTGTGCATAGTACTACTGCTCCCAGGTGCACTGCGGTTGGGGCATCCCATTCTGTGACTACACCAGCCTCTATTTACTATAACCCTTTGCACTTATTCTAAAAGTAATTTGGCCTGATAAAGACACTTTTGCTTTGCATAGTACTACTGCTCCCAGGTGCACTGTGGTTGGGGCATCCCATTCTGTGACCACACCAGCCTCTATTTACTATAACCCTTTGCACTTATTCTCAAAGTAATTTGGCCTGATAAAGACACTTTTGCTGTGCATAGTACTACTGCTCCCAGGTGCACTGCGGTTGGGGCATCCCATTCTGTGACTACACCAGCCTCTATTTACTATAACCCTTTGCACTTATTCTAAAAGTAATTTGGCATGATAAAGACACTTTTGCTTTGCATAGTACTACTGCTCCCAGGTGCACTGCGGTTGGGGCATCCCATTCTGTGACTACACCAGCCTCTATTTACTATAACCCTTTGCACTTATTCTCCAAGTAATTTGGCCTGATAAAGACACTTTTGCTTTGCATAGTACTACCGCTCCAAGGTGCACTGCGGTTGTGGCATCCCATTCTGTGACTACACCAGCCTCTATTTACTATAACCCTTTGCACTTATTCTAAAAGTAATTTGGCCTGATAAAGACACTTTTACTGTGCATAGTACTACTGCTCCCAGGTGCACTGCGGTTGGGGCATCCCATTCTGTGACTACACCAGCCTCTATTTACTATAACCCTTTGCACTTATTCTAAAAGTAATTTGGCCTGATAAAGACACTTTTGCTTTGCATAGTACTACTGCTCCCAGGTGCACTGCGGTTGGGGCATCCCATTCTGTGACTACACCAGCCTCTATTTACTATAACCCTTTGCACTTATTCTCAAAGTAATTTGGCCTGATAAAGACACTTTTGCTTTGCATAGTACTACTGCTCCAAGGTGCACTGCTGTTGTGGCATCCCATTCTGTGACTACACCAGCCTCTATTTACTATAACCCTTTGCACTTATTCTAAAAGTAATTTGGCCTGATAAAGACACTTTTGCTGTGCATAGTACTACTGCTCCCAGGTACACTGCTGTTGTGGCATCCCATTCTGTGACTACACCAGCCTCTATTTACTATAACCCTTTGCACTTATTCTAAAAGTAATTTGGCCTGATAAAGACACTTTTGCTTTGCATAGTACTACTGCTCCCAGGTGCACTGCTGTTGTGGCATCCCATTCTGTGACTACACCAGCCTCTATTTACTATAACCCTTTGCACTTATTCTTAAAGTAATTTGGCCTGATAAAGACACTTTTGCTTTGCATAGTACTACTGCTCCCAGGTGCACTGTGGTTGGGGCATCCCATTCTGTGACTACACCAGCCTCTATTTACTATAACCCTTTGCACTTATTCTAAAAGTAATTTGGCCTGATAAATACACTTTTGCTGTGCATAGTACTACGGCTCCCAGGTGCACTGCTGTTGTGGCATCCCATTCTGTGACTACACCAGCCTCTATTTACTATAACCCTTTGCACTTTTTCTAAAAGTAATTTGGCCTGATAAAGACACTTTTGCTTTGCATAGTACTACTGCTCCCAGGCGCACTGTGGTTGGGGCATCCCATTCTGTGACTACACCAGCCTCTATTTACTATAACCCTTTGCACTTATTCTCAAAGTAATTTGGCCTGATAAAGACACTTTTGCTGTGCATAGTACTACTGCTCCCAGGTGCACTGCTGTTGGGGCATCCCATTCTGTGACTACACCAGCCTCTATTTACTATAACCCTTTGCACTTATTCTAAAAGTAATTTGGCCTGATAAAGACACTTTTGCTTTGCATAGTACTACTGCTCCCAGGTGCACTGCGGTTGGGGCATCCCATTCTGTGTCTACACCAGCCTCTATTTACTATAACCCTTTGCACTTATTCTCAAAGTAATTTGGCCTGATAAAGACACTTTTGCTGTGCATAGTACTACTGCTCCCAGGTGCACTGCTGTTGTGACATCCCATTCTGTGACTACACCAACCTCTATTTACTATAACCCTTTGCACTTATTCTAAAAGTAATTTGGCCTGATAAAGACACTTTTGCTTTGCATAGTACTACTGCTCCCAGGTGCACTGCTGTTGTGGCATCCCATTCTGTGACTACACCAGCCTCTATTTACTATAACGCTTTGCACTTATTCTAAAAGTAATTTGGCCTGATAAAGACACTTTTGCTTTGCATAGTACTACTGCTCCCAGGTGCACTGCGGTTGTGGCATCCCATTCTGTGACTACACCAGCCTCTATTTACTATAACCCTTTGCACTTATTCTAAAAGTAATTTGGCCTGATAAAGACACTTTTGCTTTGCATAGTACTACTGCTCCCAGGTGCACTGCGGTTGGGGCATCCCATTCTGTGACTACACCAGCCTCTATTTACTATAACCCTTTGCACTTATTCTCCAAGTAATTTGGCCTGATAAAGACACTTTTGCTTTGCATAGTACTACCGCTCCAAGGTGCACTGCGGTTGTGGCATCCCATTCTGTGACTACACCAGCCTCTATTTACTATAACCCTTTGCACTTATTCTAAAAGAAATTTGGCCTGATTAAGACACTTTTGCTTAGCATAGTACTACTGCTCCCAGGTGCACTGCTGTTGTGGCATCCCATTCTGTGACTACACCAGCCTCTATTTACTATAACCCTTTGCACTTATTCTAAAAGTAATTTGGCCTGATTAAGACACTTTTGCTTTGCATAGTACTACTGCTCCCAGGTGCACTGCTGTTGTGGCATCCCATTCTGTGACTACACCAGCCTCTATTTACTATAACCCTTTGCACTTATTCTTAAAGTAATTTGGCCTGATAAAGACACTTTTGCTTTGCATAGTACTACTGCTCCCAGGTGCACTGCGGTTGGGGCATCCCATTCTGTGACTACACCAGCCTCTATTTACTATAACCCTTTTCACTTATTCTAAAAGTAATTTGGCCTGATAAAGACACTTTTGCTGTGCATAGTACTACGGCTCCCAGGTGCACTGCTGTTGTGGCATCCCATTCTGTGACTACACCAGCCTCTATTTACTATAACCCTTTGCACTTATTCTAAAAGTAATTTGGCCTGATAAAGACACTTTTGCTTTGCATAGTACTACTGCTCCCAGGCACATTGTGGTTGGGGCATCCCATTCTGTGACTACACCAGCCTCTATTTACTATAACCCTTTGCACTTATTCTCAAAGTAATTTGGCCTGATAAAGACACTTTTGCTGTGCATAGTACTACTGCTCCCAGGTGCACTGCTGTTGGGGCATCCCATTCTGTGACTACACCAGCCTCTATTTACTATAACCCTTTGCACTTATTCTAAAAGTAATTTGGCCTGATAAAGACACTTTTGCTTTGCATAGTACTACTGCTCCCAGGTGCACTGCGGTTGGGGCATCCCATTCTGTGACTACACCAGCCTCTATTTACTATAACCCTTTGCACTTATTCTCAAAGTAATTTGGCCTGATAAAGACACTTTTGCTTTGCATAGTACTACTGCTCCCAGGTGCACTGCTGTTGTGACATCCCATTCTGTGACTACACCAGCCTCTATTTACTATAACGCTTTGCACTTATTCTAAAAGTAATTTGGCCTGATAAAGACACTTTTGCTTTGCATAGTACTACTGCTCCCAGGTGCACTGCGGTTGTGGCATCCCATTCTGTGACTACACCAGCCTCTATTTACTATAACCCTTTGCACTTATTCTAAAAGTAATTTGGCCTGATAAAGACACTTTTGCTGTGCATAGTACTACTGCTCCCAGGTGCACTGCGGTTGGGGCATCCCATTCTGTGACTACACCAGCCTCTATTTACTATAACCCTTTGCACTTATTCTAAAAGTAATTTGGCCTGATAAAGACACTTTTGCTTTGCATAGTAGTACTGGTCCCAGGTGCACTGGGGTTGGGGCATCCCATTCTGTGACTTCACCAGCCTCTCTTTACTATAACCCTTTGCACTTATTCTCAAAGTAATTTGGCCTGATAAAGACACTTTTGCTGTGCATACTACTACTGCTCCCAGGTGCACTGCTGTTGGGGCATCCCATTCTGTGACTACACCAGCCTCTATTTACTATAACCCTTTGCACTTATTCTAAAAGTAATCTGGCCTGATAAAGACACTTTTGCTTTGCATTGTACTACTGCTCCCAGGTGCACTGCGGTTGGGGCATCCCATTCTGTGACTACACCAGCCTCTATTTACTATAACCCTTTGCACTTATTCTCAAAGTAATTTGGCCTGATAAAGACACTTTTGCTTTGCATAGTACTACTGCTCCCAGGTGCACTGCTGTTGTGGCATCCCATTCTGTGACTACACCAGCCTCTATTTACTATAACCCTTTGCACTTATTCTAAAAGTAATTTGGCCTGATAAAGACACTTTTGCTTTGCATAGTACTACTGCTCCCAGGTGCACTGCGGTTGGGGCATCCCATTCTGTGACTACACCAGCCTCTATTTACTATAACCCTTTGCACTTTTTCTAAAAGTAATTTGGCTTGATAAAGACACTTTTGCTGTGCATAGTACTACTGCTCCCAGGTGCACTGCTGTTGTGGCACCCCATTCTGTGACTACACCAGCCTCTATTTACTATAACCCTTTGCACTTATTCTAAAAGTAATTTGGCTTGATAAAGACACTTTTGCTGTGCATAGTACTACTGCTCCCAGGTGCACTGCTGTTGTGGCATCCCATTCTGTGACTACACCAGCCTCTATTTACTATAACCCTTTGCACTTATTCTAAAAGTAATTTGGCCTGATAAAGACACTTTTGCTTTGCATAGTACTACTGCTCCCAGGTGCAATGCTGTTGTGGCATCCCATTCTGTGACTACACCAGCCTCTATTTACTATAACCCTTTGCACTTATTCTAAAAGTAATTTGGCCTGATAAAGACACTTTTGCTTTGCATAGTACTACTGCTCCCAGGTGCACTGCGGTTGGGGCATTCCATTCTGTGACTACACCAGCCTTTTTTTACTATAACCCTTTGCACTTATTCTAAAAGTAATTTGGCCTGATAAAGACACTTTTGCTTCGGATAGTACTACTGCTCCCAGGTGCACTGCGGTTGGGGCATCCCATTCTGTGACTACACCAGCCTCTATTTACTATAACCCTTTGCACTTATTCTAAAAGTAATTTGGCCTGATAGAGACACTTTTGCTTTGCATAGTACTACTGCTCCCAGGTGCACTGTGGTTGGGGCATCCCATTCTGTGACTACACCAGCCTCTATTTACTATAACCCTTTGCACTTATTCTAAAAGTAATTTGGCTTGATAAAGACACTTTTGCTGTGCATAGTACTACTGCTCCCAGGTGCACTGCTGTTGTGGCATCCCATTCTGTGACTACACCAGCCTGTATTTACTATAACCCTTTGCACTTATTCTAAAAGTAATTTGGCCTGATAAACACACTTTTGCTTTGCATAGTACTACTGCTCCCAGGTGCACTGCTGTTGTGGCATCCCATTCTGTGACTACACCAGCCTCTATTTACTATAACCCTTTGCACTTATTCTAAAAGTAATTTGGCCTGATAAAGACACTTTTGCTTTGCATAGTACTACTGCTCCCAGGTGCACTGCTGTTGTGGCATCCCATTCTGTGACTACACCAGCCTTTATTTACTATAACCCTTTGCACTTATTCTAAAAGTAATTTGGCCTGATAAAGACACTTTTGCTTTGCATAGTACAACTGCTCCCAGGTGCACTGCGGTTGGGGCATCCCATTCTGTGACTACACCAGCCTCTATTTACTATAACCCTTTGCACTTATTCTAAAAGTAATTTGGCCTGATAAAGACACTTTTGCTTTGCATAGTACTACTGCTCCCAGGTGCACTGCTGTTGTGGCATCCCATTCTGTGACTACACCAGCCTCTATTTACTATAACCCTTTGCACTTATTCTAAAAGTAATTTGGCCTGATAAAGACACTTTTGCTGTGCATAATACTACTGCTCCCAGGTGCACTGCTGTTGTGGCATCCCATTCTGTGACTACACCAGCCTCTATTTACTATAACCCTTTGCACTTATTCTAAAAGTAATTTGGCCTGATAAAGACACTTTTGCTGTGCATAATACTACTGCTCCCAGGTGCACTGCTGTTGTGGCATCCCATTCTGTGACTACACCAGCCTCTATTTACTATAACCCTTTGCACTTATTCTAAAAGTAATTTGGCCTGATAAAGACACTTTTGCTTTGCATAGTACTACTGCTCCCAGGTGCACTGCTGTTGTGGCATCCCATTCTGTGACTACACCAGCCTCTATTTACTATAACCCTTTGCACTTATTCTAAAAGTAATTTGGCCTGATAAACACACTTTTGCTTTGCATAGTACTACTGCTCCCAGGTGCACTGCTGTTGTGGCATCCCATTCTGTGACTACACCAGCCTCTATTTACTATAACCCTTTGCACTTATTCTAAAAGTAATTTGGCCTGATAAAGACACTTTTGCTTTGCATAGTACTACTGCTCCCAGGTGCACTGCTGTTGTGGCATCCCATTCTGTGACTACACCAGCCTTTATTTACTATAACCCTTTGCACTTATTCTAAAAGTAATTTGGCCTGATAAAGACACTTTTGCTTTGCATAGTACAACTGCTCCCAGGTGCACTGCGGTTGGGGCATCCCATTCTGTGACTACACCAGCCTCTATTTACTATAACCCTTTGCACTTATTCTAAAAGTAATTTGGCCTGATAAAGACACTTTTGCTTTGCATAGTACTACTGCTCCCAGGTGCACTGCTGTTGTGGCATCCCATTCTGTGACTACACCAGCCTCTATTTACTATAACCCTTTGCACTTATTCTAAAAGTAATTTGGCCTGATAAACACACTTTTGCTTTGCATAGTACTACTGCTCCCAGGTGCACTGCTGTTGTGGCATCCCATTCTGTGACTACACCAGCCTCTATTTACTATAACCCTTTGCACTTATTCTAAAAGTAATTTGGCCTGATAAAGACACTTTTGCTTTGCATAGTACTACTGCTCCCAGGTGCACTGCTGTTGTGGCATCCCATTCTGTGACTACACCAGCCTTTATTTACTATAACCCTTTGCACTTATTCTAAAAGTAATTTGGCCTGATAAAGACACTTTTGCTTTGCATAGTACAACTGCTCCCAGGTGCACTGCGGTTGGGGCATCCCATTCTGTGACTACACCAGCCTCTATTTACTATAACCCTTTGCACTTATTCTAAAAGTAATTTGGCCTGATAAAGACACTTTTGCTTTGCATAGTACTACTGCTCCCAGGTGCACTGCTGTTGTGGCATCCCATTCTGTGACTACACCAGCCTCTATTTACTAAAACCCTTTGCACTTATTCTAAAAGTAATTTGGCCTGATAAAGACACTTTTGCTGTGCATAATACTACTGCTCCCAGGTGCACTGCTGTTGTGGCATCCCATTCTGTGACTACACCAGCCTCTATTTACTATAACCCTTTGCACTTATTCTAAAAGTAATTTGGCCTGATAAAGACACTTTTGCTTTGCATAGTACTACTGCTCCCAGGTGCACTGCTGTTGTGGCATCCCATTCCCGTGACTACACCAGCCTCTATTTACTATAACCCTTTGCACTTATTCTAAAAGTAATTTGGCCTGATAAAGACACTTTTGCTGTGCATAATACTACTGCTCCCAGGTGCACTGCTGTTGTGGCATCCCATTCTGTGACTACACCAGCCTCTATTTACTATAACCCTTTGCACTTATTCTAAAAGTAATTTGGCCTGATAAAGACACTTTTGCTGTGCATAATACTACTGCTCCCAGGTGCACTGCTGTTGTGGCATCCCATTCTGTGACTACACCAGCCTCTATTTACTATAACCCTTTGCACTTATTCTAAAAGTAATTTGGCCTGATAAAGACACTTTTGCTTTGCATAGTACTACTGCTCCCAGGTGCACTGCTGTTGTGGCATCCCATTCTGTGACTACACCAGCCTCTATTTACTATAACCCTTTGCACTCATTCTAAAAGTAATTTGGCCTGATAAAGACACTTTTGCTGTGCATAATACTACTGCTCCCAGGTGCACTGCTGTTGTGGCATCCCATTCTGTGACTACACCAGCCTCTATTTGCTATAACCCTTTGCACTTATTCTAAAAGTAATTTGGCCTGATAAAGACACTTTTGCTGTGCGTAGTACTACTGCTCCCAGGTGCACTGCTGTTGTGGCATCCCATTCTGTGACTTCACCAGCCTCTATTTACTATAACGCTTTGCACTTATTCTAAAAGTAATTTGGCCTGATAAAGACACTTTTGCTTTGCACAGTACTACTGCTCCCAGGTGCACTGCTGTTGTGGCATCCCATTCTGTGACTACACCAGCCTCTATTTACTATAACCCTTTGCACTTATTCTAAATGTAATTTGGCCTGATAAAGACACTTTTGTTTTGCATAGTACTACTGCTCCCAGGTGCACTGCGGTTGTGGCATCCCATTCTGTGACTACACCAGCCTCTATTTACTATAACCCTTTGCACTTATTCTAAAAGTAATTTGGCCTGATAAGGACACTTTTGCTGTGCATAGTACTACTGCTCCCTAGTGCACTGCGGTTGGGGCATCCCATTCTGTGACTACACCAGCCTCTATTTACTATAACCCTTTGCACTAATTCTAAAAGTAATTTGGCCTGATAGAGACACTTTTGCTTTGCATAGTACTACTGCTCCCAGGTGCACTGCTGTTGTGGCATCCCATTCTGTGACTACACCAGCCTCTATTTACTATAACCCTTTGCACTTATTCTAAAAGTAATTTGGCCTGATAAAGACACTTTTGCTGTGCATAATACTACTGCTCCCAGGTGCACTGCTGTTGTGGCATCCCATTCTGTGACTACACCAGCCTCTATTTACTATAACCCTTTGCACTTATTCTAAAAGTAATTTGGCCTGATAAAGACACTTTTGCTTTGCATAGTACTACTGCTCCCAGGTGCACTGCTGTTGTGGCATCCCATTCTGTGACTACACCAGCCTCTATTTACTATAACCCTTTGCACTTATTCTAAAAGTAATTTGGCCTGATAAAGACACTTTTGCTGTGCATAATACTACTGCTCCCAGGTGCACTGCTGTTGTGGCATCCCATTCTGTGACTACACCAGCCTCTATTTGCTATAACCCTTTGCACTTATTCTAAAAGTAATTTGGCCTGATAAAGACACTTTTGCTTTGCATAGTACTACTGCTCCCAGGTGCACTGCTGTTGTGGCATCCCATTCTGTGACTTCACCAGCCTCTATTTACTATAACGCTTTGCACTTATTCTAAAAGTAATTTGGCCTGATAAAGACACTTTTGCTTTGCACAGTACTACTGCTCCCAGGTGCACTGCTGTTGTGGCATCCCATTCTGTGACTACACCAGCCTCTATTTACTATAACCCTTTGCACTTATTCTAAATGTAATTTGGCCTGATAAAGACACTTTTGTTTTGCATAGTACTACTGCTCCCAGGTGCACTGCGGTTGTGGCATCCCATTCTGTGACTACACCAGCCTCTATTTACTATAACCCTTTGCACTTATTCTAAAAGTAATTTGGCCTGATAAGGACACTTTTGCTGTGCATAGTACTACTGCTCCCTAGTGCACTGCGGTTGGGGCATCCCATTCTGTGACTACACCAGCCTCTATTTACTATAACCCTTTGCACTAATTCTAAAAGTAATTTGGCCTGATAGAGACACTTTTGCTTTGCATAGTACTACTGCTCCCAGGTGCACTGCTGTTGTGGCATCCCATTCTGTGACTACACCAGCCTCTATTTACTATAACCCTTTGCACTTATTCTAAAAGTAATTTGGCCTGATAAAGACACTTTTGCTGTGCATAATACTACTGCTCCCAGGTGCACTGCTGTTGTGGCATCCCATTCTGTGACTACACCAGCCTCTATTTACTATAACCCTTTGCACTTATTCTAAAAGTAATTTGGCCTGATAAAGACACTTTTGCTTTGCATAGTACTACTGCTCCCAGGTGCACTGCTGTTGTGGCATCCCATTCTGTGACTACACCAGCCTCTATTTACTATAACCCTTTGCACTTATTCTAAAAGTAATTTGGCCTGATAAAGACACTTTTGCTGTGCATAGTACTACTGCTCCCAGGTGCACTGCTGTTGTGGCATCCCATTCTGTGACTACACCAGCCTTTATTTACTATAACCCTTTGCACTTATTCTAAAAGTAATTTGGCCTGATAAAGACACTTTTGCTGTGCATAATACTACTGCTCCCAGGTGCACTGCTGTTGTGGCATCCCATTCTGTGACTACACCAGCCTCTATTTGCTATAACCCTTTGCACTTATTCTAAAAGTAATTTGGCCTGATAAAGACACTTTTGCTGTGCGTAGTACTACTGCTCCCAGGTGCACTGCTGTTGTGGCATCCCATTCTGTGACTTCACCAGACTCTATTTACTATAACGCTTTGCACTTATTCTAAAAGTAATTTGGCCTGATAAAGACACTTTTGCTTTGCACAGTACTACTGCTCCCAGGTGCACTGCTGTTGTGGCATCCCATTCTGTGACTACACCAGCCTCTATTTACTATAACCCTTTGCACTTATTCTAAATGTAATTTGGCCTGATAAAGACACTTTTGTTTTGCATAGTACTACTGCTCCCAGGTGCACTGCGGTTGTGGCATCCCATTCTGTGACTACACCAGCCTCTATTTACTATAACCCTTTGCACTTATTCTAAAAGTAATTTGGCCTGATAAGGACACTTTTGCTGTGCATAGTACTACTGCTCCCAAGTGCACTGCGGTTGGGGCATCCCATTCTGTGACTACACCAGCCTCTATTTACTATAACCCTTTGCACTAATTCTAAAAGTTATTTGGCCTGATAGAGACACTTTTGCTTTGCATAGTACTACTGCTCCCAGGTGCACTGCTGTTGTGGCATCCCATTCTGTGACTACACCAGCCTCTATTTACTATAACCCTTTGCACTTATTCTAAAAGTAATTTGGCCTGATAAAGACACTTTTGCTGTGCATAATACTACTGCTCCCAGGTGCACTGCTGTTGTGGCATCCCATTCTGTGACTACACCAGCCTCTATTTACTATAACCCTTTGCACTTATTCTAAAAGTAATTTGGCCTGATAAAGACACTTTTGCTTTGCATAGTACTACTGCTCCCAGGTGCACTGCTGTTGTGGCATCCCATTCTGTGACTACACCAGCCTCTATTTACTATAACCCTTTGCACTTATTCTAAAAGTAATTTGGCCTGATAAAGACACTTTTGCTGTGCATAGTACTACTGCTCCCAGGTGCACTGCTGTTGTGGCATCCCATTCTGTGACTACACCAGCCTTTATTTACTATAACCCTTTGCACTTATTCTAAAAGTAATTTGGCCTGATAAAGACACTTTTGCTGTGCATAATACTACTGCTCCCAGGTGCACTGCTGTTGTGGCATCCCATTCTGTGACTACACCAGCCTCTATTTGCTATAACCCTTTGCACTTATTCTAAAAGTAATTTGGCCTGATAAAGACACTTTTGCTGTGCGTAGTACTACTGCTCCCAGGTGCACTGCTGTTGTGGCATCCCATTCTGTGACTTCACCAGCCTCTATTTACTATAACGCTTTGCACTTATTCTAAAAGTAATTTGGCCTGATAAAGACACTTTTGCTTTGCACAGTACTACTGCTCCCAGGTGCACTGCTGTTGTGGCATCCCATTCTGTGACTACACCAGCCTCTATTTACTATAACCCTTTGCACTTATTCTAAATGTAATTTGGCCTGATAAAGACACTTTTGTTTTGCATAGTACTACTGCTCCCAGGTGCACTGCGGTTGTGGCATCCCATTCTGTGACTACACCAGCCTCTATTTACTATAACCCTTTGCACTTATTCTAAAAGTAATTTGGCCTGATAAGGACACTTTTGCTGTGCATAGTACTACTGCTCCCTAGTGCACTGCGGTTGGGGCATCCCATTCTGTGACTACACCAGCCTCTATTTACTATAACCCTTTGCACTAATTCTAAAAGTAATTTGGCCTGATAGAGACACTTTTGCTTTGCATAGTACTACTGCTCCCAGGTGCACTGCTGTTGTGGCATCCCATTCTGTGACTACACCAGCCTCTATTTACTATAACCCTTTGCACTTATTCTAAAAGTAATTTGGCCTGATAAAGACACTTTTGCTGTGCATAATACTACTGCTCCCAGGTGCACTGCTGTTGTGGCATCCCATTCTGTGACTACACCAGCCTCTATTTACTATAACCCTTTGCACTTATTCTAAAAGTAATTTGGCCTGATAAAGACACTTTTGCTTTGCATAGTACTACTGCTCCCAGGTGCACTGCTGTTGTGGCATCCCATTCTGTGACTACACCAGCCTCTATTTACTATAACCCTTTGCACTTATTCTAAAAGTAATTTGGCCTGATAAAGACACTTTTGCTGTGCATAATACTACTGCTCCCAGGTGCACTGCTGTTGTGGCATCCCATTCTGTGACTACACCAGCCTCTATTTGCTATAACCCTTTGCACTTATTCTAAAAGTAATTTGGCCTGATAAAGACACTTTTGCTTTGCATAGTACTACTGCTCCCAGGTGCACTGCTGTTGTGGCATCCCATTCTGTGACTTCACCAGCCTCTATTTACTATAACGCTTTGCACTTATTCTAAAAGTAATTTGGCCTGATAAAGACACTTTTGCTTTGCACAGTACTACTGCTCCCAGGTGCACTGCTGTTGTGGCATCCCATTCTGTGACTACACCAGCCTCTATTTACTATAACCCTTTGCACTTATTCTAAATGTAATTTGGCCTGATAAAGACACTTTTGTTTTGCATAGTACTACTGCTCCCAGGTGCACTGCGGTTGTGGCATCCCATTCTGTGACTACACCAGCCTCTATTTACTATAACCCTTTGCACTTATTCTAAAAGTAATTTGGCCTGATAAGGACACTTTTGCTGTGCATAGTACTACTGCTCCCTAGTGCACTGCGGTTGGGGCATCCCATTCTGTGACTACACCAGCCTCTATTTACTATAACCCTTTGCACTAATTCTAAAAGTAATTTGGCCTGATAGAGACACTTTTGCTTTGCATAGTACTACTGCTCCCAGGTGCACTGCTGTTGTGGCATCCCATTCTGTGACTACACCAGCCTCTATTTACTATAACCCTTTGCACTTATTCTAAAAGTAATTTGGCCTGATAAAGACACTTTTGCTGTGCATAATACTACTGCTCCCAGGTGCACTGCTGTTGTGGCATCCCATTCTGTGACTACACCAGCCTCTATTTACTATAACCCTTTGCACTTATTCTAAAAGTAATTTGGCCTGATAAAGACACTTTTGCTTTGCATAGTACTACTGCTCCCAGGTGCACTGCTGTTGTGGCATCCCATTCTGTGACTACACCAGCCTCTATTTACTATAACCCTTTGCACTTATTCTAAAAGTAATTTGGCCTGATAAAGACACTTTTGCTGTGCATAGTACTACTGCTCCCAGGTGCACTGCTGTTGTGGCATCCCATTCTGTGACTACACCAGCCTTTATTTACTATAACCCTTTGCACTTATTCTAAAAGTAATTTGGCCTGATAAAGACACTTTTGCTGTGCATAATACTACTGCTCCCAGGTGCACTGCTGTTGTGGCATCCCATTCTGTGACTACACCAGCCTCTATTTGCTATAACCCTTTGCACTTATTCTAAAAGTAATTTGGCCTGATAAAGACACTTTTGCTGTGCGTAGTACTACTGCTCCCAGGTGCACTGCTGTTGTGGCATCCCATTCTGTGACTTCACCAGCCTCTATTTACTATAACGCTTTGCACTTATTCTAAAAGTAATTTGGCCTGATAAAGACACTTTTGCTTTGCACAGTACTACTGCTCCCAGGTGCACTGCTGTTGTGGCATCCCATTCTGTGACTACACCAGCCTCTATTTACTATAACCCTTTGCACTTATTCTAAATGTAATTTGGCCTGATAAAGACACTTTTGTTTTGCATAGTACTACTGCTCCCAGGTGCACTGCGGTTGTGGCATCCCATTCTGTGACTACACCAGCCTCTATTTACTATAACCCTTTGCACTTATTCTAAAAGTAATTTGGCCTGATAAGGACACTTTTGCTGTGCATAGTACTACTGCTCCCAAGTGCACTGCGGTTGGGGCATCCCATTCTGTGACTACACCAGCCTCTATTTACTATAACCCTTTGCACTAATTCTAAAAGTTATTTGGCCTGATAGAGACACTTTTGCTTTGCATAGTACTACTGCTCCCAGGTGCACTGTGGTTGGGGCATCCCATTCTGTGACTACACCAGCCTCTATTTACTATAACCCTTTGCACTTATTCTAAAAGTAATTTGGCTTGATAAAGACACTTTTGCTGTGCATAGTACTACTGCTCCCAGGTGCACTGCTGTTGTGGCATCCCATTCTGTGACTACACCAGCCTCTATTTACTATAACCCTTTGCACTTATTCTAAAAGTAATTTGGCCTGATAAACACACTTTTGCTTTGCATAGTACTACTGCTCCCAGGTGCACTGCTGTTGTGGCATCCCATTCTGTGACTACACCAGCCTCTATTTACTATAACCCTTTGCACTTATTCTAAAAGTAATTTGGGCTGATAAAGACACTTTTGCTTTGCATAGTACTACTGCTCCCAGGTGCACTGCTGTTGTGGCATCCCATTCTGTGACTACACCAGCCTTTATTTACTATAACCCTTTGCACTTATTCTAAAAGTAATTTGGCCTGATAAAGATACTTTTGCTGTGCATAGTACAACTGCTCCCAGGTGCACTGCGGTTGGGGCATCCCATTCTGTGACTACACCAGAATCTATTTTCTATAACCCTTTGCACTTATTCTAAAAGTAATTTGGCCTGATAAAGACACTTTTGCTTTGCATAGTACTACTGCTCCCAGGTGCACTGCTGTTGTGGCATCCCATTCTGTGACTACACCAGCCTCTATGTACTATAACCCTTTGCACTTATTCTAAAAGTAATTTGGCCTGATAAAGACACGTTTGCTTTGCATAGTACTACTGATCCCAGGTGCACTGCTGTTGTGGCATCCCATTCTGTGACTACACCAGCCTCTATTTACTATAACCCTTTGCACTTATTCTAAAAGTAATTTGGCCTGATAAAGACACTTTTGCTGTGCATAATACTACTGCTCCCAGGTGCACTGCTGTTGTGGCATCCCATTCTGTGACTACACCAGCCTCTATTTACTATAACCCTTTGCACTTATTCTAAAAGTAATTTGGCCTGATAAAGACACTTTTGCTGTGCATAGTACTACTGCTCCCAGGTGCACTGCTGTTGTCACATCCCATTCTGTGTCTACACCAGCCTCTATTTACTATAACCCTTTGCACTTATTCTAAAAGTAATTTGGCCTGATAAAGACACTTTTGCTTTGCATAGTACTACTGCTCCCAGGTGCACTGCTGTTGTGGCATCCCATTCTGTGACTACACCAGCCTCTATTTACTATAACCCTGTGCACTTATTCTAAAAGTAATTTGGCCTGATAAAGACACTTTTGCTTTGCATAGTACTACTGCTCCCAGGTGCACTGCTGTTGTGGCATCCCATTCTGTGACTACACCAGCCTCTATTTACTATAACCCTTTGCACTTATTCTAAAAGTAATTTGGCCTGATAAAGACACTTTTGCTGTGCATAGTACTACGGCTCCCAGGTGCACTGCTGTTGTGGCATCCCATTCTGTGACTACACCAGCCTCTATTTACTATAACCCTTTGCACTTATTCTAAAAGTAATTTGGCCTGATAAAGACACTTTTGCTGTGCATAATACTACTGCTCCCAGGTGCACTGCTGTTGTGGCATCCCATTCTGTGACTACACCAGCCTCTATTTACTATAACCCTTTGCACTTATTCTAAAAGTAATTTGGCCTGATAAAGACACTTTTGCTGTGCATAGTACTACTGCTCCCAGGTGCACTGCTGTTGTCACATCCCATTCTGTGTCTACACCAGCCTCTATTTACTATAACCCTTTGCACTTATTCTAAAAGTAATTTGGCCTGATAAAGACACTTTTGCTTTGCATAGTACTACTGCTCCCAGGTGCACTGCTGTTGTGGCATCCCATTCTGTGACTACACCAGCCTCTATTTACTATAACCCTGTGCACTTATTCTAAAAGTAATTTGGCCTGATAAAGACACTTTTGCTTTGCATAGTACTACTGCTCCCAGGTGCACTGCTGTTGTGGCATCCCATTCTGTGACTACACCAGCCTCTATTTACTATAACCCTTTGCACTTATTCTAAAAGTAATTTGGCCTGATAAAGAGACTTTTGCTGTGCATAGTACTACGGCTCCCAGGTGCACTGCTGTTGTGGCATCCCATTCTGTGACTACACCAGCCTCTATTTACTATACCCCTTTGCACTTATTCTAAAAGTAATTTGGCCTGATAAAGACACTTTTGCTGTGCATAGTACTACGGCTCCCAGGTGCACTGCAGTTGTGGCATCCCATTCTGTGACTACACCAGCCTCTATTTACTATAACCCTTTGCACTTATTCTAAAAGTAATTTGGGCTGATAAAGACACTTTTGCTTTGCATAGTACTACTGCTCCCAGGTGCACTGCGGTTGTGGCATCCCATTCTGTGACTACACCAGCCTCTATTTACTATAACCCTTTGCACTTATTCTAAAAGTAATTTGGCCTGATAAGGACACTTTTGCTGTGCATAGTACTACTGCTCCCAGGTGCACTGCGGTTGGGGCATCCCATTCTGTGACTACACCAGCCTCTATTTACTATAACCCTTTGCACTTATTCTCAAATTAATTTGGCCTGATAAAGACACTTTTGCTTTGTATAGTACTACTGCTCCAAGGTGCACTGCTGTTATGGCATCCCATTCTGTGACTACACCAGCCTCTATTTACTATAACCCTTTGCACTTATTCTAAAAGTAATTTGGCCTGATAAAGACACTTTTGCTGTGCATAGTACTACAGCTCCCAGGTACACTGCTGTTGTGGCATCCCATTCTGTGACTACACCAGCCTCTATTTACTATAACCCTTTGCACTTATTCTAAAAGTAATTTGGCCTGATAAAGACACTTTTGCTTTGCATAGTACTACTGCTCCCAGGTGCACTGCGGTTGGGGCATCCCATTCTGTGACTACACCAGCCTCTATTTACTATAACCCTTTGCACTTATTCTAAAAGTAATTTGGCCTGATAAAGACACGTTTGCTTTGCATAGTACTACTGCTCCCAGGTGCACTGCTGTTGTGGCATCCCATTCTGTGACTACACCAGCCTCTATTTACTATAACCCTTTGCACTTATTCTAAAAGTAATTTGGCCTGATAAAGTCACTTTTGCTGTGCATAATACTACTGCTCCCAGGTGCACTGCTGTTGTGGCATCCCATTCTGTGACTACACCAGCCTCTATTTACTATAACCCTTTGCACTTATTCTAAATGTAATTTGGCCTGATAAAGACACTTTTGCTGTGCATAGTTCTACTGCTCCCAGGTGCACTGCTGTTGTGGCATCCAATTCTGTGACTACACCAGCCTCTATTTACTATAACCCTTTGCACTTATTCTAAAAGTAATTTGGCCTGATAAAGACACTTTTGCTTTGCATAGTACTACTGCTCCCAGGTGCACTGCTGTTGTGGCATCCCATTCTGTGACTACACCAGCCTCTATTTACTATAACCCTTTGCACTTATTCTAAAAGTAATTTGGCCTGATAAAGACACTTTTGCTGTGCATAATACTACTGCTCCCAGGTGCACTGTGGTTGGGGCATCCCATTCTGTGACCACACCAGCCTCTATTTACTATAACCCTTTGCACTTATTCTCAAAGTAATTTGGCCTGATAAAGACACTTTTGCTGTGCATAGTACTACTGCTCCCAGGTGCACTGCGGTTGGGGCATCCCATTCTGTGACTACACCAGCCTCTATTTACTATAACCCTTTGCACTTATTCTAAAAGTAATTTGGCATGATAAAGACACTTTTGCTTTGCATAGTACTACTGCTCCCAGGTGCACTGCGGTTGGGGCATCCCATTCTGTGACTACACCAGCCTCTATTTACTATAACCCTTTGCACTTATTCTCCAAGTAATTTGGCCTGATAAAGACACTTTTGCTTTGCATAGTACTACCGCTGCAAGGTGCACTGCGGTTGTGGCATCCCATTCTGTGACTACACCAGCCTCTATTTACTATAACCCTTTGCACTTATTCTAAAAGTAATTTGGCCTGATAAAGACACTTTTACTGTGCATAGTACTACTGCTCCCAGGTGCACTGCGGTTGGGGCATCCCATTCTGTGACTACACCAGCCTCTATTTACTATAACCCTTTGCACTTATTCTAAAAGTAATTTGGCCTGATAAAGACACTTTTGCTTTGCATAGTACTACTGCTCCCAGGTGCACTGCGGTTGGGGCATCCCATTCTGTGACTACACCAGCCTCTATTTACTATAACCCTTTGCACTTATTCTCAAAGTAATTTGGCCTGATAAAGACACTTTTGCTTTGCATAGTACTACTGCTCCAAGGTGCACTGCTGTTGTGGCATCCCATTCTGTGACTACACCAGCCTCTATTTACTATAACCCTTTGCACTTATTCTAAAAGTAATTTGGCCTGATAAAGACACTTTTGCTGTGCATAGTACTACTGCTCCCAGGTACACTGCTGTTGTGGCATCCCATTCTGTGACTACACCAGCCTCTATTTACTATAACCCTTTGCACTTATTCTAAAAGTAATTTGGCCTGATAAAGACACTTTTGCTTTGCATAGTACTACTGCTCCCAGGTGCACTGCTGTTGTGGCATCCCATTCTGTGACTACACCAGCCTCTATTTACTATAACCCTTTGCACTTATTCTTAAAGTAATTTGGCCTGATAAAGACACTTTTGCTTTGCATAGTACTACTGCTCCCAGGTGCACTGTGGTTGGGGCATCCCATTCTGTGACTACACCAGCCTCTATTTACTATAACCCTTTGCACTTATTCTAAAAGTAATTTGGCCTGATAAATACACTTTTGCTGTGCATAGTACTACGGCTCCCAGGTGCACTGCTGTTGTGGCATCCCATTCTGTGACTACACCAGCCTCTATTTACTATAACCCTTTGCACTTTTTCTAAAAGTAATTTGGCCTGATAAAGACACTTTTGCTTTGCATAGTACTACTGCTCCCAGGCGCACTGTGGTTGGGGCATCCCATTCTGTGACTACACCAGCCTCTATTTACTATAACCCTTTGCACTTATTCTCAAAGTAATTTGGCCTGATAAAGACACTTTTGCTGTGCATAGTACTACTGCTCCCAGGTGCACTGCTGTTGGGGCATCCCATTCTGTGACTACACCAGCCTCTATTTACTATAACCCTTTGCACTTATTCTAAAAGTAATTTGGCCTGATAAAGACACTTTTGCTTTGCATAGTACTACTGCTCCCAGGTGCACTGCGGTTGGGGCATCCCATTCTGTGTCTACACCAGCCTCTATTTACTATAACCCTTTGCACTTATTCTCAAAGTAATTTGGCCTGATAAAGACACTTTTGCTGTGCATAGTACTACTGCTCCCAGGTGCACTGCTGTTGTGACATCCCATTCTGTGACTACACCAACCTCTATTTACTATAACCCTTTGCACTTATTCTAAAAGTAATTTGGCCTGATAAAGACACTTTTGCTTTGCATAGTACTACTGCTCCCAGGTGCACTGCTGTTGTGGCATCCCATTCTGTGACTACACCAGCCTCTATTTACTATAACGCTTTGCACTTATTCTAAAAGTAATTTGGCCTGATAAAGACACTTTTGCTTTGCATAGTACTACTGCTCCCAGGTGCACTGCGGTTGTGGCATCCCATTCTGTGACTACACCAGCCTCTATTTACTATAACCCTTTGCACTTATTCTAAAAGTAATTTGGCCTGATAAAGACACTTTTGCTTTGCATAGTACTACTGCTCCCAGGTGCACTGCGGTTGGGGCATCCCATTCTGTGACTACACCAGCCTCTATTTACTATAACCCTTTGCACTTATTCTCCAAGTAATTTGGCCTGATAAAGACACTTTTGCTTTGCATAGTACTACCGCTCCAAGGTGCACTGCGGTTGTGGCATCCCATTCTGTGACTACACCAGCCTCTATTTACTATAACCCTTTGCACTTATTCTAAAAGAAATTTGGCCTGATTAAGACACTTTTGCTTTGCATAGTACTACTGCTCCCAGGTGCACTGCTGTTGTGGCATCCCATTCTGTGACTACACCAGCCTCTATTTACTATAACCCTTTGCACTTATTCTAAAAGTAATTTGGCCTGATTAAGACACTTTTGCTTTGCATAGTACTACTGCTCCCAGGTGCACTGCTGTTGTGGCATCCCATTCTGTGACTACACCAGCCTCTATTTACTATAACCCTTTGCACTTATTCTTAAAGTAATTTGGCCTGATAAAGACACTTTTGCTTTGCATAGTACTACTGCTCCCAGGTGCACTGCGGTT
Source organism: Gastrophryne carolinensis (assembly GCA_027917425.1). Taxonomy (NCBI): domain Eukaryota; kingdom Metazoa; phylum Chordata; class Amphibia; order Anura; family Microhylidae; genus Gastrophryne; species Gastrophryne carolinensis. Next base: position 346,621,992 of record CM051237.1, on the reverse strand, counting down.
GGGGCATCCCATTCTGTGACTACACCAGCCTCTATTTACTATAACCCTTTGCACTTATTCTAAAAGTAATTTGGCCTGATAAAGACACTTTTGCTGTGCATAGTACTACGGCTCCCAGGTGCACTGCTGTTGTGGCATCCCATTCTGTGACTACACCAGCCTCTATTTACTATAACCCTTTGCACTTATTCTAAAAGTAATTTGGCCTGATAAAGACACTTTTGCTTTGCATAGTACTACTGCTCCCAGGCGCATTGTGGTTGGGGCATCCCATTCTGTGACTACACCAGCCTCTATTTACTATAACCCTTTGCACTTATTCTCAAAGTAATTTGGCCTGATAAAGACACTTTTGCTGTGCATAGTACTACTGCTCCCAGGTGCACTGCTGTTGGGGCATCCCATTCTGTGACTACACCAGCCTCTATTTACTATAACCCTTTGCACTTATTCTAAAAGTAATTTGGCCTGATAAAGACACTTTTGCTTTGCATAGTACTACTGCTCCCAGGTGCACTGCGGTTGGGGCATCCCATTCTGTGACTACACCAGCCTCTATTTACTATAACCTTTTGCACTTATTCTAAAAGTAATTTGGCCTGATAAAGACACTTTTGCTTTGCATAGTACTACTGCTCCCAGGTGCACTGCTGTTGTGGCATCCCATTCTGTGACTACACCAGCCTCTATTTACTATAACCTTTTGCACTTATTCTAAAAGTAATTTGGCCTGATAAAGACACTTTTGCTTTGCATAGTACTACTGCTCCCAGGTGCACTGCGGTTGTGGCATCCCATTCTGTGACTACACCAGCCTCTATTTACTATAACCCTTTGCACTTATTCTAAAAGTAATTTGGCCTGATAAAGACACTTTTGCTGTGCATAATACTACTGCTCCCAGGTGCACTGCGGTTGGGGCATCCCATTCTGTGACTACACCAGCCTCTATTTACTATAACCCTTTGCACTTATTCTAAAAGTAATTTGGCCTGATAAAGACACTTTTGCTTTGCATAGTAGTACTGGTCCCAGGTGCACTGGGGTTGGGGCATCCCATTCTGTGACTTCACCAGCCTCTATTTACTATAACCCTTTGCACTTATTCTCAAAGTAATTTGGCCTGATAAAGACACTTTTGCTGTGCATACTACTACTGCTCCCAGGTGCACTGCTGTTGGGGCATCCCATTCTGTGACTACACCAGCCTCTATTTACTATAACCCTTTGCACTTATTCTAAAAGTAATCTGGCCTGACAAAGACACTTTTGCTTTGCATTGTACTACTGCTCCCAGGTGCACTGCGGTTGGGGCATCCCATTCTGTGACTACACCAGCCTCTATTTACTATAACCCTTTGCACTTATTCTCAAAGTAATTTGGCCTGATAAAGACACTTTTGCTTTGCATAGTACTACTGCTCCCAGGTGCACTGCTGTTGTGGCATCCCATTCTGTGACTACACCAGCCTCTATTTACTATAACCCTTTGCACTTTTTCTAAAAGTAATTTGGCTTGATAAAGACACTTTTGCTGTGCATAGTACTACTGCTCCCAGGTGCACTGCTGTTGTGGCACCCCATTCTGTGACTACACCAGCCTCTATTTACTATAACCCTTTGCACTTATTCTAAAAGTAATTTGGCTTGATAAAGACACTTTTGCTGTGCATAGTACTACTGCTCCCAGGTGCACTGCTGTTGTGGCATCCCATTCTGTGACTACACCAGCCTCTATTTACTATAACCCTTTGCACTTATTCTAAAAGTAATTTGGCCTGATAAAGACACTTTTGCTTTGCATAGTACTACTGCTCCCAGGTGCACTGCGGTTGGGGCATCCCATTCTGTGACTACACCAGCCTTTATTTACTATAACCCTTTGCACTTATTCTAAAAGTAATTTGGCCTGATAAAGACACTTTTGCTTTGCATAGTACTACTGCTCCCAGGTGCACTGCGGTTGGGGCATTCCATTCTGTGACTACACCAGCCTTTATTTACTATAACCCTTTGCACTTATTCTAAAAGTAATTTGGCCTGATAAAGACACTTTTGCTTTGCATAGTACTACTGCTCCCAGGTGCACTGCGGTTGGGGCATCCCATTCTGTGACTACACCAGCCTCTATTTACTATAACCCTTTGCACTTATTCTAAAAGTAATTTGGCCTGATAGAGACACTTTTGCTTTGCATAGTACTACTGCTCCCAGGTGCACTGTGGTTGGGGCATCCCATTCTGTGACTACACCAGCCTCTATTTACTATAACCCTTTGCACTTATTCTAAAAGTAATTTGGCTTGATAAAGACACTTTTGCTGTGCATAGTACTACTGCTCCCAGGTGCACTGCTGTTGTGGCATCCCATTCTGTGACTACACCAGCCTGTATTTACTATAACCCTTTGCACTTATTCTAAAAGTAATTTGGCCTGATAAACACACTTTTGCTTTGCATAGTACTACTGCTCCCAGGTGCACTGCTGTTGTGGCATCCCATTCTGTGACTACACCAGCCTCTATTTACTATAACCCTTTGCACTTATTCTAAAAGTAATTTGGCCTGATAAAGACACTTTTGCTTTGCATAGTACTACTGCTCCCAGGTGCACTGCTGTTGTGGCATCCCATTCTGTGACTACACCAGCCTTTATTTACTATAACCCTTTGCACTTATTCTAAAAGTAATTTGGCCTGATAAAGACACTTTTGCTTTGCATAGTACAACTGCTCCCAGGTGCACTGCGGTTGGGGCATCCCATTCTGTGACTACACCAGCCTCTATTTACTATAACCCTTTGCACTTATTCTAAAAGTAATTTGGCCTGATAAAGACACTTTTGCTTTGCATAGTACTACTGCTCCCAGGTGCACTGCTGTTGTGGCATCCCATTCTGTGACTACACCAGCCTCTATTTACTATAACCCTTTGCACTTATTCTAAAAGTAATTTGGCCTGATAAAGACACTTTTGCTGTGCATAATACTACTGCTCCCAGGTGCACTGCTGTTGTGGCATCCCATTCTGTGACTACACCAGCCTCTATTTACTATAACCCTTTGCACTTATTCTAAAAGTAATTTGGCCTGATAAAGACACTTTTGCTGTGCATAATACTACTGCTCCCAGGTGCACTGCTGTTGTGGCATCCCATTCTGTGACTACACCAGCCTCTATTTACTATAACCCTTTGCACTTATTCTAAAAGTAATTTGGCCTGATAAAGACACTTTTGCTTTGCATAGTACTACTGCTCCCAGGTGCACTGCTGTTGTGGCATCCCATTCTGTGACTACACCAGCCTCTATTTACTATAACCCTTTGCACTTATTCTAAAAGTAATTTGGCCTGATAAACACACTTTTGCTTTGCATAGTACTACTGCTCCCAGGTGCACTGCTGTTGTGGCATCCCATTCTGTGACTACACCAGCCTCTATTTACTATAACCCTTTGCACTTATTCTAAAAGTAATTTGGCCTGAAAAAGACACTTTTGCTTTGCATAGTACTACTGCTCCCAGGTGCACTGCTGTTGTGGCATCCCATTCTGTGACTACACCAGCCTTTATTTACTATAACCCTTTGCATTTATTCTAAAAGTAATTTGGCCTGATAAAGACACTTTTGCTTTGCATAGTACAACTGCTCCCAGGTGCACTGCGGTTGGGGCATCCCATTCTGTGACTACACCAGCCTCTATTTACTATAACCCTTTGCACTTATTCTAAAAGTAATTTGGCCTGATAAAGACACTTTTGCTTTGCATAGTACTACTGCTCCCAGGTGCACTGCTGTTGTGGCATCCCATTCCCGTGACTACACCAGCCTCTATTTACTATAACCCTTTGCACTTATTCTAAAAGTAATTTGGCCTGATAAAGACACTTTTGCTGTGCATAATACTACTGCTCCCAGGTGCACTGCTGTTGTGGCATCCCATTCTGTGACTACACCAGCCTCTATTTACTATAACCCTTTGCACTTATTCTAAAAGTAATTTGGCCTGATAAAGACACTTTTGCTGTGCATAATACTACTGCTCCCAGGTGCACTGCTGTTGTGGCATCCCATTCTGTGACTACACCAGCCTCTATTTACTATAACCCTTTGCACTTATTCTAAAAGTAATTTGGCCTGATAAAGATACTTTTGCTTTGCATAGTACTACTGCTCCCAGGTGCACTGCTGTTGTGGCATCCCATTCTGTGACTACACCAGCCTCTATTTACTATAACCCTTTGCACTTATTCTAAAAGTAATTTGGCCTGATAAAGACACTTTTGCTGTGCATAATACTACTGCTCCCAGGTGCACTGCTGTTGTGGCATCCCATTCTGTGACTACACCAGCCTCTATTTGCTATAACCCTTTGCACTTATTCTAAAAGTAATTTGGCCTGATAAAGACACTTTTGCTGTGCGTAGTACTACTGCTCCCAGGTGCACTGCTGTTGTGGCATCCCATTCTGTGACTTCACCAGCCTCTATTTACTATAACGCTTTGCACTTATTCTAAAAGTAATTTGGCCTGATAAAGACACTTTTGCTTTGCACAGTACTACTGCTCCCAGGTGCACTGCTGTTGTGGCATCCCATTCTGTGACTACACCAGCCTCTATTTACTATAACCCTTTGCACTTATTCTAAATGTAATTTGGCCTGATAAAGACACTTTTGTTTTGCATAGTACTACTGCTCCCAGGTGCACTGCGGTTGTGGCATCCCATTCTGTGACTACACCAGCCTCTATTTACTATAACCCTTTGCACTTATTCTAAAAGTAATTTGGCCTGATAAGGACACTTTTGCTGTGCATAGTACTACTGCTTCCAAGTGCACTGCGGTTGGGGCATCCCATTCTGTGACTACACCAGCCTCTATTTACTATAACCCTTTGCACTAATTCTAAAAGTAATTTGGCCTGATAGAGACACTTTTGCTTTGCATAGTACTACTGCTCCCAGGTGCACTGCTGTTGTGGCATCCCATTCTGTGACTACACCAGCCTCTATTTACTATAACCCTTTGCACTTATTCTAAAAGTAATTTGGCCTGATAAAGACACTTTTGCTGTGCATAATACTACTGCTCCCAGGTGCACTGCTGTTGTGGCATCCCATTCTGTGACTACACCAGCCTCTATTTACTATAACCCTTTGCACTTATTCTAAAAGTAATTTGGCCTGATAAAGACACTTTTGCTTTGCATAGTACTACTGCTCCCAGGTGCACTGCTGTTGTGGCATCCCATTCTGTGACTACACCAGCCTCTATTTACTATAACCCTTTGCACTTATTCTAAAAGTAATTTGGCCTGATAAACACACTTTTGCTTTGCATAGTACTACTGCTCCCAGGTGCACTGCTGTTGTGGCATCCCATTCTGTGACTACACCAGCCTCTATTTACTATAACCCTTTGCACTTATTCTAAAAGTAATTTGGCCTGATAAAGACACTTTTGCTTTGCATAGTACTACTGCTCCCAGGTGCACTGCTGTTGTGGCATCCCATTCTGTGACTACACCAGCCTTTATTTACTATAACCCTTTGCACTTATTCTAAAAGTAATTTGGCCTGATAAAGACACTTTTGCTTTGCATAGTACAACTGCTCCCAGGTGCACTGCGGTTGGGGCATCCCATTCTGTGACTACACCAGCCTCTATTTACTATAACCCTTTGCACTTATTCTAAAAGTAATTTGGCCTGATAAAGACACTTTTGCTTTGCATAGTACTACTGCTCCCAGGTGCACTGCTGTTGTGGCATCCCATTCTGTGACTACACCAGCCTCTATTTACTAAAACCCTTTGCACTTATTCTAAAAGTAATTTGGCCTGATAAAGACACTTTTGCTGTGCATAATACTACTGCTCCCAGGTGCACTGCTGTTGTGGCATCCCATTCTGTGACTACACCAGCCTCTATTTACTATAACCCTTTGCACTTATTCTAAAAGTAATTTGGCCTGATAAAGACACTTTTGCTTTGCATAGTACTACTGCTCCCAGGTGCACTGCTGTTGTGGCATCCCATTCCCGTGACTACACCAGCCTCTATTTACTATAACCCTTTGCACTTATTCTAAAAGTAATTTGGCCTGATAAAGACACTTTTGCTGTGCATAATACTACTGCTCCCAGGTGCACTGCTGTTGTGGCATCCCATTCTGTGACTACACCAGCCTCTATTTACTATAACCCTTTGCACTTATTCTAAAAGTAATTTGGCCTGATAAAGACACTTTTGCTGTGCATAGTACTACTGCTCCCAGGTGCACTGCTGTTGTGGCATCCCATTCTGTGACTATACCAGCCTCTATTTACTATAACCCTTTGCACTTATTCTAAAAGTAATTTGGCCTGATAAAGACACTTTTGCTTTGCATAGTACTACTGCTCCCAGGTGCACTGCTGTTGTGGCATCCCATTCTGTGACTACACCAGCCTCTATTTACTATAACCCTTTGCACTTATTCTAAAAGTAATTTGGCCTGATAAAGACACTTTTGCTGTGCATAATACTACTGCTCCCAGGTGCACTGCTGTTGTGGCATCCCATTCTGTGACTACACCAGCCTCTATTTGCTATAACCCTTTGCACTTATTCTAAAAGTAATTTGGCCTGATAAAGACACTTTTGCTGTGCGTAGTACTACTGCTCCCAGGTGCACTGCTGTTGTGGCATCCCATTCTGTGACTTCACCAGCCTCTATTTACTATAACGCTTTGCACTTATTCTAAAAGTAATTTGGCCTGATAAAGACACTTTTGCTTTGCACAGTACTACTGCTCCCAGGTGCACTGCTGTTGTGGCATCCCATTCTGTGACTACACCAGCCTCTATTTACTATAACCCTTTGCACTTATTCTAAATGTAATTTGGCCTGATAAAGACACTTTGTTTTGCATAGTACTACTGCTCCCAGGTGCACTGCGGTTGTGGCATCCCATTCTGTGACTACACCAGCCTCTATTTACTATAACCCTTTGCACTTATTCTAAAAGTAATTTGGCCTGATAAGGACACTTTTGCTGTGCATAGTACTACTGCTCCCAAGTGCACTGCGGTTGGGGCATCCCATTCTGTGACTACACCAGCCTCTATTTTACTATAACCCTTTGCACTAATTCTAAAGTTATTTGGCCTGATAGAGACACTTTTGCTTTGCATAGTACTACTGCTCCCAGGTGCACTGTGGTTGGGGCATCCCATTCTGTGACTACACCAGCCTCTATTTACTATAACCCTTTGCACTTATTCTAAAAGTAATTTGGCTTGATAAAGACACTTTTGCTGTGCATAGTACTACTGCTCCCAGGTGCACTGCTGTTGTGGCATCCCATTCTGTGACTACACCAGCCTCTATTTACTATAACCCTTTGCACTTATTCTAAAAGTAATTTGGCCTGATAAACACACTTTTGCTTTGCATAGTACTACTGCTCCCAGGTGCACTGCTGTTGTGGCATCCCATTCTGTGACTACACCAGCCTCTATTTACTATAACCCTTTGCACTTATTCTAAAAGTAATTTGGGCTGATAAAGACACTTTTGCTTTGCATAGTACTACTGCTCCCAGGTGCACTGCTGTTGTGGCATCCCATTCTGTGACTACACCAGCCTTTATTTACTATAACCCTTTGCACTTATTCTAAAAGTAATTTGGCCTGATAAAGACACTTTTGCTGTGCATAGTACTACTGCTCCCAGGTGCACTGCTGTTGTGGCATCCCATTCTGTGACTATACCAGCCTCTATTTACTATAACCCTTTGCACTTATTCTAAAAGTAATTTGGCCTGATAAAGACACTTTTGCTTTGCATAGTACTACTGCTCCCAGGTGCACTGCTGTTGTGGCATCCCATTCTGTGACTACACCAGCCTCTATTTACTATAACCCTTTGCACTTATTCTAAAAGTAATTTGGCCTGATAAAGACACTTTTGCTGTGCATAATACTACTGCTCCCAGGTGCACTGCTGTTGTGGCATCCCATTCTGTGACTACACCAGCCTCTATTTGCTATAACCCTTTGCACTTATTCTAAAAGTAATTTGGCCTGATAAAGACACTTTTGCTGTGCGTAGTACTACTGCTCCCAGGTGCACTGCTGTTGTGGCATCCCATTCTGTGACTTCACCAGCCTCTATTTACTATAACGCTTTGCACTTATTCTAAAAGTAATTTGGCCTGATAAAGACACTTTTGCTTTGCACAGTACTACTGCTCCCAGGTGCACTGCTGTTGTGGCATCCCATTCTGTGACTACACCAGCCTCTATTTACTATAACCCTTTGCACTTATTCTAAATGTAATTTGGCCTGATAAAGACACTTTTGTTTTGCATAGTACTACTGCTCCCAGGTGCACTGCGGTTGTGGCATCACCATTCTGTGACTACACCAGCCTCTATTTACTATAACCCTTTGCACTTATTCTAAAAGTAATTTGGCCTGATAAGGACACTTTTGCTGTGCATAGTACTACTGCTCCCAAGTGCACTGCGGTTGGGGCATCCCATTCTGTGACTACACCAGCCTCTATTTACTATAACCCTTTGCACTAATTCTAAAAGTTATTTGGCCTGATAGAGACACTTTTGCTTTGCATAGTACTACTGCTCCCAGGTGCACTGTGGTTGGGGCATCCCATTCTGTGACTACACCAGCCTCTATTTACTATAACCCTTTGCACTTATTCTAAAAGTAATTTGGCTTGATAAAGACACTTTTGCTGTGCATAGTACTACTGCTCCAGGTGCACTGCTGTTGTGGCATCCCATTCTGTGACTACACCAGCCTCTATTTACTATAACCCTTTGCACTTATTCTAAAAGTAATTTGGCCTGATAAAACACACTTTTGCTTTGCATAGTACTACTGCTCCCAGTGTGCACTGCTGTTGTGGCATCCCATTCTGTGACTACACCAGCCTCTATTTACTATAACCCTTTGCACTTATTCTAAAAGTAATTTGGGCTGATAAAGACACTTTTGCTTTGCATAGTACTACTGCTCCCAGGTGCACTGCTGTTGTGGCATCCCATTCTGTGACTACACCAGCCTTATTTACTATAACCCTTTGCACTTATTCTAAAAGTAATTTGGCCTGATAAAGATACTTTTGCTGTGCATAGTACAACTGCTCCAGGTGCACTGCGGTTGGGGCATCCCATTCTGTGACTACACCAGAATCTATTTACTATAACCCTTTGCACTTATTCTAAAAGTAATTTGGCCTGATAAAGACACTTTTGCTTTGCATAGTACTACTGCTCCCAGGTGCACTGCTGTTGTGGCATCCCATTCTGTGACTACACCAGCCCTCTATGTACTATAACCCTTTGCACTTATTCTAAAAGTAATTTGGCCTGATAAAGACACGTTTGCTTTGCATAGTACTACTGATCCCAGGTGGCACTGCTGTTGTGGCATCCCATTCTGTGACTACACCAGCCTCTATTAACTATAACCCTTTGCACTTATTCTAAAAGTAATTTGGCCTGATAAAGACACTTTTGCTGTGCATAATACTACTGCTCCCAGGTGCACTGCTGTTGTGGCATCCCATTCTGTGACTACACCAGCCTCTATTTACTATAACCCTTTGCACTTATTCTAAAAGTAATTTGGCCTGATAAAGACACTTTTGCTGTGCATAGTACTACTGCTCCCAGGTGCACTGCTGTTGTCACATCCCATTCTGTGTCTACACCAGCCTCTATTTACTATCACCCTTTGCACTTATTCTAAAAGTAATTTGGCCTGATAAAGACACTTTTGCTTTGCATAGTACTACTGCTCCCAGGTGCACTGCTGTTGTGCATCCCATTCTGTGACTACACCAGCCTCTATTTACTATAACCCTGTGCACTTATTCTAAAAGTAATTTGGCCTGATAAAGACACTTTTGCTTTGCATAGTACTACTGCTCCCAGGTGCACTGCTGTGTGTGGCATCCCATTCTGTGACTACACCAGCCTCTATTTACTATAACCCTTTGCACTTATTCTAAAAGTAATTTGGCCTGATAAAGACACTTTTGCTGTGCATAGTACTACGGCTCCCAGGTGCACTGCTGTTGTGGCATCCCATTCTGTGACTACACCAGCTCTATTTACTATAACCCTTTTGCACTTATTCTAAAAGTAATTTGGCCTGATAAAGACACTTTTGCTGTGCATAATACTACTGCTCCCAGGTGCACTGCTGTTGTGGCATCCCATTCTGTGACTACACCAGCCTCTATTTACTATAACCCTTTGCACTTATTCTAAAAGTAATTTGGCCTGATAAAGACACTTTTGCTGTGCATAGTACTACTGCTCCCAGGTGCACTGCTGTTGTCACATCCCATTCTGTGTCTACACCAGCCTCTATTTACTATAACCCTTTGCACTTATTCTAAAAGTAAATTTGGCCTGATAAAGACACTTTTGCTTTGCATAGTACTACTGCTCCCAGGTGCACTGCTGTTGTGGCATCCCATTCTGTGACTACACCAGCCTCTATTTACTATAACCCTGTGCACTTATTCTAAAAGTAATTTGGCCTGATAAAGACACTTTTGCTTTGCATAGTACTACTGCTCCCAGGTGCACTGCTGTTGTGGCATCCCATTCTGTGACTACACCAGCCTCTATTTACTATAACCCTTTGCACTTATTCTAAAAGTAATTTGGCCTGATAAAGAGACTTTTGCTGTGCATAGTACTACGGCTCCCAGGTGCACTGCTGTTGTGGCATCCCATTCTGTGACTACACCAGCCTCTATTTACTATACCCCTTTGCACTTATTCTAAAAGTAATTTGGCCTGATAAAGACACTTTTGCTGTGCATAGTACTACGGCTCCCAGGTGCACTGCAGTTGTGGCATCCCCATTCTGTGACTACACCAGCCTCTATTTACTATAACCCCTTTGCACTTATTCTAAAAGTAATTTGGGCTGATAAAGACACTTTTGCTTTGCATAGTACTACTGCTCCCAGGTGCACTGCGGTTGTGCATCCCATTCTGTGACTACACCAGCCTCTATTTACTATAACCCTTTGCACTTATTCTAAAAGTAATTTGGCCTGATAAGGACACTTTTGCTGTGCATAGTACTACTGCTCCCAGGTGCACTGCGGTTGGGGCATCCCATTCTGTGACTACACCAGCCTCTATTTACTATAACCCTTTGCACTTATTCTCAAATTAATTTGGCCTGATAAAGACACTTTTGCTTTGTATAGTACTACTGCTCCAAGGGTGCACTGCTGTTGTGGCATCCATTCTGTGACTACACCAGCCTCTATTTACTATAACCCTTTGCACTTATTCTAAAAGTAATTTTGGCCTGATAAAGACACTTTTGCTGTGCATAGTACTACAGCTCCCAGGTACACTGCTGTTGTGGCATCCCATTCTGTGACTACACCAGCCTCTATTTACTATAACCCTTTGCACTTATTCTAAAAGTAATTTGGCCTGATAAAGACACTTTTGCTTTGCATAGTACTACTGCTCCCAGGTGCACTGCGGTTGGGGCATCCATTCTGTGACTACACCAGCCTCTATTTACTATAACCCTTTGCACTTATTCTAAAAGTAATTTGGCCTGATAAAGACCCGTTTGCTTTGCATAGTACTACTGCTCCCAGGTGCACTGCTGTTGTGGCATCCCATTCTGTGACTACACCAGCCTCTATTTACTATAACCCTTTGCACTTATTCTAAAAGTAATTTGGCCTGATAAAGTCACTTTTGCTGTGCATAATACTACTGCTCCCCAGGTGCACTGCTGTTGTGGCATCCCATTCTGTGACTACACCAGCCTCTATTTACTATAACCCTTTGCACTTATTCTAAATGTAATTTGGCCTGATAAAGACACTTTTGCTGTGCATAGTACTACTGCTCCCAAGTGCACTGCTGTTGTGGCATCCCATTCTGTGACTACACCAGCCTCTATTTACTATAACCCTTTGCACTTATTCTAAAAGTAATTTGGCCTGATAAAGACACTTTTGCTTTGCATAGTACTACTGCTCCCAGGTGCACTGCTGTTGTGGCATCCCATTCTGTGACTACACCAGCCTCTATTTACTATAACCCTTTGCACTTATTCTAAAAGTAATTTGCCTGATAAAGACACTTTTGCTGTGCATAATACTACTGCTCCAGGTGCACTGCTGTTGTGGCATCCCATTCTGTGACTACACCAGCCCTCTATTTGCTATAACCCTTTGCACTTATTCTAAAAGTAATTTGGCCTGATAAAGACACTTTTGTTGTGCATAGTACTACTGCTCCCAGGTGCACTGCTGTTGTGGCATCCCATTCTGTGTCTACACCAGCCTCTATTTACTATAACCCTTTGCACTTATTCTAAAAGTAATTTGGCCTGATAAAGACACTTTTGCTTTGCATAGTACTACTGCTCCCAGGTGCACTGCTGTTGTGGCTATCCCATTCTGTGACTACACCAACCTCTATTTACTATAACCCTTTTGCACTTATTCTAAATGTAATTTGGCCTGATAAAGACACTTTTACTTTGCATAATACTACTGCTCACAGGTTGCACTGCTGTTGTGGCATCCCATTCTGTGACTACACCAGCCTCTATTTACTATAACCCTTTGCACTTATTCTAAAAGTAATTTGGCCTGATAAAGACACTTTTGCTGTGCATAGTACTACTGCTCCCAGGTGCACTGCTGTTGTGGCATCCCATTCTGTGACTACACCAGCCTCTATTTACTATAACCCTTTGCACTTATTCTAAAAGTAATTTGGGCTGATAAAGACACTTTTGCTTTGCATAGTACTACTGCTCCCAGGTGCACTGCGGTTGTGGCATCCAATTCTGTGACTACACCAGCCTCTATTTACTATAACCCTTTGCACTTATTCTAAAAGTAATTTGGCCTGATAAGGACACTTTTGCTGTGCATAGTACTACTGCTCCCAGGTGCACTGCGGTTGGGGGCATCCCATTCTGTGACTACACCAGCCTCTATTTACTATAACCCTTTGCACTTATTCTAAAAGTAATTTGGCCTGATAAAGACACTTTTGCTGTGCATAGTACTACGGCTCCCAGTTGCACTGCTGTTGTGGCATCCCATTCTGTGACTACACCAGCCTCTATTTACTATAACCCTTTGCACTTATTCTAAAAGTAATTTGGGCTGATAAAGACACTTTTGCTTTGCATAGTACTACTGCTCCCAGGTGCACTGCAGTTGTGGCATCCCATTCTGTGACTACACCAGCCTCTATTTACTATAACCCTTTGCACTTATTCTAAAAGTAATTTGGCCTGATAAGGACACTTTTGCTGTGCATAGTACTACTGCTCCCAGGTGCACTGCGGTTGGGGCATCCCATTCTGTGACTACACCAGCCTCTATTTACTATAACCCTTTGCACTTATCTAAAAGTTAATTTGGCCTGATAAAGACACGTTTGCTTTGCATAGTACTACTGATCCCAGGTGCACTGCTGTTGTGGCATCCCATTCTGTGACTACACCAGCCTCTATTTACTATAACCCTTTGCACTTATTCTAAAAGTAATTTGCCTGATAAAGACACTTTTGCTGTGCATAATACTACTGCTCCCAGGTTCACTGCTGTTGTGGCATCCCATTCTGTGACTACACCAGCCTCTATTTACTATAACCCTTTGCACTTATTCTAAAAGTAATTTGGCCTGATAAAGACACTTTTGCTGTGCATAGTACTACTGCTCCCAGGTGCACTGCTGTTGTCACATCCCATTCTGTGTCTACACCAGCCTCTATTTACTATCACCCTTTGCACTTATTCTAAAAGTAATTTGGCCTGATAAAGACACTTTTGCTTTGCATAGTACTACTGCTCCCAGGTGCACTGCTGTTGTGGCATCCCATTCTGTGACTACACCAGCCTCTATTTACTATAACCCTGTGCACTTATTCTAAAAGTAATTTGGCCTGATAAAGACACTTTTGCTTTGCATAGTACTACTGCTCCCAGGTGCACTGCTGTTGTGGCATCCCATTCTGTGACTACACCAGCCTCTATTTACTATAACCCTTTGCACTTATTCTAAAAGTAATTTGGCCTGATAAAGACACTTTTGCTGTGCATAGTACTACGGCTCCCAGGTGCACTGCTGTTGTGGCATCCCATTCTGTGACTACACCAGCCTCTATTTACTATAACCCTTTGCACTTATTCTAAAAGTAATTTGGCCTGATAAAGTCACTTTTGCTGTGCATAATACTACTGCTCCCAGGTGCACTGCTGTTGTGGCATCCCATTCTGTGACTACACCAGCCTCTATTTACTATAACCCTTTGCACTTATTCTAAAAGTAATTTGGCCTGATAAAGACACTTTTGCTGTGCATAGTACTACTGCTCCCAGGTGCACTGCTGTTGTCACATCCCATTCTGTGTCTACACCAGCCTCTATTTACTATAACCCTTTGCACTTATTCTAAAAGTAATTTGGCCTGATAAAGACACTTTTGCTTTGCATAGTACTACTGCTCCCAGGTGCACTGCTGTTGTGGCATCCCATTCTGTGACTACACCAGCCTCTATTTACTATAACCCTGTGCACTTATTCTAAAAGTAATTTGGCCTGATAAAGACACTTTTGCTTTGCATAGTACTACTGCTCCCAGGTGCACTGCTGTTGTGGCATCCCATTCTGTGACTACACCAGCCTCTATTTACTATAACCCTTTGCACTTATTCTAAAAGTAATTTGGCCTGATAAAGAGACTTTTGCTGTGCATAGTACTACGGCTCCCAGGTGCACTGCTGTTGTGGCATCCCATTCTGTGACTACACCAGCCTCTATTTACTATACCCCTTTGCACTTATTCTAAAAGTAATTTGGCCTGATAAAGACACTTTTGCTGTGCATAGTACTACGTCATCTCTCTCAGGTGCACTGCAGTTGTGGCATCCCATTCTGTGACTACACCAGCCTCTATTTACTATAACCCTTTGCACTTATTCTAAAAGTAATTTGGGCTGATAAAGACACTTTTGCTTTGCATAGTACTACTGCTCCCAGGTGCACTGCGGTTGTGGCATCCCATTCTGTGACTACACCAGCTCTATTTACTATAACCCTTTGCACTTATTCTAAAAGTAATTTTGGCCTGATAAGGACACTTTTGCTGTGCATAGTACTACTGCTCCAGGTGCACTGCGGTTGGGCATCCCATTCTGTGACTACACCAGCCTCTATTTACTATAACCCTTTGCACTTATTCTCAAATTAATTTGGCCTGATAAAGACACTTTTGCTTTGTATAGTACTACTGCTCCAAGGTGCACTGCTGTTGTGGCATCCCATTCTGTGACTACACCAGCCTCTATTTACTATAACCCTTTGCACTTATTCTAAAAGTAATTTGGCCTGATAAAGACACTTTTGCTGTGCATAGTACTACAGCTCCAGGTACACTGCTGTTGTGGCATCCCATTCTGTGACTACACCAGCCTCTATTTACTATAACCCTTTGCACTTATTCTAAAAGTAATTTGGCCTGATAAAGACACTTTTGCTTTGCATAGTACTACTGCTCCCAGGTGCACTGCGGTTGGGGCATCCCATTCTGTGACTACACCAGCCTCTATTTACTATAACCCTTTGCACTTATTCTAAAAGTAATTTGGCCTGATAAAGACACGTTTGCTTTGCATAGTACTACTGCTCCCAGGTGCACTGCTGTTGTGGCATCCCATTCTGTGACTACACCAGCCTCTATTTACTATAACCCTTTGCACTTATTCTAAAAGTAATTTGGCCTGATAAAGTCACTTTTGCTGTGCATAATACTACTGCTCCCAGGTGCACTGCTGTTGTGGCATCCCATTCTGTGACTACACCAGCCTCTATTTACTATAACCCTTTGCACTTATTCTAAATGTAATTTGGCCTGATAAAGACACTTTTGCTGTGCATAGTACTACTGCTCCCAGGTGCACTGCTGTTGTGGCATCCCCATTCTGTGACTACACCAGCCTCTATTTACTATAACCCTTTGCACTTATTCTAAAGTAATTTGGCCTGATAAAGACACTTTTGCTTTGCATAGTACTACTGCTCCCAGGTGCACTGCTGTTGTGGCATCCCATTCTGTGACTACACCAGCCTCTATTTACTATAACCCTTTGCACTTATTCTAAAAGTAATTTGGCCTGATAAAGACACTTTTGCTGTGCATAATACTACTGCTCCCAGGTGCACTGCTGTTGTGGCATCCCATTCTGTGACTACACCAGCCTCTATTTGCTATAACCCTTTTGCACTTATTCTAAAAGTAATTTGGCCTGATAAAGACACTTTTGTTGTGCATAGTACTACTGCTCCCAGGTGCACTGCTGTTGTGGCATCCCATTCTGTGTCTACACCAGCCTCTATTTACTATAACCCTTTGCACTTATTCTAAAAGTAATTTGGCCTGATAAAGACACTTTTGCTTTGCATAGTACTACTGCTCCCAGGTGCACTGCTGTTGTGGCATCCCATTCTGTGACTACACCAACCTCTATTTACTATAACCCTTTGCACTTATTCTAAATGTAATTTGGCCTGATAAAGACACTTTTACTTTGCATAATACTACTGCTCACAGGTGCACTGCTGTTGTGGCATCCCATTCTGTGACTACACCAGCCTCTATTTACTATAACCCTTTGCACTTATTCTAAAAGTAATTTGGCCTGATAAAGACACTTTTGCTGTGCATAGTACTACTGCTCCCAGGTGCACTGCTGTTGTGGCATCCCATTCTGTGACTACACCAGCCTCTATTTACTATAACCCTTTGCACTTATTCTAAAAGTAATTTGGGCTGATAAAGACACTTTTGCTTTGCATAGTACTACTGCTCCCAGGTGCACTGCGGTTGTGGCATCCAATTCTGTGACTACACCAGCCTCTATTTACTATAACCCTTTGCACTTATTCTAAAAGTAATTTGCCTGATAAGGACACTTTTGCTGTGCATAGTACTACTGCTCCCAGGTGCACTGCGGTTGGGGCATCCCATTCTGTGACTACACCAGCCTCTATTTACTATAACCCTTTGCACTTATTCTAAAAGTAATTTGGCCTGATAAAGACACTTTTGCTGTGCATAGTACTACGGCTCCCAGGTGCACTGCTGTTGTGGCATCCCATTCTGTGACTACACCAGCCTCTATTTACTATAACCCCTTTGCACTTATTCTAAAAGTAATTTGGGCTGATAAAGACACTTTTGCTTTGCATAGTACTACTGCTCCCAGGTGCACTGCAGTTGTGGCATCCCATTCTGTGACTACACCAGCCTCTATTTACTATAACCCTTTGCACTTATTCTAAAAGTAATTTGGCCTGATAAGGGACACTTTTGCCTGTGCATAATACTACTGCTCCCAGGTGCACTGCGGTTGGGGCATCCCATTCTGTGACTACACCAGCCTCTATTTACTATAACCCTTTGCACTTATTCTAAAAGTAATTTGGCCTGATAAAGACACTTTTGCTTTGCATAGTACTACTGCTCCCAGGTGCACTGTGGTTGGGGCATCCCATTCTGTGACTACACCAGCCTCTATTTACTATAACCCTTTGCACTTATTCTAAAAGTAATTTGGCTTGATAAAGACACTTTTGCTGTGCATAGTACTACTGCTCCCAGGTGCACTGCTGTTGTGGCATCCCATTCTGTGACTACACCGGCCTCTATTTACTATAACCCTTTGCACTTATTCTAAAAGTAATTTGGCCTGATAAAGACACTTTTGCTTTGCTTAGTACTACTGCTCCCAGGTGCACTGCGGTTGGGGCATCCCATTCTGTGACTACACCAGCCTCTATTTACTATAACCCTTTGCACTTATTCTAAAAGTAATTTGGCCTGATAAAGACACTTTTGCTTTGCATAGTACTACTGCTCCCAGGTGCACTGTGGTTGGGGCATCCCATTCTGTGACTACACCAGCCTCTATTTACTATAACCCTTTGCACTTATTCTAAAAGTAATTTGGCTTGATAAGACACTTTTGCTGTGCATAGTACTACTGCTCCCAGGTGCACTGCTGTTGTGGCATCCCATTCTGTGACTACACCGGCCTCTATTTACTATAACCCTTTGCACTTATTCTAAAAGTAATTTGGCCTGATAAAGACACTTTTGCTTTGCTTAGTACTACTGCTCCCAGGTGCACTGCTGTTGTGGCATCCCATTCTGTGACTACACCAGCCTCTATTTACTATAACCCTTTGCACTTATTCTAAAAGTAATTTGGCCTGATAAAGACACTTTTGCTTTGCATAGTACTACTGCTCCCAGGTGCACTGCTGTTGTGCATCCCATTCTGTGACTACACCAGCCTCTATTTACTATAACCCTTTGCACTTATTCTAAAAGTAATTTGGCCTGATAAAGACACTTTTGCTGTGCATAGTACTACTGCTCCCA
Organism: Gastrophryne carolinensis; assembly: GCA_027917425.1. NCBI lineage: Eukaryota > Metazoa > Chordata > Amphibia > Anura > Microhylidae > Gastrophryne > Gastrophryne carolinensis. Next base: position 346,603,524 of record CM051237.1, on the reverse strand, counting down.
GGTGCACTGCTGTTGTGGCATCCCATTCTGTGACTACACCAGCCTCTATTTACTATAACCCTTTGCACTTATTCTAAAAGTAATTTGGCCTGATAAAGACACGTTTGCTTTGCATAGTACTACTGCTCCCAGGTGCACTGCTGTTGTGGCATCCCATTCTGTGACTACACCAGCCTCTATTTACTATAACCCTTTGCAGTTATTCTAAAAGTAATTTGGCCTGATAAAGACACTTTTGCTGTGCATAATACTACTGCTCCCAGGTGCACTGCTGTTGTGGCATCCCATTCTGTGACTACACCAGCCTCTATTTACTATAACCCTTTGCACTTATTCTAAAAGTAATTTGGCCTGATAAAGACACTTTTATTGTGCATAGTACTACTGCTCCCAGGTGCACTGCTGTTGTGGCATCCCATTCTGTGACTACACCAGCCTCTATTTACTATAACCCTTTGCACTTATTCTAAAAGTAATTTGGCCTGATAAAGACACTTTTGCTTTGCATAGTACTACTGCTCCCAGGTGCACTGCTGTTGTGGCATCCCATTCTGTGACTACACCAGCCTCTATTTACTATAACCCTGTGCACTTATTCTAAAAGTAATTTGGCCTGATAAAGACACTTTTGCTTTGCATAGTACTACTGCTCCCAGGTGCACTGCTGTTGTGGCATCCCATTCTGTGACTACACCAGCCTCTATTTAGTATAACCCTTTGCACTTATTCTAAAAGTAATTTGGCCTGATAAAGACACTTTTGCTGTGCATAATACTACTGCTCCCAGGTGCACTGCTGTTGTGGCATCCCATTCTGTGACTACACCAGCCTCTATTTACTATAACCCTTTGCACTTATTCTAAAAGTAATTTGGCCTGATAAAGACACTTTTATTGTGCATAGTACTACTGCTCCCAGGTGCACTGCTGTTGTGGCATCCCATTCTGTGACTACACCAGCCTCTATTTACTATAACCCTTTGCACTTATTCTAAAAGTAATTTGGCCTGATAAAGACACTTTTGCTTTGCATAGTACTACTGCTCCCAGGTGCACTGCTGTTGTGGCATCCCATTCTGTGACTACACCAGCCTCTATTTACTATAACCCTGTGCACTTATTCTAAAAGTAATTTGGCCTGATAAAGACACTTTTGCTTTGCATAGTACTACTGCTCCCAGGTGCACTGCTGTTGTGGCATCCCATTCTGTGACTACACCAGCCTCTATTTACTATAACCCTTTGCACTTATTCTAAATGTAATTTGGCCTGATAAAGACACTTTTACTTTGCATAGTACTACTGCTCACAGGTGCACTGCTGTTGTGGCATCCCATTCTGTGACTACACCAGCCTCTATTTACTATAACCCTGTGCACTTATTCTAAAAGTAATTTGGCCTGATAAAGACACTTTTGCTTTGCATAGTACTACTGCTCCCAGGTGCACTGCTGTTGTGGCATCCCATTCTGTGACTACACCAGCCTCTATTTAGTATAACCCTTTGCACTTATTCTAAAAGTAATTTGGCCTGATAAAGACACTTTTGCTGTGCATAATACTACTGCTCCCAGGTGCACTGCTGTTGTGGCATCCCATTCTGTGACTACACCAGCCTCTATTTACTATAACCCTTTGCACTTATTCTAAAAGTAATTTGGCCTGATAAAGACACTTTTATTGTGCATAGTACTACTGCTCCCAGGTGCACTGCTGTTGTGGCATCCCATTCTGTGACTACACCAGCCTCTATTTACTATAACCCTTTGCACTTATTCTAAAAGTAATTTGGCCTGATAAAGACACTTTTGCTTTGCATAGTACTACTGCTCCCAGGTGCACTGCTGTTGTGGCATCCCATTCTGTGACTACACCAGCCTCTATTTACTATAACCCTGTGCACTTATTCTAAAAGTAATTTGGCCTGATAAAGACACTTTTGCTTTGCATAGTACTACTGCTCCCAGGTGCACTGCTGTTGTGGCATCCCATTCTGTGACTACACCAGCCTCTATTTACTATAACCCTTTGCACTTATTCTAAATGTAATTTGGCCTGATAAAGACACTTTTACTTTGCATAGTACTACTGCTCACAGGTGCACTGCTGTTGTGGCATCCCATTCTGTGACTACACCAGCCTCTATTTACTATAACCCTTTGCACTTATTCTAAAAGTAATTTGGCCTGATAATGACACTTTTGCTGTGCATAATACTGCTCCCAGGTGCACTGCTGTTGTGGCATCCCATTCTGTGACTACACCAGCCTCTATTTGCTATAACCCTTTGCACTTATTCTAAAAGTAATTTGGCCTGATAAAGACACTTTTGCTGTGCATAGTACTACTGCTCCCAGGTGCACTGCTGTTGTGGCATCCCATTCTGTGACTACACCAGCCTCTATTTACTATAACCCTTTGCACTTATTCTAAAAGTAATTTGGCCTGATAAAGACACTTTTGCTGTGCATAGTACTACTGCTCCCAGGTGCACTGCTGTTGTGGCATCCCATTCTTTGACTACACCAGCCTCTATTTACTATAACCCTTTGCACTTATTCTAAATGTAATTTGGCCTGATAAAGACACTTTTACTTTGCATAGTACTACTGCTCACAGGTGCACTGCTGTTGTGGCATCCCATTCTGTGACTACACCAGCCTCTATTTACTATAACCCTTTGCACTTATTCTAAAAGTAATTTGGCCTGATAAAGACACTTTTGCTTTGCATAGTACTACTGCTCCCAGGTGCACTGCTGTTGTGGCATCCCATTCTGTGACTACACCAGCCTCTATTTGCTATAACCCTTTGCACTTATTCTAAAAGTAATTTGGCCTGATAAAGACACTTTTGCTGTGCATAGTACTACTGCTCCCAGGTGCACTGCTGTTGTGGCATCCCATTCTGTGACTACACCAGCCTCTATTTACTATAACCCTTTGCACTTATTCTAAATGTAATTTGGCCTGATAAAGACACTTTTACTTTGCATAGTACTACTGCTCACAGGTGCACTGCTGTTGTGGCATCCCATTCTGTGACTACACCAGCCTCTATTTACTATAACCCTTTGCACTTATTCTAAAAGTAATTTGGCCTGATAATGACACTTTTGCTGTGCATAATACTGCTCCCAGGTGCACTGCTGTTGTGGCATCCCATTCTGTGACTACACCAGCCTCTATTTGCTATAACCCTTTGCACTTATTCTAAAAGTAATTTGGCCTGATAAAGACACTTTTGCTGTGCATAGTACTACTGCTCCCAGGTGCACTGCTGTTGTGGCATCCCATTCTGTGACTACACCAGCCTCTATTTACTATAACCCTTTGCACTTATTCTAAAAGTAATTTGGCCTGATAAAGACACTTTTGCTGTGCATAGTACTACTGCTCCCAGGTGCACTGCTGTTGTGGCATCCCATTCTGTGACTACACCAGCCTCTATTTACTATAACCCTTTGCACTTATTCTAAATGTAATTTGGCCTGATAAAGACACTTTTACTTTGCATAGTACTACTGCTCACAGGTGCACTGCTGTTGTGGCATCCCATTCTGTGACTACACCAGCCTCTATTTACTATAACCCTTTGCACTTATTCTAAAAGTAATTTGGCCTGATAAAGACACTTTTGCTTTGCATAGTACTACTGCTCCCAGGTGCACTGCTGTTGTGGCATCCCATTCTGTGACTACACCAGCCTCTATTTACTATAACCCTTTGCACTTATTCTAAAAGTAATTTGGCCTGATAAAGACACTTTTGCTGTGCATAGTACTACTGCTCCCAGGTGCACTGCTGTTGTGGCATCCCATTCTGTGACTACACCAGCCTCTATTTACTATAACCCTTTGCACTTATTCTAAATGTAATTTGGCCTGATAAAGACACTTTTACTTTGCATAGTACTACTGCTCACAGGTGCACTGCTGTTGTGGCATCCCATTCTGTGACTACACCAGCCTCTATTTACTATAACCCTTTGCACTTATTCTAAAAGTAATTTGGCCTGATAATGACACTTTTGCTGTGCATAATACTGCTCCCAGGTGCACTGCTGTTGTGGCATCCCATTCTGTGACTACACCAGCCTCTATTTGCTATAACCCTTTGCACTTATTCTAAAAGTAATTTGGCCTGATAAAGACACTTTTGCTGTGCATAGTACTACTGCTCCCAGGTGCACTGCTGTTGTGGCATCCCATTCTGTGACTACACCAGCCTCTATTTACTATAACCCTTTGCACTTATTCTAAAAGTAATTTGGCCTGATAAAGACACTTTTGCTGTGCATAGTACTACTGCTCCCAGGTGCACTGCTGTTGTGGCATCCCATTCTGTGACTACACCAGCCTCTATTTACTATAACCCTTTGCACTTATTCTAAATGTAATTTGGCCTGATAAAGACACTTTTACTTTGCATAGTACTACTGCTCACAGGTGCACTGCTGTTGTGGCATCCCATTCTGTGACTACACCAGCCTCTATTTACTATAACCCTTTGCACTTATTCTAAAAGTAATTTGGCCTGATAAAGACACTTTTGCTTTGCATAGTACTACTGCTCCCAGGTGCACTGCTGTTGTGGCATCCCATTCTGTGACTACACCAGCCTCTATTTACTATAACCCTTTGCACTTATTCTAAAAGTAATTTGGCCTGATAAAGACACTTTTGCTGTGCATAGTACTACTGCTCCCAGGTGCACTGCTGTTGTGGCATCCCATTCTGTGACTACACCAGCCTCTATTTACTATAACCCTTTGCACTTATTCTAAATGTAATTTGGCCTGATAAAGACACTTTTACTTTGCATAGTACTACTGCTCACAGGTGCACTGCTGTTGTGGCATCCCATTCTGTGACTACACCAGCCTCTATTTACTATAACCCTTTGCACTTATTCTAAAAGTAATTTGGCCTGATAATGACACTTTTGCTGTGCATAATACTGCTCCCAGGTGCACTGCTGTTGTGGCATCCCATTCTGTGACTACACCAGCCTCTATTTGCTATAACCCTTTGCACTTATTCTAAAAGTAATTTGGCCTGATAAAGACACTTTTGCTGTGCATAGTACTACTGCTCCCAGGTGCACTGCTGTTGTGGCATCCCATTCTGTGACTACACCAGCCTCTATTTACTATAACCCTTTGCACTTATTCTAAAAGTAATTTGGCCTGATAAAGACACTTTTGCTGTGCATAGTACTACTGCTCCCAGGTGCACTGCTGTTGTGGCATCCCATTCTGTGACTACACCAGCCTCTATTTACTATAACCCTTTGCACTTATTCTAAATGTAATTTGGCCTGATAAAGACACTTTTACTTTGCATAGTACTACTGCTCACAGGTGCACTGCTGTTGTGGCATCCCATTCTGTGACTACACCAGCCTCTATTTACTATAACCCTTTGCACTTATTCTAAAAGTAATTTGGCCTGATAAAGACACTTTTGCTTTGCATAGTACTACTGCTCCCAGGTGCACTGCTGTTGTGGCATCCCATTCTGTGACTACACCAGCCTCTATTTACTATAACCCTTTGCACTTATTCTAAAAGTAATTTGGCCTGATAAAGACACTTTTGCTGTGCATAGTACTACTGCTCCCAGGTGCACTGCTGTTGTGGCATCCCATTCTGTGACTACACCAGCCTCTATTTACTATAACCCTTTGCACTTATTCTAAATGTAATTTGGCCTGATAAAGACACTTTTACTTTGCATAGTACTACTGCTCACAGGTGCACTGCTGTTGTGGCATCCCATTCTGTGACTACACCAGCCTCTATTTACTATAACCCTTTGCACTTATTCTAAAAGTAATTTGGCCTGATAATGACACTTTTGCTGTGCATAATACTGCTCCCAGGTGCACTGCTGTTGTGGCATCCCATTCTGTGACTACACCAGCCTCTATTTGCTATAACCCTTTGCACTTATTCTAAAAGTAATTTGGCCTGATAAAGACACTTTTGCTGTGCATAGTACTACTGCTCCCAGGTGCACTGCTGTTGTGGCATCCCATTCTGTGACTACACCAGCCTCTATTTACTATAACCCTTTGCACTTATTCTAAAAGTAATTTGGCCTGATAAAGACACTTTTGCTGTGCATAGTACTACTGCTCCCAGGTGCACTGCTGTTGTGGCATCCCATTCTGTGACTACACCAGCCTCTATTTACTATAACCCTTTGCACTTATTCTAAATGTAATTTGGCCTGATAAAGACACTTTTACTTTGCATAGTACTACTGCTCACAGGTGCACTGCTGTTGTGGCATCCCATTCTGTGACTACACCAGCCTCTATTTACTATAACCCTTTGCACTTATTCTAAAAGTAATTTGGCCTGATAAAGACACTTTTGCTTTGCATAGTACTACTGCTCCCAGGTGCACTGCTGTTGTGGCATCCCATTCTGTGACTACACCAGCCTCTATTTACTATAACCCTTTGCACTTATTCTAAAAGTAATTTGGCCTGATAAAGACACTTTTGCTGTGCATAGTACTACTGCTCCCAGGTGCACTGCTGTTGTGGCATCCCATTCTGTGACTACACCAGCCTCTATTTACTATAACCCTTTGCACTTATTCTAAATGTAATTTGGCCTGATAAAGACACTTTTACTTTGCATAGTACTACTGCTCACAGGTGCACTGCTGTTGTGGCATCCCATTCTGTGACTACACCAGCCTCTATTTACTATAACCCTTTGCACTTATTCTAAAAGTAATTTGGCCTGATAATGACACTTTTGCTGTGCATAATACTGCTCCCAGGTGCACTGCTGTTGTGGCATCCCATTCTGTGACTACACCAGCCTCTATTTGCTATAACCCTTTGCACTTATTCTAAAAGTAATTTGGCCTGATAAATACACTTTTGCTGTGCATAGTACTACTGCTCCCAGGTGCACTGCTGTTGTGGCATCCCATTCTGTGACTACACCAGCCTCTATTTACTATAACCCTTTGCACTTATTCTAAAAGTAATTTGGCCTGATAAAGACACTTTTGCTGTGCATAGTACTACTGCTCCCAGGTGCACTGCTGTTGTGGCATCCCATTCTGTGACTACACCAGCCTCTATTTACTATAACCCTTTGCACTTATTCTAAATGTAATTTGGCCTGATAAAGACACTTTTACTTTGCATAGTACTACTGCTCACAGGTGCACTGCTGTTGTGGCATCCCATTCTGTGACTACACCAGCCTCTATTTACTATAACCCTTTGCACTTATTCTAAAAGTAATTTGGCCTGATAAAGACACTTTTGCTTTGCATAGTACTACTGCTCCCAGGTGCACTGCTGTTGTGGCATCCCATTCTGTGACTACACCAGCCTCTATTTACTATAACCCTTTGCACTTATTCTAAAAGTAATTTGGCCTGATAAAGACACTTTTGCTGTGCATAGTACTACTGCTCCCAGGTGCACTGCTGTTGTGGCATCCCATTCTGTGACTACACTTTACTATAACCCTTTGCACTTATTCTAAATGTAATTTGGCCTGATAAAGACACTTTTACTTTGCATAGTACTACTGCTCACAGGTGCACTGCTGTTGTGGCATCCCATTCTGTGACTACACCAGCCTCTATTTACTATAACCCTTTGCACTTATTCTAAAAGTAATTTGGCCTGATAATGACACTTTTGCTGTGCATAATACTGCTCCCAGGTGCACTGCTGTTGTGGCATCCCATTCTGTGACTACACCAGCCTCTATTTGCTATAACCCTTTGCACTTATTCTAAAAGTAATTTGGCCTGATAAAGACACTTTTGCTGTGCATAGTACTACTGCTCCCAGGTGCACTGCTGTTGTGGCATCCCATTCTGTGACTACACCAGCCTCTATTTACTATAACCCTTTGCACTTATTCTAAAAGTAATTTGGCCTGATAAAGACACTTTTGCTGTGCATAGTACTACTGCTCCCAGGTGCACTGCTGTTGTGGCATCCCATTCTGTGACTACACCAGCCTCTATTTACTATAACCCTTTGCACTTATTCTAAATGTAATTTGGCCTGATAAAGACACTTTTACTTTGCATAGTACTACTGCTCACAGGTGCACTGCTGTTGTGGCATCCCATTCTGTGACTACACCAGCCTCTATTTACTATAACCCTTTGCACTTATTCTAAAAGTAATTTGGCCTGATAAAGACACTTTTGCTTTGCATAGTACTACTGCTCCCAGGTGCACTGCTGTTGTGGCATCCCATTCTGTGACTACACCAGCCTCTATTTACTATAACCCTTTGCACTTATTCTAAAAGTAATTTGGCCTGATAAAGACACTTTTGCTGTGCATAGTACTACTGCTCCCAGGTGCACTGCTGTTGTGGCATCCCATTCTGTGACTACACCAGCCTCTATTTAATATAACCCTTTGCACTTATTCTAAAAGTAATTTGGCCTGATAAAGACACGTTTGCTTTGCATAGTACTACTGCTCCCAGGTGCACTGCTGTTGTGGCATCCCATTCTGTGACTACACCAGCCTCTATTTACTATAACCCTTTGCACTTATTCTAAAAGTAATTTGGCCTGATAAAGACACTTTTGCTGTGCATAATACTACTGCTCCCAGGTGCACTGCTGTTGTGGCATCCCATTCTGTGACTACACCAGCCTCTATTTACTATAACCCTTTGCACTTATTCTAAAAGTAATTTGGCCTGATAAAGACACTTTTATTGTGCATAGTACTACTGCTCCCAGGTGCACTGCTGTTGTGGCATCCCATTCTGTGACTACACCAGCCTCTATTTACTATAACCCTTTGCACTTATTCTAAAAGTAATTTGGCCTGATAAAGACACTTTTGCTTTGCATAGTACTACTGCTCCCAGGTGCACTGCTGTTGTGGCATCCCATTCTGTGACTACACCAGCCTCTATTTACTATAACCCTGTGCACTTATTCTAAAAGTAATTTGGCCTGATAAAGACACTTTTGCTTTGCATAGTACTACTGCTCCCAGGTGCACTGCTGTTGTGGCATCCCATTCTGTGACTACACCAGCCTCTATTTAGTATAACCCTTTGCACTTATTCTAAAAGTAATTTGGCCTGATAAAGACACTTTTGCTGTGCATAATACTGCTCCCAGGTGCACTGCTGTTGTGGCATCCCATTCTGTGACTACACCAGCCTCTATTTGCTATAACCCTTTGCACTTATTCTAAAAGTAATTTGGCCTGATAAAGACACTTTTGCTGTGCATAGTACTACTGCTCCCAGGTGCACTGCTGTTGTGGCATCCCATTCTGTGACTACACCAGCCTCTATTTACTATAACCCTTTGCACTTATTCTAAAAGTAATTTGGCCTGATAAAGACACTTTTGCATTGCATAGTACTACTGCTCCCAGGTGCACTGCTGTTGTGGCATCCCATTCTGTGACTACACCAGCCTCTATTTACTATAACCCTTTGCACTTATTCTAAATGTAATTTGGCCTGATAAAGACACTTTTACTTTGCATAGTACTACTGCTCACAGGTGCACTGCTGTTGTGGCATCCCATTCTGTGACTACACCAGCCTCTATTTACTATAACCCTTTGCACTTATTCTAAAAGTAATTTGGCCTGATAATGACACTTTTGCTGTGCATAATACTGCTCCCAGGTGCACTGCTGTTGTGGCATCCCATTCTGTGACTACACCAGCCTCTATTTGCTATAACCCTTTGCACTTATTCTAAAAGTAATTTGGCCTGATAAAGACACTTTTGCTGTGCATAGTACTACTGCTCCCAGGTGCACTGCTGTTGTGGCATCCCATTCTGTGACTACACCAGCCTCTATTTACTATAACCCTTTGCACTTATTCTAAAAGTAATTTGGCCTGATAAAGACACTTTTGCTGTGCATAGTACTACTGCTCCCAGGTGCACTGCTGTTGTGGCATCCCATTCTGTGACTACACCAGCCTCTATTTACTATAACCCTTTGCACTTATTCTAAAAGTAATTTGGCCTGATAAAGACACTTTTGCTGTGCATAGTACTACTGCTCCCAGGTGCACTGCTGTTGTGGCATCCCATTCTGTGACTACACCAGCCTCTATTTACTATAACCCTTTGCACTTATTCTAAAAGTAATTTGGCCTGATAAAGACACTTTTGCATTGCATAGTACTACTGCTCCCAGGTGCACTGCTGTTGTGGCATCCCATTCTGTGACTACACCAGCCTCTATTTACTATAACCCTTTGCACTTATTCTAAATGTAATTTGGCCTGATAAAGACACTTTTACTTTGCATAGTACTACTGCTCACAGGTGCACTGCTGTTGTGGCATCCCATTCTGTGACTACACCAGCCTCTATTTACTATAACCCTTTGCACTTATTCTAAAAGTAATTTGGCCTGATAATGACACTTTTGCTGTGCATAATACTGCTCCCAGGTGCACTGCTGTTGTGGCATCCCATTCTGTGACTACACCAGCCTCTATTTGCTATAACCCTTTGCACTTATTCTAAAAGTAATTTGGCCTGATAAAGACACTTTTGCTGTGCATAGTACTACTGCTCCCAGGTGCACTGCTGTTGTGGCATCCCATTCTGTGACTACACCAGCCTCTATTTACTATAACCCTTTGCACTTATTCTAAAAGTAATTTGGCCTGATAAAGACACTTTTGCTGTGCATAGTACTACTGCTCCCAGGTGCACTGCTGTTGTGGCATCCCATTCTTTGACTACACCAGCCTCTATTTACTATAACCCTTTGCACTTATTCTAAATGTAATTTGGCCTGATAAAGACACTTTTACTTTGCATAGTACTACTGCTCACAGGTGCACTGCTGTTGTGGCATCCCATTCTGTGACTACACCAGCCTCTATTTACTATAACCCTTTGCACTTATTCTAAAAGTAATTTGGCCTGATAAAGACACTTTTGCTTTGCATAGTACTACTGCTCCCAGGTGCACTGCTGTTGTGGCATCCCATTCTGTGACTACACCAGCCTCTATTTACTATAACCCTTTGCACTTATTCTAAAAGTAATTTGGCCTGATAAAGACACTTTTGCTGTGCATAGTACTACTGCTCCCAGGTGCACTGCTGTTGTGGCATCCCATTCTGTGACTACACCAGCCTCTATTTAATATAACCCTTTGCACTTATTCTAAAAGTAATTTGGCCTGATAAAGACACGTTTGCTTTGCATAGTACTACTGCTCCCAGGTGCACTGCTGTTGTGGCATCCCATTCTGTGACTACACCAGCCTCTATTTACTATAACCCTTTGCACTTATTCTAAAAGTAATTTGGCCTGATAAAGACACTTTTGCTGTGCATAATACTACTGCTCCCAGGTGCACTGCTGTTGTGGCATCCCATTCTGTGACTACACCAGCCTCTATTTACTATAACCCTTTGCACTTATTCTAAAAGTAATTTGGCCTGATAAAGACACTTTTGCTTTGCATAGTACTACTGCTCCCAGGTGCACTGCTGTTGTGGCATCCCATTCTGTGACTACACCAGCCTCTATTTACTATAACCCTGTGCACTTATTCTAAAAGTAATTTGGCCTGATAAAGACACTTTTGCTTTGCATAGTACTACTGCTCCCAGGTGCACTGCTGTTGTGGCATCCCATTCTGTGACTACACCAGCCTCTATTTAGTATAACCCTTTGCACTTATTCTAAAAGTAATTTGGCCTGATAAAGACACTTTTGCTGTGCATAATACTGCTCCCAGGTGCACTGCTGTTGTGGCATCCCATTCTGTGACTACACCAGCCTCTATTTGCTATAACCCTTTGCACTTATTCTAAAAGTAATTTGGCCTGATAAAGACACTTTTGCTGTGCATAGTACTACTGCTCCCAGGTGCACTGCTGTTGTTGCATCCCATTCTGTGACTACACCAGCCTCTATTTACTATAACCCTTTGCACTTATTCTAAAAGTAATTTGGCCTGATAAAGACACTTTTGCTTTGCATAGTACTACTGCTCCCAGGTGCACTGCTGTTGTGGCATCCCATTCTGTGACTACACCAGCCTCTATTTACTATAACCCTTTGCACTTATTCTAAATGTAATTTGGCCTGATAAAGACACTTTTCCTTTGCATAGTACTACTGCTCACAGGTGCACTGCTGTTGTGGCATCCCATTCTGTGACTACACCAGCCTCTATTTACTATAACCCTTTGCACTTATTCTAAAAGTAATTTGGCCTGATAATGACACTTTTGCTGTGCATAATACTGCTCCCAGGTGCACTGCTGTTGTGGCATCCCATTCTGTGACTACACCAGCCTCTATTTGCTATAACCCTTTGCACTTATTCTAAAAGTAATTTGGCCTGATAAAGACACTTTTGCTGTGCATAGTACTACTGCTCCCAGGTGCACTGCTGTTGTGGCATCCCATTCTGTGACTACACCAGCCTCTATTTACTATAACCCTTTGCACTTATTCTAAAAGTAATTTGGCCTGATAAAGACACTTTTGCTGTGCATAGTACTACTGCTCCCAGGTGCACTGCTGTTGTGGCATCCCATTCTGTGACTACACCAGCCTCTATTTACTATAACCCTTTGCACTTATTCTAAATGTAATTTGGCCTGATAAAGACACTTTTACTTTGCATAGTACTACTGCTCACAGGTGCACTGCTGTTGTGGCATCCCATTCTGTGACTACACCAGCCTCTATTTACTATAACCCTTTGCACTTATTCTAAAAGTAATTTGGCCTGATAAAGACACTTTTGCTTTGCATAGTACTACTGCTCCCAGGTGCACTGCTGTTGTGGCATCCCATTCTGTGACTACACCAGCCTCTATTTACTATAACCCTTTGCACTTATTCTAAAAGTAATTTGGCCTGATAAAGACACTTTTGCTGTGCATAGTACTACTGCTCCCAGGTGCACTGCTGTTGTGGCATCCCATTCTGTGACTACACCAGCCTCTATTTAATATAACCCTTTGCACTTATTCTAAAAGTAATTTGGCCTGATAAAGACACGTTTGCTTTGCATAGTACTACTGCTCCCAGGTGCACTGCTGTTGTGGCATCCCATTCTGTGACTACACCAGCCTCTATTTACTATAACCCTTTGCACTTATTCTAAAAGTAATTTGGCCTGATAAAGACACTTTTGCTGTGCATAATACTACTGCTCCCAGGTGCACTGCTGTTGTGGCATCCATTCTGTGACTACACCAGCCTCTATTTACTATAACCCTTTGCACTTATTCTAAAAGTAATTTGGCCTGATAAAGACACTTTTATTGTGCATAGTACTACTGCTCCCAGGTGCACTGCTGTTGTGGCATCCCATTCTGTGACTACACCAGCCTCTATTTACTATAACCCTTTGCACTTATTCTAAAAGTAATTTGGCCTGATAAAGACACTTTTGCTTTGCATAGTACTACTGCTCCCAGGTGCACTGCTGTTGTGGCATCCCATTCTGTGACTACACCAGCCTCTATTTACTATAACCCTGTGCACTTATTCTAAAAGTAATTTGGCCTAATAAGACACTTTTGCTTTGCATAGTACTACTGCTCCCAGGTGCACTGCTGTTGTGGCATCCCATTCTGTGACTACACCAGCCTCTATTTACTATAACCCTTTGCACTTATTCTAAAAGTAATTTGGCCTGATAAAGACACTTTTGCTGTGCATAATACTGCTCCAGGTGCACTGCTGTTGTGGCATCCCATTCTGTGACTACACCAGCCTCTATTTGCTATAACCCTTTGCACTTATTCTAAAAGTAATTTGGGCTGATAAAGACACTTTTGCTGTGCATAGTACTACTGCTCCCAGGTGCACTGCTGTTGTGGCATCCCATTCTGTGACTACACCAGCCTCTATTTACTATAACCCTTTGCACTTATTCTAAAAGTAATTTGGCCTGATAAAGACACTTTTGCTTTGCATAGTACTACTGCTCCCAGGAGCACTGCTGTTGTGGCATCCCATTCTGTGACTACACCAGCCTCTATTTACTATAACCCTTTGCACTTATTCTAAATGTAATTTGGCCTGATAAAGACACTTTTCCTTTGCATAGTACTACTGCTCACAGGTGCACTGCTGTTGTGGCATCCCATTCTGTGACTACACCAGCCTCTATTTACTATAACCCTTTGCACTTATTCTAAAAGTAATTTGGCCTGATAAAGACACTTTTGCTGTGCATAATACTGCTCCCAGGTGCACTGCTGTTGTGGCATCCCATTCTGTGACTACACCAGCCTCTATTTGCTATAACCCTTTGCACTTATTCTAAAAGTAATTTGGCCTGATAAAGACACTTTTGCTGTGCATAGTACTACTGCTCCCAGGTGCACTGCTGTTGTGGCATCCCATTCTGTGACTACACCAGCCTCTATTTACTATAACCCTTTGCACTTATTCTAAAAGTAATTTGGCCTGATAAAGACACTTTTGCTGTGCATAGTACTACTGCTCCCAGGTGCACTGCTGTTGTGGCATCCCATTCTGTGACTACACCAGCCTCTATTTACTATAACCCTTTGCACTTATTCTAAATGTAATTTGGCCTGATAAAGACACTTTTACTTTGCATAGTACTACTGCTCACAGGTGCACTGCTGTTGTGGCATCCCATTCTGTGACTACACCAGCCTCTATTTACTATAACCCTTTTGCACTTATTCTAAAGTAATTTGGCCTGATAAAGACACTTTTGCTGTGCATAGTACTACGGCTCCCAGGTGCACTGCTGTTGTGGCATCCCATTCCCGTGACTACACCAGCCTCTATTTACTATAACCCTTTGCACTTATTCTAAAGGTAATTTGGGCTGATAAAGACACTTTTGCTTTGCATAGTACTACTGCTCCCAGGTGCACTGCGGTTGTGGCATCCCATTCTGTGACTACACCAGCCTCTATTTACTATAACCCTTTGCACTTATTCTAAAAGTAATTTGGCCTGATAAGGACACTTTTGCTGTGCATAGTACTACTGCTCCCAGGTGCACTGCGGTTGGGGCATCCCATTCTGTGACTACACCAGCCTCTATTTACTATAACCCTTTGCACTTATTCTAAAAGTAATTTGGCCTGATAAAGACACTTTTGCTGTGCATAGTACTACGGCTCCCAGGTGCACTGCTGTTGTGGCATCCCATTCTGTGACTACACCAGCCTCTATTTACTATAAACCCTTTGCACTTATTCTAAAAGTAATTTGGGCTGATAAAGACACTTTTGCTTTGCATAGTACTACTGCTCCAGGTGCACTGCGGTTGTGGCATCCCATTCTGTGACTACACCAGCCTCTATTTACTATAACCCTTTGCACTTATTCTAAAAGTAATTTGGCCTGATAAGGACACTTTTGCTGTGCATAGTACTACTGCTCCCAGGTGCACTGCGGTTGGGGCATCCCATTCTGTGACTACACCAGCCTCTATTTACTATAACCCTTTGCACTTATTCTAAAAGTAATTTGGCCTGATAAAGACACTTTTGCTTTGCATAGTACTACTGCTCCCAGGTGCACTGTGGTTGGGGCATCCCATTCTGTGACTACACCAGCCTCTATTTACTATAACCCTTTGCACTTATTCTCAAAGAAATTTGGCCTGATAAAGACACTTTTGCTGTGCATAGTACTGCTGCTCCCAGGTGCACTGCGGTTGGGGCATCCCATTCTGTGACTACACCAGCCTCTATTTACTATAACCCTTTGCACTTATTCTAAAAGTAATTTGGCCTGAAAAGGACACTTTTGCTGTGCATAGTACTACTGCTCCCAGGTGCACTGCGGTTGGGGCAACCCATTCTGTGACTACACCAGCCTCTATTTACTATAACCCTTTGCACTTATTCTCCAAGTAATTTGGCCTGATAAAGACACTTTTGCTTTGCATAGTACTACCGCTCCAAGGTGCACTGCTGTTGTGGCATCCCAGTCTGTGACTACACCAGCCTCTATTTACTATAACCCTTTGCACTTATTTTAAAAGTAATTTGGGCTGATAAAGACACTTTTGCTTTGCATAGTACTACTGCTCCCAGGTGCACTGCGGTTGTGGCATCCCATTCTGTGACTACACCAGCCTCTATTTACTATAACCCTTTGCACTTATTCTAAAAGTTATTTGGCCTGATAAGGACACCTTTTCTGTGCATAGTACTACTGCTCCCAGGTGCACTGCGGTTGGGGCATCCCATTCTGTGACTACACCAGCCTCTATTTACTATAACCCTTTGCACTTATTCTCCAAGTAATTTGGCCTGATAAAGACACTTTTGCCTTGCATAGTACTACTGCTCCAAGGTGCACTGCTGTTGTGGCATCCCATTCTGTGACTACACCAGCCTCTATTTACTATAACCCTTTGCACTTATTCTAAAAGTAATTTGGCCTGATAAAGACACTTTTGCTGTGCATAGTACTACAGCTCCCAGGTACACTGCTGTTGTGGCATCCCATTCTGTGACTACACCAGCCTCTATTTACTATAACCCTTTGCACTTATTCTAAAAGTAATTTGGCCTGATAAAGACACTTTTGCTTTGCATAGTACTACTGCTCCCAGGTGCACTGCTGTTGTGGCATCCCATTCTGTGACTACACCAGCCTCTATTTACTATAACCCTTTGCACTTATTCTAAAAGTAATTTGGCCTGATAAAGACACTTTTGCTGTGCATAATACTACTGCTCCCAGGTGCACTGCTGTTGTGGCATCCCATTCTGTGACTACACCAGCCTCTATTTGCTATAACCCTTTGCACTTATTCTAAAAGTAATTTGGCCTGATAAAGACACTTTTGCTGTGCATAATACTGCTCCCAGGTGCACTGCTGTTGTGGCATCCCATTCTGTGACTACACCAGCCTCTATTTGCTATAACCCTTTGCACTTATTCTAAAAGTAATTTGGCCTGATAAAGACACTTTTGCTGTGCATAGTACTACTGCTCCCAGGTGCACTGCTGTTGTGGCATCCCATTCTGTGACTACACCAGCCTCTATTTACTATAACCCTTTGCACTTATTCTAAAAGTAATTTGGCCTGATAAAGACACTTTTGCTTTGCATAGTACTACTGCTCCCAGGTGCACTGCTGTTGTGGCATCCCATTCTGTGACTACACCATCCTCTATTTACTATAACCCTTTGCACTTATTCTAAATGTAATTTGGCCTGATAAAGACACTTTTACTTTGCATAGTACTACTGCTCACAGGTGCACTGCTGTTGTGGCATCCCATTCTGTGACTACACCAGCCTCTATTTACTATAACCCTTTGCACTTATTCTAAAAGTAATTTGGCCTGATAAAGACACTTTTGCTGTGCATAATACTGCTCCCAGGTGCACTGCTGTTGTGGCATCCCATTCTGTGACTACACCAGCCTCTATTTGCTATAACCCTTTGCACTTATTCTAAAAGTAATTTGGCCTGATAAAGACACTTTTGCTGTGCATAGTACTACTGCTCCCAGGTGCACTGCTGTTGTGGCATCCCATTCTGTGACTACACCAGCCTCTATTTACTATAACCCTTTGCACTTATTCTAAAAGTAATTTGGCCTGATAAAGACACTTTTGCTGTGCATAGTACTACTGCTCCCAGGTGCACTGCTGTTGTGGCATCCCATTCTGTGACTACACCAGCCTCTATTTACTATAACCCTTTGCACTTATTCTAAATGTAATTTGGCCTGATAAAGACACTTTTACTTTGCATAGTACTACTGCTCACAGGTGCACTGCTGTTGTGGCATCCCATTCTGTGACTACACCAGCCTCTATTTACTATAACCCTTTGCACTTATTCTAAAAGTAATTTGGCCTGATAAAGACACTTTTGCTGTGCATAGTACTACGGCTCCCAGGTGCACTGCTGTTGTGGCATCCCATTCCCGTGACTACACCAGCCTCTATTTACTATAACCCTTTGCACTTATTCTAAAGGTAATTTGGGCTGATAAAGACACTTTTGCTTTGCATAGTACTACTGCTCCCAGGTGCACTGCGGTTGTGGCATCCCATTCTGTGACTACACCAGCCTCTATTTACTATAACCCTTTGCACTTATTCTAAAAGTAATTTGGCCTGATAAGGACACTTTTGCTGTGCATAGTACTACTGCTCCCAGGTGCACTGCGGTTGGGGCATCCCATTCTGTGACTACACCAGCCTCTATTTACTATAACCCTTTGCACTTATTCTAAAAGTAATTTGGCCTGATAAAGACACTTTTGCTTTGCATAGTACTACTGCTCCCAGGTGCACTGCTGTTGTGGCATCCCATTCTGTGACTACACCAGCCTCTATTTACTATAACCCTTTGCACTTATTCTAAATGTAATTTGGCCTGATAAAGACACTTTTACTTTGCATAGTACTACTGCTCACAGGTGCACTGCTGTTGTGGCATCCCATTCTGTGACTACACCAGCCTCTATTTACTATAACCCTTTGCACTTATTCTAAAAGTAATTTGGCCTGATAAAGACACTTTTGCTGTGCATAATACTGCTCCCAGGTGCACTGCTGTTGTGGCATCCCATTCTGTGACTACACCAGCCTCTATTTGCTATAACCCTTTGCACTTATTCTAAAAGTAATTTGGCCTGATAAAGACACTTTTGCTGTGCATAGTACTACTGCTCCCAGGTGCACTGCTGTTGTGGCATCCCATTCTGTGACTACACCAGCCTCTATTTACTATAACCCTTTGCACTTATTCTAAAAGTAATTTGGCCTGATAAAGACACTTTTGCTGTGCATAGTACTACTGCTCCCAGGTGCACTGCTGTTGTGGCATCCCATTCTGTGACTACACCAGCCTCTATTTACTATAACCCTTTGCACTTATTCTAAATGTAATTTGGCCTGATAAAGACACTTTTACTTTGCATAGTACTACTGCTCACAGGTGAACTGCTGTTGTGGCATCCCATTCTGTGACTACACCAGCCTCTATTTACTATAACCCTTTGCACTTATTCTAAAAGTAATTTGGCCTGATAAAGACACTTTTGCTGTGCATAGTACTACGGCTCCCAGGTGCACTGCTGTTGTGGCATCCCATTCCCGTGACTACACCAGCCTCTATTTACTATAACCCTTTGCACTTATTCTAAAGGTAATTTGGGCAATAAAGACACTTTTGCTTTGCATAGTACTACTGCTCCCAGGTGCACTGCGGTTGTGGCATCCCATTCTGTGACTACACCAGCCTCTATTTACTATAACCCTTTGCACTTATTCTCCAAGTAATTTGGCCTGATAAAGACACTTTTGCCTTGCATAGTACTACTGCTCCAAGGTGCACTGCTGTTGTGGCATCCCATTCTGTGACTACACCAGCCTCTATTTACTATAACCCTTTGCACTTATTCTAAAAGTAATTTGGCCTGATAAAGACACTTTTGCTGTGCATAGTACTACAGCTCCCAGGTACACTGCTGTTGTGGCATCCCATTCTGTGACTACACCAGCCTCTATTTACTATAACCCTTTGCACTTATTCTAAAAGTAATTTGGCCTGATAAAGACACTTTTGCTTTGCATAGTACTACTTCTCCCAGGTGCACTGCTGTTGTGGCATCCCATTCTGTGACTACACCAGCCTCTATTTACTATAACCCTTTGCACTTATTCTAAAAGTAATTTGGCCTGATAAAGACACTTTTGCTGTGCATAATACTACTGATCCCAGGTGCACTGCTGTTGTGGCATCCCATTCTGTGACTACACCAGCCTCTATTTGCTATAACCCTTTGCACTTATTCTAAAAGTAATTTGGCCTGATAAAGACACTTTTGCTGTGCATAATACTGCTCCCAGGTGCACTGCTGTTGTGGCATCCCATTCTGTGACTACACCAGCCTCTATTTGCTATAACCCTTTGCACTTATTCTAAAAGTAATTTGGCCTGATAAAGACACTTTTGCTGTGCATAGTACTACTGCTCCCAGGTGCACTGCTGTTGTGGCATCCCATTCTGTGACTACACCAGCCTCTATTTACTATAACCCTTTGCACTTATTCTAAAAGTAATTTGGCCTGATAAAGACACTTTTGCTTTGCATAGTACTACTGCTCCCAGGTGCACTGCTGTTGTGGCATCCCATTCTGTGACTACACCATCCTCTATTTACTATAACCCTTTGCACTTATTCTAAATGTAATTTGGCCTGATAAAGACACTTTTACTTTGCATAGTACTACTGCTCACAGGTGCACTGCTGTTGTGGCATCCCATTCTGTGACTACACCAGCCTCTATTTACTATAACCCTTTGCACTTATTCTAAAAGTAATTTGGCCTGATAAAGACACTTTTGCTGTGCATAATACTGCTCCCAGGTGCACTGCTGTTGTGGCATCCCATTCTGTGACTACACCAGCCTCTATTTGCTATAACCCTTTGCACTTATTCTAAAAGTAATTTGGCCTGATAAAGACACTTTTGCTGTGCATAGTACTACTGCTCCCAGGTGCACTGCTGTTGTGGCATCCCATTCTGTGACTACACCAGCCTCTATTTACTATAACCCTTTGCACTTATTCTAAAAGTAATTTGGCCTGATAAAGACACTTTTGCTGTGCATAGTACTACTGCTCCCAGGTGCACTGCTGTAGTGGCATCCCATTCTGTGACTACACCAGCCTCTATTTACTATAACCCTTTGCACTTATTCTAAATGTAATTTGGCCTGATAAAGACACTTTTACTTTGCATAGTACTACTGCTCACAGGTGCACTGCTGTTGTGGCATCCCATTCTGTGACTACACCAGCCTCTATTTACTATAACCCTTTGCACTTATTCTAAAAGTAATTTGGCCTGATAAAGACACTTTTGCTGTGCATAGTACTACGGCTCCCAGGTGCACTGCTGTTGTGGCATCCCATTCCCGTGACTACACCAGCCTCTATTTACTATAACCCTTTGCACTTATTCTAAAGGTAATTTGGGCTGATAAAGACACTTTTGCTTTGCATAGTACTACTGCTCCCAGGTGCACTGCGGTTGTGGCATCCCATTCTGTGACTACACCAGCCTCTATTTACTATAACCCTTTGCACTTATTCTAAAAGTAATTTGGCCTGATAAGGACACTTTTGCTGTGCATAGTACTACTGCTCCCAGGTGCACTGCGGTTGGGGCATCCCATTCTGTGACTACACCAGCCTCTATTTACTATAACCCTTTGCACTTATTCTAAAAGTAATTTGGCCTGATAAAGACACTTTTGCTTTGCATAGTACTACTGCTCCCAGGTGCACTGCTGTTGTGGCATCCCATTCTGTGACTACGCCAGCCTCTATTTACTATAACCCTTTGCACTTATTCTAAATGTAATTTGGCCTGATAAAGACACTTTTACTTTGCATAGTACTACTGCTCACAGGTGCACTGCTGTTGTGGCATCCCATTCTGTGACTACACCAGCCTCTATTTACTATAACCCTTTGCACTTATTCTAAAAGTAATTTGGCCTGATAAAGACACTTTTGCTGTGCA
The DNA here is from genome assembly GCA_027917425.1 of Gastrophryne carolinensis. Classification (NCBI taxonomy): domain Eukaryota; kingdom Metazoa; phylum Chordata; class Amphibia; order Anura; family Microhylidae; genus Gastrophryne; species Gastrophryne carolinensis. The sequence goes on along the minus strand of CM051237.1, from coordinate 346,581,992 downwards.
TAATACTGCTCCCAGGTGCACTGCTGTTGTGGCATCCCATTCTGTGACTACACCAGCCTCTATTTGCTATAACCCTTTGCACTTATTCTAAAAGTAATTTGGCCCGATAAAGACACTTTTGCTGTGCATAGTACTACTGCTCCCAGGTGCACTGCTGTTGTGGCATCCCATTCTGTGACTACACCAGCCTCTATTTACTATAACCCTTTGCACTTATTCTAAAAGTAATTTGGCCTGATAAAGACACTTTTGCTGTGCATAGTACTACTGCTCCCAGGTGCACTGCTGTTGTGGCATCCCATTCTGTGACTACACCAGCCTCTATTTACTATAACCCTTTGCACTTATTCTAAATGTAATTTGGCCTGATAAAGACACTTTTACTTTGCATAGTACTACTGCTCACAGGTGAACTGCTGTTGTGGCATCCCATTCTGTGACTACACCAGCCTCTATTTACTATAACCCTTTGCACTTATTCTAAAAGTAATTTGGCCTGATAAAGACACTTATGCTGTGCATAGTACTACGGCTCCCAGGTGCACTGCTGTTGTGGCATCCCATTCCCGTGACTACACCAGCCTCTATTTACTATAACCCTTTGCACTTATTCTAAAGGTAATTTGGGCTGATAAAGACACTTTTGCTTTGCATAGTACTACTGCTCCCAGGTGCACTGCGGTTGTGGCATCCCATTCTGTGACTACACCAGCCTCTATTTACTATAACCCTTTGCACTTATTCTAAAAGTAATTTGGCCTGATAAGGACACTTTTGCTGTGCATAGTACTACTGCTCCCAGGTGCACTGCGGTTGGGGCATCCCATTCTGTGACTACACCAGCCTCTATTTACTATAACCCTTTGCACTTATTCTAAAAGTAATTTGGCCTGATAAAGACACTTTTGCTGTGCATAGTACTACGGCTCCCAGGTGCACTGCTGTTGTGGCATCCCATTCTGTGACTACACCAGCCTCTATTTACTATAACCCTTTGCACTTATTCTAAAAGTAATTTGGGCTGATAAAGACACTTTTGCTTTGCATAGTACTACTGCTCCCAGGTGCACTGCTGTTGTGGCATCCCATTCTGTGACTACACCAGCCTCTATTTACTATAACCCTGTGCACTTATTCTAAAAGTAATTTGGCCTAATAAAGACACTTTTGCTTTGCACAGTACTACTGCTCCCAGGTGCACTGCTGTTGTGGCATCCCATTCTGTGACTACACCAGCCTCTATTTACTATAACCCTTTGCACTTATTCTAAAAGTAATTTGGCCTGATAAAGACACTTTTGCTGTGCATAATACTGCTCCCAGGTGCACTGCTGTTGTGGCATCCCATTCTGTGACTACACCAGCCTCTATTTGCTCTAACCCTTTGCACTTATTCTAAAAGTAATTTGGGCTGATAAAGACACTTTTGCTGTGCATAGTACTACTGCTCCCAGGTGCACTGCTGTTGTGGCATCCCATTCTGTGACTACACCAGCCTCTATTTACTATAACCCTTTGCACTTATTCTAAAAGTAATTTGGGCTGATAAAGACACTTTTGCTTTGCATAGTACTACTGCTCCCAGGTGCACTGCTGTTGTGGCATCCCATTCTGTGACTACACCAGCCTCTATTTACTATAACCCTTTGCACTTATTCTAAATGTAATTTGGCCTGATAAAGACACTTTTCCTTTGCATAGTACTACTGCTCCCAGGTGCACTGCTGTTGTGGCATCCCATTCTGTGACTACACCAGCCTCTATTTACTATAACCCTTTGCACTTATTCTAAAAGTAATTTGGCCTGATAAAGACACTTTTGCTGTGCATAATACTGCTCCCAGGTGCACTGCTGTTGTGGCATCCCATTCTGTGACTACACCAGCCTCTATTTGCTATAACCCTTTGCACTTATTCTAAAAGTAATTTGGCCTGATAAAGACACTTTTGCTGTGCATAGTACTACTGCTCCCAGGTGCACTGCTGTTGTGGCATCCCATTCTGTGACTACACCAGCCTCTATTTACTATAACCCTTTGCACTTATTCTAAAAGTAATTTGGCCTGATAAAGACACTTTTGCTGTGCATAGTACTACTGCTCCCAGGTGCACTGCTGTTGTGGCATCCCATTCTGTGACTACACCAGCCTCTATTTACTATAACCCTTTGCACTTATTCTAAATGTAATTTGGCCTGATAAAGACACTTTTACTTTGCATAGTACTACTGCTCACAGGTGCACTGCTGTTGTGGCATCCCATTCTGTGACTACACCAGCCTCTATTTACTATAACCCTTTGCACTTATTCTAAAAGTAATTTGGCCTGATAAAGACACTTTTGCTGTGCATAGTACTACGGCTCCCAGGTGCACTGCTGTTGTGGCATCCCATTCCCGTGACTACACCAGCCTCTATTTACTATAACCCTTTGCACTTATTCTAAAAGTAATTTGGCCTGATAAAGACACTTTTGCTTTGCATAGTACTACTGCTCCCAGGTGCACTGTGGTTGGGGCATCCCATTCTGTGACTACACCAGCCTCTATTTACTATAACCCTTTGCACTTATTCTCAAAGAAATTTGGCCTGATAAAGACACTTTTGCTGTGCATAGTACTGCTGCTCCCAGGTGCACTGCGGTTGGGGCATCCCATTCTGTGACTACACCAGCCTCTATTTACTATAACCCTTTGCACTTATTCTAAAAGTAATTTGGCCTGATAAGGACACTTTTGCTGTGCATAGTACTACTGCTCCCAGGTGCACTGCGGTTGGGGCAACCCATTCTGTGACTACACCAGCCTCTATTTACTATAACCCTTTGCACTTATTCTCCAAGTAATTTGGCCTGATAAAGACACTTTTGCTTTGCATAGTACTACCGCTCCAAGGTGCACTGCTGTTGTGGCATCCCATTCTGTGACTACACCAGCCTCTATTTACTATAACCCTTTGCACTTATTTTAAAAGTAATTTGGGCTGATAAAGACACTTTTGCTTTGCATAGTACTACTGCTCCCAGGTGCACTGCGGTTGTGGCATCCCATTCTGTGACTACACCAGCCTCTATTTACTATAACCCTTTGCACTTATTCTAAAAGTTATTTGGCCTGATAAGGACACCTTTTCTGTGCATAGTACTACTGCTCCCAGGTGCACTGCGGTTGGGGCATCCCATTCTGTGACTACACCAGCCTCTATTTACTATAACCCTTTGCACTTATTCTCCAAGTAATTTGGCCTGATAAAGACACTTTTGCTTTGCATAGTACTACTGCTCCAAGGTGCACTGCTGTTGTGGCATCCCATTCTGTGACTACACCAGCCTCTATTTACTATAACCCTTTGCACTTATTCTAAAAGTAATTTGGCCTGATAAAGACACTTTTGCTGTGCATAGTACTACAGCTCCCAGGTACACTGCTGTTGTGGCATCCCATTCTGTGACTACACCAGCCTCTATTTACTATAACCCTTTGCACTTATTCTAAAAGTAATTTGGCCTGATAAAGACACTTTTGCTTTGCATAGTACTACTGCTCCCAGGTGCACTGCTGTTGTGGCATCCCATTCTGTGACTACACCAGCCTCTATTTACTATAACCCTTTGCACTTATTCTAAAAGTAATTTGGCCTGATAAAGACACTTTTGCTGTGCATAATACTACTGCTCCCAGGTGCACTGCTGTTGTGGCATCCCATTCTGTGACTACACCAGCCTCTATTTGCTATAACCCTTTGCACTTATTCTAAAAGTAATTTGGCCTGATAAAGACACTTTTGCTGTGCATAATACTGCTCCCAGGTGCACTGCTGTTGTGGCATCCCATTCTGTGACTACACCAGCCTCTATTTGCTATAACCCTTTGCACTTATTCTAAAAGTAATTTGGCCTGATAAAGACACTTTTGCTGTGCATAGTACTACTGCTCCCAGGTGCACTGCTGTTGTGGCATCCCATTCTGTGACTACACCAGCCTCTATTTACTATAACCCTTTGCACTTATTCTAAAAGTAATTTGGCCTGATAAAGACACTTTTGCTTTGCATAGTACTACTGCTCCCAGGTGCACTGCTGTTGTGGCATCCCATTCTGTGACTACACCAGCCTCTATTTACTATAACCCTTTGCACTTATTCTAAATGTAATTTGGCCTGATAAAGACACTTTTACTTTGCATAGTACTACTGCTCACAGGTGCACTGCTGTTGTGGCATCCCATTCTGTGACTACACCAGCCTCTATTTACTATAACCCTTTGCACTTATTCTAAAAGTAATTTGGCCTGATAAAGACACTTTTGCTGTGCATAATACTGCTCCCAGGTGCACTGCTGTTGTGGCATCCCATTCTGTGACTACACCAGCCTCTATTTGCTATAACCCTTTGCACTTATTCTAAAAGTAATTTGGCCTGATAAAGACACTTTTGCTGTGCATAGTACTACTGGTCCCAGGTGCACTGCTGTTGTGGCATCCCATTCTGTGACTACACCAGCCTCTATTTACTATAACCCTTTGCACTTATTCTAAAAGTAATTTGGCCTGATAAAGACACTTTTGCTGTGCATAGTACTACTGCTCCCAGGTGCACTGCTGTTGTGGCATCCCATTCTGTGACTACACCAGCCTCTATTTACTATAACCCTTTGCACTTATTCTAAATGTAATTTGGCCTGATAAAGACACTTTTACTTTGCATAGTACTACTGCTCACAGGTGCACTGCTGTTGTGGCATCCCATTCTGTGACTACACCAGCCTCTATTTACTATAACCCTTTGCACTTATTCTAAAAGTAATTTGGCCTGATAAAGACACTTTTGCTGTGCATAGTACTACGGCTCCCAGGTGCACTGCTGTTGTGGCATCCCATTCCCGTGACTACACCAGCCTCTATTTACTATAACCCTTTGCACTTATTCTAAAGGTAATTTGGGCTGATAAAGACACTTTTGCTTTGCATAGTACTACTGCTCCCAGGTGCACTGCGGTTGTGGCATCCCATTCTGTGACTACACCAGCCTCTATTTACTATAACCCTTTGCACTTATTCTAAAAGTAATTTGGCCTGATAAGGACACTTTTGCTGTGCATAGTACTACTGCTCCCAGGTGCACTGCGGTTGGGGCATCCCATTCTGTGACTACACCAGCCTCTATTTACTATAACCCTTTGCACTTATTCTAAAAGTAATTTGGCCTGATAAAGACACTTTTGCTGTGCATAGTACTACGGCTCCCAGGTGCACTGCTGTTGTGGCATCCCATTCTGTGACTACACCAGCCTCTATTTACTATAACCCTTTGCACTTATTCTAAAAGTAATTTGGGCTGATAAAGACACTTTTGCTTTGCATAGTACTACTGCTCCCAGGTGCACTGCGGTTGTGGCATCCCATTCTGTGACTACACCAGCCTCTATTTACTATAACCCTTTGCACTTATTCTAAAAGTAATTTGGCCTGATAAGGACACTTTTGCTGTGCATAGTACTACTGCTCCCAGGTGCACTGCGGTTGGGGCATCCCATTCTGTGACTACACCAGCCTCTATTTACTATAACCCTTTGCACTTATTCTAAAAGTAATTTGGCCTGATAAAGACACTTTTGCTTTGCATAGTACTACTGCTCCCAGGTGCACTGTGGTTGGGGCATCCCATTCTGTGACTACACCAGCCTCTATTTACTATAACCCTTTGCACTTATTCTCAAAGAAATTTGGCCTGATAAAGACACTTTTGCTGTGCATAGTACTGCTGCTCCCAGGTGCACTGCGGTTGGGGCATCCCATTCTGTGACTACACCAGCCTCTATTTACTATAACCCTTTGCACTTATTCTAAAAGTAATTTGGCCTGATAAAGACACTTTTGCTGTGCATAGTACTACTGCTCCCAGGTGCACTGCTGTTGTGGCATCCCATTCTGTGACTACACCAGCCTCTATTTACTATAACCCTTTGCACTTATTCTAAATGTAATTTGGCCTGATAAAGACACTTTTACTTTGCATAGTACTACTGCTCACAGGTGCACTGCTGTTGTGGCATCCCATTCTGTGACTACACCAGCCTCTATTTACTATAACCCTTTGCACTTATTCTAAAAGTAATTTGGCCTGATAAAGACACTTTTGCTGTGCATAGTACTACGGCTCCCAGGTGCACTGCTGTTGTGGCATCCCATTCCCGTGACTACACCAGCCTCTATTTACTATAACCCTTTGCACTTATTCTAAAGGTAATTTGGGCTGATAAAGACACTTTTGCTTTGCATAGTACTACTGCTCCCAGGTGCACTGCGGTTGTGGCATCCCATTCTGTGACTACACCAGCCTCTATTTACTATAACCCTTTGCACTTATTCTAAAAGTAATTTGGCCTGATAAGGACACTTTTGCTGTGCATAGTACTACTGCTCCCAGGTGCACTGCGGTTGGGGCATCCCATTCTGTGACTACACCAGCCTCTATTTACTATAACCCTTTGCACTTATTCTAAAAGTAATTTGGCCTGATAAAGACACTTTTGCTGTGCATAGTACTACGGCTCCCAGGTGCACTGCTGTTGTGGCATCCCATTCTGTGACTACACCAGCCTCTATTTACTATAACCCTTTGCACTTATTCTAAAAGTAATTTGGGCTGATAAAGACACTTTTGCTTTGCATAGTACTACTGCTCCCAGGTGCACTGCGGTTGTGGCATCCCATTCTGTGACTACACCAGCCTCTATTTACTATAACCCTTTGCACTTATTCTAAAAGTAATTTGGCCTGATAAGGACACTTTTGCTGTGCATAGTACTACTGCTCCCAGGTGCACTGCGGTTGGGGCATCCCATTCTGTGACTACACCAGCCTCTATTTACTATAACCCTTTGCACTTATTCTAAAAGTAATTTGGCCTGATAAAGACACTTTTGCTTTGCATAGTACTACTGCTCCCAGGTGCACTGTGGTTGGGGCATCCCATTCTGTGACTACACCAGCCTCTATTTACTATAACCCTTTGCACTTATTCTCAAAGAAATTTGGCCTGATAAAGACACTTTTGCTGTGCATAGTACTGCTGCTCCCAGGTGCACTGCGGTTGGGGCATCCCATTCTGTGACTACACCAGCCTCTATTTACTATAACCCTTTGCACTTATTCTAAAAGTAATTTGGCCTGATAAGGACACTTTTGCTGTGCATAGTACTACTGCTCCCAGGTGCACTGCGGTTGGGGCAACCCATTCTGTGACTACACCAGCCTCTATTTACTATAACCCTTTGCACTTATTCTCCAAGTAATTTGGCCTGATAAAGACACTTTTGCTTTGCATAGTACTACCGCTCCAAGGTGCACTGCTGTTGTGGCATCCCATTCTGTGACTACACCAGCCTCTATTTACTATAACCCTTTGCACTTATTTTAAAAGTAATTTGGGCTGATAAAGACACTTTTGCTTTGCATAGTACTACTGCTCCCAGGTGCACTGCGGTTGTGGCATCCCATTCTGTGACTACACCAGCCTCTATTTACTATAACCCTTTGCACTTATTCTAAAAGTTATTTGGCCTGATAAGGACACTTTTTCTGTGCATAGTACTACTGCTCCCAGGTGCACTGCGGTTGGGGCATCCCATTCTGTGACTACACCAGCCTCTATTTACTATAACCCTTTGCACTTATTCTCAAAGTAATTTGGCCTGATAAAGACACTTTTGCTTTGCATAGTACTACTGCTCCAAGGTGCACTGCTGTTGTGGCATCCCATTCTGTGTCTACACCAGCCTCTATTTACTATAACCCTTTGCACTTATTCTAAAAGTAATTTGGCCTGATAAAGACACTTTTGCTGTGCATAGTACTACAGCTCCCAGGTACACTGCTGTTGTGGCATCCCATTCTGTGACTACACCAGCCTCTATTTACTATAACCCTTTGCACTTATTCTAAAAGTAATTTGGCCTGATAAAGACACTTTTGCTTTGCATAGTACTACTGCTCCCAGGTGCACTGCTGTTGTGGCATCCCATTCTGTGACTACACCAGCCTCTATTTACTATAACCCTTTGCACTTATTCTAAAAGTAATTTGGCCTGATAAAGACACTTTTGCTGTGCATAATACTACTGCTCCCAGGTGCACTGCTGTTGTGGCATCCCATTCTGTGACTACACCAGCCTCTATTTGCTATAACACTTATTCTAAAAGTAATTTGGCCTGATAAAGACACTTTTGTTGTGCATAGTACTACTGCTCCCAGGTGCACTGCTGTTGTGGCATCCCATTCTGTGTCTACACCAGCCTCTATTTACTATAACCCTTTGCACTTATTCTAAAAGTAATTTGGCCTGATAAAGACACTTTTGCTTTGCATAGTACTACTGCTCCCAGGTGCACTGCTGTTGTGGCATCCCATTCTGTGACTACACCAGCCTCTATTTACTATAACCCTTTGCACTTATTCTAAATGTAATTTGGCCTGATAAAGACACTTTTACTTTGCATAATACTACTGCTCACAGGTGCACTGCTGTTGTGGCATCCCATTCTGTGACTACACCAGCCTCTATTTACTATAACCCTTTGCACTTATTCTAAAAGTAATTTGGCCTGATAAAGACACTTTTGCTGTGCATAGTACTACTGCTCCCAGGTGCACTGCTGTTGTGGCATCCCATTCTGTGACTACACCAGCCTCTATTTACTATAACCCTTTGCACTTATTCTAAAAGTAATTTGGGCTGATAAAGACACTTTTGCTTTGCATAGTACTACTGCTCCCAGGTGCACTGCGGTTGTGGCATCCAATTCTGTGACTACACCAGCCTCTATTTACTATAACCCTTTGCACTTATTCTAAAAGTAATTTGGCCTGATAAGGACACTTTTGCTGTGCATAGTACTACTGCTCCCAGGTGCACTGCGGTTGGGGCATCCCATTCTGTGACTACACCAGCCTCTATTTACTATAACCCTTTGCACTTATTCTAAAAGTAATTTGGCCTGATAAAGACACTTTTGCTGTGCATAGTACTACGGCTCCCAGGTGCACTGCTGTTGTGGCATCCCATTCTGTGACTACACCAGCCTCTATTTACTATAACCCTTTGCACTTATTCTAAAAGTAATTTGGGCTGATAAAGACACTTTTGCTTTGCATAGTACTACTGCTCCCAGGTGCACTGCGGTTGTGGCATCCCATTCTGTGACTACACCAGCCTCCATTTACTATAACCCTTTGCACTTATTCTAAAAGTAATTTGGCCTGATAAGGACACTTTTGCTGTGCATAGTACTACTGCTCCCAGGTGCAATGCGGTTGGGGCATCCCATTCTGTGACTACACCAGCCTCTATTTACTATAACCCTTTGCACTTATTCTAAAAGTAATTTGGCCTGATAAAGACACTTTTGCTTTGCATAGTACTACTGCTCCCAGGTGCACTGTGGTTGGGGCATCCCATTCTGTGACTACACCAGCCTCTATTTACTATAACCCTTTGCACTTATTCTAAAAGTAATTTGGCCTGATAAAGACACTTTTGCTGTGCATAGTACTACGGCTCCCAGGTGCACTGCTGTTGTGGCATCCCATTCCCGTGACTACACCAGCCTCTATTTACTATAACCCTTTGCACTTATTCTAAAGGTAATTTGGGCTGATAAAGACACTTTTGCTTTGCATAGTACTACTGCTCCCAGGTGCACTGCGGTTGTGGCATCCCATTCTGTGACTACACCAGCCTCTATTTACTATAACCCTTTGCACTTATTCTAAAAGTAATTTGGCCTGATAAGGACACTTTTGCTGTGCATAGTACTACTGCTCCCAGGTGCACTGCGGTTGGGGCATCCCATTCTGTGACTACACCAGCCTCTATTTACTATAACCCTTTGCACTTATTCTAAAAGTAATTTGGCCTGATAAAGACACTTTTGCTTTGCATAGTACTACTGCTCCCAGGTGCACTGCTGTTGTGGCATCCCATTCTGTGACTACACCAGCCTCTATTTACTATAACCCTTTGCACTTATTCTAAATGTAATTTGGCCTGATAAAGACACTTTTACTTTGCATAGTACTACTGCTCACAGGTGCACTGCTGTTGTGGCATCCCATTCTGTGACTACACCAGCCTCTATTTACTATAACCCTTTGCACTTATTCTAAAAGTAATTTGGCCTGATAAAGACACTTTTGCTGTGCATAATACTGCTCCCAGGTGCACTGCTGTTGTGGCATCCCATTCTGTGACTACACCAGCCTCTATTTGCTATAACCCTTTGCACTTATTCTAAAAGTAATTTGGCCTGATAAAGACACTTTTGCTGTGCATAGTACTACTGCTCCCAGGTGCACTGCTGTTGTGGCATCCCATTCTGTGACTACACCAGCCTCTATTTACTATAACCCTTTGCACTTATTCTAAAAGTAATTTGGCCTGATAAAGACACTTTTGCTGTGCATAGTACTACTGCTCCCAGGTGCACTGCTGTTGTGGCATCCCATTCTGTGACTACACCAGCCTCTATTTACTATAACCCTTTGCACTTATTCTAAATGTAATTTGGCCTGATAAAGACACTTTTACTTTGCATAATACTACTGCTCACAGGTGAACTGCTGTTGTGGCATCCCATTCTGTGACTACACCAGCCTCTATTTACTATAACCCTTTGCACTTATTCTAAAAGTAATTTGGCCTGATAAAGACACTTATGCTGTGCATAGTACTACGGCTCCCAGGTGCACTGCTGTTGTGGCATCCCATTCCCGTGACTACACCAGCCTCTATTTACTATAACCCTTTGCACTTATTCTAAAGGTAATTTGGGCTGATAAAGACACTTTTGCTTTGCATAGTACTACTGCTCCCAGGTGCACTGCGGTTGTGGCATCCCATTCTGTGACTACACCAGCCTCTATTTACTATAACCCTTTGCACTTATTCTAAAAGTAATTTGGCCTGATAAGGACACTTTTGCTGTGCATAGTACTACTGCTCCCAGGTGCACTGCGGTTGGGGCATCCCATTCTGTGACTACACCAGCCTCTATTTACTATAACCCTTTGCACTTATTCTAAAAGTAATTTGGCCTGATAAAGACACTTTTGCTGTGCATAGTACTACGGCTCCCAGGTGCACTGCTGTTGTGGCATCCCATTCTGTGACTACACCAGCCTCTATTTACTATAACCCTTTGCACTTATTCTAAAAGTAATTTGGCCTGATAAAGACACTTTTGCTTTGCATAGTACTACTGCTCCCAGGTGCACTGCTGTTGTGGCATCCCATTCTGTGACTACACCAGCCTCTATTTACTATAACCCTTTGCACTTATTCTAAAAGTAATTTGGCCTGATAAAGACACTTTTGCTGTGCATAATACTACTGCTCCCAGGTGCACTGCTGTTGTGGCATCCCATTCTGTGACTACACCAGCCTCTATTTGCTATAACACTTATTCTAAAAGTAATTTGGCCTGATAAAGACACTTTTGTTGTGCATAGTACTACTGCTCCCAGGTGCACTGCTGTTGTGGCATCCCATTCTGTGTCTACACCAGCCTCTATTTACTATAACCCTTTGCACTTATTCTAAAAGTAATTTGGCCTGATAAAGACACTTTTGCTTTGCATAGTACTACTGCTCCCAGGTGCACTGCTGTTGTGGCATCCCATTCTGTGACTACACCAGCCTCTATTTACTATAACCCTTTGCACTTATTCTAAATGTAATTTGGCCTGATAAAGACACTTTTACTTTGCATAATACTACTGCTCACAGGTGCACTGCTGTTGTGGCATCCCATTCTGTGACTACACCAGCCTCTATTTACTATAACCCTTTGCACTTATTCTAAAAGTAATTTGGCCTGATAAAGACACTTTTGCTGTGCATAGTACTACTGCTCCCAGGTGCACTGCTGTTGTGGCATCCCATTCTGTGACTACACCAGCCTCTATTTACTATAACCCTTTGCACTTATTCTAAAAGTAATTTGGGCTGATAAAGACACTTTTGCTTTGCATAGTACTACTGCTCCCAGGTGCACTGCGGTTGTGGCATCCAATTCTGTGACTACACCAGCCTCTATTTACTATAACCCTTTGCACTTATTCTAAAAGTAATTTGGCCTGATAAGGACACTTTTGCTGTGCATAGTACTACTGCTCCCAGGTGCACTGCGGTTGGGGCATCCCATTCTGTGACTACACCAGCCTCTATTTACTATAACCCTTTGCACTTATTCTAAAAGTAATTTGGCCTGATAAAGACACTTTTGCTGTGCATAGTACTACGGCTCCCAGGTGCACTGCTGTTGTGGCATCCCATTCTGTGACTACACCAGCCTCTATTTACTATAACCCTTTGCACTTATTCTAAAAGTAATTTGGGCTGATAAAGACACTTTTGCTTTGCATAGTACTACTGCTCCCAGGTGCACTGCGGTTGTGGCATCCCATTCTGTGACTACACCAGCCTCCATTTACTATAACCCTTTGCACTTATTCTAAAAGTAATTTGGCCTGATAAGGACACTTTTGCTGTGCATAGTACTACTGCTCCCAGGTGCAATGCGGTTGGGGCATCCCATTCTGTGACTACACCAGCCTCTATTTACTATAACCCTTTGCACTTATTCTAAAAGTAATTTGGCCTGATAAAGACACTTTTGCTTTGCATAGTACTACTGCTCCCAGGTGCACTGTGGTTGGGGCATCCCATTCTGTGACTACACCAGCCTCTATTTACTATAACCCTTTGCACTTATTCTAAAAGTAATTTGGCCTGATAAAGACACTTTTGCTGTGCATAGTACTACGGCTCCCAGGTGCACTGCTGTTGTGGCATCCCATTCCCGTGACTACACCAGCCTCTATTTACTATAACCCTTTGCACTTATTCTAAAGGTAATTTGGGCTGATAAAGACACTTTTGCTTTGCATAGTACTACTGCTCCCAGGTGCACTGCGGTTGTGGCATCCCATTCTGTGACTACACCAGCCTCTATTTACTATAACCCTTTGCACTTATTCTAAAAGTAATTTGGCCTGATAAGGACACTTTTGCTGTGCATAGTACTACTGCTCCCAGGTGCACTGCGGTTGGGGCATCCCATTCTGTGACTACACCAGCCTCTATTTACTATAACCCTTTGCACTTATTCTAAAAGTAATTTGGCCTGATAAAGACACTTTTGCTTTGCATAGTACTACTGCTCCCAGGTGCACTGCTGTTGTGGCATCCCATTCTGTGACTACACCAGCCTCTATTTACTATAACCCTTTGCACTTATTCTAAATGTAATTTGGCCTGATAAAGACACTTTTACTTTGCATAGTACTACTGCTCACAGGTGCACTGCTGTTGTGGCATCCCATTCTGTGACTACACCAGCCTCTATTTACTATAACCCTTTGCACTTATTCTAAAAGTAATTTGGCCTGATAAAGACACTTTTGCTGTGCATAATACTGCTCCCAGGTGCACTGCTGTTGTGGCATCCCATTCTGTGACTACACCAGCCTCTATTTGCTATAACCCTTTGCACTTATTCTAAAAGTAATTTGGCCTGATAAAGACACTTTTGCTGTGCATAGTACTACTGCTCCCAGGTGCACTGCTGTTGTGGCATCCCATTCTGTGACTACACCAGCCTCTATTTACTATAACCCTTTGCACTTATTCTAAAAGTAATTTGGCCTGATAAAGACACTTTTGCTGTGCATAGTACTACTGCTCCCAGGTGCACTGCTGTTGTGGCATCCCATTCTGTGACTACACCAGCCTCTATTTACTATAACCCTTTGCACTTATTCTAAATGTAATTTGGCCTGATAAAGACACTTTTACTTTGCATAGTACTACTGCTCACAGGTGAACTGCTGTTGTGGCATCCCATTCTGTGACTACACCAGCCTCTATTTACTATAACCCTTTGCACTTATTCTAAAAGTAATTTGGCCTGATAAAGACACTTATGCTGTGCATAGTACTACGGCTCCCAGGTGCACTGCTGTTGTGGCATCCCATTCCCGTGACTACACCAGCCTCTATTTACTATAACCCTTTGCACTTATTCTAAAGGTAATTTGGGCTGATAAAGACACTTTTGCTTTGCATAGTACTACTGCTCCCAGGTGCACTGCGGTTGTGGCATCCCATTCTGTGACTACACCAGCCTCTATTTACTATAACCCTTTGCACTTATTCTAAAAGTAATTTGGCCTGATAAGGACACTTTTGCTGTGCATAGTACTACTGCTCCCAGGTGCACTGCGGTTGGGGCATCCCATTCTGTGACTACACCAGCCTCTATTTACTATAACCCTTTGCACTTATTCTAAAAGTAATTTGGCCTGATAAAGACACTTTTGCTGTGCATAGTACTACGGCTCCCAGGTGCACTGCTGTTGTGGCATCCCATTCTGTGACTACACCAGCCTCTATTTACTATAACCCTTTGCACTTATTCTAAAAGTAATTTGGGCTGATAAAGACACTTTTGCTTTGCATAGTACTACTGCTCCCAGGTGCACTGCTGTTGTGGCATCCCATTCTGTGACTACACCAGCCTCTATTTACTATAACCCTGTGCACTTATTCTAAAAGTAATTTGGCCTAATAAAGACACTTTTGCTTTGCACAGTACTACTGCTCCCAGGTGCACTGCTGTTGTGGCATCCCATTCTGTGACTACACCAGCCTCTATTTACTATAACCCTTTGCACTTATTCTAAAAGTAATTTGGCCTGATAAAGACACTTTTGCTGTGCATAATACTGCTCCCAGGTGCACTGCTGTTGTGGCATCCCATTCTGTGACTACACCAGCCTCTATTTGCTCTAACCCTTTGCACTTATTCTAAAAGTAATTTGGGCTGATAAAGACACTTTTGCTGTGCATAGTACTACTGCTCCCAGGTGCACTGCTGTTGTGGCATCCCATTCTGTGACTACACCAGCCTCTATTTACTATAACCCTTTGCACTTATTCTAAAAGTAATTTGGCCTGATAAAGACACTTTTGCTTTGCATAGTACTACTGCTCCCAGGTGCACTGCTGTTGTGGCATCCCATTCTGTGACTACACCAGCCTCTATTTACTATAACCCTTTGCACTTATTCTAAATGTAATTTGGCCTGATAAAGACACTTTTCCTTTGCATAGTACTACTGCTCACAGGTGCACTGCTGTTGTGGCATCCCATTCTGTGACTACACCAGCCTCTATTTACTATAACCCTTTGCACTTATTCTAAAAGTAATTTGGCCTGATAAAGACACTTTTGCTGTGCATAATACTGCTCCCAGGTGCACTGCTGTTGTGGCATCCCATTCTGTGACTACACCAGCCTCTATTTGCTATAACCCTTTGCACTTATTCTAAAAGTAATTTGGCCTGATAAAGACACTTTTGCTGTGCATAGTACTACTGCTCCCAGGTGCACTGCTGTTGTGGCATCCCATTCTGTGACTACACCAGCCTCTATTTACTATAACCCTTTGCACTTATTCTAAAAGTAATTTGGCCTGATAAAGACACTTTTGCTGTGCATAGTACTACTGCTCCCAGGTGCACTGCTGTTGTGGCATCCCATTCTGTGACTACACCAGCCTCTATTTACTATAACCCTTTGCACTTATTCTAAATGTAATTTGGCCTGATAAAGACACTTTTACTTTGCATAGTACTACTGCTCACAGGTGCACTGCTGTTGTGGCATCCCATTCTGTGACTACACCAGCCTCTATTTACTATAACCCTTTGCACTTATTCTAAAAGTAATTTGGCCTGATAAAGACACTTTTGCTGTGCATAGTACTACGGCTCCCAGGTGCACTGCTGTTGTGGCATCCCATTCCCGTGACTACACCAGCCTCTATTTACTATAACCCTTTGCACTTATTCTAAAAGTAATTTGGCCTGATAAAGACACTTTTGCTTTGCATAGTACTACTGCTCCCAGGTGCACTGTGGTTGGGGCATCCCATTCTGTGACTACACCAGCCTCTATTTACTATAACCCTTTGCACTTATTCTCAAAGAAATTTGGCCTGATAAAGACACTTTTGCTGTGCATAGTACTGCTGCTCCCAGGTGCACTGCGGTTGGGGCATCCCATTCTGTGACTACACCAGCCTCTATTTACTATAACCCTTTGCACTTATTCTAAAAGTAATTTGGCCTGATAAGGACACTTTTGCTGTGCATAGTACTACTGCTCCCAGGTGCACTGCGGTTGGGGCAACCCATTCTGTGACTACACCAGCCTCTATTTACTATAACCCTTTGCACTTATTCTCCAAGTAATTTGGCCTGATAAAGACACTTTTGCTTTGCATAGTACTACCGCTCCAAGGTGCACTGCTGTTGTGGCATCCCATTCTGTGACTACACCAGCCTCTATTTACTATAACCCTTTGCACTTATTTTAAAAGTAATTTGGGCTGATAAAGACACTTTTGCTTTGCATAGTACTACTGCTCCCAGGTGCACTGCGGTTGTGGCATCCCATTCTGTGACTACACCAGCCTCTATTTACTATAACCCTTTGCACTTATTCTAAAAGTTATTTGGCCTGATAAGGACACCTTTTCTGTGCATAGTACTACTGCTCCCAGGTGCACTGCGGTTGGGGCATCCCATTCTGTGACTACACCAGCCTCTATTTACTATAACCCTTTGCACTTATTCTCCAAGTAATTTGGCCTGATAAAGACACTTTTGCTTTGCATAGTACTACTGCTCCAAGGTGCACTGCTGTTGTGGCATCCCATTCTGTGACTACACCAGCCTCTATTTACTATAACCCTTTGCACTTATTCTAAAAGTAATTTGGCCTGATAAAGACACTTTTGCTGTGCATAGTACTACAGCTCCCAGGTACACTGCTGTTGTGGCATCCCATTCTGTGACTACACCAGCCTCTATTTACTATAACCCTTTGCACTTATTCTAAAAGTAATTTGGCCTGATAAAGACACTTTTGCTTTGCATAGTACTACTGCTCCCAGGTGCACTGCTGTTGTGGCATCCCATTCTGTGACTACACCAGCCTCTATTTACTATAACCCTTTGCACTTATTCTAAAAGTAATTTGGCCTGATAAAGACACTTTTGCTGTGCATAATACTACTGCTCCCAGGTGCACTGCTGTTGTGGCATCCCATTCTGTGACTACACCAGCCTCTATTTGCTATAACCCTTTGCACTTATTCTAAAAGTAATTTGGCCTGATAAAGACACTTTTGCTGTGCATAATACTGCTCCCAGGTGCACTGCTGTTGTGGCATCCCATTCTGTGACTACACCAGCCTCTATTTGCTATAACCCTTTGCACTTATTCTAAAAGTAATTTGGCCTGATAAAGACACTTTTGCTGTGCATAGTACTACTGCTCCCAGGTGCACTGCTGTTGTGGCATCCCATTCTGTGACTACACCAGCCTCTATTTACTATAACCCTTTGCACTTATTCTAAAAGTAATTTGGCCTGATAAAGACACTTTTGCTTTGCATAGTACTACTGCTCCCAGGTGCACTGCTGTTGTGGCATCCCATTCTGTGACTACACCAGCCTCTATTTACTATAACCCTTTGCACTTATTCTAAATGTAATTTGGCCTGATAAAGACACTTTTACTTTGCATAGTACTACTGCTCACAGGTGCACTGCTGTTGTGGCATCCCATTCTGTGACTACACCAGCCTCTATTTACTATAACCCTTTGCACTTATTCTAAAAGTAATTTGGCCTGATAAAGACACTTTTGCTGTGCATAATACTGCTCCCAGGTGCACTGCTGTTGTGGCATCCCATTCTGTGACTACACCAGCCTCTATTTGCTATAACCCTTTGCACTTATTCTAAAAGTAATTTGGCCTGATAAAGACACTTTTGCTGTGCATAGTACTACTGGTCCCAGGTGCACTGCTGTTGTGGCATCCCATTCTGTGACTACACCAGCCTCTATTTACTATAACCCTTTGCACTTATTCTAAAAGTAATTTGGCCTGATAAAGACACTTTTGCTGTGCATAGTACTACTGCTCCCAGGTGCACTGCTGTTGTGGCATCCCATTCTGTGACTACACCAGCCTCTATTTACTATAACCCTTTGCACTTATTCTAAATGTAATTTGGCCTGATAAAGACACTTTTACTTTGCATAGTACTACTGCTCACAGGTGCACTGCTGTTGTGGCATCCCATTCTGTGACTACACCAGCCTCTATTTACTATAACCCTTTGCACTTATTCTAAAAGTAATTTGGCCTGATAAAGACACTTTTGCTGTGCATAGTACTACGGCTCCCAGGTGCACTGCTGTTGTGGCATCCCATTCCCGTGACTACACCAGCCTCTATTTACTATAACCCTTTGCACTTATTCTAAAGGTAATTTGGGCTGATAAAGACACTTTTGCTTTGCATAGTACTACTGCTCCCAGGTGCACTGCGGTTGTGGCATCCCATTCTGTGACTACACCAGCCTCTATTTACTATAACCCTTTGCACTTATTCTAAAAGTAATTTGGCCTGATAAGGACACTTTTGCTGTGCATAGTACTACTGCTCCCAGGTGCACTGCGGTTGGGGCATCCCATTCTGTGACTACACCAGCCTCTATTTACTATAACCCTTTGCACTTATTCTAAAAGTAATTTGGCCTGATAAAGACACTTTTGCTGTGCATAGTACTACGGCTCCCAGGTGCACTGCTGTTGTGGCATCCCATTCTGTGACTACACCAGCCTCTATTTACTATAACCCTTTGCACTTATTCTAAAAGTAATTTGGGCTGATAAAGACACTTTTGCTTTGCATAGTACTACTGCTCCCAGGTGCACTGCGGTTGTGGCATCCCATTCTGTGACTACACCAGCCTCTATTTACTATAACCCTTTGCACTTATTCTAAAAGTAATTTGGCCTGATAAGGACACTTTTGCTGTGCATAGTACTACTGCTCCCAGGTGCACTGCGGTTGGGGCATCCCATTCTGTGACTACACCAGCCTCTATTTACTATAACCCTTTGCACTTATTCTAAAAGTAATTTGGCCTGATAAAGACACTTTTGCTTTGCATAGTACTACTGCTCCCAGGTGCACTGTGGTTGGGGCATCCCATTCTGTGACTACACCAGCCTCTATTTACTATAACCCTTTGCACTTATTCTCAAAGAAATTTGGCCTGATAAAGACACTTTTGCTGTGCATAGTACTGCTGCTCCCAGGTGCACTGCGGTTGGGGCATCCCATTCTGTGACTACACCAGCCTCTATTTACTATAACCCTTTGCACTTATTCTAAAAGTAATTTGGCCTGATAAAGACACTTTTGCTGTGCATAGTACTACTGCTCCCAGGTGCACTGCTGTTGTGGCATCCCATTCTGTGACTACACCAGCCTCTATTTACTATAACCCTTTGCACTTATTCTAAATGTAATTTGGCCTGATAAAGACACTTTTACTTTGCATAGTACTACTGCTCACAGGTGCACTGCTGTTGTGGCATCCCATTCTGTGACTACACCAGCCTCTATTTACTATAACCCTTTGCACTTATTCTAAAAGTAATTTGGCCTGATAAAGACACTTTTGCTGTGCATAGTACTACGGCTCCCAGGTGCACTGCTGTTGTGGCATCCCATTCCCGTGACTACACCAGCCTCTATTTACTATAACCCTTTGCACTTATTCTAAAGGTAATTTGGGCTGATAAAGACACTTTTGCTTTGCATAGTACTACTGCTCCCAGGTGCACTGCGGTTGTGGCATCCCATTCTGTGACTACACCAGCCTCTATTTACTATAACCCTTTGCACTTATTCTAAAAGTAATTTGGCCTGATAAGGACACTTTTGCTGTGCATAGTACTACTGCTCCCAGGTGCACTGCGGTTGGGGCATCCCATTCTGTGACTACACCAGCCTCTATTTACTATAACCCTTTGCACTTATTCTAAAAGTAATTTGGCCTGATAAAGACACTTTTGCTTTGCATAGTACTACTGCTCCCAGGTGCACTGCTGTTGTGGCATCCCATTCTGTGACTACACCAGCCTCTATTTACTATAACCCTTTGCACTTATTCTAAATGTAATTTGGCCTGATAAAGACACTTTTACTTTGCATAGTACTACTGCTCACAGGTGCACTGCTGTTGTGGCATCCCATTCTGTGACTACACCAGCCTCTATTTACTATAACCCTTTGCACTTATTCTAAAAGTAATTTGGCCTGATAAAGACACTTTTGCTGTGCATAATACTGCTCCCAGGTGCACTGCTGTTGTGGCATCCCATTCTGTGACTACACCAGCCTCTATTTGCTATAACCCTTTGCACTTATTCTAAAAGTAATTTGGCCTGATAAAGACACTTTTGCTGTGCATAGTACTACTGCTCCCAGGTGCACTGCTGTTGTGGCATCCCATTCTGTGACTACACCAGCCTCTATTTACTATAACCCTTTGCACTTATTCTAAAAGTAATTTGGCCTGATAAAGACACTTTTGCTGTGCATAGTACTACTGCTCCCAGGTGCACTGCTGTTGTGGCATCCCATTCTGTGACTACACCAGCCTCTATTTACTATAACCCTTTGCACTTATTCTAAATGTAATTTGGCCTGATAAAGACACTTTTACTTTGCATAGTACTACTGCTCACAGGTGAACTGCTGTTGTGGCATCCCATTCTGTGACTACACCAGCCTCTATTTACTATAACCCTTTGCACTTATTCTAAAAGTAATTTGGCCTGATAAAGACACTTATGCTGTGCATAGTACTACGGCTCCCAGGTGCACTGCTGTTGTGGCATCCCATTCTGTGACTACACCAGCCTCTATTTACTATAACCCTGTGCACTTATTCTAAAGGTAATTTGGGCTGATAAAGACACTTTTGCTTTGCATAGTACTACTGCTCCCAGGTGCACTGCGGTTGTGGCATCCCATTCTGTGACTACACCAGCCTCTATTTACTATAACCCTTTGCACTTATTCTAAAAGTAATTTGGCCTGATAAGGACACTTTTGCTGTGCATAGTACTACTGCTCCCAGGTGCACTGCGGTTGGGGCATCCCATTCTGTGACTACACCAGCCTCTATTTACTATAACCCTTTGCACTTATTCTAAAAGTAATTTGGCCTGATAAAGACACTTTTGCTGTGCATAGTACTACGGCTCCCAGGTGCACTGCTGTTGTGGCATCCCATTCTGTGACTACACCAGCCTCTATTTACTATAACCCTTTGCACTTATTCTAAAAGTAATTTGGGCTGATAAAGACACTTTTGCTTTGCATAGTACTACTGCTCCCAGGTGCACTGCTGTTGTGGCATCCCATTCTGTGACTACACCAGCCTCTATTTACTATAACCCTGTGCACTTATTCTAAAAGTAATTTGGCCTAATAAAGACACTTTTGCTTTGCACAGTACTACTGCTCCCAGGTGCACTGCTGTTGTGGCATCCCATTCTGTGACTACACCAGCCTCTATTTACTATAACCCTTTGCACTTATTCTAAAAGTAATTTGGCCTGATAAAGACACTTTTGCTGTGCATAATACTGCTCCCAGGTGCACTGCTGTTGTGGCATCCCATTCTGTGACTACACCAGCCTCTATTTGCTCTAACCCTTTGCACTTATTCTAAAAGTAATTTGGGCTGATAAAGACACTTTTGCTGTGCATAGTACTACTGCTCCCAGGTGCACTGCTGTTGTGGCATCCCATTCTGTGACTACACCAGCCTCTATTTACTATAACCCTTTGCACTTATTCTAAAAGTAATTTGGCCTGATAAAGACACTTTTGCTTTGCATAGTACTACTGCTCCCAGGTGCACTGCTGTTGTGGCATCCCATTCTGTGACTACACCAGCCTCTATTTACTATAACCCTTTGCACTTATTCTAAATGTAATTTGGCCTGATAAAGACACTTTTCCTTTGCATAGTACTACTGCTCACAGGTGCACTGCTGTTGTGGCATCCCATTCTGTGACTACACCAGCCTCTATTTACTATAACCCTTTGCACTTATTCTAAAAGTAATTTGGCCTGATAAAGACACTTTTGCTGTGCATAATACTGCTCCCAGGTGCACTGCTGTTGTGGCATCCCATTCTGTGACTACACCAGCCTCTATTTGCTATAACCCTTTGCACTTATTCTAAAAGTAATTTGGCCTGATAAAGACACTTTTGCTGTGCATAGTACTACTGCTCCCAGGTGCACTGCTGTTGTGGCATCCCATTCTGTGACTACACCAGCCTCTATTTACTATAACCCTTTGCACTTATTCTAAAAGTAATTTGGCCTGATAAAGACACTTTTGCTGTGCATAGTACTACTGCTCCCAGGTGCACTGCTGTTGTGGCATCCCATTCTGTGACTACACCAGCCTCTATTTACTATAACCCTTTGCACTTATTCTAAATGTAATTTGGCCTGATAAAGACACTTTTACTTTGCATAGTACTACTGCTCACAGGTGCACTGCTGTTGTGGCATCCCATTCTGTGACTACACCAGCCTCTATTTACTATAACCCTTTGCACTTATTCTAAAAGTAATTTGGCCTGATAAAGACACTTTTGCTGTGCATAGTACTACGGCTCCCAGGTGCACTGCTGTTGTGGCATCCCATTCCCGTGACTACACCAGCCTCTATTTACTATAACCCTTTGCACTTATTCTAAAAGTAATTTGGCCTGATAAAGACACTTTTGCTTTGCATAGTACTACTGCTCCCAGGTGCACTGTGGTTGGGGCATCCCATTCTGTGACTACACCAGCCTCTATTTACTATAACCCTTTGCACTTATTCTCAAAGAAATTTGGCCTGATAAAGACACTTTTGCTGTGCATAGTACTGCTGCTCCCAGGTGCACTGCGGTTGGGGCATCCCATTCTGTGACTACACCAGCCTCTATTTACTATAACCCTTTGCACTTATTCTAAAAGTAATTTGGCCTGATAAGGACACTTTTGCTGTGCATAGTACTACTGCTCCCAGGTGCACTGCGGTTGGGGCAACCCATTCTGTGACTACACCAGCCTCTATTTACTATAACCCTTTGCACTTATTCTCCAAGTAATTTGGCCTGATAAAGACACTTTTGCTTTGCATAGTACTACCGCTCCAAGGTGCACTGCTGTTGTGGCATCCCATTCTGTGACTACACCAGCCTCTATTTACTATAACCCTTTGCACTTATTTTAAAAGTAATTTGGGCTGATAAAGACACTTTTGCTTTGCATAGTACTACTGCTCCCAGGTGCACTGCGGTTGTGGCATCCCATTCTGTGACTACACCAGCCTCTATTTACTATAACCCTTTGCACTTATTCTAAAAGTTATTTGGCCTGATAAGGACACCTTTTCTGTGCATAGTACTACTGCTCCCAGGTGCACTGCGGTTGGGGCATCCCATTCTGTGACTACACCAGCCTCTATTTACTATAACCCTTTGCACTTATTCTCCAAGTAATTTGGCCTGATAAAGACACTTTTGCTTTGCATAGTACTACTGCTCCAAGGTGCACTGCTGTTGTGGCATCCCATTCTGTGACTACACCAGCCTCTATTTACTATAACCCTTTGCACTTATTCTAAAAGTAATTTGGCCTGATAAAGACACTTTTGCTGTGCATAGTACTACAGCTCCCAGGTACACTGCTGTTGTGGCATCCCATTCTGTGACTACACCAGCCTCTATTTACTATAACCCTTTGCACTTATTCTAAAAGTAATTTGGCCTGATAAAGACACTTTTGCTTTGCATAGTACTACTGCTCCCAGGTGCACTGCTGTTGTGGCATCCCATTCTGTGACTACACCAGCCTCTATTTACTATAACCCTTTGCACTTATTCTAAAAGTAATTTGGCCTGATAAAGACACTTTTGCTGTGCATAATACTACTGCTCCCAGGTGCACTGCTGTTGTGGCATCCCATTCTGTGACTACACCAGCCTCTATTTGCTATAACCCTTTGCACTTATTCTAAAAGTAATTTGGCCTGATAAAGACACTTTTGCTGTGCATAATACTGCTCCCAGGTGCACTGCTGTTGTGGCATCCCATTCTGTGACTACACCAGCCTCTATTTGCTATAACCCTTTGCACTTATTCTAAAAGTAATTTGGCCTGATAAAGACACTTTTGCTGTGCATAGTACTACTGCTCCCAGGTGCACTGCTGTTGTGGCATCCCATTCTGTGACTACACCAGCCTCTATTTACTATAACCCTTTGCACTTATTCTAAAAGTAATTTGGCCTGATAAAGACACTTTTGCTTTGCATAGTACTACTGCTCCCAGGTGCACTGCTGTTGTGGCATCCCATTCTGTGACTACACCAGCCTCTATTTACTATAACCCTTTGCACTTATTCTAAATGTAATTTGGCCTGATAAAGACACTTTTACTTTGCATAGTACTACTGCTCACAGGTGCACTGCTGTTGTGGCATCCCATTCTGTGACTACACCAGCCTCTATTTACTATAACCCTTTGCACTTATTCTAAAAGTAATTTGGCCTGATAAAGACACTTTTGCTGTGCATAATACTGCTCCCAGGTGCACTGCTGTTGTGGCATCCCATTCTGTGACTACACCAGCCTCTATTTGCTATAACCCTTTGCACTTATTCTAAAAGTAATTTGGCCTGATAAAGACACTTTTGCTGTGCATAGTACTACTGGTCCCAGGTGCACTGCTGTTGTGGCATCCCATTCTGTGACTACACCAGCCTCTATTTACTATAACCCTTTGCACTTATTCTAAAAGTAATTTGGCCTGATAAAGACACTTTTGCTGTGCATAGTACTACTGCTCCCAGGTGCACTGCTGTTGTGGCATCCCATTCTGTGACTACACCAGCCTCTATTTACTATAACCCTTTGCACTTATTCTAAATGTAATTTGGCCTGATAAAGACACTTTTACTTTGCATAGTACTACTGCTCACAGGTGCACTGCTGTTGTGGCATCCCATTCTGTGACTACACCAGCCTCTATTTACTATAACCCTTTGCACTTATTCTAAAAGTAATTTGGCCTGATAAAGACACTTTTGCTGTGCATAGTACTACGGCTCCCAGGTGCACTGCTGTTGTGGCATCCCATTCCCGTGACTACACCAGCCTCTATTTACTATAACCCTTTGCACTTATTCTAAAGGTAATTTGGGCTGATAAAGACACTTTTGCTTTGCATAGTACTACTGCTCCCAGGTGCACTGCGGTTGTGGCATCCCATTCTGTGACTACACCAGCCTCTATTTACTATAACCCTTTGCACTTATTCTAAAAGTAATTTGGCCTGATAAGGACACTTTTGCTGTGCATAGTACTACTGCTCCCAGGTGCACTGCGGTTGGGGCATCCCATTCTGTGACTACACCAGCCTCTATTTACTATAACCCTTTGCACTTATTCTAAAAGTAATTTGGCCTGATAAAGACACTTTTGCTGTGCATAGTACTACGGCTCCCAGGTGCACTGCTGTTGTGGCATCCCATTCTGTGACTACACCAGCCTCTATTTACTATAACCCTTTGCACTTATTCTAAAAGTAATTTGGGCTGATAAAGACACTTTTGCTTTGCATAGTACTACTGCTCCCAGGTGCACTGCGGTTGTGGCATCCCATTCTGTGACTACACCAGCCTCTATTTACTATAACCCTTTGCACTTATTCTAAAAGTAATTTGGCCTGATAAGGACACTTTTGCTGTGCATAGTACTACTGCTCCCAGGTGCACTGCTGTTGGGGCATCCCATTCTGTGACTACACCAGCCTCTATTTACTATAACCCTTTGCACTTATTCTAAAAGTAATTTGGCCTGATAAAGACACTTTTGCTTTGCATAGTACTACTGCTCCCAGGTGCACTGTGGTTGGGGCATCCCATTCTGTGACTACACCAGCCTCTATTTACTATAACCCTTTGCACTTATTCTCAAAGAAATTTGGCCTGATAAAGACACTTTTGCTGTGCATAGTACTGCTGCTCCCAGGTGCACTGCGGTTGGGGCATCCCATTCTGTGACTACACCAGCCTCTATTTACTATAACCCTTTGCACTTATTCTAAAAGTAATTTGGCCTGATAAAGACACTTTTGCTGTGCATAGTACTACTGCTCCCAGGTGCACTGCTGTTGTGGCATCCCATTCTGTGACTACACCAGCCTCTATTTACTATAACCCTTTGCACTTATTCTAAATGTAATTTGGCCTGATAAAGACACTTTTACTTTGCATAGTACTACTGCTCACAGGTGCACTGCTGTTGTGGCATCCCATTCTGTGACTACACCAGCCTCTATTTACTATAACCCTTTGCACTTATTCTAAAAGTAATTTGGCCTGATAAAGACACTTTTGCTGTGCATAGTACTACGGCTCCCAGGTGCACTGCTGTTGTGGCATCCCATTCCCGTGACTACACCAGCCTCTATTTACTATAACCCTTTGCACTTATTCTAAAGGTAATTTGGGCTGATAAAGACACTTTTGCTTTGCATAGTACTACTGCTCCCAGGTGCACTGCGGTTGTGGCATCCCATTCTGTGACTACACCAGCCTCTATTTACTATAACCCTTTGCACTTATTCTAAAAGTAATTTGGCCTGATAAGGACACTTTTGCTGTGCATAGTACTACTGCTCCCAGGTGCACTGCGGTTGGGGCATCCCATTCTGTGACTACACCAGCCTCTATTTACTATAACCCTTTGCACTTATTCTAAAAGTAATTTGGCCTGATAAAGACACTTTTGCTGTGCATAGTACTACGGCTCCCAGGTGCACTGCTGTTGTGGCATCCCATTCTGTGACTACACCAGCCTCTATTTACTATAACCCTTTGCACTTATTCTAAAAGTAATTTGGGCTGATAAAGACACGTTTGCTTTGCATAGTACTACTGCTCCCAGGTGCACTGCGGTTGTGGCATCCCATTCTGTGACTACACCAGCCTCTATTTACTATAACCCTTTGCACTTATTCTAAAAGTAATTTGGCCTGATAAGGACACTTTTGCTGTGCATAGTACTACTGCTCCCAGGTGCACTGCGGTTGGGGCATCCCATTCTGTGACTACACCAGCCTCTATTTACTATAACCCTTTGCACTTATTCTAAAAGTAATTTGGCCTGATAAAGACACTTTTGCTTTGCATAGTACTACTGCTCCCAGGTGCACTGTGGTTGGGGCATCCCATTCTGTGACTACACCAGCCTCTATTTACTATAACCCTTTGCACTTATTCTCAAAGAAATTTGGCCTGATAAAGACACTTTTGCTGTGCATAGTACTGCTGCTCCCAGGTGCACTGCGTTTGGGGCATCCCATTCTGTGACTACACCAGCCTCTATTTACTATAACCCTTTGCACTTATTCTAAAAGTAATTTGGCCTGATAAGGACACTTTTGCTGTGCATAGTACTACTGCTCCCAGGTGCACTGCGGTTGGGGCAACCCATTCTGTGACTACACCAGCCTCTATTTACTATAACCCTTTGCACTTATTCTCCAAGTAATTTGGCCTGATAAAGACACTTTTGCTTTGCATAGTACTACCGCTCCAAGGTGCACTGCTGTTGTGGCATCCCATTCTGTGACTACACCAGCCTCTATTTACTATAACCCTTTGCACTTATTTTAAAAGTAATTTGGGCTGATAAAGACACTTTTGCTTTGCATAGTACTACTGCTCCCAGGTGCACTGCGGTTGTGGCATCCCATTCTGTGACTACACCAGCCTCTATTTACTATAACCCTTTGCACTTATTCTAAAAGTTATTTGGCCTGATAAGGACACTTTTTCTGTGCATAGTACTACTGCTCCCAGGTGCACTGCGGTTGGGGCATCCCATTCTGTGACTACACCAGCCTCTATTTACTATAACCCTTTGCACTTATTCTCAAAGTAATTTGGCCTGATAAAGACACTTTTGCTTTGCATAGTACTACTGCTCCAAGGTGCACTGCTGTTGTGGCATCCCATTCTGTGTCTACACCAGCCTCTATTTACTATAACCCTTTGCACTTATTCTAAAAGTAATTTGGCCTGATAAAGACACTTTTGCTGTGCATAGTACTACAGCTCCCAGGTACACTGCTGTTGTGGCATCCCATTCTGTGACTACACCAGCCTCTATTTACTATAACCCTTTGCACTTATTCTAAAAGTAATTTGGCCTGATAAAGACACTTTTGCTTTGCATAGTACTACTGCTCCCAGGTGCACTGCTGTTGTGGCATCCCATTCTGTGACTACACCAGCCTCTATTTACTATAACCCTTTGCACTTATTCTAAAAGTAATTTGGCCTGATAAAGACACTTTTGCTGTGCATAATACTACTGCTCCCAGGTGCACTGCTGTTGTGGCATCCCATTCTGTGACTACACCAGCCTCTATTTGCTATAACACTTATTCTAAAAGTAATTTGGCCTGATAAAGACACTTTTGTTGTGCATAGTACTACTGCTCCCAGGTGCACTGCTGTTGTGGCATCCCATTCTGTGTCTACACCAGCCTCTATTTACTATAACCCTTTGCACTTATTCTAAAAGTAATTTGGCCTGATAAAGACACTTTTGCTTTGCATAGTACTACTGCTCCCAGGTGCACTGCTGTTGTGGCATCCCATTCTGTGACTACACCAGCCTCTATTTACTATAACCCTTTGCACTTATTCTAAATGTAATTTGGCCTGATAAAGACACTTTTACTTTGCATAATACTACTGCTCACAGGTGCACTGCTGTTGTGGCATCCCATTCTGTGACTACACCAGCCTCTATTTACTATAACCCTTTGCACTTATTCTAAAAGTAATTTGGCCTGATAAAGACACTTTTGCTGTGCATAGTACTACTGCTCCCAGGTGCACTGCTGTTGTGGCATCCCATTCTGTGACTACACCAGCCTCTATTTACTATAACCCTTTGCACTTATTCTAAAAGTAATTTGGGCTGATAAAGACACTTTTGCTTTGCATAGTACTACTGCTCCCAGGTGCACTGCGGTTGTGGCATCCAATTCTGTGACTACACCAGCCTCTATTTACTATAACCCTTTGCACTTATTCTAAAAGTAATTTGGCCTGATAAGGACACTTTTGCTGTGCATAGTACTACTGCTCCCAGGTGCACTGCGGTTGGGGCATCCCATTCTGTGACTACACCAGCCTCTATTTACTATAACCCTTTGCACTTATTCTAAAAGTAATTTGGCCTGATAAAGACACTTTTGCTGTGCATAGTACTACGGCTCCCAGGTGCACTGCTGTTGTGGCATCCCATTCTGTGACTACACCAGCCTCTATTTACTATAACCCTTTGCCCTTATTCTAAAAGTAATTTGGGCTGATAAAGACACTTTTGCTTTGCATAGTACTACTGCTCCCAGGTGCACTGCGGTTGTGGCATCCCATTCTGTGACTACACCAGCCTCCATTTACTATAACCCTTTGCACTTATTCTAAAAGTAATTTGGCCTGATAAGGACACTTTTGCTGTGCATAGTACTACTGCTCCCAGGTGCAATGCGGTTGGGGCATCCCATTCTGTGACTACACCAGCCTCTATTTACTATAACCCTTTGCACTTATTCTAAAAGTAATTTGGCCTGATAAAGACACTTTTGCTTTGCATAGTACTACTGCTCCCAGGTGCACTGTGGTTGGGGCATCCCATTCTGTGACTACACCAGCCTCTATTTACTATAACCCTTTGCACTTATTCTAAAAGTAATTTGGCTTGATAAAGACACTTTTGCTGTGCATAGTACTACTGCTCCCAGGTGCACTGCTGTTGTGGCATCCCATTCTGTGACTACACCAGCCTCTATTTACTATAACCCTTTGCACTTATTCTAAAAGTAATTTGGCCTGATAAAGACACTTTTGCTTTGCATAGTACTACTGCTCCCAGGTGCACTGCTGTTGTGGCATCCCATTCTGTGACTACACCAGCCTTTATTTACTATAACCCTTTGCACTTATTCTAAAAGTAATTTGGCCTGATAAAGACACGTTTGCTTTGCATAGTACAACTGCTCCCAGGTGCACTGCGGTTGGGGCATCCCATTGTGTGACTACACCAGCCTCTATTTACTATAACCCTTTGCACTTATTCTAAAAGTAATTTGGCCTGATAAAGACACTTTTGCTTTGCATAGTACTACTGCTCCCAGGTGCACTGCTGTTGTGGCATCCCATTCTGTGACTACACCAGCCTCTATTTACTATAACCCTTTGCACTTATTCTAAAAGTAAAATGGCCTGATAAAGACACTTTTGCTGTGCATAGTACTTCTGCTCCCAGGTGCACTGCTGTTGTGGCATCCCATTCTGTGACTACACCAGCCTCTATTTACTATAACCCTTTGCACTTATTCTAAAAGTAATTTGGCCTGATAAAGACACGTTTGCTTTGCATAGTACTACTGCTCCCAGGTGCACTGCTGTTGTGGCATCCCATTCTGTGACTACACCAGCCTCTATTTACTATAACCCTTTGCACTTATTCTAAAAGTAATTTGGCCTGATAAAGACAATTTTGCTGTGCATAATACTACTGCTCCAAGGTGCACTGCTGTTGTGGCATCCCATTCTGTGACTACACCAGCCTCTATTTACTATAACCCTTTGCACTTATTCTAAAAGTAATTTGGCCTGATAAAGACACTTTTGCTGTGCATAGTACTACTGCTCCCAGGTGCACTGCTGTTGTGGCATCCCATTCTGTGACTACACCAGCCTCTATTTACTATAACCCTTTGCACTTATTCTAAAAGTAATTTGGCCTGATAAAGACACTTTTGCTTTGCATAGTACTACTGCTCCCAGGTGCACTGCTGTTGTGGCATCCCATTCTGTGACTACACCAGCCTCTATTTGCTATAACCCTTTGCACTTATTCTAAAAGTAATTTGGCCTGATAAAGACACTTTTGTTGTGCATAGTACTACTGCTCCCAGGTGCACTGCTGTTGTGGCATCCCATTCTGTGTCTACACCAGCCTCTATTTACTATAACCCTTTGCACTTATTCTAAAAGTAATTTGGGCTGATAAAGACACTTTTGCTTTGCATAGTACTACTGCTCCCAGGTGCACTGCTGTTGTGGCATCCCATTCTGTGACTACACCAGCCTCTATTTACTATAACCCTTTGCACTTATTCTAAATGTAATTTGGCCTGATAAAGACACTTTTACTTTGCATAATACTACTGCTCACAGGTGCACTGCTGTTGTGGCATGTCATTCTGTGATTACACCAGCCTCTATTTACTATAACCCTTTGCACTTATTCTAAAAGTAATTTGGCCTGATAAAGACACTTTTGCTGTGCATAGTACTACTGCTCCCAGGTGCACTGCTGTTGTGGCATCCCATTCTGTGACTACACCAGCCTCTATTTACTATAACCCTTTGCACTTATTCTAAAAGTAATTTGGGCTGATAAAGACACTTTTGCTTTGCATAGTACTACTGCTCCCAGGTGCACTGCGGTTGTGGCATCCAATTCTGTGACTACACCAGCTTCTATTTACTATAACCCTTTGCACTTTTTCTAAAAGTAATTTGGCCTGATAAGGACACTTTTGCTGTGCATAGTACTACTGCTCCCAGGTGCACTGCGGTTGGGGCATCCCATTCTGTGACTACACCAGCCTCTATTTACTATAACCCTTTGCACTTATTCTAAAAGTAATTTGGCCTGATAAAGACACTTTTGCTGTGCATAGTACTACGGCTCCCAGGTGCACTGCTGTTGTGGCATCCCATTCTGTGACTACACCAGCCTCTATTTACTATAACCCTTTGCACTTATTCTAAAAGTAATTTGGGCTGATAAAGACACTTTTGCTTTGCATAGTACTACTGCTCCCAGGTGCACTGCGGTTGTGGCATCCCATTCTGTGACTACACCAGCCTCTATTTACTATAACCCTTTGCACTTATTCTAAAAGTAATTTGGCCTGATAAGGACACTTTTGCTGTGCATAGTACTACTGCTCCCAGGTGCACTGCGGTTGGGGCATCCCATTCTGTGACTACACCAGCCTCTATTTACTATAACCCTTTGCACTTATTCTAAAAGTAATTTGGCCTGATAAAGACACTTTTGCTTTGCATAGTACTACTGCTCCCAGGTGCACTGTGGTTGGGGCATCCCATTCTGTGACTACACCAGCCTCTATTTACTATAACCCTTTGCACTTATTCTAAAAGTAATTTGGCTTGATAAAGACACTTTTGCTGTGCATAGTACTACTGCTCCCAGGTACACTGCTGTTGTGGCATCCCATTCTGTGACTACACCGGCCTCTATTTACTATAACCCTTTGCACTTATTCTAAAAGTAATTTGGCCTGATAAAGACACGTTTGCTTTGCTTAGTACTACTGCTCCCAGGTGCACTGCTGTTGTGGCATCCCATTCTGTGACTACACCAGCCTCTATTTACTATAACCCTTTGCACTTATTCTAAAAGTAATTTGGCCTGATAAAGACACTTTTGCTTTGCATAGTACTACTGCTCCAAGGTGCACTGCTGTTGTGGCATCCCATTCTGTGACTACACCAGCCTTTATTTACTATAACCCTTTGCACTTATTCTAAAAGTAATTTGGCCTGATAAAGACACGTTTGCTTTGCATAGTACAACTGCTCCCAGGTGCACTGCGGTTGGGGCATCCCATTGTGTGACTACACCAGCCTCTATTTACTATAACCCTTTGCACTTATTCTAAAAGTAATTTGGCCTGATAAAGACACTTTTGCTTTGCATTGTACTACTGCTCCCAGGTGCACTGCTGTTGTGGCATCCCATTCTGTGACTACACCAGCCTCTATTTACTATAACCCTTTGCACTTATTCTAAAAGTAATTTGGCCTGATAAAGACACTTTTGCTGTGCATAGTACTACTGCTCCCAGGTGCACTGCTGTTGTGGCATCCCATTCTGTGACTACACCAGCCTCTATTTACTATAACCCTTTGCACTTATTCTAAAAGTAATTTGGCCTGATAAAGACACGTTTGCTTTGCATAGTACTACTGCTCCCAGGTGCACTGCTGTTGTGGCATCCCATTCTGTGACTACACCAGCCTCTATTTACTATAACCCTTTGCACTTATTCTAAAAGTAATTTGGCCTGATAAAGACACTTTTGCTGTGCATAATACTACTGCTCCCAGGTGCACTGCTGTTGTGGCATCCCATTCTGTGACTACACCAGCCTCTATTTACTATAACCCTTTGCACCTATTCTAAAAGTAATTTGGCCTGATAAAGACACTTTTGCTGTGCATAGTACTACTGCTCCCAGGTGCACTGCTGTTGTGGCATCCCATTCTGTGACTACACCAGCCTCTATTTACTATAACCCTTTGCACTTATTCTAAAAGTAATTTGGCCTGATAAAGACACTTTTGCTTTGCATAGTACTACTGGTCCCAGGTGCACTGCTGTTGTGGCATCCCATTCTGTGACTACACCAGCCTCTATTTACTATAACCCTGTGCACTTATTCTAAAAGTAATTTGGCCTGATAAAGACACTTTTGCTTTGCATAGTACTACTGCTCCCAGGTGCACTGCTGTTGTGGCATCCCATTCTGTGACTACACCAGCCTCTATTTACTATAACCCTTTGCACTTATTCTAAAAGTAATTTGGCCTGATAAAGACACTTTTGCTGTGCATAATACTGCTCCCAGGTGCACTGCTGTTGTGGCATCCCATTCTGTGACTACACCAGCCTCTATTTGCTATAACCCTTTGCACTTATTCTAAAAGTAATTTGGCCTGATAAAGACACTTTTGCTGTGCATAGTACTACTGCTCCCAGGTGCACTGCTGTTGTGGCATCCCATTCTGTGACTACACCAGCCTCTATTTACTATAACCCTTTGCACTTATTCTAAAAGTAATTTGGCCTGATAAAGACACTTTTGCTGTGCATAGTACTACTGCTCCCAGGTGCACTGCTGTTGTGGCATCCCATTCTGTGACTACACCAGCCTCTATTTACTATAACCCTTTGCACTTATTCTAAATGTAATTTGACCTGATAAAGACACTTTTACTTTGCATAGTACTACTGCTCACAGGTGCACTGCTGTTGTGGCATCCCATTCTGTGACTACACCAGCCTCTATTTACTATAACCCTTTGCACTTATTCTAAAAGTAATTTGGCCTGATAAAGACACTTTTGCTGTGCATAGTACTACGGCACTTATTCTAAAAGTAATTTGGCCTGATAAAGACACTTTTGCTGTGCATAATACTACTGCTCCCAGGTGCACTGCTGTTGTGGCATCCCATTCTGTGACTACACCAGCCTCTATTTACTATAACCCTTTGCACTTATTCTAAAAGTAATTTGGCCTGATAAAGACACTTTTGCTGTGCATAGTACTACTGCTCCCAGGTGCACTGCTGTTGTGGCATCCCATTCTGTGACTACACCAGCCTCTATTTACTATAACCCTTTGCACTTATTCTAAAAGTAATTTGGCCTGATAAAGACACTTTTGCTTTGCATAGTACTACTGGTCCCAGGTGCACTGCTGTTGTGGCATCCCATTCTGTGACTACACCAGCCTCTATTTACTATAACCCTGTGCACTTATTCTAAAAGTAATTTGGCCTGATAAAGACACTTTTGCTTTGCATAGTACTACTGCTCCCAGGTGCACTGCTGTTGTGGCATCCCATTCTGTGACTACACCAGCCTCTATTTACTATAACCCTTTGCACTTATTCTAAAAGTAATTTGGCCTGATAAAGACACTTTTGCTGTGCATAATACTGCTCCCAGGTGCACTGCTGTTGTGGCATCCCATTCTGTGACTACACCAGCCTCTATTTGCTATAACCCTTTGCACTTATTCTAAAAGTAATTTGGCCTGATAAAGACACTTTTGCTGTGCATAGTACTACTGCTCCCAGGTGCACTGCTGTTGTGGCATCCCATTCTGTGACTACACCAGCCTCTATTTACTATAACCCTTTGCACTTATTCTAAAAGTAATTTGGCCTGATAAAGACACTTTTGCTGTGCATAGTACTACTGCTCCCAGGTGCACTGCTGTTGTGGCATCCCATTCTGTGACTACACCAGCCTCTATTTACTATAACCCTTTGCACTTATTCTAAAAGTAATTTGGCCTGATAAAGACACTTTTACTTTGCATAGTACTACTGCTCACAGGTGCACTGCTGTTGTGGCATCCCATTCTGTGACTACACCAGCCTCTATTTACTATAACCCTTTGCACTTATTCTAAAAGTAATTTGGCCTGATAAAGACACTTTTGCTGTGCATAGTACTACGGCTCCCAGGTGCACTGCTGTTGTGGCATCCCATTCCCATGACTACACCAGCCTCTATTTACTATAACCCTTTGCACTTATTCTAAAAGTAATTTGGGCTGATAAAGACACTTTTGCTTTGCATAGTACTACTGCTCCCAGGTGCACTGCGGTTGTGGCATCCCATTCTGTGACTACACCAGCCTCTATTTACTATAACCCTTTGCACTTATTCTAAAAGTAATTTGGCCTGATAAGGACACTTTTGCTGTGCATAGTACTACTGCTCCCAGGTGCACTGCGGTTGGGGCATCCCATTCTGTGACTACACCAGCCTCTATTTACTATAACCCTTTGCACCTATTCTAAAAGTAATTTGGCCTGATAAAGACACTTTTGCTTTGCATAGTACTACTGCTGCCAGGTGCACTGTGGTTGGGGCATCCCATTCTGTGACTACACCAGCCTCTATTTACTATAACCCTTTGCACTTATTCTCAAAGTAATTTGGCCTGATAAAGACACTTTTGCTGTGCATAGTACTACGGCTCCCAGGTGCACTGCGGTTGGGGCATCCCATTCTGTGACTACACCAGCCTCTATTTACTATAACCCTTTGCACTTATTCTAAAAGTAATTTGGCCTGATAAGGACACTTTTGCTGTGCATAGTACTACTGCTCCCAGGTGCACTGCGGTTGTGGCAACCCATTCTGTGACTACACCAGCCTCTATTTACTATAACCTTTTGCACTTATTCTCCAAGTAATTTGGCCTGATAAAGACACTTTTGCTTTGCATAGTACTACCGCTCCAAGGTGCACTGCTGTTGTGGCATCCCATTCTGTGACTACACCAGCCTCTATTTACTATAACCCTTTGCACTTATTTTAAAAGTAATTTGGGCTGATAAAGACACTTTTGCTTTGCATAGTACTACTGCTCCCAGGTGCACTGCGGTTGTGGCATCCCATTCTGTGACTACACCAGCCTCTATTTACTATAACCCTTTGCACTTATTCTAAAAGTTATTTGGCCTGATAAGGACACTTTTTCTGTGCATAGTACTACTGCTCCCAGGTGCACTGCGGTTGGGGCATCCCATTCTGTGACTACACCAGCCTCTATTTACTATAACCCTTTGCACTTATTCTCAAAGTAATTTGGCCTGATAAAGACACTTTTGCTGTGCATAGTACTACTGCTCCCAGGTGCACTGCGGTTGGGGCATCCCATTCTGTGACTACACCAGCCTCTATTTACTATAACCCTTTGCACTTATTCTAAAAGTAATTTGGCCTGATAAAGACACTTTTGCTTTGCATAGTACTACTGCTCCCAAGTGCACTGCTGTTGTGGCATCCCATTCTGTGACTACACCAGCCTCTATTTACTATAACCCTTTGCACTTATTCTAAAAGTAATTTGGCCTGATAAAGACACTTTTGCTGTGCATAGTACTACTGCTCCCAGGTGCACTGCTGTTGTGGCATCCCATTCTGTGACTACACCAGCCTCTATTTACTATAACCCTTTGCACTTATTCTTAAAGTAATTTGGCCTGATAAAGACACTTTTGCTGTGCATAGTACTACTGCTCCCAGGTGCACTGCTGTTGTGGCATCCCATTCTGTGACTACACCAGCCTCTATTTACTATAACCCTTTGCACTTATTCTAAAAGTAATTTGGCCTGATAAAGACACTTTTGCTTTGCATAGTACTACTGGTCCCAGGTGCACTGCTGTTGTGGCATCCCATTCTGTGACTACACCAGCCTCTATTTACTATAACCCTGTGCACTTATTCTAAAAGTAATTTGGCCTGATAAAGACACTTTTGCTTTGCATAGTACTACTGCTCCCAGGTGCACTGCTGTTGTGGCATCCCATTCTGTGACTACACCAGCCTCTATTTACTATAACCCTTTGCACTTATTCTAAAAGTAATTTGGCCTGATAAAGACACTTTTGCTGTGCATAATACTGCTCCCAGGTGCACTGCTGTTGTGGCATCCCATTCTGTGACTACACCAGCCTCTATTTGCTATAACCCTTTGCACTTATTCTAAAAGTAATTTGGCCTGATAAAGACACTTTTGCTGTGCATAGTACTACTGCTCCCAGGTGCACTGCTGTTGTGGCATCCCATTCTGTGACTACACCAGCCTCTATTTACTATAACCCTTTGCACTTATTCTAAAAGTAATTTGGCCTGATAAAGACACTTTTGCTGTGCATAGTACTACTGCTCCCAGGTGCACTGCTGTTGTGGCATCCCATTCCCATGACTACACCAGCCTCTATTTACTATAACCCTTTGCACTTATTCTAAATGTAATTTGGCCTGATAAAGACACTTTTACTTTGCATAGTACTACTGCTCACAGGTGCACTGCTGTTGTGGCATCCCATTCTGTGACTACACCAGCCTCTATTTACTATAACCCTTTGCACTTATTCTAAAAGTAATTTGGCCTGATAAAGACACTTTTGCTGTGCATAGTACTACGGCACTTATTCTAAAAGTAATTTGGCCTGATAAAGACACTTTTGCTGTGCATAATACTACTGCTCCCAGGTGCACTGCTGTTGTGGCATCCCATTCTGTGACTACACCAGCCTCTATTTACTATAACCCATTGCACTTATTCTAAAAGTAATTTGGCCTGGTAAAGACACTTTTGCTGTGCATAGTACTACTGCTCCCAGGTGCACTGCTGTTGTGGCATCCCATTCTGTGACTACACCAGCCTCTATTTACTATAACCCTTTGCACTTATTCTAAAAGTAATTTGGCCTGATAAAGACACTTTTGCTTTGCATAGTACTACTGGTCCCAGGTGCACTGCTGTTGTGGCATCCCATTCTGTGACTACACCAGCCTCTATTTACTATAACCCGGTGCACTTATTCTAAAAGTAATTTGGCCTGATAAAGACACTTTTGCTTTGCATAGTACTACTGCTCCCAGGTGCACTGCTGTTGTGGCATCCCATTCTGTGACTACACCAGCCTCTATTTACTATAACCCTTTGCACTTATTCTAAAAGTAATTTGGCCTGATAAAGACACTTTTGCTGTGCATAATACTGCTCCCAGGTGCACTGCTGTTGTGGCATCCCATTCTGTGACTACACCAGCCTCTATTTGCTATAACCCTTTGCACTTATTCTAAAAGTAATTTGGCCTGATAAAGACACTTTTGCTGTGCATAGTACTACTGCTCCCAGGTGCACTGCTGTTGTGGCATCCCATTCTGTGACTACACCAGCCTCTATTTACTATAACCCTTTGCACTTATTCTAAAAGTAATTTGGCCTGATAAAGACACTTTTGCTGTGCATAGTACTACTGCTCCCAGGTGCACTGCTGTTGTGGCATCCCATTCTGTGACTACACCAGCCTCTATTTACTATAACCCTTTGCACTTATTCTAAATGTAATTTGGCCTGATAAAGACACTTTTACTTTGCATAGTACTACTGCTCACAGGTGCACTGCTGTTGTGGCATCCCATTCTGTGACTACACCAGCCTCTATTTACTATAACCCTTTGCACTTATTCTAAAAGTAATTTGGCCTGATAAAGACACTTTTGCTGTGCATAGTACTACGGCTCCCAGGTGCACTGCTGTTGTGGCATCCCATTCCCATGACTACACCAGCCTCTATTTACTATAACCCTTTGCACTTATTCTAAAGGTAATTTGGGCTGATAAAGACACTTTTGCTTTGCATAGTACTACTGCTCCCAGGTGCACTGCGGTTGTGGCATCCCATTCTGTGACTACACCAGCCTCTATTTACTATAACCCTTTGCACTTATTCTAAAGTAATTTGGCCTGATAAGGACACTTTTGCTGTGCATAGTACTACTGCTCCCAGGTGCACTGCGGTTGGGGCATCCCATTCTGTGACTACACCAGCCTCTATTTACTATAACCCTTTGCACTTATTCTAAAAGTAATTTGGCCTGATAAAGACACTTTTGCTGTGCATAGTACTACGGCTCCCAGGTGCACTGCTGTTGTGGCATCCCATTCTGTGACTACACCAGCCTCTATTTACTATAACCCTTTGCACTTATTCTAAAAGTAATTTGGCCTGA
The DNA here is from genome assembly GCA_027917425.1 of Gastrophryne carolinensis. NCBI lineage: Eukaryota > Metazoa > Chordata > Amphibia > Anura > Microhylidae > Gastrophryne > Gastrophryne carolinensis. The sequence continues at coordinate 346,542,527 of CM051237.1, read as the reverse complement.
TAAAGACACTTTTGCTTTGCATAGTACTACTGGTCCCAGGTGCACTGCTGTTGTGGCATCCCATTCTGTGACTACACCAGCCTCTATTTACTATAACCCGGTGCACTTATTCTAAAAGTAATTTGGCCTGATAAAGACACTTTTGCTTTGCATAGTACTACTGCTCCCAGGTGCACTGCTGTTGTGGCATCCCATTCTGTGACTACACCAGCCTCTATTTACTATAACCCTTTGCACTTATTCTAAAAGTAATTTGGCCTGATAAAGACACTTTTGCTGTGCATAATACTGCTCCCAGGTGCACTGCTGTTGTGGCATCCCATTCTGTGACTACACCAGCCTCTATTTGCTATAACCCTTTGCACTTATTCTAAAAGTAATTTGGCCTGATAAAGACACTTTTGCTGTGCATAGTACTACTGCTCCCAGGTGCACTGCTGTTGTGGCATCCCATTCTGTGACTACACCAGCCTCTATTTACTATAACCCTTTGCACTTATTCTAAAAGTAATTTGGCCTGATAAAGACACTTTTGCTGTGCATAGTACTACTGCTCCCAGGTGCACTGCTGTTGTGGCATCCCATTCTGTGACTACACCAGCCTCTATTTACTATAACCCTTTGCACTTATTCTAAATGTAATTTGGCCTGATAAAGACACTTTTACTTTGCATAGTACTACTGCTCACAGGTGCACTGCTGTTGTGGCATCCCATTCTGTGACTACACCAGCCTCTATTTACTATAACCCTTTGCACTTATTCTAAAAGTAATTTGGCCTGATAAAGACACTTTTGCTGTGCATAGTACTACGGCTCCCAGGTGTACTGCTGTTGTGGCATCCCATTCCCATGACTACACCAGCCTCTATTTACTATAACCCTTTGCACTTATTCTAAAGGTAATTTGGGCTGATAAAGACACTTTTGCTTTGCATAGTACTACTGCTCCCAGGTGCACTGCGGTTGTGGCATCCCATTCTGTGACTACACCAGCCTCTATTTACTATAACCCTTTGCACTTATTCTAAAGTAATTTGGCCTGATAAGGACACTTTTGCTGTGCATAGTACTACTGCTCCCAGGTGCACTGCGGTTGGGGCATCCCATTCTGTGACTACACCAGCCTCTATTTACTATAACCCTTTGCACTTATTCTAAAAGTAATTTGGCCTGATAAAGACACTTTTGCTGTGCATAGTACTACGGCTCCCAGGTGCACTGCTGTTGTGGCATCCCATTCTGTGACTACACCAGCCTCTATTTACTATAACCCTTTGCACTTATTCTAAAAGTAATTTGGGCTGATAAAGACACTTTTGCTTTGCATAGTACTACTGCTCCCAGGTGCACTGCGGTTGTGGCATCCCATTCTGTGACTACACCAGCCTCTATTTACTATAACCCTTTGCACTTATTCTAAAAGTAATTTGGCCTGATAAGGACACTTTTGCTGTGCATAGTACTACTGCTCCCAGGTGCACTGCGGTTGGGGCATCCCATTCTGTGACTACACCAGCCTCTATTTACTATAACCCTTTGCACTTATTCTAAAAGTAATTTGGCCTGATAAAGACACTTTTGCTTTGCATAGTACTACTGCTCCCAGGTGCACTGTGGTTGGGGCATCCCATTCTGTGACTACACCAGCCTCTATTTACTATAACCCTTTGCACTTATTCTCAAAGAAATTTGGCCTGATAAAGACACTTTTGCTGTGCATAGTACTGCTGCTCCCAGGTGCACTGCGGTTGGGGCATCCCATTCTGTGACTACACCAGCCTCTATTTACTATAACCCTTTGCACTTATTCTAAAAGTAATTTGGCCTGATAAGGACACTTTTGCTGTGCATAGTACTACTGCTCCCAGGTGCACTGCGGTTGGGGCAACCCATTCTGTGACTACACCAGCCTCTATTTACTATAACCCTTTGCACTTATCCTCCAAGTAATTTGGCCTGATAAAGACACTTTTGCTTTGCATAGTACTACCGCTCCAAGGTGCACTGCTGTTGTGGCATCCCATTCTGTGACTACACCAGCCTCTATTTACTATAACCCTTTGCACTTATTTTAAAAGTAATTTGGGCTGATAAAGACACTTTTGCTTTGCATAGTACTACTGCTCCCAGGTGCACTGCGGTTGTGGCATCCCATTCTGTGACTACACCAGCCTCTATTTACTATAACCCTTTGCACTTATTCTAAAAGTTATTTGGCCTGATAAGGACACTTTTTCTGTGCATAGTACTACTGCTCCCAGGTGCACTGCGGTTGGGGCATCCCATTCTGTGACTACACCAGCCTCTATTTACTATAACCCTTTGCACCTATTCTCAAAGTAATTTGGCCTGATAAAGACACTTTTGCTTTGCATAGTACTACTGCTCCAAGGTGCACTGCTGTTGTGGCATCCCATTCTGTGTCTACACCAGCCTCTATTTACTATAACCCTTTGCACTTATTCTAAAAGTAATTTGGCCTGATAAAGACACTTTTGCTGTGCATAGTACTACAGCTCCCAGGTACACTGCTGTTGTGGCATCCCATTCTGTGACTACACCAGCCTCTATTTACTATAACCCTTTGCACTTATTCTAAAAGTAATTTGGCCTGATAAAGACACTTTTGCTTTGCATAGTACTACTGCTCCCAGGTGCACTGCTGTTGTGGCATCCCATTCTGTGACTACACCAGCCTCTATTTACTATAACCCTTTGCACTTATTCTAAAAGTAATTTGGCCTGATAAAGACACTTTTGCTGTGCATAATACTACTGCTCCCAGGTGCACTGCTGTTGTGGCATCCCATTCTGTGACTACACCAGCCTCTATTTGCTATAACCCTTTGCACTTATTCTAAAAGTAATTTGGCCTGATAAAGACACTTTTGTTGTGCATAGTACTACTGCTCCCAGGTGCACTGCTGTTGTGGCATCCCATTCTGTGTCTACACCAGCCTCTATTTACTATAACCCTTTGCACTTATTCTAAAAGTAATTTGGCCTGATAAAGACACTTTTGCTTTGCATAGTACTACTGCTCCCAGGTGCACTGCTGTTGTGGCATCCCATTCTGTGACTACACCAGCCTCTATTTACTATAACCCTTTGCACTTATTCTAAATGTAATTTGGCCTGATAAAGACACTTTTACTTTGCATAATACTACTGCTCACAGGTGCACTGCTGTTGTGGCATCCCATTCTGTGACTACACCAGCCTCTATTTACTATAACCCTTTGCACTTATTCTAAAAGTAATTTGGCCTGATAAAGACACTTTTGCTGTGCATAGTACTACTGCTCCCAGGTGCACTGCTGTTGTGGCATCCCATTCTGTGACTACACCAGCCTCTATTTACTATAACCCTTTGCACTTATTCTAAAAGTAATTTGGGCTGATAAAGACACTTTTGCTTTGCATAGTACTACTGCTCCCAGGTGCACTGCGGTTGTGGCATCCAATTCTGTGACTACACCAGCCTCTATTTACTATAACCCTTTGCACTTATTCTAAAAGTAATTTGGCCTGATAAGGACACTTTTGCTGTGCATAGTACTACTGCTCCCAGGTGCACTGCGGTTGGGGCATCCCATTCTGTGACTACACCAGCCTCTATTTACTATAACCCTTTGCACTTATTCTAAAAGTAATTTGGCCTGATAAAGACACTTTTGCTGTGCATAGTACTACGGCTCCCAGGTGCACTGCTGTTGTGGCATCCCATTCTGTGACTACACCAGCCTCTATTTACTATAACCCTTTGCACTTATTCTAAAAGTAATTTGGCCTGATAAGGACACTTTTGCTGTGCATAGTACTACTGCTCCCAGGTGCACTGCGGTTGGGGCATCCCATTCTGTGACTACACCAGCCTCTATTTACTATAACCCTTTGCACTTATTCTAAAAGTAATTTGGCCTGATAAAGACACTTTTGCTTTGCATAGTACTACTGCTCCCAGGTGCACTGTGGTTGGGGCATCCCATTCTGTGACTACACCAGCCTCTATTTACTATAACCCTTTGCACTTATTCTAAAAGTAATTTGGCTTGATAAAGACACTTTTGCTGTGCATAGTACTACTGCTCCCAGGTGCACTGCTGTTGTGGCATCCCATTCTGTGACTACACCAGCCTCTATTTACTATAACCCTTTGCACTTATTCTAAAAGTAATTTGGCCTGATAAAGACACTTTTGCTTTGCATAGTACTACTGCTCCCAGGTGCACTGCTGTTGTGGCATCCCATTCTGTGACTACACCAGCCTTTATTTACTATAACCCTTTGCACTTATTCTAAAAGTAATTTGGCCTGATAAAGACACGTTTGCTTTGCATAGTACAACTGCTCCCAGGTGCACTGCGGTTGGGGCATCCCATTGTGTGACTACACCAGCCTCTATTTACTATAACCCTTTGCACTTATTCTAAAAGTAATTTGGCCTGATAAAGACACTTTTGCTTTGCATAGTACTACTGCTCCCAGGTGCACTGCTGTTGTGGCACCCCCTTCTGTGACTACACCAGCCTCTATTTACTATAACCCTTTGCACTTATTCTAAAAGTAAAATGGCCTGATAAAGACATTTTTGCTGTGCATAGTACTACTGCTCCCAGGTGCACTGCTGTTGTGGCATCCCATTCTGTGACTACACCAGCCTCTATTTACTATAACCCTTTGCACTTATTCTAAAAGTAATTTGGCCTGATAAAGACACGTTTGCTTTGCATAGTACTACTGCTCCCAGGTGCACTGCTGTTGTGGCATCCCATTCTGTGACTACACCAGCCTCTATTTACTATAACCCTTTGCACTTATTCTAAAAGTAATTTGGCCTGATAAAGACAATTTTGCTGTGCATAATACTACTGCTCCCAGGTGCACTGCTGTTGTGGCATCCCATTCTGTGACTACACCAGCCTCTATTTACTATAACCCTTTGCACTTATTCTAAAAGTAATTTGGCCTGATAAAGACACTTTTGCTGTGCATAGTACTACTGCTCCCAGGTGCACTGCTGTTGTGGCATCCCATTCTGTGACTACACCAGCCTCTATTTACTATAACCCTTTGCACTTATTCTAAAAGTAATTTGGCCTGATAAAGACACTTTTGCTTTGCATAGTACTACTGCTCCCAGGTGCACTGCTGTTGTGGCATCCCATTCTGTGACTACACCAGCCTCTATTTGCTATAACCCTTTGCACTTATTCTAAAAGTAATTTGGCCTGATAAAGACACTTTTGTTGTGCATAGTACTACTGCTCCCAGGTGCACTGCTGTTGTGGCATCCCATTCTGTGTCTACACCAGCCTCTATTTACTATAACCCTTTGCACTTATTCTAAAAGTAATTTGGGCTGATAAAGACACTTTTGCTTTGCATAGTACTACTGCTCCCAGGTGCACTGCTGTTGTGGCATCCCATTCTGTGACTACACCAGCCTCTATTTACTATAACCCTTTGCACTTATTCTAAATGTAATTTGGCCTGATAAAGACACTTTTACTTTGCATAATACTACTGCTCACAGGTGCACTGCTGTTGTGGCATCCCATTCTGTGACTACACCAGCCTCTATTTACTATAACCCTTTGCACTTATTCTAAAAGTAATTTGGCCTGATAAAGACACTTTTGCTGTGCATAGTACTACTGCTCCCAGGTGCACTGCTGTTGTGGCATCCCATTCTGTGACTACACCAGCCTCTATTTACTATAACCCTTTGCACTTATTCTAAAAGTAATTTGGGCTGATAAAGACACTTTTGCTTTGCATAGTACTACTGCTCCCAGGTGCACTGCGGTTGTGGCATCCAATTCTGTGACTACACCAGCTTCTATTTACTATAACCCTTTGCACTTTTTCTAAAAGTAATTTGGCCTGATAAGGACACTTTTGCTGTGCATAGTACTACTGCTCCCAGGTGCACTGCGGTTCGGGCATCCCATTCTGTGACTACACCAGCCTCTATTTACTATAACCCTTTGCACTTATTCTAAAAGTAATTTGGCCTGATAAAGACACTTTTGCTGTGCATAGTACTACGGCTCCCAGGTGCACTGCTGTTGTGGCATCCCATTCTGTGACTACACCAGCCTCTATTTACTATAACCCTTTGCACTTATTCTAAAAGTAATTTGGGCTGATAAAGACACTTTTGCTTTGCATAGTACTACTGCTCCCAGGTGCACTGCGGTTGTGGCATCCCATTCTGTGACTACACCAGCCTCTATTTACTATAACCCTTTGCACTTATTCTAAAAGTAATTTGGCCTGATAAGGACACTTTTGCTGTGCATAGTACTACTGCTCCCAGGTGCACTGCGGTTGGGGCATCCCATTCTGTGACTACACCAGCCTCTATTTACTATAACCCTTTGCACTTATTCTAAAAGTAATTTGGCCTGATAAAGACACTTTTGCTTTGCATAGTACTACTGCTCCCAGGTGCACTGTGGTTGGGGCATCCCATTCTGTGACTACACCAGCCTCTATTTACTATAACCCTTTGCACTTATTCTAAAAGTAATTTGGCTTGATAAAGACACTTTTGCTGTGCATAGTACTACTGCTCCCAGGTACACTGCTGTTGTGGCATCCCATTCTGTGACTACACCGGCCTCTATTTACTATAACCCTTTGCACTTATTCTAAAAGTAATTTGGCCTGATAAAGACACGTTTGCTTTGCTTAGTACTACTGCTCCCAGGTGCACTGCTGTTGTGGCATCCCATTCTGTGACTACACCAGCCTCTATTTACTATAACCCTTTGCACTTATTCTAAAAGTAATTTGGCCTGATAAAGACACTTTTGCTTTGCATAGTACTACTGCTCCAAGGTGCACTGCTGTTGTGGCATCCCATTCTGTGACTACACCAGCCTTTATTTACTATAACCCTTTGCACTTATTCTAAAAGTAATTTGGCCTGATAAAGACACGTTTGCTTTGCATAGTACAACTGCTCCCAGGTGCACTGCGGTTGGGGCATCCCATTGTGTGACTACACCAGCCTCTATTTACTATAACCCTTTGCACTTATTCTAAAAGTAATTTGGCCTGATAAAGACACTTTTGCTTTGCATTGTACTACTGCTCCCAGGTGCACTGCTGTTGTGGCATCCCATTCTGTGACTACACCAGCCTCTATTTACTATAACCCTTTGCACTTATTCTAAAAGTAATTTGGCCTGATAAAGACACTTTTGCTGTGCATAGTACTACTGCTCCCAGGTGCACTGCTGTTGTGGCATCCCATTCTGTGACTACACCAGCCTCTATTTACTATAACCCTTTGCACTTATTCTAAAAGTAATTTGGCCTGATAAAGACACGTTTGCTTTGCATAGTACTACTGCTCCCAGGTGCACTGCTGTTGTGGCATCCCATTCTGTGACTACACCAGCCTCTATTTACTATAACCCTTTGCACTTATTCTAAAAGTAATTTGGCCTGATAAAGACACTTTTGCTGTGCATAATACTACTGCTCCCAGGTGCACTGCTGTTGTGGCATCCCATTCTGTGACTACACCAGCCTCTATTTACTATAACCCTTTGCACTTTTTCTAAAAGTAATTTGGCCTGATAAAGACACTTTTGCTGTGCATAGTACTACTGCTCCCAGGTGCACTGCTGTTGTGGCATCCCATTCTGTGACTACACCAGCCTCTATTTACTATAACCCTTTGCACTTATTCTAAAAGTAATTTGGCCTGATAAAGACACTTTTGCTTTGCATAGTACTACTGGTCCCAGGTGCACTGCTGTTGTGGCATCCCATTCTGTGACTACACCAGCCTCTATTTACTATAACCCTGTGCACTTATTCTAAAAGTAATTTGGCCTGATAAAGACACTTTTGCTTTGCATAGTACTACTGCTCCCAGGTGCACTGCTGTTGTGGCATCCCATTCTGTGACTACACCAGCCTCTATTTACTATAACCCTTTGCACTTATTCTAAAAGTAATTTGGCCTGATAAAGACACTTTTGCTGTGCATAATACTGCTCCCAGGTGCACTGCTGTTGTGGCATCCCATTCTGTGACTACACCAGCCTCTATTTGCTATAACCCTTTGCACTTATTCTAAAAGTAATTTGGCCTGATAAAGACACTTTTGCTGTGCATAGTACTACTGCTCCCAGGTGCACTGCTGTTGTGGCATCCCATTCTGTGACTACACCAGCCTCTATTTACTATAACCCTTTGCACTTATTCTAAAAGTAATTTGGCCTGATAAAGACACTTTTGCTGTGCATAGTACTACTGCTCCCAGGTGCACTGCTGTTGTGGCATCCCATTCTGTGACTACACCAGCCTCTATTTACTATAACCCTTTGCAGTTATTCTAAATGTAATTTGACCTGATAAAGACACTTTTACTTTGCATAGTACTACTGCTCACAGGTGCACTGCTGTTGTGGCATCCCATTCGGTGACTACACCAGCCTCTATTTACTATAACCCTTTGCACTTATTCTAAAAGTAATTTGGCCTGATAAAGACACTTTTGCTGTGCATAGTACTACGGCACTTATTCTAAAAGTAATTTGGCCTGATAAAGACACTTTTGCTGTGCATAATACTACTGCTCCCAGGTGCACTGCTGTTGTGGCATCCCATTCTGTGACTACACCAGCCTCTATTTACTATAACCCTTTGCACTTATTCTAAAAGTAATTTGGCCTGATAAAGACACTTTTGCTGTGCATAGTACTACTGCTCCCAGGTGCACTGCTGTTGTGGCATCCCATTCTGTGACTACACCAGCCTCTATTTACTATAACCCTTTGCACTTATTCTAAAAGTAATTTGGCCTGATAAAGACACTTTTGCTTTGCATAGTACTACTGGTCCCAGGTGCACTGCTGTTGTGGCATCCCATTCTGTGACTACACCAGCCTCTATTTACTATAACCCTGTGCACTTATTCTAAAAGTAATTTGGCCTGATAAAGACACTTTTGCTTTGCATAGTACTACTGCTCCCAGGTGCACTGCTGTTGTGGCATCCCATTCTGTGACTACACCAGCCTCTATTTACTATAACCCTTTGCACTTATTCTAAAAGTAATTTGGCCTGATAAAGACACTTTTGCTGTGCATAATACTGCTCCCAGGTGCACTGCTGTTGTGGCATCCCATTCTGTGACTACACCAGCCTCTATTTGCTATAACCCTTTGCACTTATTCTAAAAGTAATTTGGCCTGATAAAGACACTTTTGCTGTGCATAGTACTACTGCTCCCAGGTGCACTGCTGTTGTGGCATCCCATTCTGTGACTACACCAGCCTCTATTTACTATAACCCTTTGCACTTATTCTAAAAGTAATTTGGCCTGATAAAGACACTTTTGCTGTGCATAGTACTACTGCTCCCAGGTGCACTGCTGTTGTGGCATCCCATTCTGTGACTACACCAGCCTCTATTTACTATAACCCTTTGCACTTATTCTAAAAGTAATTTGGCCTGATAAAGACACTTTTACTTTGCATAGTACTACTGCTCACAGGTGCACTGCTGTTGTGGCATCCCATTCTGTGACTACACCAGCCTCTATTTACTATAACCCTTTGCACTTATTCTAAAAGTAATTTGGCCTGATAAAGACACTTTTGCTGTGCATAGTACTACGGCTCCCAGGTGCACTGCTGTTGTGGCATCCCATTCCCATGACTACACCAGCCTCTATTTACTATAACCCTTTGCACTTATTCTAAAAGTAATTTGGGCTGATAAAGACACTTTTGCTTTGCATAGTACTACTGCTCCCAGGTGCACTGCGGTTGTGGCATCCCATTCTGTGACTACACCAGCCTCTATTTACTATAACCCTTTGCACTTATTCTAAAAGTAATTTGGCCTGATAAGGACACTTTTGCTGTGCATAGTACTACTGCTCCCAGGTGCACTGCGGTTGGGGCATCCCATTCTGTGACTACACCAGCCTCTATTTACTATAACCCTTTGCACCTATTCTAAAAGTAATTTGGCCTGATAAAGACACTTTTGCTTTGCATAGTACTACTGCTCCCAGGTGCACTGTGGTTGGGGCATCCCATTCTGTGACTACACCAGCCTCTATTTACTATAACCCTTTGCACTTATTCTCAAAGTAATTTGGCCTGATAAAGACACTTTTGCTGTGCATAGTACTACGGCTCCCAGGTGCACTGTGGTTGGGGCATCCCATTCTGTGACTACACCAGCCTCTATTTACTATAACCCTTTGCACTTATTCTAAAAGTAATTTGGCCTGATAAGGACACTTTTGCTGTGCATAGTACTACTGCTCCCAGGTGCACTGCGGTTGTGGCAACCCATTCTGTGACTACACCAGCCTCTATTTACTATAACCCTTTGCACTTATTCTCCAAGTAATTTGGCCTGATAAAGACACTTTTGCTTTGCATAGTACTACCGCTCCAAGGTGCACTGCTGTTGTGGCATCCCATTCTGTGACTACACCAGCCTCTATTTACTATAACCCTTTGCACTTATTTTAAAAGTAATTTGGGCTGATAAAGACACTTTTGCTTTGCATAGTACTACTGCTCCCAGGTGCACTGCGGTTGTGGCATCCCATTCTGTGACTACACCAGCCTCTATTTACTATAACCCTTTGCACTTATTCTAAAAGTTATTTGGCCTGATAAGGACACTTTTTCTGTGCATAGTACTACTGCTCCCAGGTGCACTGCGGTTGGGGCATCCCATTCTGTGACTACACCAGCCTCTATTTACTATAACCCTTTGCACTTATTCTCAAAGTAATTTGGCCTGATAAAGACACTTTTGCTGTGCATAGTACTACTGCTCCCAGGTGCACTGCGGTTGGGGCATCCCATTCTGTGACTACACCAGCCTCTATTTACTATAACCCTTTGCACTTATTCTAAAAGTAATTTGGCCTGATAAAGACACTTTTGCTTTGCATAGTACTACTGCTCCCAAGTGCACTGCTGTTGTGGCATCCCATTCTGTGACTACACCAGCCTCTATTTACTATAACCCTTTGCACTTATTCTAAAAGTAATTTGGCCTGATAAAGACACTTTTGCTGTGCATAGTACTACTGCTCCCAGGTGCACTGCTGTTGTGGCATCCCATTCTGTGACTACACCAGCCTCTATTTACTATAACCCTTTGCACTTATTCTTAAAGTAATTTGGCCTGATAAAGACACTTTTGCTGTGCATAGTACTACTGCTCCCAGGTGCACTGCTGTTGTGGCATCCCATTCTGTGACTACACCAGCCTCTATTTACTATAACCCTTTGCACTTATTCTAAAAGTAATTTGGCCTGATAAAGACACTTTTGCTTTGCATAGTACTACTGGTCCCAGGTGCACTGCTGTTGTGGCATCCCATTCTGTGACTACACCAGCCTCTATTTACTATAACCCTGTGCACTTATTCTAAAAGTAATTTGGCCTGATAAAGACACTTTTGCTTTGCATAGTACTACTGCTCCCAGGTGCACTGCTGTTGTGGCATCCCATTCTGTGACTACACCAGCCTCTATTTACTATAACCCTTTGCACTTATTCTAAAAGTAATTTGGCCTGATAAAGACACTTTTGCTGTGCATAATACTGCTCCCAGGTGCACTGCTGTTGTGGCATCCCATTCTGTGACTACACCAGCCTCTATTTGCTATAACCCTTTGCACTTATTCTAAAAGTAATTTGGCCTGATAAAGACACTTTTGCTGTGCATAGTACTACTGCTCCCAGGTGCACTGCTGTTGTGGCATCCCATTCTGTGACTACACCAGCCTCTATTTACTATAACCCTTTGCACTTATTCTAAAAGTAATTTGGCCTGATAAAGACACTTTTGCTGTGCATAGTACTACTGCTCCCAGGTGCACTGCTGTTGTGGCATCCCATTCTGTGACTACACCAGCCTCTATTTACTATAACCCTTTGCACTTATTCTAAATGTAATTTGGCCTGATAAAGACACTTTTACTTTGCATAGTACTACTGCTCACAGGTGCACTGCTGTTGTGGCATCCCATTCTGTGACTACACCAGCCTCTATTTACTATAACCCTTTGCACTTATTCTAAAAGTAATTTGGCCTGATAAAGACACTTTTGCTGTGCATAGTACTACGGCACTTATTCTAAAAGTAATTTGGCCTGATAAAGACACTTTTGCTGTGCATAATACTACTGCTCCCAGGTGCACTGCTGTTGTGGCATCCCATTCTGTGACTACACCAGCCTCTATTTACTATAACCCTTTGCACTTATTCTAAAAGTAATTTGGCCTGATAAAGACACTTTTGCTGTGCATAGTACTACTGCTCCCAGGTGCACTGCTGTTGTGGCATCCCATTCTGTGACTACACCAGCCTCTATTTACTATAACCCTTTGCACTTATTCTAAAAGTAATTTGGCCTGATGAAGACACTTTTGCTTTGCATAGTACTACTGGTCCCAGGTGCACTGCTGTTGTGGCATCCCATTCTGTGACTACACCAGCCTCTATTTACTATAACCCGGTGCACTTATTCTAAAAGTAATTTGGCCTGATAAAGACACTTTTGCTTTGCATAGTACTACTGCTCCCAGGTGCACTGCTGTTGTGGCATCCCATTCTGTGACTACACCAGCCTCTATTTACTATAACCCTTTGCACTTATTCTAAAAGTAATTTGGCCTGATAAAGACACTTTTGCTGTGCATAATACTGCTCCCAGGTGCACTGCTGTTGTGGCATCCCATTCTGTGACTACACCAGCCTCTATTTGCTACAACCCTTTGCACTTATTCTAAAAGTAATTTGGCCTGATAAAGACACTTTTGCTGTGCATAGTACTACTGCTCCCAGGTGCACTGCTGTTGTGGCATCCCATTCTGTGACTACACCAGCCTCTATTTACTATAACCCTTTGCACTTATTCTAAAAGTAATTTGGCCTGATAAAGACACTTTTGCTGTGCATAGTACTACTGCTCCCAGGTGCACTGCTGTTGTGGCATCCCATTCTGTGACTACACCAGCCTCTATTTACTATAACCCTTTGCACTTATTCTAAATGTAATTTGGCCTGATAAAGACACTTTTACTTTGCATAGTACTACTGCTCACAGGTGCACTGCTGTTGTGGCATCCCATTCTGTGACTACACCAGCCTCTATTTACTATAACCCTTTGCACTTATTCTAAAAGTAATTTGGCCTGATAAAGACACTTTTGCTGTGCATAGTACTACGGCTCCCAGGTGCACTGCTGTTGTGGCATCCCATTCCCATGACTACACCAGCCTCTATTTACTATAACCCTTTGCACTTATTCTAAAGGTAATTTGGGCTGATAAAGACACTTTTGCTTTGCATAGTACTACTGCTCCCAGGTGCACTGCGGTTGTGGCATCCTATTCTGTGACTACACCAGCCTCTATTTACTATAACCCTTTGCACTTATTCTAAAGTAATTTGGCCTGATAAGGACACTTTTGCTGTGCATAGTACTACTGCTCCCAGGTGCACTGCGGTTGGGGCATCCCATTCTGTGACTACACCAGCCTCTATTTACTATAACCCTTTGCACTTATTCTAAAAGTAATTTGGCCTGATAAAGACACTTTTGCTGTGCATAGTACTACGGCTCCCAGGTGCACTGCTGTTGTGGCATCCCATTCTGTGACTACACCAGCCTCTATTTACTATAACCCTTTGCACTTATTCTAAAAGTAATTTGGCCTGATAAAGACACTTTTGCTTTGCATAGTACTACTGGTCCCAGGTGCACTGCTGTTGTGGCATCCCATTCTGTGACTACACCAGCCTCTATTTACTATAACCCGGTGCACTTATTCTAAAAGTAATTTGGCCTGATAAAGACACTTTTGCTTTGCATAGTACTACTGCTCCCAGGTGCACTGCTGTTGTGGCATCCCATTCTGTGACTACACCAGCCTCTATTTACTATAACCCTTTGCACTTATTCTAAAAGTAATTTGGCCTGATAAAGACACTTTTGCTGTGCATAATACTGCTCCCAGGTGCACTGCTGTTGTGGCATCCCATTCTGTGACTACACCAGCCTCTATTTGCTATAACCCTTTGCACTTATTCTAAAAGTAATTTGGCCTGATAAAGACACTTTTGCTGTGCATAGTACTACTGCTCCCAGGTGCACTGCTGTTGTGGCATCCCATTCTGTGACTACACCAGCCTCTATTTACTATAACCCTTTGCACTTATTCTAAAAGTAATTTGGCCTGATAAAGACACTTTTGCTGTGCATAGTACTACTGCTCCCAGGTGCACTGCTGTTGTGGCATCCCATTCTGTGACTACACCAGCCTCTATTTACTATAACCCTTTGCACTTATTCTAAATGTAATTTGGCCTGATAAAGACACTTTTACTTTGCATAGTACTACTGCTCACAGGTGCACTGCTGTTGTGGCATCCCATTCTGTGACTACACCAGCCTCTATTTACTATAACCCTTTGCACTTATTCTAAAAGTAATTTGGCCTGATAAAGACACTTTTGCTGTGCATAGTACTACGGCTCCCAGGTGTACTGCTGTTGTGGCATCCCATTCCCATGACTACACCAGCCTCTATTTACTATAACCCTTTGCACTTATTCTAAAGGTAATTTGGGCTGATAAAGACACTTTTGCTTTGCATAGTACTACTGCTCCCAGGTGCACTGCGGTTGTGGCATCCCATTCTGTGACTACACCAGCCTCTATTTACTATAACCCTTTGCACTTATTCTAAAGTAATTTGGCCTGATAAGGACACTTTTGCTGTGCATAGTACTACTGCTCCCAGGTGCACTGCGGTTGGGGCATCCCATTCTGTGACTACACCAGCCTCTATTTACTATAACCCTTTGCACTTATTCTAAAAGTAATTTGGCCTGATAAAGACACTTTTGCTGTGCATAGTACTACGGCTCCCAGGTGCACTGCTGTTGTGGCATCCCATTCTGTGACTACACCAGCCTCTATTTACTATAACCCTTTGCACTTATTCTAAAAGTAATTTGGGCTGATAAAGACACTTTTGCTTTGCATAGTACTACTGCTCCCAGGTGCACTGCGGTTGTGGCATCCCATTCTGTGACTACACCAGCCTCTATTTACTATAACCCTTTGCACTTATTCTAAAAGTAATTTGGCCTGATAAGGACACTTTTGCTGTGCATAGTACTACTGCTCCCAGGTGCACTGCGGTTGGGGCATCCCATTCTGTGACTACACCAGCCTCTATTTACTATAACCCTTTGCACTTATTCTAAAAGTAATTTGGCCTGATAAAGACACTTTTGCTTTGCATAGTACTACTGGTCCCAGGTGCACTGT
Organism: Gastrophryne carolinensis; assembly: GCA_027917425.1. NCBI lineage: Eukaryota > Metazoa > Chordata > Amphibia > Anura > Microhylidae > Gastrophryne > Gastrophryne carolinensis. Next base: position 346,527,180 of record CM051237.1, on the reverse strand, counting down.
GGTTGGGGCATCCCATTCTGTGACTACACCAGCCTCTATTTACTATAACCCTTTGCACTTATTCTCAAAGTAATTTGGCCTGATAAAGACACTTTTGCTGTGCATAGTACTACTGCTCCCAGGTGCACTGCGGTTGGGGCATCCCATTCTGTGACTACACCAGCCTCTATTTACTATAACCCTTTGCACTTATTCTAAAAGTAATTTGGCCTGATAAGGACACTTTTGCTGTCCATAGTACTACTGCTCCCAGGTGCACTGCGGTTGTGGCAACCCATTCTGTGACTACACCAGCCTCTATTTACTATAACCCTTTGCACTTATTCTCCAAGTAATTTGGCCTGATAAAGACACTTTTGCTTTGCATAGTACTACCGCTCCAAGGTGCACTGCTGTTGTGGCATCCCATTCTGTGACTACACCAGCCTCTATTTACTATAACCCTTTGCACTTATTTTAAAAGTAATTTGGGCTGATAAAGACACTTTTGCTTTGCATAGTACTACTGCTCCCAGGTGCACTGCGGTTGTGGCATCCCATTCTGTGACTACACCAGCCTCTATTTACTATAACCCTTTGCACTTATTCTAAAAGTTATTTGGCCTGATAAGGACACTTTTTCTGTGCATAGTACTACTGCTCCCAGGTGCACTGCGGTTGGGGCATCCCATTCTGTGACTACACCAGCCTCTATTTACTATAACCCTTTGCACTTATTCTCAAAGTAATTTGGCCTGATAAAGACACTTTTGCTGTGCATAGTACTACTGCTCCCAGGTGCACTGCGGTTGGGGCATCCCATTCTGTGACTACACCAGCCTCTATTTACTATAACCCTTTGCACTTATTCTAAAAGTAATTTGGCCTGATAAAGACACTTTTGCTTTGCATAGTACTACTGCTCCCAGGTGCACTGCGGTTGGGGCATCCCATTCTGTGACTACACCAGCCTCTATTTACTATAACCCTTTGCACTTATTCTCAAAGTAATTTGGCCTGATAAAGACACTTTTGCTGTGCATAGTACTACTGCTCCCAGGTGCACTGCGGTTGGGGCATCCCATTCTGTGACTACACCAGCCTCTATTTACTATAACCCTTTGCACTTATACTAAAAGTAATTTGGCCTGATAAGGACACTTTTGCTGTGCATAGTACTACTGCTCCCAGGTGCACTGCGGTTGGGGCATCCCATTCTGTGACTACACCAGCCTCTATTTACTATAAACCTTTGCACTTATTCTCCAAGTAATTTGGCCTGATAAAGACACTTTTGCTTTGCATAGTACTACCGCTCCAAGGTGCACTGCTGTTGTGGCATCCCATTCTGTGACTACACCAGCCTCTATTTACTATAACCCTTTGCACTTATTTTAAAAGTAATTTGGGCTGATAAAGACACTTTTGCTTTGCATAGTACTACTGCTCCCAGGTGCACTGCGGTTGTGGCATCCCATTCTGTGACTATACCAGCCTCTATTTACTATAACCCTTTGCACTTATTCTAAAAGTAATTTGGCCTGATAAGGACACTTTTTCTGTGCATAGTACTACTGCTCCCAGGTGCACTGCGGTTGGGGCATCCCATTCTGTGACTACACCAGCCTCTATTTACTATAACCCTTTGCACTTATTCTCAAAGTAATTTGGCCTGATAAAGACACTTTTGCTGTGCATAGTACTACTGCTCCCAGGTGCACTGCGGTTGGGGCATCCCATTCTGTGACTACACCAGCCTCTATTTACTATAACCCTTTGCACTTATTCTAAAAGTAATTTGGGCTGATAAAGACACTTTTGCTTTGCATAGTACTACTGCTCCCAGGTGCACTGCGGATGGGGAATCCCATTCTGTGACTACACCAGCCTCTATTTACTATAACCCTTTGCACTTATTCTCAAAGTAATTTGGCCTGATAAAGACACTTTTGCTTTGCATAGTACTACTGCTCCAAGGAGCACTGCTGTTGTGGCATCCCATTCTGTGACTACACCAGCCTCTATTTACAATAACCCTTTGCACTTATTCTAAAAGTAATTTGGCCTGATAAAGACACTTTTGCTTTGCATAGTACTACTGCTCCCAGGTGCACTGCTGTTGTGGCATCCCATTCTGTGACTACACCAGCCTCTATTTACTATAACCCTTTGCACTTATTCTAAAAGTAATTTGGCCTGATAAAGACACTTTTGCTAAGCATAGTACTACGGCTCCCAGGTGCACTGCTGTTGTGGCATCCCATTCTGTGACTACACCAGCCTCTATTTACTATAACCCTTTGCACTTATTCTAAAAGTAATTTGGGCTGATAAAGACACTTTTGCTTTGCATAGTACTACTGCTCCCAGGCGCACTGTGGTTGGGGCATCCCATTCTGTGACTACACCAGCCTCTATTTACTATAACCCTTTGCACTAATTCTCAAAGTAATTTGGCCTGATAAAGACACTTTTGCTGTGCATAGTGCTACTGCTCCCAGGTGCACTGCTGTTGGGGCATCCCATTCTGTGACTACACCAGCCTCTATTTACTATAACCCTTTGCACTTATTCTAAAAGTAATTTGGCCTGATAAAGACACTTTTGCTTTGCATAGTACTACTGCTCCCAGGTGCACTGCGGTTGGGGCATCCCATTCTGTGACTATACCAGCCTCTATTTACTATAACCCTTTGCACTTATTCTCAAAGTAATTTGGCCTGATAAAGACACTTTTGCTTTGCATAGTACTACTGCTCCAAGGTGCACTGCTTTTGTGGCATCCCATTCTGTGACTACACCAGCCTCTATTTACAATAAACCTTTGCACTTATTCTAAAAGTAATTTGGCCTGATAAAGACACTTTTGCTTTGCATAGTACTACTGCTCCCAGGTGCACTGCTGTTGTGGCATCCCATTCTGTGACTACACCAGCCTCTATTTACTATAACCCTTTGCACTTATTCTAAAAGTAATTTGGCCTGATAAAGACACTTTTGCTGAGCATAGTACTACGGCTCCCAGGTGCACTGCTGTTGTGGCATCCCATTCTGTGACTACACCAGCCTCTATTTACTATAACCCTTTGCACTTATTCTAAAAGTAATTTGGGCTGATAAAGACACTTTTGCTTTGCATAGTACTACTGCTCCCAGGCGCACTGTGGTTGGGGCATCCCATTCTGTGACTACACCAGCCTCTATTTACTATAACCCTTTGCACTAGTTCTCAAAGTAATTTGGCCTGATAAAGACACTTTTGCTGTGCATAGTGCTACTGCTCCCAGGTGCACTGCTGTTGGGGCATCCCATTCTGTGACTACACCAGCCTCTATTTACTATAACCCTTTGCACTTATTCTAAAAGTAATTTGGCCTGATAAAGACACTTTTGCTTTGCATAGTACTACTGCTCCCAGGTGCACTGCGGTTGGGGCATCCCATTCTGTGACTACACCAGCCTCTATTTACTATAACCCTTTGCACTTATTCTCAAAGTAATTTGGCCTGATAAAGACACTTTTGCTTTGCATAGTACTACTGCTCCCAGGTGCACTGCGGATGGGGAATCCCATTCTGTGACTACACCAGCCTCTATTTACTATAACCCTTTGCACTTATTCTCAAAGTAATTTGGCCTGATAAAGACACTTTTGCTTTGCATAGTACTACTGCTCCAAGGTGCACTGCTGTTGTGGCATCCCATTCTGTGACTACACCAGCCTCTATTTACAATAACCCTTTGCACTTATTCTAAAAGTAATTTGGCCTGATAAAGACACTTTTGCTTTGCATAGTACTACTGCTCCCAGGTGCACTGCTGTTGTGACATTCCATTCTGTGACTACACCAGCCTCTATTTACTATAACCCTTTGCACTTATTCTAAAAGTAATTTGGCCTGATAAAGACACTTTTGCTTTGCATAGTACTACTGCTCCCAGGTGCACTGCTGTTGTGGCATCCCATTCTGTGACTACACCAGCCTCTATTTACTATAACCCTTTGCACTTATTCTCCAAGTAATTTGGCCTGATAAAGACACTTTTGCTTTGCATAGTACTACCGCTCCAAGGTGCACTGCTGTTGTGGCATCCCATTCTGTGACTACACCAGCCTCTATTTACTATAACCCTTTGCACTTATTTTAAAAGTAATTTGGGCTGATAAAGACACTTTTGCTTTGCATAGTACTACTGCTCCCAGGTGCACTGCGGTTGTGGCATCCCATTCTGTGACTACACCAGCCTCTATTTACTATAACCCTTTGCACTTATTCTAAAAGTAATTTGGCCTGATAAGGACACTTTTTCTGTGCATAGTACTACTGCTCCCAGGTGCACTGCGGTTGGGGCATCCCATTCTGTGACTACACCAGCCTCTATTTACTATAACCCTTTGCACTTATTCTCAAAGTAATTTGGCCTGATAAAGACACTTTTGCTGTGCATAGTACTACTGCTCCCAGGTGCACTGCGGTTGGGGCATCCCATTCTGTGACTACACCAGCCTCTATTTACTATAACCCTTTGCACTTATTCTAAAAGTAATTTGGCCTGATAAAGACACTTTTGCTTTGCATAGTACTACTGCTCCCAGGTGCACTGCGGATGGGGAATCCCATTCTGTGACTACACCAGCCTCTATTTACTATAACCCTTTGCACTTATTCTCAAAGTAATTTGGCCTGATAAAGACACTTTTGCTTTGCATAGTACTACTGCTCCAAGGTGCACTGCTGTTGTGGCATCCCATTCTGTGACTACACCAGCCTCTATTTACAATAACCCTTTGCACTTATTCTAAAAGTAATTTGGCCTGATAAAGACACTTTTGCTTTGCATAGTGCTACTGCTCCCAGGTGCACTGCTGTTGTGGCATCCCATTCTGTGACTACACCAGCCTCTATTTACTATAACCCTTTGCACTTATTCTAAAAGTAATTTGGCCTGATAAAGACACTTTTGCTGAGCATAGTACTACGGCTCCCAGGTGCACTGCTGTTGTGGCATCCCATTCTGTGACTACACCAGCCTCTATTTACTATAACCCTTTGCACTTATTCTAAAAGTAATTTGGGCTGATAAAGACACTTTTGCTTTGCATAGTACTACTGCTCCCAGGCGCACTGTGGTTGGGGCATCCCATTCTGTGACTACACCAGCCTCTATTTACTATAACCCTTTGCACTTATTCTCAAAGTAATTTGGCCTGATAAAGACACTTTTGCTTTGCATAGTACTACTGCTCCCAGGTGCACTGCTGTTGTGGCATCCCATTCTGTGACTACACCAGCCTCTATTTACTATAACCCTTTGCACTTATTCTCAAAGTAATTTGGCCTGATAAAGACACTTTTGCTTTGCATAGTACTACTGCTCCCAGGTGCACTGCTGTTGTGGCATCCCATTCTGTGACTACACCAGCCTCTATTTACTATAACCCTTTGCACTTATTCTAAAAGTAATTTGGCCTGATAAAGACACTTTTGCTGTGCATAGTACTACTGCTCCCAGGTGCACTGCTGTTGTGGCATCCCATTCTGTGACTACACCAGCCTCTATTTACTATAACCCTTTGCACTTATTCTAAATGTAATTTGGCCTGATAAAGACACTTTTACTTTGCATAGTACTACTGCTCACAGGTGCACTGCTGTTGTGGCATCCCATTCTGTGACTACACCAGCCTCTATTTACTATAACCCTTTGCACTTATTCTAAAAGTAATTTGGCCTGATAATGACACTTTTGCTGTGCATAATACTGCTCCCAGGTGCACTGCTGTTGTGGCATCCCATTCTGTGACTACACCAGCCTCTATTTGCTATAACCCTTTGCACTTATTCTAAAAGTAATTTGGCCTGATAAAGACACTTTTGCTGTGCATAGTACTACTGCTCCCAGGTGCACTGCTGTTGTGGCATCCCATTCTGTGACTACACCAGCCTCTATTTACTATAACCCTTTGCACTTATTCTAAAAGTAATTTGGCCTGATAAAGACACTTTTGCTGTGCATAGTACTACTGCTCCCAGGTGCACTGCTGTTGTGGCATCCCATTCTGTGACTACACCAGCCTCTATTTACTATAACCCTTTGCACTTATTCTAAATGTAATTTGGCCTGATAAAGACACTTTTACTTTGCATAGTACTACTGCTCACAGGTGCACTGCTGTTGTGGCATCCCATTCTGTGACTACACCGGCCTCTATTTACTATAACCCTTTGCACTTATTCTAAAAGTAATTTGGCCTGATAAAGACACTTTTGCTTTGCATAGTACTACTGCTCCCAGGTGCACTGCTGTTGTGGCATCCCATTCTGTGACTACACCAGCCTCTATTTACTATAACCCTTTGCACTTATTCTAAAAGTAATTTGGCCTGATAAAGACACTTTTGCTGTGCATAGTACTACTGCTCCCAGGTGCACTGCTGTTGTGGCATCCCATTCTGTGACTACACCAGCCTCTATTTAATATAACCCTTTGCACTTATTCTAAAAGTAATTTGGCCTGATAAAGACACGTTTGCTTTGCATAGTACTACTGCTCCCAGGTGCACTGCTGTTGTGGCATCCCATTCTGTGACTACACCAGCCTCTATTTACTATAACCCTTTGCACTTATTCTAAAAGTAATTTGGCCTGATAAAGACACTTTTGCTGTGCATAATACTACTGCTCCCAGGTGCACTGCTGTTGTGGCATCCCATTCTGTGACTACACCAGCCTCTATTTACTATAACCCTTTGCACTTATTCTAAAAGTAATTTGGCCTGATAAAGACACTTTTATTGTGCATAGTACTACTGCTCCCAGGTGCACTGCTGTTGTGGCATCCCATTCTGTGACTACACCAGCCTCTATTTACTATAACCCTTTGCACTTATTCTAAAAGTAATTTGGCCTGATAAAGACACTTTTGCTTTGCATAGTACTACTGCTCCCAGGTGCACTGCTGTTGTGGCATCCCATTCTGTGACTACACCAGCCTCTATTTACTATAACCCTGTGCACTTATTCTAAAAGTAATTTGGCCTGATAAAGACACTTTTGCTTTGCATAGTACTACTGCTCCCAGGTGCACTGCTGTTGTGGCATCCCATTCTGTGACTACACCAGCCTCTATTTAGTATAACCCTTTGCACTTATTCTAAAAGTAATTTGGCCTGATAAAGACACTTTTGCTGTGCATAATACTGCTCCCAGGTGCACTGCTGTTGTGGCATCCCATTCTGTGACTACACCAGCCTCTATTTGCTATAACCCTTTGCACTTATTCTAAAAGTAATTTGGCCTGATAAAGACACTTTTGCTGTGCATAGTACTACTGCTCCCAGGTGCACTGCTGTTGTGGCATCCCATTCTGTGACTACACCAGCCTCTATTTACTATAACCCTTTGCACTTATTCTAAAAGTAATTTGGCCTGATAAAGACACTTTTGCATTGCATAGTACTACTGCTCCCAGGTGCACTGCTGTTGTGGCATCCCATTCTGTGACTACACCAGCCTCTATTTACTATAACCCTTTGCACTTATTCTAAATGTAATTTGGCCTGATAAAGACACTTTTACTTTGCATAGTACTACTGCTCACAGGTGCACTGCTGTTGTGGCATCCCATTCTGTGACTACACCAGCCTCTATTTACTATAACCCTTTGCACTTATTCTAAAAGTAATTTGGCCTGATAATGACACTTTTGCTGTGCATAATACTGCTCCCAGGTGCACTGCTGTTGTGGCATCCCATTCTGTGACTACACCAGCCTCTATTTGCTATAACCCTTTGCACTTATTCTAAAAGTAATTTGGCCTGATAAAGACACTTTTGCTGTGCATAGTACTACTGCTCCCAGGTGCACTGCTGTTGTGGCATCCCATTCTGTGACTACACCAGCCTCTATTTACTATAACCCTTTGCACTTATTCTAAAAGTAATTTGGCCTGATAAAGACACTTTTGCTGTGCATAGTACTACTGCTCCCAGGTGCACTGCTGTTGTGGCATCCCATTCTGTGACTACACCAGCCTCTATTTACTATAACCCTTTGCACTTATTCTAAAAGTAATTTGGCCTGATAAAGACACTTTTGCTGTGCATAGTACTACTGCTCCCAGGTGCACTGCTGTTGTGGCATCCCATTCTGTGACTACACCAGCCTCTATTTACTATAACCCTTTGCACTTATTCTAAAAGTAATTTGGCCTGATAAAGACACTTTTGCATTGCATAGTACTACTGCTCCCAGGTGCACTGCTGTTGTGGCATCCCATTCTGTGACTACACCAGCCTCTATTTACTATAACCCTTTGCACTTATTCTAAATGTAATTTGGCCTGATAAAGACACTTTTACTTTGCATAGTACTACTGCTCACAGGTGCACTGCTGTTGTGGCATCCCATTCTGTGACTACACCAGCCTCTATTTACTATAACCCTTTGCACTTATTCTAAAAGTAATTTGGCCTGATAATGACACTTTTGCTGTGCATAATACTGCTCCCAGGTGCACTGCTGTTGTGGCATCCCATTCTGTGACTACACCAGCCTCTATTTGCTATAACCCTTTGCACTTATTCTAAAAGTAATTTGGCCTGATAAAGACACTTTTGCTGTGCATAGTACTACTGCTCCCAGGTGCACTGCTGTTGTGGCATCCCATTCTGTGACTACACCAGCCTCTATTTACTATAACCCTTTGCACTTATTCTAAAAGTAATTTGGCCTGATAAAGACACTTTTGCTGTGCATAGTACTACTGCTCCCAGGTGCACTGCTGTTGTGGCATCCCATTCTGTGACTACACCAGCCTCTATTTACTATAACCCTTTGCACTTATTCTAAATGTAATTTGGCCTGATAAAGACACTTTTACTTTGCATAGTACTACTGCTCACAGGTGCACTGCTGTTGTGGCATCCCATTCTGTGACTACACCAGCCTCTATTTACTATAACCCTTTGCACTTATTCTAAAAGTAATTTGGCCTGATAAAGACACTTTTGCTTTGCATAGTACTACTGCTCCCAGGTGCACTGCTGTTGTGGCATCCCATTCTGTGACTACACCAGCCTCTATTTACTATAACCCTTTGCACTTATTCTAAAAGTAATTTGGCCTGATAAAGACACTTTTGCTGTGCATAGTACTACTGCTCCCAGGTGCACTGCTGTTGTGGCATCCCATTCTGTGACTACACCAGCCTCTATTTAATATAACCCTTTGCACTTATTCTAAAAGTAATTTGGCCTGATAAAGACACGTTTGCTTTGCATAGTACTACTGCTCCCAGGTGCACTGCTGTTGTGGCATCCCATTCTGTGACTACACCAGCCTCTATTTACTATAACCCTTTGCACTTATTCTAAAAGTAATTTGGCCTGATAAAGACACTTTTGCTGTGCATAATACTACTGCTCCCAGGTGCACTGCTGTTGTGGCATCCCATTCTGTGACTACACCAGCCTCTATTTACTATAACCCTTTGCACTTATTCTAAAAGTAATTTGGCCTGATAAAGACACTTTTATTGTGCATAGTACTACTGCTCCCAGGTGCACTGCTGTTGTGGCATCCCATTCTGTGACTACACCAGCCTCTATTTACTATAACCCTTTGCACTTATTCTAAAAGTAATTTGGCCTGATAAAGACACTTTTGCTTTGCATAGTACTACTGCTCCCAGGTGCACTGCTGTTGTGGCATCCCATTCTGTGACTACACCAGCCTCTATTTACTATAACCCTGTGCACTTATTCTAAAAGTAATTTGGCCTGATAAAGACACTTTTGCTTTGCATAGTACTACTGCTCCCAGGTGCACTGCTGTTGTGGCATCCCATTCTGTGACTACACCAGCCTCTATTTAGTATAACCCTTTGCACTTATTCTAAAAGTAATTTGGCCTGATAAAGACACTTTTGCTGTGCATAATACTGCTCCCAGGTGCACTGCTGTTGTGGCATCCCATTCTGTGACTACACCAGCCTCTATTTGCTATAACCCTTTGCACTTATTCTAAAAGTAATTTGGCCTGATAAAGACACTTTTGCTGTGCATAGTACTACTGCTCCCAGGTGCACTGCTGTTGTTGCATCCCATTCTGTGACTACACCAGCCTCTATTTACTATAACCCTTTGCACTTATTCTAAAAGTAATTTGGCCTGATAAAGACACTTTTGCGTTGCATAGTACTACTGCTCCCAGGTGCACTGCTGTTGTGGCATCCCATTCTGTGACTACACCAGCCTCTATTTACTATAACCCTTTGCACTTATTCTAAATGTAATTTGGCCTGATAAAGACACTTTTACTTTGCATAGTACTACTGCTCACAGGTGCACTGCTGTTGTGGCATCCCATTCTGTGACTACACCAGCCTCTATTTACTATAACCCTTTGCACTTATTCTAAAAGTAATTTGGCCTGATAATGACACTTTTGCTGTGCATAATACTGCTCCCAGGTGCACTGCTGTTGTGGCATCCCATTCTGTGACTACACCAGCCTCTATTTGCTATAACCCTTTGCACTTATTCTAAAAGTAATTTGGCCTGATAAAGACACTTTTGCTGTGCATAGTACTACTGCTCCCAGGTGCACTGCTGTTGTGGCATCCCATTCTGTGACTACACCAGCCTCTATTTACTATAACCCTTTGCACTTATTCTAAAAGTAATTTGGCCTGATAAAGACACTTTTGCTGTGCATAGTACTACTGCTCCCAGGTGCACTGCTGTTGTGGCATCCCATTCTGTGACTACACCAGCCTCTATTTACTATAACCCTTTGCACTTATTCTAAATGTAATTTGGCCTGATAAAGACACTTTTACTTTGCATAGTACTACTGCTCACAGGTGCACTGCTGTTGTGGCATCCCATTCTGTGACTACACCAGCCTCTATTTATTATAACCCTTTGCACTTATTCTAAAAGTAATTTGGCCTGATAAAGACACTTTTGCTTTGCATAGTACTACTGCTCCCAGGTGCACTGCTGTTGTGGCATCCCATTCTGTGACTACACCAGCCTCTATTTACTATAACCCTTTGCACTTATTCTAAAAGTAATTTGGCCTGATAAAGACACTTTTGCTGTGCATAGTACTACTGCTCCCAGGTGCACTGCTGTTGTGGCATCCCATTCTGTGACTACACCAGCCTCTATTTAATATAACCCTTTGCACTTATTCTAAAAGTAATTTGGCCTGATAAAGACACGTTTGCTTTGCATAGTACTACTGCTCCCAGGTGCACTGCTGTTGTGGCATCCCATTCTGTGACTACACCAGCCTCTATTTACTATAACCCTTTGCACTTATTCTAAAAGTAATTTGGCCTGATAAAGACACTTTTGCTGTGCATAATACTACTGCTCCCAGGTGCACTGCTGTTGTGGCATCCCATTCTGTGACTACACCAGCCTCTATTTACTATAACCCTTTGCACTTATTCTAAAAGTAATTTGGCCTGATAAAGACACTTTTATTGTGCATAGTACTACTGCTCCCAGGTGCACTGCTGTTGTGGCATCCCATTCTGTGACTACACCAGCCTCTATTTACTATAACCCTTTGCACTTATTCTAAAAGTAATTTGGCCTGATAAAGACACTTTTGCTTTGCATAGTACTACTGCTCCCAGGTGCACTGCTGTTGTGGCATCCCATTCTGTGACTACACCAGCCTCTATTTACTATAACCCTGTGCACTTATTCTAAAAGTAATTTGGCCTAATAAAGACACTTTTGCTTTGCATAGTACTACTGCTCCCAGGTGCACTGCTGTTGTGGCATCCCATTCTGTGACTACACCAGCCTCTATTTACTATAACCCTTTGCACTTATTCTAAAAGTAATTTGGCCTGATAAAGACACTTTTGCTGTGCATAATACTGCTCCCAGGTGCACTGCTGTTGTGGCATCCCATTCTGTGACTACACCAGCCTCTATTTGCTATAACCCTTTGCACTTATTCTAAAAGTAATTTGGGCTGATAAAGACACTTTTGCTGTGCATAGTACTACTGCTCCCAGGTGCACTGCTGTTGTGGCATCCCATTCTGTGACTACACCAGCCTCTATTTACTATAACCCTTTGCACTTATTCTAAAAGTAATTTGGCCTGATAAAGACACTTTTGCTTTGCATAGTACTACTGCTCCCAGGAGCACTGCTGTTGTGGCATCCCATTCTGTGACTACACCAGCCTCTATTTACTATAACCCTTTGCACTTATTCTAAAAGTAATTTGGCCTGATAAAGACACTTTTGCTGTGCATAATACTGCTCCCAGGTGCACTGCTGTTGTGGCATCCCATTCTGTGACTACACCAGCCTCTATTTGCTATAACCCTTTGCACTTATTCTAAAAGTAATTTGGCCTGATAAAGACACTTTTGCTGTGCATAGTACTACTGCTCCCAGGTGCACTGCTGTTGTGGCATCCCATTCTGTGACTACACCAGCCTCTATTTACTATAACCCTTTGCACTTATTCTAAAAGTAATTTGGCCTGATAAAGACACTTTTGCTGTGCATAGTACTACTGCTCCCAGGTGCACTGCTGTTGTGGCATCCCATTCTGTGACTACACCAGCCTCTATTTACTATAACCCTTTGCACTTATTCTAAATGTAATTTGGCCTGATAAAGACACTTTTACTTTGCATAGTACTACTGCTCACAGGTGCACTGCTGTTGTGGCATCCCATTCTGTGACTACACCAGCCTCTATTTACTATAACCCTTTGCACTTATTCTAAAAGTAATTTGGCCTGATAAAGACACTTTTGCTGTGCATAGTACTACGGCTCCCAGGTGCACTGCTGTTGTGGCATCCCATTCCCGTGACTACACCAGCCTCTATTTACTATAACCCTTTGCACTTATTCTAAAGGTAATTTGGGCTGATAAAGACACTTTTGCTTTGCATAGTACTACTGCTCCCAGGTGCACTGCGGTTGTGGCATCCCATTCTGTGACTACACCAGCCTCTATTTACTATAACCCTTTGCACTTATTCTAAAAGTAATTTGGCCTGATAAGGACACTTTTGCTGTGCATAGTACTACTGCTCCCAGGTGCACTGCGGTTGGGGCATCCCATTCTGTGACTACACCAGCCTCTATTTACTATAACCCTTTGCACTTATTCTAAAAGTAATTTGGCCTGATAAAGACACTTTTGCTGTGCATAGTACTACGGCTCCCAGGTGCACTGCTGTTGTGGCATCCCATTCTGTGACTACACCAGCCTCTATTTACTATAACCCTTTGCACTTATTCTAAAAGTAATTTGGGCTGATAAAGACACTTTTGCTTTGCATAGTACTACTGCTCCCAGGTGCACTGCGGTTGTGGCATCCCATTCTGTGACTACACCAGCCTCTATTTACTATAACCCTTTGCACTTATTCTAAAAGTAATTTGGCCTGATAAGGACACTTTTGCTGTGCATAGTACTACTGCTCCCAGGTGCACTGCGGTTGGGGCATCCCATTCTGTGACTACACCAGCCTCTATTTACTATAACCCTTTGCACTTATTCTAAAAGTAATTTGGCCTGATAAAGACACTTTTGCTTTGCATAGTACTACTGCTCCCAGGTGCACTGTGGTTGGGGCATCCCATTCTGTGACTACACCAGCCTCTATTTACTATAACCCTTTGCACTTATTCTCAAAGAAATTTGGCCTGATAAAGACACTTTTGCTGTGCATAGTACTGCTGCTCCCAGGTGCACTGCGGTTGGGGCATCCCATTCTGTGACTACACCAGCCTCTATTTACTATAACCCTTTGCACTTATTCTAAAAGTAATTTGGCCTGAAAAGGACACTTTTGCTGTGCATAGTACTACTGCTCCCAGGTGCACTGCGGTTGGGGCAACCCATTCTGTGACTACACCAGCCTCTATTTACTATAACCCTTTGCACTTATTCTCCAAGTAATTTGGCCTGATAAAGACACTTTTGCTTTGCATAGTACTACCGCTCCAAGGTGCACTGCTGTTGTGGCATCCCATTCTGTGACTACACCAGCCTCTATTTACTATAACCCTTTGCACTTATTTTAAAAGTAATTTGGGCTGATAAAGACACTTTTGCTTTGCATAGTACTACTGCTCCCAGGTGCACTGCGGTTGTGGCATCCCATTCTGTGACTACACCAGCCTCTATTTACTATAACCCTTTGCACTTATTCTAAAAGTTATTTGGCCTGATAAGGACACCTTTTCTGTGCATAGTACTACTGCTCCCAGGTGCACTGCGGTTGGGGCATCCCATTCTGTGACTACACCAGCCTCTATTTACTATAACCCTTTGCACTTATTCTCCAAGTAATTTGGCCTGATAAAGACACTTTTGCCTTGCATAGTACTACTGCTCCAAGGTGCACTGCTGTTGTGGCATCCCATTCTGTGACTACACCAGCCTCTATTTACTATAACCCTTTGCACTTATTCTAAAAGTAATTTGGCCTGATAAAGACACTTTTGCTGTGCATAGTACTACAGCTCCCAGGTACACTGCTGTTGTGGCATCCCATTCTGTGACTACACCAGCCTCTATTTACTATAACCCTTTGCACTTATTCTAAAAGTAATTTGGCCTGATAAAGACACTTTTGCTTTGCATAGTACTACTGCTCCCAGGTGCACTGCTGTTGTGGCATCCCATTCTGTGACTACACCAGCCTCTATTTACTATAACCCTTTGCACTTATTCTAAAAGTAATTTGGCCTGATAAAGACACTTTTGCTGTGCATAATACTACTGCTCCCAGGTGCACTGCTGTTGTGGCATCCCATTCTGTGACTACACCAGCCTCTATTTGCTATAACCCTTTGCACTTATTCTAAAAGTAATTTGGCCTGATAAAGACACTTTTGCTGTGCATAATACTGCTCCCAGGTGCACTGCTGTTGTGGCATCCCATTCTGTGACTACACCAGCCTCTATTTGCTATAACCCTTTGCACTTATTCTAAAAGTAATTTGGCCTGATAAAGACACTTTTGCTGTGCATAGTACTACTGCTCCCAGGTGCACTGCTGTTGTGGCATCCCATTCTGTGACTACACCAGCCTCTATTTACTATAACCCTTTGCACTTATTCTAAAAGTAATTTGGCCTGATAAAGACACTTTTGCTTTGCATAGTACTACTGCTCCCAGGTGCACTGCTGTTGTGGCATCCCATTCTGTGACTACACCATCCTCTATTTACTATAACCCTTTGCACTTATTCTAAATGTAATTTGGCCTGATAAAGACACTTTTACTTTGCATAGTACTACTGCTCACAGGTGCACTGCTGTTGTGGCATCCCATTCTGTGACTACACCAGCCTCTATTTACTATAACCCTTTGCACTTATTCTAAAAGTAATTTGGCCTGATAAAGACACTTTTGCTGTGCATAATACTGCTCCCAGGTGCACTGCTGTTGTGGCATCCCATTCTGTGACTACACCAGCCTCTATTTGCTATAACCCTTTGCACTTATTCTAAAAGTAATTTGGCCTGATAAAGACACTTTTGCTGTGCATAGTACTACTGCTCCCAGGTGCACTGCTGTTGTGGCATCCCATTCTGTGACTACACCAGCCTCTATTTACTATAACCCTTTGCACTTATTCTAAAAGTAATTTGGCCTGATAAAGACACTTTTGCTGTGCATAGTACTACTGCTCCCAGGTGCACTGCTGTTGTGGCATCCCATTCTGTGACTACACCAGCCTCTATTTACTATAACCCTTTGCACTTATTCTAAATGTAATTTGGCCTGATAAAGACACTTTTACTTTGCATAGTACTACTGCTCACAGGTGCACTGCTGTTGTGGCATCCCATTCTGTGACTACACCAGCCTCTATTTACTATAACCCTTTGCACTTATTCTAAAAGTAATTTGGCCTGATAAAGACACTTTTGCTGTGCATAGTACTACGGCTCCCAGGTGCACTGCTGTTGTGGCATCCCATTCCCGTGACTACACCAGCCTCTATTTACTATAACCCTTTGCACTTATTCTAAAGGTAATTTGGGCTGATAAAGACACTTTTGCTTTGCATAGTACTACTGCTCCCAGGTGCACTGCGGTTGTGGCATCCCATTCTGTGACTACACCAGCCTCTATTTACTATAACCCTTTGCACTTATTCTAAAAGTAATTTGGCCTGATAAGGACACTTTTGCTGTGCATAGTACTACTGCTCCCAGGTGCACTGCGGTTGGGGCATCCCATTCTGTGACTACACCAGCCTCTATTTACTATAACCCTTTGCACTTATTCTAAAAGTAATTTGGCCTGATAAAGACACTTTTGCTTTGCATAGTACTACTGCTCCCAGGTGCACTGCTGTTGTGGCATCCCATTCTGTGACTACACCAGCCTCTATTTACTATAACCCTTTGCACTTATTCTAAATGTAATTTGGCCTGATAAAGACACTTTTACTTTGCATAGTACTACTGCTCACAGGTGCACTGCTGTTGTGGCATCCCATTCTGTGACTACACCAGCCTCTATTTACTATAACCCTTTGCACTTATTCTAAAAGTAATTTGGCCTGATAAAGACACTTTTGCTGTGCATAATACTGCTCCCAGGTGCACTGCTGTTGTGGCATCCCATTCTGTGACTACACCAGCCTCTATTTGCTATAACCCTTTGCACTTATTCTAAAAGTAATTTGGCCTGATAAAGACACTTTTGCTGTGCATAGTACTACTGCTCCCAGGTGCACTGCTGTTGTGGCATCCCATTCTGTGACTACACCAGCCTCTATTTACTATAACCCTTTGCACTTATTCTAAAAGTAATTTGGCCTGATAAAGACACTTTTGCTGTGCATAGTACTACTGCTCCCAGGTGCACTGCTGTTGTGGCATCCCATTCTGTGACTACACCAGCCTCTATTTACTATAACCCTTTGCACTTATTCTAAATGTAATTTGGCCTGATAAAGACACTTTTACTTTGCATAGTACTACTGCTCACAGGTGAACTGCTGTTGTGGCATCCCATTCTGTGACTACACCAGCCTCTATTTACTATAACCCTTTGCACTTATTCTAAAAGTAATTTGGCCTGATAAAGACACTTTTGCTGTGCATAGTACTACGGCTCCCAGGTGCACTGCTGTTGTGGCATCCCATTCCCGTGACTACACCAGCCTCTATTTACTATAACCCTTTGCACTTATTCTAAAGGTAATTTGGGCTGATAAAGACACTTTTGCTTTGCATAGTACTACTGCTCCCAGGTGCACTGCGGTTGTGGCATCCCATTCTGTGACTACACCAGCCTCTATTTACTATAACCCTTTGCACTTATTCTCCAAGTAATTTGGCCTGATAAAGACACTTTTGCCTTGCATAGTACTACTGCTCCAAGGTGCACTGCTGTTGTGGCATCCCATTCTGTGACTACACCAGCCTCTATTTACTATAACCCTTTGCACTTATTCTAAAAGTAATTTGGCCTGATAAAGACACTTTTGCTGTGCATAGTACTACAGCTCCCAGGTACACTGCTGTTGTGGCATCCCATTCTGTGACTACACCAGCCTCTATTTACTATAACCCTTTGCACTTATTCTAAAAGTAATTTGGCCTGATAAAGACACTTTTGCTTTGCATAGTACTACTGCTCCCAGGTGCACTGCTGTTGTGGCATCCCATTCTGTGACTACACCAGCCTCTATTTACTATAACCCTTTGCACTTATTCTAAAAGTAATTTGGCCTGATAAAGACACTTTTGCTGTGCATAATACTACTGATCCCAGGTGCACTGCTGTTGTGGCATCCCATTCTGTGACTACACCAGCCTCTATTTGCTATAACCCTTTGCACTTATTCTAAAAGTAATTTGGCCTGATAAAGACACTTTTGCTGTGCATAATACTGCTCCCAGGTGCACTGCTGTTGTGGCATCCCATTCTGTGACTACACCAGCCTCTATTTGCTATAACCCTTTGCACTTATTCTAAAAGTAATTTGGCCTGATAAAGACACTTTTGCTGTGCATAGTACTACTGCTCCCAGGTGCACTGCTGTTGTGGCATCCCATTCTGTGACTACACCAGCCTCTATTTACTATAACCCTTTGCACTTATTCTAAAAGTAATTTGGCCTGATAAAGACACTTTTGCTTTGCATAGTACTACTGCTCCCAGGTGCACTGCTGTTGTGGCATCCCATTCTGTGACTACACCATCCTCTATTTACTATAACCCTTTGCACTTATTCTAAATGTAATTTGGCCTGATAAAGACACTTTTACTTTGCATAGTACTACTGCTCACAGGTGCACTGCTGTTGTGGCATCCCATTCTGTGACTACACCAGCCTCTATTTACTATAACCCTTTGCACTTATTCTAAAAGTAATTTGGCCTGATAAAGACACTTTTGCTGTGCATAATACTGCTCCCAGGTGCACTGCTGTTGTGGCATCCCATTCTGTGACTACACCAGCCTCTATTTGCTATAACCCTTTGCACTTATTCTAAAAGTAATTTGGCCTGATAAAGACACTTTTGCTGTGCATAGTACTACTGCTCCCAGGTGCACTGCTGTTGTGGCATCCCATTCTGTGACTACACCAGCCTCTATTTACTATAACCCTTTGCACTTATTCTAAAAGTAATTTGGCCTGATAAAGACACTTTTGCTGTGCATAGTACTACTGCTCCCAGGTGCACTGCTGTAGTGGCATCCCATTCTGTGACTACACCAGCCTCTATTTACTATAACCCTTTGCACTTATTCTAAATGTAATTTGGCCTGATAAAGACACTTTTACTTTGCATAGTACTACTGCTCACAGGTGCACTGCTGTTGTGGCATCCCATTCTGTGACTACACCAGCCTCTATTTACTATAACCCTTTGCACTTATTCTAAAAGTAATTTGGCCTGATAAAGACACTTTTGCTGTGCATAGTACTACGGCTCCCAGGTGCACTGCTGTTGTGGCATCCCATTCCCGTGACTACACCAGCCTCTATTTACTATAACCCTTTGCACTTATTCTAAAGGTAATTTGGGCTGATAAAGACACTTTTGCTTTGCATAGTACTACTGCTCCCAGGTGCACTGCGGTTGTGGCATCCCATTCTGTGACTACACCAGCCTCTATTTACTATAACCCTTTGCACTTATTCTAAAAGTAATTTGGCCTGATAAGGACACTTTTGCTGTGCATAGTACTACTGCTCCCAGGTGCACTGCGGTTGGGGCATCCCATTCTGTGACTACACCAGCCTCTATTTACTATAACCCTTTGCACTTATTCTAAAAGTAATTTGGCCTGATAAAGACACTTTTGCTTTGCATAGTACTACTGCTCCCAGGTGCACTGCTGTTGTGGCATCCCATTCTGTGACTACACCAGCCTCTATTTACTATAACCCTTTGCACTTATTCTAAATGTAATTTGGCCTGATAAAGACACTTTTACTTTGCATAGTACTACTGCTCACAGGTGCACTGCTGTTGTGGCATCCCATTCTGTGACTACACCAGCCTCTATTTACTATAACCCTTTGCACTTATTCTAAAAGTAATTTGGCCTGATAAAGACACTTTTGCTGTGCATAATACTGCTCCCAGGTGCACTGCTGTTGTGGCATCCCATTCTGTGACTACACCAGCCTCTATTTGCTATAACCCTTTGCACTTATTCTAAAAGTAATTTGGCCTGATAAAGACACTTTTGCTGTGCATAGTACTACTGCTCCCAGGTGCACTGCTGTTGTGGCATCCCATTCTGTGACTACACCAGCCTCTATTTACTATAACCCTTTGCACTTATTCTAAAAGTAATTTGGCCTGATAAAGACACTTTTGCTGTGCATAGTACTACTGCTCCCAGGTGCACTGCTGTTGTGGCATCCCATTCTGTGACTACACCAGCCTCTATTTACTATAACCCTTTGCACTTATTCTAAATGTAATTTGGCCTGATAAAGACACTTTTACTTTGCATAGTACTACTGCTCACAGGTGAACTGCTGTTGTGGCATCCCATTCTGTGACTACACCAGCCTCTATTTACTATAACCCTTTGCACTTATTCTAAAAGTAATTTGGCCTGATAAAGACACTTTTGCTGTGCATAGTACTACGGCTCCCAGGTGCACTGCTGTTGTGGCATCCCATTCCCGTGACTACACCAGCCTCTATTTACTATAACCCTTTGCACTTATTCTAAAGGTAATTTGGGCTGATAAAGACACTTTTGCTTTGCATAGTACTACTGCTCCCAGGTGCACTGCGGTTGTGGCATCCCATTCTGTGACTACACCAGCCTCTATTTACTATAACCCTTTGCACTTATTCTAAAAGTAATTTGGCCTGATAAGGACACTTTTGCTGTGCATAGTACTACTGCTCCCAGGTGCACTGCGGTTGGGGCATCCCATTCTGTGACTACACCAGCCTCTATTTACTATAACCCTTTGCACTTATTCTAAAAGTAATTTGGCCTGATAAAGACACTTTTGCTGTGCATAGTACTACGGCTCCCAGGTGCACTGCTGTTGTGGCATCCCATTCTGTGACTACACCAGCCTCTATTTACTATAACCCTTTGCACTTATTCTAAAAGTAATTTGGGCTGATAAAGACACTTTTGCTTTGCATAGTACTACTGCTCCCAGGTGCACTGCTGTTGTGGCATCCCATTCTGTGACTACACCAGCCTCTATTTACTATAACCCTGTGCACTTATTCTAAAAGTAATTTGGCCTAATAAAGACACTTTTGCTTTGCACAGTACTACTGCTCCCAGGTGCACTGCTGTTGTGGCATCCCATTCTGTGACTACACCAGCCTCTATTTACTATAACCCTTTGCACTTATTCTAAAAGTAATTTGGCCTGATAAAGACACTTTTGCTGTGCATAATACTGCTCCCAGGTGCACTGCTGTTGTGGCATCCCATTCTGTGACTACACCAGCCTCTATTTGCTCTAACCCTTTGCACTTATTCTAAAAGTAATTTGGGCTGATAAAGACACTTTTGCTGTGCATAGTACTACTGCTCCCAGGTGCACTGCTGTTGTGGCATCCCATTCTGTGACTACACCAGCCTCTATTTACTATAACCCTTTGCACTTATTCTAAAAGTAATTTGGCCTGATAAAGACACTTTTGCTTTGCATAGTACTACTGCTCCCAGGTGCACTGCTGTTGTGGCATCCCATTCTGTGACTACACCAGCCTCTATTTACTATAACCCTTTGCACTTATTCTAAATGTAATTTGGCCTGATAAAGACACTTTTCCTTTGCATAGTACTACTGCTCACAGGTGCACTGCTGTTGTGGCATCCCATTCTGTGACTACACCAGCCTCTATTTACTATAACCCTTTGCACTTATTCTAAAAGTAATTTGGCCTGATAAAGACACTTTTGCTGTGCATAATACTGCTCCCAGGTGCACTGCTGTTGTGGCATCCCATTCTGTGACTACACCAGCCTCTATTTGCTATAACCCTTTGCACTTATTCTAAAAGTAATTTGGCCTGATAAAGACACTTTTGCTGTGCATAGTACTACTGCTCCCAGGTGCACTGCTGTTGTGGCATCCCATTCTGTGACTACACCAGCCTCTATTTACTATAACCCTTTGCACTTATTCTAAAAGTAATTTGGCCTGATAAAGACACTTTTGCTGTGCATAGTACTACTGCTCCCAGGTGCACTGCTGTTGTGGCATCCCATTCTGTGACTACACCAGCCTCTATTTACTATAACCCTTTGCACTTATTCTAAATGTAATTTGGCCTGATAAAGACACTTTTACTTTGCATAGTACTACTGCTCACAGGTGCACTGCTGTTGTGGCATCCCATTCTGTGACTACACCAGCCTCTATTTACTATAACCCTTTGCACTTATTCTAAAAGTAATTTGGCCTGATAAAGACACTTTTGCTGTGCATAGTACTACGGCTCCCAGGTGCACTGCTGTTGTGGCATCCCATTCCCGTGACTACACCAGCCTCTATTTACTATAACCCTTTGCACTTATTCTAAAAGTAATTTGGCCTGATAAAGACACTTTTGCTTTGCATAGTACTACTGCTCCCAGGTGCACTGTGGTTGGGGCATCCCATTCTGTGACTACACCAGCCTCTATTTACTATAACCCTTTGCACTTATTCTCAAAGAAATTTGGCCTGATAAAGACACTTTTGCTGTGCATAGTACTGCTGCTCCCAGGTGCACTGCGGTTGGGGCATCCCATTCTGTGACTACACCAGCCTCTATTTACTATAACCCTTTGCACTTATTCTAAAAGTAATTTGGCCTGATAAGGACACTTTTGCTGTGCATAGTACTACTGCTCCCAGGTGCACTGCGGTTGGGGCAACCCATTCTGTGACTACACCAGCCTCTATTTACTATAACCCTTTGCACTTATTCTCCAAGTAATTTGGCCTGATAAAGACACTTTTGCTTTGCATAGTACTACCGCTCCAAGGCGCACTGCTGTTGTGGCATCCCATTCTGTGACTACACCAGCCTCTATTTACTATAACCCTTTGCACTTATTTTAAAAGTAATTTGGGCTGATAAAGACACTTTTGCTTTGCATAGTACTACTGCTCCCAGGTGCACTGCGGTTGTGGCATCCCATTCTGTGACTACACCAGCCTCTATTTACTATAACCCTTTGCACTTATTCTAAAAGTTATTTGGCCTGATAAGGACACCTTTTCTGTGCATAGTACTACTGCTCCCAGGTGCACTGCGGTTGGGGCATCCCATTCTGTGACTACACCAGCCTCTATTTACTATAACCCTTTGCACTTATTCTCCAAGTAATTTGGCCTGATAAAGACACTTTTGCTTTGCATAGTACTACTGCTCCAAGGTGCACTGCTGTTGTGGCATCCCATTCTGTGACTACACCAGCCTCTATTTACTATAACCCTTTGCACTTATTCTAAAAGTAATTTGGCCTGATAAAGACACTTTTGCTGTGCATAGTACTACAGCTCCCAGGTACACTGCTGTTGTGGCATCCCATTCTGTGACTACACCAGCCTCTATTTACTATAACCCTTTGCACTTATTCTAAAAGTAATTTGGCCTGATAAAGACACTTTTGCTTTGCATAGTACTACTGCTCCCAGGTGCACTGCTGTTGTGGCATCCCATTCTGTGACTACACCAGCCTCTATTTACTATAACCCTTTGCACTTATTCTAAAAGTAATTTGGCCTGATAAAGACACTTTTGCTGTGCATAATACTACTGCTCCCAGGTGCACTGCTGTTGTGGCATCCCATTCTGTGACTACACCAGCCTCTATTTGCTATAACCCTTTGCACTTATTCTAAAAGTAATTTGGCCTGATAAAGACACTTTTGCTGTGCATAATACTGCTCCCAGGTGCACTGCTGTTGTGGCATCCCATTCTGTGACTACACCAGCCTCTATTTGCTATAACCCTTTGCACTTATTCTAAAAGTAATTTGGCCTGATAAAGACACTTTTGCTGTGCATAGTACTACTGCTCCCAGGTGCACTGCTGTTGTGGCATCCCATTCTGTGACTACACCAGCCTCTATTTACTATAACCCTTTGCACTTATTCTAAAAGTAATTTGGCCTGATAAAGACACTTTTGCTTTGCATAGTACTACTGCTCCCAGGTGCACTGCTGTTGTGGCATCCCATTCTGTGACTACACCAGCCTCTATTTACTATAACCCTTTGCACTTATTCTAAATGTAATTTGGCCTGATAAAGACACTTTTACTTTGCATAGTACTACTGCTCACAGGTGCACTGCTGTTGTGGCATCCCATTCTGTGACTACACCAGCCTCTATTTACTATAACCCTTTGCACTTATTCTAAAAGTAATTTGGCCTGATAAAGACACTTTTGCTGTGCATAATACTGCTCCCAGGTGCACTGCTGTTGTGGCATCCCATTCTGTGACTACACCAGCCTCTATTTGCTATAACCCTTTGCACTTATTCTAAAAGTAATTTGGCCTGATAAAGACACTTTTGCTGTGCATAGTACTACTGGTCCCAGGTGCACTGCTGTTGTGGCATCCCATTCTGTGACTACACCAGCCTCTATTTACTATAACCCTTTGCACTTATTCTAAAAGTAATTTGGCCTGATAAAGACACTTTTGCTGTGCATAGTACTACTGCTCCCAGGTGCACTGCTGTTGTGGCATCCCATTCTGTGACTACACCAGCCTCTATTTACTATAACCCTTTGCACTTATTCTAAATGTAATTTGGCCTGATAAAGACACTTTTACTTTGCATAGTACTACTGCTCACAGGTGCACTGCTGTTGTGGCATCCCATTCTGTGACTACACCAGCCTCTATTTACTATAACCCTTTGCACTTATTCTAAAAGTAATTTGGCCTGATAAAGACACTTTTGCTGTGCATAGTACTACGGCTCCCAGGTGCACTGCTGTTGTGGCATCCCATTCCCGTGACTACACCAGCCTCTATTTACTATAACCCTTTGCACTTATTCTAAAGGTAATTTGGGCTGATAAAGACACTTTTGCTTTGCATAGTACTACTGCTCCCAGGTGCACTGCGGTTGTGGCATCCCATTCTGTGACTACACCAGCCTCTATTTACTATAACCCTTTGCACTTATTCTAAAAGTAATTTGGCCTGATAAGGACACTTTTGCTGTGCATAGTACTACTGCTCCCAGGTGCACTGCGGTTGGGGCATCCCATTCTGTGACTACACCAGCCTCTATTTACTATAACCCTTTGCACTTATTCTAAAAGTAATTTGGCCTGATAAAGACACTTTTGCTGTGCATAGTACTACGGCTCCCAGGTGCACTGCTGTTGTGGCATCCCATTCTGTGACTACACCAGCCTCTATTTACTATAACCCTTTGCACTTATTCTAAAAGTAATTTGGGCTGATAAAGACACTTTTGCTTTGCATAGTACTACTGCTCCCAGGTGCACTGCGGTTGTGGCATCCCATTCTGTGACTACACCAGCCTCTATTTACTATAACCCTTTGCACTTATTCTAAAAGTAATTTGGCCTGATAAGGACACTTTTGCTGTGCATAGTACTACTGCTCCCAGGTGCACTGCGGTTGGGGCATCCCATTCTGTGACTACACCAGCCTCTATTTACTATAACCCTTTGCACTTATTCTAAAAGTAATTTGGCCTGATAAAGACACTTTTGCTTTGCATAGTACTACTGCTCCCAGGTGCACTGTGGTTGGGGCATCCCATTCTGTGACTACACCAGCCTCTATTTACTATAACCCTTTGCACTTATTCTCAAAGAAATTTGGCCTGATAAAGACACTTTTGCTGTGCATAGTACTGCTGCTCCCAGGTGCACTGCGGTTGGGGCATCCCATTCTGTGACTACACCAGCCTCTATTTACTATAACCCTTTGCACTTATTCTAAAAGTAATTTGGCCTGATAAAGACACTTTTGCTGTGCATAGTACTACTGCTCCCAGGTGCACTGCTGTTGTGGCATCCCATTCTGTGACTACACCAGCCTCTATTCACTATAACCCTTTGCACTTATTCTAAATGTAATTTGGCCTGATAAAGACACTTTTACTTTGCATAGTACTACTGCTCACAGGTGCACTGCTGTTGTGGCATCCCATTCTGTGACTACACCAGCCTCTATTTACTATAACCCTTTGCACTTATTCTAAAAGTAATTTGGCCTGATAAAGACACTTTTGCTGTGCATAGTACTACGGCTCCCAGGTGCACTGCTGTTGTGGCATCCCATTCCCGTGACTACACCAGCCTCTATTTACTATAACCCTTTGCACTTATTCTAAAGGTAATTTGGGCTGATAAAGACACTTTTGCTTTGCATAGTACTACTGCTCCCAGGTGCACTGCGGTTGTGGCATCCCATTCTGTGACTACACCAGCCTCTATTTACTATAACCCTTTGCACTTATTCTAAAAGTAATTTGGCCTGATAAGGACACTTTTGCTGTGCATAGTACTACTGCTCCCAGGTGCACTGCGGTTGGGGCATCCCATTCTGTGACTACACCAGCCTCTATTTACTATAACCCTTTGCACTTATTCTAAAAGTAATTTGGCCTGATAAAGACACTTTTGCTGTGCATAGTACTACGGCTCCCAGGTGCACTGCTGTTGTGGCATCCCATTCTGTGACTACACCAGCCTCTATTTACTATAACCCTTTGCACTTATTCTAAAAGTAATTTGGGCTGATAAAGACACTTTTGCTTTGCATAGTACTACTGCTCCCAGGTGCACTGCGGTTGTGGCATCCCATTCTGTGACTACACCAGCCTCTATTTACTATAACCCTTTGCACTTATTCTAAAAGTAATTTGGCCTGATAAGGACACTTTTGCTGTGCATAGTACTACTGCTCCCAGGTGCACTGCGGTTGGGGCATCCCATTCTGTGACTACACCAGCCTCTATTTACTATAACCCTTTGCACTTATTCTAAAAGTAATTTGGCCTGATAAAGACACTTTTGCTTTGCATAGTACTACTGCTCCCAGGTGCACTGTGGTTGGGGCATCCCATTCTGTGACTACACCAGCCTCTATTTACTATAACCCTTTGCACTTATTCTCAAAGAAATTTGGCCTGATAAAGACACTTTTGCTGTGCATAGTACTGCTGCTCCCAGGTGCACTGCGGTTGGGGCATCCCATTCTGTGACTACACCAGCCTCTATTTACTATAACCCTTTGCACTTATTCTAAAAGTAATTTGGCCTGATAAGGACACTTTTGCTGTGCATAGTACTACTGCTCCCAGGTGCACTGCGGTTGGGGCAACCCATTCTGTGACTACACCAGCCTCTATTTACTATAACCCTTTGCACTTATTCTCCAAGTAATTTGGCCTGATAAAGACACTTTTGCTTTGCATAGTACTACCGCTCCAAGGTGCACTGCTGTTGTGGCATCCCATTCTGTGACTACACCAGCCTCTATTTACTATAACCCTTTGCACTTATTCTAAAGGTAATTTGGGCTGATAAAGACACTTTTGCTTTGCATAGTACTACTGCTCCCAGGTGCACTGCGGTTGTGGCATCCCATTCTGTGACTACACCAGCCTCTATTTACTATAACCCTTTGCACTTATTCTAAAAGTAATTTGGCCTGATAAGGACACTTTTGCTGTGCATAGTACTACTGCTCCCAGGTGCACTGCGGTTGGGGCATCCCATTCTGTGACTACACCAGCCTCTATTTACTATAACCCTTTGCACTTATTCTAAAAGTAATTTGGCCTGATAAAGACACTTTTGCTGTGCATAGTACTACGGCTCCCAGGTGCACTGCTGTTGTGGCATCCCATTCTGTGACTACACCAGCCTCTATTTACTATAACCCTTTGCACTTATTCTAAAAGTAATTTGGGCTGATAAAGACACTTTTGCTTTGCATAGTACTACTGCTCCCAGGTGCACTGCTGTTGTGGCATCCCATTCTGTGACTACACCAGCCTCTATTTACTATAACCCTGTGCACTTATTCTAAAAGTAATTTGGCCTAATAAAGACACTTTTGCTTTGCACAGTACTACTGCTCCCAGGTGCACTGCTGTTGTGGCATCCCATTCTGTGACTACACCAGCCTCTATTTACTATAACCCTTTGCACTTATTCTAAAAGTAATTTGGCCTGATAAAGACACTTTTGCTGTGCATAATACTGCTCCCAGGTGCACTGCTGTTGTGGCATCCCATTCTGTGACTACACCAGCCTCTATTTGCTCTAACCCTTTGCACTTATTCTAAAAGTAATTTGGGCTGATAAAGACACTTTTGCTGTGCATAGTACTACTGCTCCCAGGTGCACTGCTGTTGTGGCATCCCATTCTGTGACTACACCAGCCTCTATTTACTATAACCCTTTGCACTTATTCTAAAAGTAATTTGGCCTGATAAAGACACTTTTGCTTTGCATAGTACTACTGCTCCCAGGTGCACTGCTGTTGTGGCATCCCATTCTGTGACTACACCAGCCTCTATTTACTATAACCCTTTGCACTTATTCTAAATGTAATTTGGCCTGATAAAGACACTTTTCCTTTGCATAGTACTACTGCTCACAGGTGCACTGCTGTTGTGGCATCCCATTCTGTGACTACACCAGCCTCTATTTACTATAACCCTTTGCACTTATTCTAAAAGTAATTTGGCCTGATAAAGACACTTTTGCTGTGCATAATACTGCTCCCAGGTGCACTGCTGTTGTGGCATCCCATTCTGTGACTACACCAGCCTCTATTTGCTATAACCCTTTGCACTTATTCTAAAAGTAATTTGGCCTGATAAAGACACTTTTGCTGTGCATAGTACTACTGCTCCCAGGTGCACTGCTGTTGTGGCATCCCATTCTGTGACTACACCAGCCTCTATTTACTATAACCCTTTGCACTTATTCTAAAAGTAATTTGGCCTGATAAAGACACTTTTGCTGTGCATAGTACTACTGCTCCCAGGTGCACTGCTGTTGTGGCATCCCATTCTGTGACTACACCAGCCTCTATTTACTATAACCCTTTGCACTTATTCTAAATGTAATTTGGCCTGATAAAGACACTTTTACTTTGCATAGTACTACTGCTCACAGGTGCACTGCTGTTGTGGCATCCCATTCTGTGACTACACCAGCCTCTATTTACTATAACCCTTTGCACTTATTCTAAAAGTAATTTGGCCTGATAAAGACACTTTTGCTGTGCATAGTACTACGGCTCCCAGGTGCACTGCTGTTGTGGCATCCCATTCCCGTGACTACACCAGCCTCTATTTACTATAACCCTTTGCACTTATTCTAAAAGTAATTTGGCCTGATAAAGACACTTTTGCTTTGCATAGTACTACTGCTCCCAGGTGCACTGTGGTTGGGGCATCCCATTCTGTGACTACACCAGCCTCTATTTACTATAACCCTTTGCACTTATTCTCAAAGAAATTTGGCCTGATAAAGACACTTTTGCTGTGCATAGTACTGCTGCTCCCAGGTGCACTGCGGTTGGGGCATCCCATTCTGTGACTACACCAGCCTCTATTTACTATAACCCTTTGCACTTATTCTAAAAGTAATTTGGCCTGATAAGGACACTTTTGCTGTGCATAGTACTACTGCTCCCAGGTGCACTGCGGTTGGGGCAACCCATTCTGTGACTACACCAGCCTCTATTTACTATAACCCTTTGCACTTATTCTCCAAGTAATTTGGCCTGATAAAGACACTTTTGCTTTGCATAGTACTACCGCTCCAAGGCGCACTGCTGTTGTGGCATCCCATTCTGTGACTACACCAGCCTCTATTTACTATAACCCTTTGCACTTATTTTAAAAGTAATTTGGGCTGATAAAGACACTTTTGCTTTGCATAGTACTACTGCTCCCAGGTGCACTGCGGTTGTGGCATCCCATTCTGTGACTACACCAGCCTCTATTTACTATAACCCTTTGCACTTATTCTAAAAGTTATTTGGCCTGATAAGGACACCTTTTCTGTGCATAGTACTACTGCTCCCAGGTGCACTGCGGTTGGGGCATCCCATTCTGTGACTACACCAGCCTCTATTTACTATAACCCTTTGCACTTATTCTCCAAGTAATTTGGCCTGATAAAGACACTTTTGCTTTGCATAGTACTACTGCTCCAAGGTGCACTGCTGTTGTGGCATCCCATTCTGTGACTACACCAGCCTCTATTTACTATAACCCTTTGCACTTATTCTAAAAGTAATTTGGCCTGATAAAGACACTTTTGCTGTGCATAGTACTACAGCTCCCAGGTACACTGCTGTTGTGGCATCCCATTCTGTGACTACACCAGCCTCTATTTACTATAACCCTTTGCACTTATTCTAAAAGTAATTTGGCCTGATAAAGACACTTTTGCTTTGCATAGTACTACTGCTCCCAGGTGCACTGCTGTTGTGGCATCCCATTCTGTGACTACACCAGCCTCTATTTACTATAACCCTTTGCACTTATTCTAAAAGTAATTTGGCCTGATAAAGACACTTTTGCTGTGCATAATACTACTGCTCCCAGGTGCACTGCTGTTGTGGCATCCCATTCTGTGACTACACCAGCCTCTATTTGCTATAACCCTTTGCACTTATTCTAAAAGTAATTTGGCCTGATAAAGACACTTTTGCTGTGCATAATACTGCTCCCAGGTGCACTGCTGTTGTGGCATCCCATTCTGTGACTACACCAGCCTCTATTTGCTATAACCCTTTGCACTTATTCTAAAAGTAATTTGGCCTGATAAAGACACTTTTGCTGTGCATAGTACTACTGCTCCCAGGTGCACTGCTGTTGTGGCATCCCGTTCCCGTGACTACACCAGCCTCTATTTACTATAACCCTTTGCACTTATTCTAAAAGTAATTTGGCCTGATAAAGACACTTTTGCTTTGCATAGTACTACTGCTCCCAGGTGCACTGTGGTTGGGGCATCCCATTCTGTGACTACACCAGCCTCTATTTACTATAACCCTTTGCACTTATTCTCAAAGAAATTTGGCCTGATAAAGACACTTTTGCTGTGCATAGTACTGCTGCTCCCAGGTGCACTGCGGTTGGGGCATCCCATTCTGTGACTACACCAGCCTCTATTTACTATAACCCTTTGCACTTATTCTAAAAGTAATTTGGCCTGATAAGGACACTTTTGCTGTGCATAGTACTACTGCTCCCAGGTGCACTGCGGTTGGGGCAACCCATTCTGTGACTACACCAGCCTCTATTTACTATAACCCTTTGCACTTATTCTCCAAGTAATTTGGCCTGATAAAGACACTTTTGCTTTGCATAGTACTACCGCTCCAAGGCGCACTGCTGTTGTGGCATCCCATTCTGTGACTACACCAGCCTCTATTTACTATAACCCTTTGCACTTATTTTAAAAGTAATTTGGGCTGATAAAGACACTTTTGCTTTGCATAGTACTACTGCTCCCAGGTGCACTGCGGTTGTGGCATCCCATTCTGTGACTACACCAGCCTCTATTTACTATAACCCTTTGCACTTATTCTAAAAGTTATTTGGCCTGATAAGGACACCTTTTCTGTGCATAGTACTACTGCTCCCAGGTGCACTGCGGTTGGGGCATCCCATTCTGTGACTACACCAGCCTCTATTTACTATAACCCTTTGCACTTATTCTCCAAGTAATTTGGCCTGATAAAGACACTTTTGCTTTGCATAGTACTACTGCTCCAAGGTGCACTGCTGTTGTGGCATCCCATTCTGTGACTACACCAGCCTCTATTTACTATAACCCTTTGCACTTATTCTAAAAGTAATTTGGCCTGATAAAGACACTTTTGCTGTGCATAGTACTACAGCTCCCAGGTACACTGCTGTTGTGGCATCCCATTCTGTGACTACACCAGCCTCTATTTACTATAACCCTTTGCACTTATTCTAAAAGTAATTTGGCCTGATAAAGACACTTTTGCTTTGCATAGTACTACTGCTCCCAGGTGCACTGCTGTTGTGGCATCCCATTCTGTGACTACACCAGCCTCTATTTACTATAACCCTTTGCACTTATTCTAAAAGTAATTTGGCCTGATAAAGACACTTTTGCTGTGCATAATACTACTGCTCCCAGGTGCACTGCTGTTGTGGCATCCCATTCTGTGACTACACCAGCCTCTATTTGCTATAACCCTTTGCACTTATTCTAAAAGTAATTTGGCCTGATAAAGACACTTTTGCTGTGCATAATACTGCTCCCAGGTGCACTGCTGTTGTGGCATCCCATTCTGTGACTACACCAGCCTCTATTTGCTATAACCCTTTGCACTTATTCTAAAAGTAATTTGGCCTGATAAAGACACTTTTGCTGTGCATAGTACTACTGCTCCCAGGTGCACTGCTGTTGTGGCATCCCATTCTGTGACTACACCAGCCTCTATTTACTATAACCCTTTGCACTTATTCTAAAAGTAATTTGGCCTGATAAAGACACTTTTGCTTTGCATAGTACTACTGCTCCCAGGTGCACTGCTGTTGTGGCATCCCATTCTGTGACTACACCAGCCTCTATTTACTATAACCCTTTGCACTTATTCTAAATGTAATTTGGCCTGATAAAGACACTTTTACTTTGCATAGTACTACTGCTCACAGGTGCACTGCTGTTGTGGCATCCCATTCTGTGACTACACCAGCCTCTATTTACTATAACCCTTTGCACTTATTCTAAAAGTAATTTGGCCTGATAAAGACACTTTTGCTGTGCATAATACTGCTCCCAGGTGCACTGCTGTTGTGGCATCCCATTCTGTGACTACACCAGCCTCTATTTGCTATAACCCTTTGCACTTATTCTAAAAGTAATTTGGCCTGATAAAGACACTTTTGCTGTGCATAGTACTACTGGTCCCAGGTGCACTGCTGTTGTGGCATCCCATTCTGTGACTACACCAGCCTCTATTTACTATAACCCTTTGCACTTATTCTAAAAGTAATTTGGCCTGATAAAGACACTTTTGCTGTGCATAGTACTACTGCTCCCAGGTGCACTGCTGTTGTGGCATCCCATTCTGTGACTACACCAGCCTCTATTTACTATAACCCTTTGCACTTATTCTAAATGTAATTTGGCCTGATAAAGACACTTTTACTTTGCATAGTACTACTGCTCACAGGTGCACTGCTGTTGTGGCATCCCATTCTGTGACTACACCAGCCTCTATTTACTATAACCCTTTGCACTTATTCTAAAAGTAATTTGGCCTGATAAAGACACTTTTGCTGTGCATAGTACTACGGCTCCCAGGTGCACTGCTGTTGTGGCATCCCATTCCCGTGACTACACCAGCCTCTATTTACTATAACCCTTTGCACTTATTCTAAAGGTAATTTGGGCTGATAAAGACACTTTTGCTTTGCATAGTACTACTGCTCCCAGGTGCACTGCGGTTGTGGCATCCCATTCTGTGACTACACCAGCCTCTATTTACTATAACCCTTTGCACTTATTCTAAAAGTAATTTGGCCTGATAAGGACACTTTTGCTGTGCATAGTACTACTGCTCCCAGGTGCACTGCGGTTGGGGCATCCCATTCTGTGACTACACCAGCCTCTATTTACTATAACCCTTTGCACTTATTCTAAAAGTAATTTGGCCTGATAAAGACACTTTTGCTGTGCATAGTACTACGGCTCCCAGGTGCACTGCTGTTGTGGCATCCCATTCTGTGACTACACCAGCCTCTATTTACTATAACCCTTTGCACTTATTCTAAAAGTAATTTGGGCTGATAAAGACACTTTTGCTTTGCATAGTACTACTGCTCCCAGGTGCACTGCGGTTGTGGCATCCCATTCTGTGACTACACCAGCCTCTATTTACTATAACCCTTTGCACTTATTCTAAAAGTAATTTGGCCTGATAAGGACACTTTTGCTGTGCATAGTACTACTGCTCCCAGGTGCACTGCGGTTGGGGCATCCCATTCTGTGACTACACCAGCCTCTATTTACTATAACCCTTTGCACTTATTCTAAAAGTAATTTGGCCTGATAAAGACACTTTTGCTTTGCATAGTACTACTGCTCCCAGGTGCACTGTGGTTGGGGCATCCCATTCTGTGACTACACCAGCCTCTATTTACTATAACCCTTTGCACTTATTCTCAAAGAAATTTGGCCTGATAAAGACACTTTTGCTGTGCATAGTACTGCTGCTCCCAGGTGCACTGCGGTTGGGGCATCCCATTCTGTGACTACACCAGCCTCTATTTACTATAACCCTTTGCACTTATTCTAAAAGTAATTTGGCCTGATAAAGACACTTTTGCTGTGCATAGTACTACTGCTCCCAGGTGCACTGCTGTTGTGGCATCCCATTCTGTGACTACACCAGCCTCTATTTACTATAACCCTTTGCACTTATTCTAAATGTAATTTGGCCTGATAAAGACACTTTTACTTTGCATAGTACTACTGCTCACAGGTGCACTGCTGTTGTGGCATCCCATTCTGTGACTACACCAGCCTCTATTTACTATAACCCTTTGCACTTATTCTAAAAGTAATTTGGCCTGATAAAGACACTTTTGCTGTGCATAGTACTACGGCTCCCAGGTGCACTGCTGTTGTGGCATCCCATTCCCGTGACTACACCAGCCTCTATTTACTATAACCCTTTGCACTTATTCTAAAGGTAATTTGGGCTGATAAAGACACTTTTGCTTTGCATAGTACTACTGCTCCCAGGTGCACTGCGGTTGTGGCATCCCATTCTGTGACTACACCAGCCTCTATTTACTATAACCCTTTGCACTTATTCTAAAAGTAATTTGGCCTGATAAGGACACTTTTGCTGTGCATAGTACTACTGCTCCCAGGTGCACTGCGGTTGGGGCATCCCATTCTGTGACTACACCAGCCTCTATTTACTATAACCCTTTGCACTTATTCTAAAAGTAATTTGGCCTGATAAAGACACTTTTGCTGTGCATAGTACTACGGCTCCCAGGTGCACTGCTGTTGTGGCATCCCATTCTGTGACTACACCAGCCTCTATTTACTATAACCCTTTGCACTTATTCTAAAAGTAATTTGGGCTGATAAAGACACTTTTGCTTTGCATAGTACTACTGCTCCCAGGTGCACTGCGGTTGTGGCATCCCATTCTGTGACTACACCAGCCTCTATTTACTATAACCCTTTGCACTTATTCTAAAAGTAATTTGGCCTGATAAGGACACTTTTGCTGTGCATAGTACTACTGCTCCCAGGTGCACTGCGGTTGGGGCATCCCATTCTGTGACTACACCAGCCTCTATTTACTATAACCCTTTGCACTTATTCTAAAAGTAATTTGGCCTGATAAAGACACTTTTGCTTTGCATAGTACTACTGCTCCCAGGTGCACTGTGGTTGGGGCATCCCATTCTGTGACTACACCAGCCTCTATTTACTATAACCCTTTGCACTTATTCTCAAAGAAATTTGGCCTGATAAAGACACTTTTGCTGTGCATAGTACTGCTGCTCCCAGGTGCACTGCGGTTGGGGCATCCCATTCTGTGACTACACCAGCCTCTATTTACTATAACCCTTTGCACTTATTCTAAAAGTAATTTGGCCTGATAAGGACACTTTTGCTGTGCATAGTACTACTGCTCCCAGGTGCACTGCGGTTGGGGCAACCCATTCTGTGACTACACCAGCCTCTATTTACTATAACCCTTTGCACTTATTCTCCAAGTAATTTGGCCTGATAAAGACACTTTTGCTTTGCATAGTACTACCGCTCCAAGGTGCACTGCTGTTGTGGCATCCCATTCTGTGACTACACCAGCCTCTATTTACTATAACCCTTTGCACTTATTTTAAAAGTAATTTGGGCTGATAAAGACACTTTTGCTTTGCATAGTACTACTGCTCCCAGGTGCACTGCGGTTGTGGCATCCCATTCTGTGACTACACCAGCCTCTATTTACTATAACCCTTTGCACTTATTCTAAAAGTTATTTGGCCTGATAAGGACACTTTTTCTGTGCATAGTACTACTGCTCCCAGGTGCACTGCGGTTGGGGCATCCCATTCTGTGACTACACCAGCCTCTATTTACTATAACCCTTTGCACTTATTCTCAAAGTAATTTGGCCTGATAAAGACACTTTTGCTTTGCATAGTACTACTGCTCCAAGGTGCACTGCTGTTGTGGCATCCCATTCTGTGTCTACACCAGCCTCTATTTACTATAACCCTTTGCACTTATTCTAAAAGTAATTTGGCCTGATAAAGACACTTTTGCTGTGCATAGTACTACAGCTCCCAGGTACACTGCTGTTGTGGCATCCCATTCTGTGACTACACCAGCCTCTATTTACTATAACCCTTTGCACTTATTCTAAAAGTAATTTGGCCTGATAAAGACACTTTTGCTTTGCATAGTACTACTGCTCCCAGGTGCACTGCTGTTGTGGCATCCCATTCTGTGACTACACCAGCCTCTATTTACTATAACCCTTTGCACTTATTCTAAAAGTAATTTGGCCTGATAAAGACACTTTTGCTGTGCATAATACTACTGCTCCCAGGTGCACTGCTGTTGTGGCATCCCATTCTGTGACTACACCAGCCTCTATTTGCTATAACACTTATTCTAAAAGTAATTTGGCCTGATAAAGACACTTTTGTTGTGCATAGTACTACTGCTCCCAGGTGCACTGCTGTTGTGGCATCCCATTCTGTGTCTACACCAGCCTCTATTTACTATAACCCTTTGCACTTATTCTAAAAGTAATTTGGCCTGATAAAGACACTTTTGCTTTGCATAGTACTACTGCTCCCAGGTGCACTGCTGTTGTGGCATCCCATTCTGTGACTACACCAGCCTCTATTTACTATAACCCTTTGCACTTATTCTAAATGTAATTTGGCCTGATAAAGACACTTTTACTTTGCATAATACTACTGCTCACAGGTGCACTGCTGTTGTGGCATCCCATTCTGTGACTACACCAGCCTCTATTTACTATAACCCTTTGCACTTATTCTAAAAGTAATTTGGCCTGATAAAGACACTTTTGCTGTGCATAGTACTACTGCTCCCAGGTGCACTGCTGTTGTGGCATCCCATTCTGTGACTACACCAGCCTCTATTTACTATAACCCTTTGCACTTATTCTAAAAGTAATTTGGGCTGATAAAGACACTTTTGCTTTGCATAGTACTACTGCTCCCAGGTGCACTGCGGTTGTGGCATCCAATTCTGTGACTACACCAGCCTCTATTTACTATAACCCTTTGCACTTATTCTAAAAGTAATTTGGCCTGATAAGGACACTTTTGCTGTGCATAGTACTACTGCTCCCAGGTGCACTGCGGTTGGGGCATCCCATTCTGTGACTACACCAGCCTCTATTTACTATAACCCTTTGCACTTATTCTAAAAGTAATTTGGCCTGATAAAGACACTTTTGCTGTGCATAGTACTACGGCTCCCAGGTGCACTGCTGTTGTGGCATCCCATTCTGTGACTACACCAGCCTCTATTTACTATAACCCTTTGCACTTATTCTAAAAGTAATTTGGGCTGATAAAGACACTTTTGCTTTGCATAGTACTACTGCTCCCAGGTGCACTGCGGTTGTGGCATCCCATTCTGTGACTACACCAGCCTCCATTTACTATAACCCTTTGCACTTATTCTAAAAGTAATTTGGCCTGATAAGGACACTTTTGCTGTGCATAGTACTACTGCTCCCAGGTGCAATGCGGTTGGGGCATCCCATTCTGTGACTACACCAGCCTCTATTTACTATAACCCTTTGCACTTATTCTAAAAGTAATTTGGCCTGATAAAGACACTTTTGCTTTGCATAGTACTACTGCTCCCAGGTGCACTGTGGTTGGGGCATCCCATTCTGTGACTACACCAGCCTCTATTTACTATAACCCTTTGCACTTATTCTAAAAGTAATTTGGCTTGATAAAGACACTTTTGCTGTGCATAGTACTACTGCTCCCAGGTGCACTGCTGTTGTGGCATCCCATTCTGTGACTACACCAGCCTCTATTTACTATAACCCTTTGCACTTATTCTAAAAGTAATTTGGCCTGATAAAGACACTTTTGCTTTGCATAGTACTACTGCTCCCAGGTGCACTGCTGTTGTGGCATCCCATTCTGTGACTACACCAGCCTTTATTTACTATAACCCTTTGCACTTATTCTAAAAGTAATTTGGGCTGATAAAGACACTTTTGCTTTGCATAGTACTACTGCTCCCAGGTGCACTGCGGTTGTGGCATCCCATTCTGTGACTACACCAGCCTCTATTTACTATAACCCTTTGCACTTATTCTAAAAGTAATTTGGCCTGATAAGGACACTTTTGCTGTGCATAGTACTACTGCTCCCAGGTGCACTGCTGTTGTGGCATCCCATTCTGTGACTACACCAGCCTCTA
The DNA here is from genome assembly GCA_027917425.1 of Gastrophryne carolinensis. NCBI lineage: Eukaryota > Metazoa > Chordata > Amphibia > Anura > Microhylidae > Gastrophryne > Gastrophryne carolinensis. The sequence continues at coordinate 346,489,216 of CM051237.1, read as the reverse complement.
TTTACTATAACCCTTTGCACTTATTCTAAAAGTAATTTGGGCTGATAAAGACACTTTTGCTTTGCATAGTACTACTGCTCCCAGGTGCACTGCGGTTGTGGCATCCCATTCTGTGACTACACCAGCCTCTATTTACTATAACCCTTTGCACTTATTCTAAAAGTAATTTGGCCTGATAAGGACACTTTTGCTGTGCATAGTACTACTGCTCCCAGGTGCACTGCGGTTGGGGCATCCCATTCTGTGACTACACCAGCCTCTATTTACTATAACCCTTTGCACTTATTCTAAAAGTAATTTGGCCTGATAAAGACACTTTTGCTTTGCATAGTACTACTGCTCCCAGGTGCACTGTGGTTGGGGCATCCCATTCTGTGACTACACCAGCCTCTATTTACTATAACCCTTTGCACTTATTCTAAAAGTAATTTGGCTTGATAAAGACACTTTTGCTGTGCATAGTACTACTGCTCCCAGGTACACTGCTGTTGTGGCATCCCATTCTGTGACTACACCGGCCTCTATTTACTATAACCCTTTGCACTTATTCTAAAAGTAATTTGGCCTGATAAAGACACGTTTGCTTTGCTTAGTACTACTGCTCCCAGGTGCACTGCTGTTGTGGCATCCCATTCTGTGACTACACCAGCCTCTATTTACTATAACCCTTTGCACTTATTCTAAAAGTAATTTGGCCTGATAAAGACACTTTTGCTTTGCATAGTACTACTGCTCCAAGGTGCACTGCTGTTGTGGCATCCCATTCTGTGACTACACCAGCCTTTATTTACTATAACCCTTTGCACTTATTCTAAAAGTAATTTGGCCTGATAAAGACACGTTTGCTTTGCATAGTACAACTGCTCCCAGGTGCACTGCGGTTGGGGCATCCCATTGTGTGACTACACCAGCCTCTATTTACTATAACCCTTTGCACTTATTCTAAAAGTAATTTGGCCTGATAAAGACACTTTTGCTTTGCATTGTACTACTGCTCCCAGGTGCACTGCTGTTGTGGCATCCCATTCTGTGACTACACCAGCCTCTATTTACTATAACCCTTTGCACTTATTCTAAAAGTAATTTGGCCTGATAAAGACACTTTTGCTGTGCATAGTACTACTGCTCCCAGGTGCACTGCTGTTGTGGCATCCCATTCTGTGACTACACCAGCCTCTATTTACTATAACCCTTTGCACTTATTCTAAAAGTAATTTGGCCTGATAAAGACACGTTTGCTTTGCATAGTACTACTGCTCCCAGGTGCACTGCTGTTGTGGCATCCCATTCTGTGACTACACCAGCCTCTATTTACTATAACCCTTTGCACTTATTCTAAAAGTAATTTGGCCTGATAAAGACACTTTTGCTGTGCATAATACTACTGCTCCCAGGTGCACTGCTGTTGTGGCATCCCATTCTGTGACTACACCAGCCTCTATTTACTATAACCCTTTGCACCTATTCTAAAAGTAATTTGGCCTGATAAAGACACTTTTGCTGTGCATAGTACTACTGCTCCCAGGTGCACTGCTGTTGTGGCATCCCATTCTGTGACTACACCAGCCTCTATTTACTATAACCCTTTGCACTTATTCTAAAAGTAATTTGGCCTGATAAAGACACTTTTGCTTTGCATAGTACTACTGGTCCCAGGTGCACTGCTGTTGTGGCATCCCATTCTGTGACTACACCAGCCTCTATTTACTATAACCCTGTGCACTTATTCTAAAAGTAATTTGGCCTGATAAAGACACTTTTGCTTTGCATAGTACTACTGCTCCCAGGTGCACTGCTGTTGTGGCATCCCATTCTGTGACTACACCAGCCTCTATTTACTATAACCCCTTGCACTTATTCTAAAAGTAATTTGGCCTGATAAAGACACTTTTGCTGTGCATAATACTGCTCCCAGGTGCACTGCTGTTGTGGCATCCCATTCTGTGACTACACCAGCCTCTATTTGCTATAACCCTTTGCACTTATTCTAAAAGTAATTTGGCCTGATAAAGACACTTTTGCTGTGCATAGTACTACTGCTCCCAGGTGCACTGCTGTTGTGGCATCCCATTCTGTGACTACACCAGCCTCTATTTACTATAACCCTTTGCACTTATTCTAAAAGTAATTTGGCCTGATAAAGACACTTTTGCTGTGCATAGTACTACTGCTCCCAGGTGCACTGCTGTTGTGGCATCCCATTCTGTGACTACACCAGCCTCTATTTACTATAACCCTTTGCACTTATTCTAAATGTAATTTGACCTGATAAAGACACTTTTACTTTGCATAGTACTACTGCTCACAGGTGCACTGCTGTTGTGGCATCCCATTCTGTGACTACACCAGCCTCTATTTACTATAACCCTTTGCACTTATTCTAAAAGTAATTTGGCCTGATAAAGACACTTTTGCTGTGCATAGTACTACGGCACTTATTCTAAAAGTAATTTGGCCTGATAAAGACACTTTTGCTGTGCATAATACTACTGCTCCCAGGTGCACTGCTGTTGTGGCATCCCATTCTGTGACTACACCAGCCTCTATTTACTATAACCCTTTGCACTTATTCTAAAAGTAATTTGGCCTGATAAAGACACTTTTGCTGTGCATAGTACTACTGCTCCCAGGTGCACTGCTGTTGTGGCATCCCATTCTGTGACTACACCAGCCTCTATTTACTATAACCCTTTGCACTTATTCTAAAAGTAATTTGGCCTGATAAAGACACTTTTGCTTTGCATAGTACTACTGGTCCCAGGTGCACTGCTGTTGTGGCATCCCATTCTGTGACTACACCAGCCTCTATTTACTATAACCCTGTGCACTTATTCTAAAAGTAATTTGGCCTGATAAAGACACTTTTGCTTTGCATAGTACTACTGCTCCCAGGTGCACTGCTGTTGTGGCATCCCATTCTGTGACTACACCAGCCTCTATTTACTATAACCCTTTGCACTTATTCTAAAAGTAATTTGGCCTGATAAAGACACTTTTGCTGTGCATAATACTGCTCCCAGGTGCACTGCTGTTGTGGCATCCCATTCTGTGACTACACCAGCCTCTATTTGCTATAACCCTTTGCACTTATTCTAAAAGTAATTTGGCCTGATAAAGACACTTTTGCTGTGCATAGTACTACTGCTCCCAGGTGCACTGCTGTTGTGGCATCCCATTCTGTGACTACACCAGCCTCTATTTACTATAACCCTTTGCACTTATTCTAAAAGTAATTTGGCCTGATAAAGACACTTTTGCTGTGCATAGTACTACTGCTCCCAGGTGCACTGCTGTTGTGGCATCCCATTCTGTGACTACACCAGCCTCTATTTACTATAACCCTTTGCACTTATTCTAAAAGTAATTTGGCCTGATAAAGACACTTTTACTTTGCATAGTACTACTGCTCACAGGTGCACTGCTGTTGTGGCATCCCATTCTGTGACTACACCAGCCTCTATTTACTATAACCCTTTGCACTTATTCTAAAAGTAATTTGGCCTGATAAAGACACTTTTGCTGTGCATAGTACTACGGCTCCCAGGTGCACTGCTGTTGTGGCATCCCATTCCCATGACTACACCAGCCTCTATTTACTATAACCCTTTGCACTTATTCTAAAAGTAATTTGGGCTGATAAAGACACTTTTGCTTTGCATAGTACTACTGCTCCCAGGTGCACTGCGGTTGTGGCATCCCATTCTGTGACTACACCAGCCTCTATTTACTATAACCCTTTGCACTTATTCTAAAAGTAATTTGGCCTGATAAGGACACTTTTGCTGTGCATAGTACTACTGCTCCCAGGTGCACTGCGGTTGGGGCATCCCATTCTGTGACTACACCAGCCTCTATTTACTATAACCCTTTGCACCTATTCTAAAAGTAATTTGGCCTGATAAAGACACTTTTGCTTTGCATAGTACTACTGCTGCCAGGTGCACTGTGGTTGGGGCATCCCATTCTGTGACTACACCAGCCTCTATTTACTATAACCCTTTGCACTTATTCTCAAAGTAATTTGGCCTGATAAAGACACTTTTGCTGTGCATAGTACTACGGCTCCCAGGTGCACTGCGGTTGGGGCATCCCATTCTGTGACTACACCAGCCTCTATTTACTATAACCCTTTGCACTTATTCTAAAAGTAATTTGGCCTGATAAGGACACTTTTGCTGTGCATAGTACTACTGCTCCCAGGTGCACTGCGGTTGTGGCAACCCATTCTGTGACTACACCAGCCTCTATTTACTATAACCCTTTGCACTTATTCTCCAAGTAATTTGGCCTGATAAAGACACTTTTGCTTTGCATAGTACTACCGCTCCAAGGTGCACTGCTGTTGTGGCATCCCATTATGTGACTACACCAGCCTCTATTTACTATAACCCTTTGCACTTATTTTAAAAGTAATTTGGGCTGATAAAGACACTTTTGCTTTGCATAGTACTACTGCTCCCAGGTGCACTGCGGTTGTGGCATCCCATTCTGTGACTACACCAGCCTCTATTTACTATAACCCTTTGCACTTATTCTAAAAGTTATTTGGCCTGATAAGGACACTTTTTCTGTGCATAGTACTACTGCTCCCAGGTGCACTGCGGTTGGGGCATCCCATTCTGTGACTACACCAGCCTCTATTTACTATAACCCTTTGCACTTATTCTCAAAGTAATTTGGCCTGATAAAGACACTTTTGCTGTGCATAGTACTACTGCTCCCAGGTGCACTGCGGTTGGGGCATCCCATTCTTTGACTACACCAGCCTCTATTTACTATAACCCTTTGCACTTATTCTAAAAGTAATTTGGCCTGATAAAGACACTTTTGCTTTGCATAGTACTACTGCTCCCAAGTGCACTGCTGTTGTGGCATCCCATTCTGTGACTACACCAGCCTCTATTTACTATAACCCTTTGCACTTATTCTAAAAGTAATTTGGCCTGATAAAGACACTTTTGCTGTGCATAGTACTACTGCTCCCAGGTGCACTGCTGTTGTGGCATCCCATTCTGTGACTACACCAGCCTCTATTTACTATAACCCTTTGCACTTATTCTTAAAGTAATTTGGCCTGATAAAGACACTTTTGCTGTGCATAGTACTACTGCTCCCAGGTGCACTGCTGTTGTGGCATCCCATTCTGTGACTACACCAGCCTCTATTTACTATAACCCTTTGCACTTATTCTAAAAGTAATTTGGCCTGATAAAGACACTTTTGCTTTGCATAGTACTACTGGTCCCAGGTGCACTGCTGTTGTGGCATCCCATTCTGTGACTACACCAGCCTCTATTTACTATAACCCTGTGCACTTATTCTAAAAGTAATTTGGCCTGATAAAGACACTTTTGCTTTGCATAGTACTACTGCTCCCAGGTGCACTGCTGTTGTGGCATCCCATTCTGTGACTACACCAGCCTCTATTTACTATAACCCTTTGCACTTATTCTAAAAGTAATTTGGCCTGATAAAGACACTTTTGCTGTGCATAATACTGCTCCCAGGTGCACTGCTGTTGTGGCATCCCATTCTGTGACTACACCAGCCTCTATTTGCTATAACCCTTTGCACTTATTCTAAAAGTAATTTGGCCTGATAAAGACACTTTTGCTGTGCATAGTACTACTGCTCCCAGGTGCACTGCTGTTGTGGCATCCCATTCTGTGACTACACCAGCCTCTATTTACTATAACCCTTTGCACTTATTCTAAAAGTAATTTGGCCTGATAAAGACACTTTTGCTGTGCATAGTACTACTGCTCCCAGGTGCACTGCTGTTGTGGCATCCCATTCCCATGACTACACCAGCCTCTATTTACTATAACCCTTTGCACTTATTCTAAATGTAATTTGGCCTGATAAAGACACTTTTGCTTTGCATAGTACTACTGCTCCCAGGTGCACTGCTGTTGTGGCATCCCATTCTGTGACTACACCAGCCTCTATTTACTATAACCCCTTGCACTTATTCTAAAAGTAATTTGGCCTGATAAAGACACTTTTGCTGTGCATAATACTGCTCCCAGGTGCACTGCTGTTGTGGCATCCCATTCTGTGACTACACCAGCCTCTATTTGCTATAACCCTTTGCACTTATTCTAAAAGTAATTTGGCCTGATAAAGACACTTTTGCTGTGCATAGTACTACTGCTCCCAGGTGCACTGCTGTTGTGGCATCCCATTCTGTGACTACACCAGCCTCTATTTACTATAACCCTTTGCACTTATTCTAAAAGTAATTTGGCCTGATAAAGACACTTTTGCTGTGCATAGTACTACTGCTCCCAGGTGCACTGCTGTTGTGGCATCCCATTCTGTGACTACACCAGCCTCTATTTACTATAACCCTTTGCACTTATTCTAAATGTAATTTGACCTGATAAAGACACTTTTACTTTGCATAGTACTACTGCTCACAGGTGCACTGCTGTTGTGGCATCCCATTCTGTGACTACACCAGCCTCTATTTACTATAACCCTTTGCACTTATTCTAAAAGTAATTTGGCCTGATAAAGACACTTTTGCTGTGCATAGTACTACGGCACTTATTCTAAAAGTAATTTGGCCTGATAAAGACACTTTTGCTGTGCATAATACTACTGCTCCCAGGTGCACTGCTGTTGTGGCATCCCATTCTGTGACTACACCAGCCTCTATTTACTATAACCCTTTGCACTTATTCTAAAAGTAATTTGGCCTGATAAAGACACTTTTGCTGTGCATAGTACTACTGCTCCCAGGTGCACTGCTGTTGTGGCATCCCATTCTGTGACTACACCAGCCTCTATTTACTATAACCCTTTGCACTTATTCTAAAAGTAATTTGGCCTGATAAAGACACTTTTGCTTTGCATAGTACTACTGGTCCCAGGTGCACTGCTGTTGTGGCATCCCATTCTGTGACTACACCAGCCTCTATTTACTATAACCCTGTGCACTTATTCTAAAAGTAATTTGGCCTGATAAAGACACTTTTGCTTTGCATAGTACTACTGCTCCCAGGTGCACTGCTGTTGTGGCATCCCATTCTGTGACTACACCAGCCTCTATTTACTATAACCCTTTGCACTTATTCTAAAAGTAATTTGGCCTGATAAAGACACTTTTGCTGTGCATAATACTGCTCCCAGGTGCACTGCTGTTGTGGCATCCCATTCTGTGACTACACCAGCCTCTATTTGCTATAACCCTTTGCACTTATTCTAAAAGTAATTTGGCCTGATAAAGACACTTTTGCTGTGCATAGTACTACTGCTCCCAGGTGCACTGCTGTTGTGGCATCCCATTCTGTGACTACACCAGCCTCTATTTACTATAACCCTTTGCACTTATTCTAAAAGTAATTTGGCCTGATAAAGACACTTTTGCTGTGCATAGTACTACTGCTCCCAGGTGCACTGCTGTTGTGGCATCCCATTCTGTGACTACACCAGCCTCTATTTACTATAACCCTTTGCACTTATTCTAAAAGTAATTTGGCCTGATAAAGACACTTTTACTTTGCATAGTACTACTGCTCACAGGTGCACTGCTGTTGTGGCATCCCATTCTGTGACTACACCAGCCTCTATTTACTATAACCCTTTGCACTTATTCTAAAAGTAATTTGGCCTGATAAAGACACTTTTGCTGTGCATAGTACTACGGCTCCCAGGTGCACTGCTGTTGTGGCATCCCATTCCCATGACTACACCAGCCTCTATTTACTATAACCCTTTGCACTTATTCTAAAAGTAATTTGGGCTGATAAAGACACTTTTGCTTTGCATAGTACTACTGCTCCCAGGTGCACTGCGGTTGTGGCATCCCATTCTGTGACTACACCAGCCTCTATTTACTATAACCCTTTGCACTTATTCTAAAAGTAATTTGGCCTGATAAGGACACTTTTGCTGTGCATAGTACTACTGCTCCCAGGTGCACTGCGGTTGGGGCATCCCATTCTGTGACTACACCAGCCTCTATTTACTATAACCCTTTGCACCTATTCTAAAAGTAATTTGGCCTGATAAAGACACTTTTGCTTTGCATAGTACTACTGCTGCCAGGTGCACTGTGGTTGGGGCATCCCATTCTGTGACTACACCAGCCTCTATTTACTATAACCCTTTGCACTTATTCTCAAAGTAATTTGGCCTGATAAAGACACTTTTGCTGTGCATAGTACTACGGCTCCCAGGTGCACTGCGGTTGGGGCATCCCATTCTGTGACTACACCAGCCTCTATTTACTATAACCCTTTGCACTTATTCTAAAAGTAATTTGGCCTGATAAGGACACTTTTGCTGTGCATAGTACTACTGCTCCCAGGTGCACTGCGGTTGTGGCAACCCATTCTGTGACTACACCAGCCTCTATTTACTATAACCCTTTGCACTTATTCTCCAAGTAATTTGGCCTGATAAAGACACTTTTGCTTTGCATAGTACTACCGCTCCAAGGTGCACTGCTGTTGTGGCATCCCATTATGTGACTACACCAGCCTCTATTTACTATAACCCTTTGCACTTATTTTAAAAGTAATTTGGGCTGATAAAGACACTTTTGCTTTGCATAGTACTACTGCTCCCAGGTGCACTGCGGTTGTGGCATCCCATTCTGTGACTACACCAGCCTCTATTTACTATAACCCTTTGCACTTATTCTAAAAGTTATTTGGCCTGATAAGGACACTTTTTCTGTGCATAGTACTACTGCTCCCAGGTGCACTGCGGTTGGGGCATCCCATTCTGTGACTACACCAGCCTCTATTTACTATAACCCTTTGCACTTATTCTCAAAGTAATTTGGCCTGATAAAGACACTTTTGCTGTGCATAGTACTACTGCTCCCAGGTGCACTGCGGTTGGGGCATCCCATTCTTTGACTACACCAGCCTCTATTTACTATAACCCTTTGCACTTATTCTAAAAGTAATTTGGCCTGATAAAGACACTTTTGCTTTGCATAGTACTACTGCTCCCAAGTGCACTGCTGTTGTGGCATCCCATTCTGTGACTACACCAGCCTCTATTTACTATAACCCTTTGCACTTATTCTAAAAGTAATTTGGCCTGATAAAGACACTTTTGCTGTGCATAGTACTACTGCTCCCAGGTGCACTGCTGTTGTGGCATCCCATTCTGTGACTACACCAGCCTCTATTTACTATAACCCTTTGCACTTATTCTTAAAGTAATTTGGCCTGATAAAGACACTTTTGCTGTGCATAGTACTACTGCTCCCAGGTGCACTGCTGTTGTGGCATCCCATTCTGTGACTACACCAGCCTCTATTTACTATAACCCTTTGCACTTATTCTAAAAGTAATTTGGCCTGATAAAGACACTTTTGCTTTGCATAGTACTACTGGTCCCAGGTGCACTGCTGTTGTGGCATCCCATTCTGTGACTACACCAGCCTCTATTTACTATAACCCTGTGCACTTATTCTAAAAGTAATTTGGCCTGATAAAGACACTTTTGCTTTGCATAGTACTACTGCTCCCAGGTGCACTGCTGTTGTGGCATCCCATTCTGTGACTACACCAGCCTCTATTTACTATAACCCTTTGCACTTATTCTAAAAGTAATTTGGCCTGATAAAGACACTTTTGCTGTGCATAATACTGCTCCCAGGTGCACTGCTGTTGTGGCATCCCATTCTGTGACTACACCAGCCTCTATTTGCTATAACCCTTTGCACTTATTCTAAAAGTAATTTGGCCTGATAAAGACACTTTTGCTGTGCATAGTACTACTGCTCCCAGGTGCACTGCTGTTGTGGCATCCCATTCTGTGACTACACCAGCCTCTATTTACTATAACCCTTTGCACTTATTCTAAAAGTAATTTGGCCTGATAAAGACACTTTTGCTGTGCATAGTACTACTGCTCCCAGGTGCACTGCTGTTGTGGCATCCCATTCCCATGACTACACCAGCCTCTATTTACTATAACCCTTTGCACTTATTCTAAATGTAATTTGGCCTGATAAAGACACTTTTACTTTGCATAGTACTACTGCTCACAGGTGCACTGCTGTTGTGGCATCCCATTCTGTGACTACACCAGCCTCTATTTACTATAACCCTTTGCACTTATTCTAAAAGTAATTTGGCCTGATAAAGACACTTTTGCTGTGCATAGTACTACGGCACTTATTCTAAAAGTAATTTGGCCTGATAAAGACACTTTTGCTGTGCATAATACTACTGCTCCCAGGTGCACTGCTGTTGTGGCATCCCATTCTGTGACTACACCAGCCTCTATTTACTATAACCCTTTGCACTTATTCTAAAAGTAATTTGGCCTGATAAAGACACTTTTGCTGTGCATAGTACTACTGCTCCCAGGTGCACTGCTGTTGTGGCATCCCATTCTGTGACTACACCAGCCTCTATTTACTATAACCCTTTGCACTTATTCTAAAAGTAATTTGGCCTGATAAAGACACTTTTGCTTTGCATAGTACTACTGGTCCCAGGTGCACTGCTGTTGTGGCATCCCATTCTGTGACTACACCAGCCTCTATTTACTATAACCCGGTGCACTTATTCTAAAAGTAATTTGGCCTGATAAAGACACTTTTGCTTTGCATAGTACTACTGCTCCCAGGTGCACTGCTGTTTTGGCATCCCATTCTGTGACTACACCAGCCTCTATTTACTATAACCCTTTGCACTTATTCTAAAAGTAATTTGGCCTGATAAAGACACTTTTGCTGTGCATAATACTGCTCCCAGGTGCACTGCTGTTGTGGCATCCCATTCTGTGACTACACCAGCCTCTATTTGCTATAACCCTTTGCACTTATTCTAAAAGTAATTTGGCCTGATAAAGACACTTTTGCTGTGCATAGTACTACTGCTCCCAGGTGCACTGCTGTTGTGGCATCCCATTCTGTGACTACACCAGCCTCTATTTACTATAACCCTTTGCACTTATTCTAAAAGTAATTTGGCCTGATAAAGACACTTTTGCTGTGCATAGTACTACTGCTCCCAGGTGCACTGCTGTTGTGGCATCCCATTCTGTGACTACACCAGCCTCTATTTACTATAACCCTTTGCACTTATTCTAAATGTAATTTGGCCTGATAAAGACACTTTTACTTTGCATAGTACTACTGCTCACAGGTGCACTGCTGTTGTGGCATCCCATTCTGTGACTACACCAGCCTCTATTTACTATAACCCTTTGCACTTATTCTAAAAGTAATTTGGCCTGATAAAGACACTTTTGCTGTGCATAGTACTACGGCTCCCAGGTGCACTGCTGTTGTGGCATCCCATTCCCATGACTACACCAGCCTCTATTTACTATAACCCTTTGCACTTATTCTAAAGGTAATTTGGGCTGATAAAGACACTTTTGCTTTGCATAGTACTACTGCTCCCAGGTGCACTGCGGTTGTGGCATCCCATTCTGTGACTACACCAGCCTCTATTTACTATAACCCTTTGCACTTATTCTAAAGTAATTTGGCCTGATAAGGACACTTTTGCTGTGCATAGTACTACTGCTCCCAGGTGCACTGCGGTTGGGGCATCCCATTCTGTGACTACACCAGCCTCTATTTACTATAACCCTTTGCACTTATTCTAAAAGTAATTTGGCCTGATAAAGACACTTTTGCTGTGCATAGTACTACGGCTCCCAGGTGCACTGCTGTTGTGGCATCCCATTCTGTGACTACACCAGCCTCTATTTACTATAACCCTTTGCACTTATTCTAAAAGTAATTTGGCCTGATAAAGACACTTTTGCTTTGCATAGTACTACTGGTCCCAGGTGCACTGCTGTTGTGGCATCCCATTCTGTGACTACACCAGCCTCTATTTACTATAACCCGGTGCACTTATTCTAAAAGTAATTTGGCCTTATAAAGACACTTTTGCTTTGCATAGTACTACTGCTCCCAGGTGCACTGCTGTTGTGGCATCCCATTCTGTGACTACACCAGCCTCTATTTACTATAACCCTTTGCACTTATTCTAAAAGTAATTTGGCCTGATAAAGACACTTTTGCTGTGCATAATACTGCTCCCAGGTGCACTGCTGTTGTGGCATCCCATTCTGTGACTACACCAGCCTCTATTTGCTATAACCCTTTGCACTTATTCTAAAAGTAATTTGGCCTGATAAAGACACTTTTGCTGTGCATAGTACTACTGCTCCCAGGTGCACTGCTGTTGTGGCATCCCATTCTGTGACTACACCAGCCTCTATTTACTATAACCCTTTGCACTTATTCTAAAAGTAATTTGGCCTGATAAAGACACTTTTGCTGTGCATAGTACTACTGCTCCCAGGTGCACTGCTGTTGTGGCATCCCATTCTGTGACTACACCAGCCTCTATTTACTATAACCCTTTGCACTTATTCTAAATGTAATTTGGCCTGATAAAGACACTTTTACTTTGCATAGTACTACTGCTCACAGGTGCACTGCTGTTGTGGCATCCCATTCTGTGACTACACCAGCCTCTATTTACTATAACCCTTTGCACTTATTCTAAAAGTAATTTGGCCTGATAAAGACACTTTTGCTGTGCATAGTACTACGGCTCCCAGGTGTACTGCTGTTGTGGCATCCCATTCCCATGACTACACCAGCCTCTATTTACTATAACCCTTTGCACTTATTCTAAAGGTAATTTGGGCTGATAAAGACACTTTTGCTTTGCATAGTACTACTGCTCCCAGGTGCACTGCGGTTGTGGCATCCCATTCTGTGACTACACCAGCCTCTATTTACTATAACCCTTTGCACTTATTCTAAAGTAATTTGGCCTGATAAGGACACTTTTGCTGTGCATAGTACTACTGCTCCCAGGTGCACTGCGGTTGGGGCATCCCATTCTGTGACTACACCAGCCTCTATTTACTATAACCCTTTGCACTTATTCTAAAAGTAATTTGGCCTGATAAAGACACTTTTGCTGTGCATAGTACTACGGCTCCCAGGTGCACTGCTGTTGTGGCATCCCATTCTGTGACTACACCAGCCTCTATTTACTATAACCCTTTGCACTTATTCTAAAAGTAATTTGGGCTGATAAAGACACTTTTGCTTTGCATAGTACTACTGCTCCCAGGTGCACTGCGGTTGTGGCATCCCATTCTGTGACTACACCAGCCTCTATTTACTATAACCCTTTGCACTTATTCTAAAAGTAATTTGGCCTGATAAGGACACTTTTGCTGTGCATAGTACTACTGCTCCCAGGTGCACTGCGGTTGGGGCATCCCATTCTGTGACTACACCAGCCTCTATTTACTATAACCCTTTGCACTTATTCTAAAAGTAATTTGGCCTGATAAAGACACTTTTGCTTTGCATAGTACTACTGCTCCCAGGTGCACTGTGGTTGGGGCATCCCATTCTGTGACTACACCAGCCTCTATTTACTATAACCCTTTGCACTTATTCTCAAAGAAATTTGGCCTGATAAAGACACTTTTGCTGTGCATAGTACTGCTGCTCCCAGGTGCACTGCGGTTGGGGCATCCCATTCTGTGACTACACCAGCCTCTATTTACTATAACCCTTTGCACTTATTCTAAAAGTAATTTGGCCTGATAAGGACACTTTTGCTGTGCATAGTACTACTGCTCCCAGGTGCACTGCGGTTGGGGCAACCCATTCTGTGACTACACCAGCCTCTATTTACTATAACCCTTTGCACTTATTCTCCAAGTAATTTGGCCTGATAAAGACACTTTTGCTTTGCATAGTACTACCGCTCCAAGGTGCACTGCTGTTGTGGCATCCCATTCTGTGACTACACCAGCCTCTATTTACTATAACCCTTTGCACTTATTTTAAAAGTAATTTGGGCTGATAAAGACACTTTTGCTTTGCATAGTACTACTGCTCCCAGGTGCACTGCGGTTGTGGCATCCCATTCTGTGACTACACCAGCCTCTATTTACTATAACCCTTTGCACTTATTCTAAAAGTTATTTGGCCTGATAAGGACACTTTTTCTGTGCATAGTACTACTGCTCCCAGGTGCACTGCGGTTGGGGCATCCCATTCTGTGACTACACCAGCCTCTATTTACTATAACCCTTTGCACTTATTCTCAAAGTAATTTGGCCTGATAAAGACACTTTTGCTTTGCATAGTACTACTGCTCCAAGGTGCACTGCTGTTGTGGCATCCCATTCTGTGTCTACACCAGCCTCTATTTACTATAACCCTTTGCACTTATTCTAAAAGTAATTTGGCCTGATAAAGACACTTTTGCTGTGCATAGTACTACAGCTCCCAGGTACACTGCTGTTGTGGCATCCCATTCTGTGACTACACCAGCCTCTATTTACTATAACCCTTTGCACTTATTCTAAAAGTAATTTGGCCTGATAAAGACACTTTTGCTTTGCATAGTACTACTGCTCCCAGGTGCACTGCTGTTGTGGCATCCCATTCTGTGACTACACCAGCCTCTATTTACTATAACCCTTTGCACTTATTCTAAAAGTAATTTGGCCTGATAAAGACACTTTTGCTGTGCATAATACTACTGCTCCCAGGTGCACTGCTGTTGTGGCATCCCATTCTGTGACTACACCAGCCTCTATTTGCTATAACCCTTTGCACTTATTCTAAAAGTAATTTGGCCTGATAAAGACACTTTTGTTGTGCATAGTACTACTGCTCCCAGGTGCACTGCTGTTGTGGCATCCCATTCTGTGTCTACACCAGCCTCTATTTACTATAACCCTTTGCACTTATTCTAAAAGTAATTTGGCCTGATAAAGACACTTTTGCTTTGCATAGTACTACTGCTCCCAGGTGCACTGCTGTTGTGGCATCCCATTCTGTGACTACACCAGCCTCTATTTACTATAACCCTTTGCACTTATTCTAAATGTAATTTGGCCTGATAAAGACACTTTTACTTTGCATAATACTACTGCTCACAGGTGCACTGCTGTTGTGGCATCCCATTCTGTGACTACACCAGCCTCTATTTACTATAACCCTTTGCACTTATTCTAAAAGTAATTTGGCCTGATAAAGACACTTTTGCTGTGCATAGTACTACTGCTCCCAGGTGCACTGCTGTTGTGGCATCCCATTCTGTGACTACACCAGCCTCTATTTACTATAACCCTTTGCACTTATTCTAAAAGTAATTTGGGCTGATAAAGACACTTTTGCTTTGCATAGTACTACTGCTCCCAGGTGCACTGCGGTTGTGGCATCCAATTCTGTGACTACACCAGCCTCTATTTACTATAACCCTTTGCACTTATTCTAAAAGTAATTTGGCCTGATAAGGACACTTTTGCTGTGCATAGTACTACTGCTCCCAGGTGCACTGCGGTTGGGGCATCCCATTCTGTGACTACACCAGCCTCTATTTACTATAACCCTTTGCACTTATTCTAAAAGTAATTTGGCCTGATAAAGACACTTTTGCTGTGCATAGTACTACGGCTCCCAGGTGCACTGCTGTTGTGGCATCCCATTCTGTGACTACACCAGCCTCTATTTACTATAACCCTTTGCACTTATTCTAAAAGTAATTTGGCCTGATAAGGACACTTTTGCTGTGCATAGTACTACTGCTCCCAGGTGCACTGCGGTTGGGGCATCCCATTCTGTGACTACACCAGCCTCTATTTACTATAACCCTTTGCACTTATTCTAAAAGTAATTTGGCCTGATAAAGACACTTTTGCTTTGCATAGTACTACTGCTCCCAGGTGCACTGTGGTTGGGGCATCCCATTCTGTGACTACACCAGCCTCTATTTACTATAACCCTTTGCACTTATTCTAAAAGTAATTTGGCTTGATAAAGACACTTTTGCTGTGCATAGTACTACTGCTCCCAGGTGCACTGCTGTTGTGGCATCCCATTCTGTGACTACACCAGCCTCTATTTACTATAACCCTTTGCACTTATTCTAAAAGTAATTTGGCCTGATAAAGACACTTTTGCTTTGCATAGTACTACTGCTCCCAAGTGCACTGCTGTTGTGGCATCCCATTCTGTGACTACACCAGCCTCTATTTACTATAACCCTTTGCACTTATTCTAAAAGTAATTTGGCCTGATAAAGACACTTTTGCTGTGCATAGTACTACTGCTCCCAGGTGCACTGCTGTTGTGGCATCCCATTCTGTGACTACACCAGCCTCTATTTACTATAACCCTTTGCACTTATTCTTAAAGTAATTTGGCCTGATAAAGACACTTTTGCTGTGCATAGTACTACTGCTCCCAGGTGCACTGCTGTTGTGGCATCCCATTCTGTGACTACACCAGCCTCTATTTACTATAACCCTTTGCACTTATTCTAAAAGTAATTTGGCCTGATAAAGACACTTTTGCTTTGCATAGTACTACTGGTCCCAGGTGCACTGCTGTTGTGGCATCCCATTCTGTGACTACACCAGCCTCTATTTACTATAACCCTGTGCACTTATTCTAAAAGTAATTTGGCCTGATAAAGACACTTTTGCTTTGCATAGTACTACTGCTCCCAGGTGCACTGCTGTTGTGGCATCCCATTCTGTGACTACACCAGCCTCTATTTACTATAACCCTTTGCACTTATTCTAAAAGTAATTTGGCCTGATAAAGACACTTTTGCTGTGCATAATACTGCTCCCAGGTGCACTGCTGTTGTGGCATCCCATTCTGTGACTACACCAGCCTCTATTTGCTATAACCCTTTGCACTTATTCTAAAAGTAATTTGGCCTGATAAAGACACTTTTGCTGTGCATAGTACTACTGCTCCCAGGTGCACTGCTGTTGTGGCATCCCATTCTGTGACTACACCAGCCTCTATTTACTATAACCCTTTGCACTTATTCTAAAAGTAATTTGGCCTGATAAAGACACTTTTGCTGTGCATAGTACTACTGCTCCCAGGTGCACTGCTGTTGTGGCATCCCATTCCCATGACTACACCAGCCTCTATTTACTATAACCCTTTGCACTTATTCTAAATGTAATTTGGCCTGATAAAGACACTTTTACTTTGCATAGTACTACTGCTCACAGGTGCACTGCTGTTGTGGCATCCCATTCTGTGACTACACCAGCCTCTATTTACTATAACCCTTTGCACTTATTCTAAAAGTAATTTGGCCTGATAAAGACACTTTTGCTGTGCATAGTACTACGGCACTTATTCTAAAAGTAATTTGGCCTGATAAAGACACTTTTGCTGTGCATAATACTACTGCTCCCAGGTGCACTGCTGTTGTGGCATCCCATTCTGTGACTACACCAGCCTCTATTTACTATAACCCTTTGCACTTATTCTAAAAGTAATTTGGCCTGATAAAGACACTTTTGCTGTGCATAGTACTACTGCTCCCAGGTGCACTGCTGTTGTGGCATCCCATTCTGTGACTACACCAGCCTCTATTTACTATAACCCTTTGCACTTATTCTAAAAGTAATTTGGCCTGATAAAGACACTTTTGCTTTGCATAGTACTACTGGTCCCAGGTGCACTGCTGTTGTGGCATCCCATTCTGTGACTACACCAGCCTCTATTTACTATAACCCGGTGCACTTATTCTAAAAGTAATTTGGCCTGATAAAGACACTTTTGCTTTGCATAGTACTACTGCTCCCAGGTGCACTGCTGTTTTGGCATCCCATTCTGTGACTACACCAGCCTCTATTTACTATAACCCTTTGCACTTATTCTAAAAGTAATTTGGCCTGATAAAGACACTTTTGCTGTGCATAATACTGCTCCCAGGTGCACTGCTGTTGTGGCATCCCATTCTGTGACTACACCAGCCTCTATTTGCTATAACCCTTTGCACTTATTCTAAAAGTAATTTGGCCTGATAAAGACACTTTTGCTGTGCATAGTACTACTGCTCCCAGGTGCACTGCTGTTGTGGCATCCCATTCTGTGACTACACCAGCCTCTATTTACTATAACCCTTTGCACTTATTCTAAAAGTAATTTGGCCTGATAAAGACACTTTTGCTGTGCATAGTACTACTGCTCCCAGGTGCACTGCTGTTGTGGCATCCCATTCTGTGACTACACCAGCCTCTATTTACTATAACCCTTTGCACTTATTCTAAATGTAATTTGGCCTGATAAAGACACTTTTACTTTGCATAGTACTACTGCTCACAGGTGCACTGCTGTTGTGGCATCCCATTCTGTGACTACACCAGCCTCTATTTACTATAACCCTTTGCACTTATTCTAAAAGTAATTTGGCCTGATAAAGACACTTTTGCTGTGCATAGTACTACGGCTCCCAGGTGCACTGCTGTTGTGGCATCCCATTCCCATGACTACACCAGCCTCTATTTACTATAACCCTTTGCACTTATTCTAAAGGTAATTTGGGCTGATAAAGACACTTTTGCTTTGCATAGTACTACTGCTCCCAGGTGCACTGCGGTTGTGGCATCCCATTCTGTGACTACACCAGCCTCTATTTACTATAACCCTTTGCACTTATTCTAAAGTAATTTGGCCTGATAAGGACACTTTTGCTGTGCATAGTACTACTGCTCCCAGGTGCACTGCGGTTGGGGCATCCCATTCTGTGACTACACCAGCCTCTATTTACTATAACCCTTTGCACTTATTCTAAAAGTAATTTGGCCTGATAAAGACACTTTTGCTGTGCATAGTACTACGGCTCCCAGGTGCACTGCTGTTGTGGCATCCCATTCTGTGACTACACCAGCCTCTATTTACTATAACCCTTTGCACTTATTCTAAAAGTAATTTGGCCTGATAAAGACACTTTTGCTTTGCATAGTACTACTGGTCCCAGGTGCACTGCTGTTGTGGCATCCCATTCTGTGACTACACCAGCCTCTATTTACTATAACCCGGTGCACTTATTCTAAAAGTAATTTGGCCTTATAAAGACACTTTTGCTTTGCATAGTACTACTGCTCCCAGGTGCACTGCTGTTGTGGCATCCCATTCTGTGACTACACCAGCCTCTATTTACTATAACCCTTTGCACTTATTCTAAAAGTAATTTGGCCTGATAAAGACACTTTTGCTGTGCATAATACTGCTCCCAGGTGCACTGCTGTTGTGGCATCCCATTCTGTGACTACACCAGCCTCTATTTGCTATAACCCTTTGCACTTATTCTAAAAGTAATTTGGCCTGATAAAGACACTTTTGCTGTGCATAGTACTACTGCTCCCAGGTGCACTGCTGTTGTGGCATCCCATTCTGTGACTACACCAGCCTCTATTTACTATAACCCTTTGCACTTATTCTAAAAGTAATTTGGCCTGATAAAGACACTTTTGCTGTGCATAGTACTACTGCTCCCAGGTGCACTGCTGTTGTGGCATCCCATTCTGTGACTACACCAGCCTCTATTTACTATAACCCTTTGCACTTATTCTAAATGTAATTTGGCCTGATAAAGACACTTTTACTTTGCATAGTACTACTGCTCACAGGTGCACTGCTGTTGTGGCATCCCATTCTGTGACTACACCAGCCTCTATTTACTATAACCCTTTGCACTTATTCTAAAAGTAATTTGGCCTGATAAAGACACTTTTGCTGTGCATAGTACTACGGCTCCCAGGTGTACTGCTGTTGTGGCATCCCATTCCCATGACTACACCAGCCTCTATTTACTATAACCCTTTGCACTTATTCTAAAGGTAATTTGGGCTGATAAAGACACTTTTGCTTTGCATAGTACTACTGCTCCCAGGTGCACTGCGGTTGTGGCATCCCATTCTGTGACTACACCAGCCTCTATTTACTATAACCCTTTGCACTTATTCTAAAGTAATTTGGCCTGATAAGGACACTTTTGCTGTGCATAGTACTACTGCTCCCAGGTGCACTGCGGTTGGGGCATCCCATTCTGTGACTACACCAGCCTCTATTTACTATAACCCTTTGCACTTATTCTAAAAGTAATTTGGCCTGATAAAGACACTTTTGCTGTGCATAGTACTACGGCTCCCAGGTGCACTGCTGTTGTGGCATCCCATTCTGTGACTACACCAGCCTCTATTTACTATAACCCTTTGCACTTATTCTAAAAGTAATTTGGGCTGATAAAGACACTTTTGCTTTGCATAGTACTACTGCTCCCAGGTGCACTGCGGTTGTGGCATCCCATTCTGTGACTACACCAGCCTCTATTTACTATAACCCTTTGCACTTATTCTAAAAGTAATTTGGCCTGATAAGGACACTTTTGCTGTGCATAGTACTACTGCTCCCAGGTGCACTGCGGTTGGGGCATCCCATTCTGTGACTACACCAGCCTCTATTTACTATAACCCTTTGCACTTATTCTAAAAGTAATTTGGCCTGATAAAGACACTTTTGCTTTGCATAGTACTACTGCTCCCAGGTGCACTGTGGTTGGGGCATCCCATTCTGTGACTACACCAGCCTCTATTTACTATAACCCTTTGCACTTATTCTCAAAGAAATTTGGCCTGATAAAGACACTTTTGCTGTGCATAGTACTGCTGCTCCCAGGTGCACTGCGGTTGGGGCATCCCATTCTGTGACTACACCAGCCTCTATTTACTATAACCCTTTGCACTTATTCTAAAAGTAATTTGGCCTGATAAGGACACTTTTGCTGTGCATAGTACTACTGCTCCCAGGTGCACTGCGGTTGGGGCAACCCATTCTGTGACTACACCAGCCTCTATTTACTATAACCCTTTGCACTTATTCTCCAAGTAATTTGGCCTGATAAAGACACTTTTGCTTTGCATAGTACTACCGCTCCAAGGTGCACTGCTGTTGTGGCATCCCATTCTGTGACTACACCAGCCTCTATTTACTATAACCCTTTGCACTTATTTTAAAAGTAATTTGGGCTGATAAAGACACTTTTGCTTTGCATAGTACTACTGCTCCCAGGTGCACTGCGGTTGTGGCATCCCATTCTGTGACTACACCAGCCTCTATTTACTATAACCCTTTGCACTTATTCTAAAAGTTATTTGGCCTGATAAGGACACTTTTTCTGTGCATAGTACTACTGCTCCCAGGTGCACTGCGGTTGGGGCATCCCATTCTGTGACTACACCAGCCTCTATTTACTATAACCCTTTGCACTTATTCTCAAAGTAATTTGGCCTGATAAAGACACTTTTGCTTTGCATAGTACTACTGCTCCAAGGTGCACTGCTGTTGTGGCATCCCATTCTGTGTCTACACCAGCCTCTATTTACTATAACCCTTTGCACTTATTCTAAAAGTAATTTGGCCTGATAAAGACACTTTTGCTGTGCATAGTACTACAGCTCCCAGGTACACTGCTGTTGTGGCATCCCATTCTGTGACTACACCAGCCTCTATTTACTATAACCCTTTGCACTTATTCTAAAAGTAATTTGGCCTGATAAAGACACTTTTGCTTTGCATAGTACTACTGCTCCCAGGTGCACTGCTGTTGTGGCATCCCATTCTGTGACTACACCAGCCTCTATTTACTATAACCCTTTGCACTTATTCTAAAAGTAATTTGGCCTGATAAAGACACTTTTGCTGTGCATAATACTACTGCTCCCAGGTGCACTGCTGTTGTGGCATCCCATTCTGTGACTACACCAGCCTCTATTTGCTATAACCCTTTGCACTTATTCTAAAAGTAATTTGGCCTGATAAAGACACTTTTGTTGTGCATAGTACTACTGCTCCCAGGTGCACTGCTGTTGTGGCATCCCATTCTGTGTCTACACCAGCCTCTATTTACTATAACCCTTTGCACTTATTCTAAAAGTAATTTGGCCTGATAAAGACACTTTTGCTTTGCATAGTACTACTGCTCCCAGGTGCACTGCTGTTGTGGCATCCCATTCTGTGACTACACCAGCCTCTATTTACTATAACCCTTTGCACTTATTCTAAATGTAATTTGGCCTGATAAAGACACTTTTACTTTGCATAATACTACTGCTCACAGGTGCACTGCTGTTGTGGCATCCCATTCTGTGACTACACCAGCCTCTATTTACTATAACCCTTTGCACTTATTCTAAAAGTAATTTGGCCTGATAAAGACACTTTTGCTGTGCATAGTACTACTGCTCCCAGGTGCACTGCTGTTGTGGCATCCCATTCTGTGACTACACCAGCCTCTATTTACTATAACCCTTTGCACTTATTCTAAAAGTAATTTGGGCTGATAAAGACACTTTTGCTTTGCATAGTACTACTGCTCCCAGGTGCACTGCGGTTGTGGCATCCAATTCTGTGACTACACCAGCCTCTATTTACTATAACCCTTTGCACTTATTCTAAAAGTAATTTGGCCTGATAAGGACACTTTTGCTGTGCATAGTACTACTGCTCCCAGGTGCACTGCGGTTGGGGCATCCCATTCTGTGACTACACCAGCCTCTATTTACTATAACCCTTTGCACTTATTCTAAAAGTAATTTGGCCTGATAAAGACACTTTTGCTGTGCATAGTACTACGGCTCCCAGGTGCACTGCTGTTGTGGCATCCCATTCTGTGACTACACCAGCCTCTATTTACTATAACCCTTTGCACTTATTCTAAAAGTAATTTGGCCTGATAAGGACACTTTTGCTGTGCATAGTACTACTGCTCCCAGGTGCACTGCGGTTGGGGCATCCCATTCTGTGACTACACCAGCCTCTATTTACTATAACCCTTTGCACTTATTCTAAAAGTAATTTGGCCTGATAAAGACACTTTTGCTTTGCATAGTACTACTGCTCCCAGGTGCACTGTGGTTGGGGCATCCCATTCTGTGACTACACCAGCCTCTATTTACTATAACCCTTTGCACTTATTCTAAAAGTAATTTGGCTTGATAAAGACACTTTTGCTGTGCATAGTACTACTGCTCCCAGGTGCACTGCTGTTGTGGCATCCCATTCTGTGACTACACCAGCCTCTATTTACTATAACCCTTTGCACTTATTCTAAAAGTAATTTGGCCTGATAAAGACACTTTTGCTTTGCATAGTACTACTGCTCCCAGGTGCACTGCTGTTGTGGCATCCCATTCTGTGACTACACCAGCCTTTATTTACTATAACCCTTTGCACTTATTCTAAAAGTAATTTGGCCTGATAAAGACACGTTTGCTTTGCATAGTACAACTGCTCCCAGGTGCACTGCGGTTGGGGCATCCCATTGTGTGACTACACCAGCCTCTATTTACTATAACCCTTTGCACTTATTCTAAAAGTAATTTGGCCTGATAAAGACACTTTTGCTTTGCATAGTACTACTGCTCCCAGGTGCACTGCTGTTGTGGCATCCCATTCTGTCACTACACCAGCCTCTATTTACTATAACCCTTTGCACTTATTCTAAAAGTAAAATGGCCTGATAAAGACACTTTTGCTGTGCATAGTACTACTGCTCCCAGGTGCACTGCTGTTGTGGCATCCCATTCTGTGACTACACCAGCCTCTATTTACTATAACCCTTTGCACTTATTCTAAAAGTAATTTGGCCTGATAAAGACACGTTTGCTTTGCATAGTACTACTGCTCCCAGGTGCACTGCTGTTGTGGCATCCCATTCTGTGACTACACCAGCCTCTATTTACTATAACCCTTTGCACTTATTCTAAAAGTAATTTGGCCTGATAAAGACAATTTTGCTGTGCATAATACTACTGCTCCCAGGTGCACTGCTGTTGTGGCATCCCATTCTGTGACTACACCAGCCTCTATTTACTATAACCCTTTGCACTTATTCTAAAAGTAATTTGGCCTGATAAAGACACTTTTGCTGTGCATAGTACTACTGCTCCCAGGTGCACTGCTGTTGTGGCATCCCATTCTGTGACTACACCAGCCTCTATTTACTATAACCCTTTGCACTTATTCTAAAAGTAATTTGGCCTGATAAAGACACTTTTGCTTTGCATAGTACTACTGCTCCCAGGTGCACTGCTGTTGTGGCATCCCATTCTGTGACTACACCAGCCTCTATTTGCTATAACCCTTTGCACTTATTCTAAAAGTAATTTGGCCTGATAAAGACACTTTTGTTGTGCATAGTACTACTGCTCCCAGGTGCACTGCTGTTGTGGCATCCCATTCTGTGTCTACACCAGCCTCTATTTACTATAACCCTTTGCACTTATTCTAAAAGTAATTTGGGCTGATAAAGACACTTTTGCTTTGCATAGTACTACTGCTCCCAGGTGCACTGCTGTTGTGGCATCCCATTCTGTGACTACACCAGCCTCTATTTACTATAACCCTTTGCACTTATTCTAAATGTAATTTGGCCTGATAAAGACACTTTTACTTTGCATAATACTACTGCTCACAGGTGCACTGCTGTTGTGGCATCCCATTCTGTGACTACACCAGCCTCTATTTACTATAACCCTTTGCACTTATTCTAAAAGTAATTTGGCCTGATAAAGACACTTTTGCTGTGCATAGTACTACTGCTCCCAGGTGCACTGCTGTTGTGGCATCCCATTCTGTGACTACACCAGCCTCTATTTACTATAACCCTTTGCACTTATTCTAAAAGTAATTTGGGCTGATAAAGACACTTTTGCTTTGCATAGTACTACTGCTCCCAGGTGCACTGCGGTTGTGGCATCCAATTCTGTGACTACACCAGCTTCTATTTACTATAACCCTTTGCACTTTTTCTAAAAGTAATTTGGCCTGATAAGGACACTTTTGCTGTGCATAGTACTACTGCTCCCAGGTGCACTGCGGTTCGGGCATCCCATTCTGTGACTACACCAGCCTCTATTTACTATAACCCTTTGCACTTATTCTAAAAGTAATTTGGCCTGATAAAGACACTTTTGCTGTGCATAGTACTACGGCTCCCAGGTGCACTGCTGTTGTGGCATCCCATTCTGTGACTACACCAGCCTCTATTTACTATAACCCTTTGCACTTATTCTAAAAGTAATTTGGGCTGATAAAGACACTTTTGCTTTGCATAGTACTACTGCTCCCAGGTGCACTGCGGTTGTGGCATCCCATTCTGTGACTACACCAGCCTCTATTTACTATAACCCTTTGCACTTATTCTAAAAGTAATTTGGCCTGATAAGGACACTTTTGCTGTGCATAGTACTACTGCTCCCAGGTGCACTGCGGTTGGGGCATCCCATTCTGTGACTACACCAGCCTCTATTTACTATAACCCTTTGCACTTATTCTAAAAGTAATTTGGCCTGATAAAGACACTTTTGCTTTGCATAGTACTACTGCTCCCAGGTGCACTGTGGTTGGGGCATCCCATTCTGTGACTACACCAGCCTCTATTTACTATAACCCTTTGCACTTATTCTAAAAGTAATTTGGCTTGATAAAGACACTTTTGCTGTGCATAGTACTACTGCTCCCAGGTACACTGCTGTTGTGGCATCCCATTCTGTGACTACACCGGCCTCTATTTACTATAACCCTTTGCACTTATTCTAAAAGTAATTTGGCCTGATAAAGACACGTTTGCTTTGCTTAGTACTACTGCTCCCAGGTGCACTGCTGTTGTGGCATCCCATTCTGTGACTACACCAGCCTCTATTTACTATAACCCTTTGCACTTATTCTAAAAGTAATTTGGCCTGATAAAGACACTTTTGCTTTGCATAGTACTACTGCTCCAAGGTGCACTGCTGTTGTGGCATCCCATTCTGTGACTACACCAGCCTTTATTTACTATAACCCTTTGCACTTATTCTAAAAGTAATTTGGCCTGATAAAGACACGTTTGCTTTGCATAGTACAACTGCTCCCAGGTGCACTGCGGTTGGGGCATCCCATTGTGTGACTACACCAGCCTCTATTTACTATAACCCTTTGCACTTATTCTAAAAGTAATTTGGCCTGATAAAGACACTTTTGCTTTGCATTGTACTACTGCTCCCAGGTGCACTGCTGTTGTGGCATCCCATTCTGTGACTACACCAGCCTCTATTTACTATAACCCTTTGCACTTATTCTAAAAGTAATTTGGCCTGATAAAGACACTTTTGCTGTGCATAGTACTACTGCTCCCAGGTGCACTGCTGTTGTGGCATCCCATTCTGTGACTACACCAGCCTCTATTTACTATAACCCTTTGCACTTATTCTAAAAGTAATTTGGCCTGATAAAGACACGTTTGCTTTGCATAGTACTACTGCTCCCAGGTGCACTGCTGTTGTGGCATCCCATTCTGTGACTACACCAGCCTCTATTTACTATAACCCTTTGCACTTATTCTAAAAGTAATTTGGCCTGATAAAGACACTTTTGCTGTGCATAATACTACTGCTCCCAGGTGCACTGCTGTTGTGGCATCCCATTCTGTGACTACACCAGCCTCTATTTACTATAACCCTTTGCACTTTTTCTAAAAGTAATTTGGCCTGATAAAGACACTTTTGCTGTGCATAGTACTACTGCTCCCAGGTGCACTGCTGTTGTGGCATCCCATTCTGTGACTACACCAGCCTCTATTTACTATAACCCTTTGCACTTATTCTAAAAGTAATTTGGCCTGATAAAGACACTTTTGCTTTGCATAGTACTACTGGTCCCAGGTGCACTGCTGTTGTGGCATCCCATTCTGTGACTACACCAGCCTCTATTTACTATAACCCTGTGCACTTATTCTAAAAGTAATTTGGCCTGATAAAGACACTTTTGCTTTGCATAGTACTACTGCTCCCAGGTGCACTGCTGTTGTGGCATCCCATTCTGTGACTACACCAGCCTCTATTTACTATAACCCTTTGCACTTATTCTAAAAGTAATTTGGCCTGATAAAGACACTTTTGCTGTGCATAATACTGCTCCCAGGTGCACTGCTGTTGTGGCATCCCATTCTGTGACTACACCAGCCTCTATTTGCTATAACCCTTTGCACTTATTCTAAAAGTAATTTGGCCTGATAAAGACACTTTTGCTGTGCATAGTACTACTGCTCCCAGGTGCACTGCTGTTGTGGCATCCCATTCTGTGACTACACCAGCCTCTATTTACTATAACCCTTTGCACTTATTCTAAAAGTAATTTGGCCTGATAAAGACACTTTTGCTGTGCATAGTACTACTGCTCCCAGGTGCACTGCTGTTGTGGCATCCCATTCTGTGACTACACCAGCCTCTATTTACTATAACCCTTTGCACTTATTCTAAATGTAATTTGACCTGATAAAGACACTTTTACTTTGCATAGTACTACTGCTCACAGGTGCACTGCTGTTGTGGCATCCCATTCGGTGACTACACCAGCCTCTATTTACTATAACCCTTTGCACTTATTCTAAAAGTAATTTGGCCTGATAAAGACACTTTTGCTGTGCATAGTACTACGGCACTTATTCTAAAAGTAATTTGGCCTGATAAAGACACTTTTGCTGTGCATAATACTACTGCTCCCAGGTGCACTGCTGTTGTGGCATCCCATTCTGTGACTACACCAGCCTCTATTTACTATAACCCTTTGCACTTATTCTAAAAGTAATTTGGCCTGATAAAGACACTTTTGCTGTGCATAGTACTACTGCTCCCAGGTGCACTGCTGTTGTGGCATCCCATTCTGTGACTACACCAGCCTCTATTTACTATAACCCTTTGCACTTATTCTAAAAGTAATTTGGCCTGATAAAGACACTTTTGCTTTGCATAGTACTACTGGTCCCAGGTGCACTGCTGTTGTGGCATCCCATTCTGTGACTACACCAGCCTCTATTTACTATAACCCTGTGCACTTATTCTAAAAGTAATTTGGCCTGATAAAGACACTTTTGCTTTGCATAGTACTACTGCTCCCAGGTGCACTGCTGTTGTGGCATCCCATTCTGTGACTACACCAGCCTCTATTTACTATAACCCTTTGCACTTATTCTAAAAGTAATTTGGCCTGATAAAGACACTTTTGCTGTGCATAATACTGCTCCCAGGTGCACTGCTGTTGTGGCATCCCATTCTGTGACTACACCAGCCTCTATTTGCTATAACCCTTTGCACTTATTCTAAAAGTAATTTGGCCTGATAAAGACACTTTTGCTGTGCATAGTACTACTGCTCCCAGGTGCACTGCTGTTGTGGCATCCCATTCTGTGACTACACCAGCCTCTATTTACTATAACCCTTTGCACTTATTCTAAAAGTAATTTGGCCTGATAAAGACACTTTTGCTGTGCATAGTACTACTGCTCCCAGGTGCACTGCTGTTGTGGCATCCCATTCTGTGACTACACCAGCCTCTATTTACTATAACCCTTTGCACTTATTCTAAAAGTAATTTGGCCTGATAAAGACACTTTTACTTTGCATAGTACTACTGCTCACAGGTGCACTGCTGTTGTGGCATCCCATTCTGTGACTACACCAGCCTCTATTTACTATAACCCTTTGCACTTATTCTAAAAGTAATTTGGCCTGATAAAGACACTTTTGCTGTGCATAGTACTACGGCTCCCAGGTGCACTGCTGTTGTGGCATCCCATTCCCATGACTACACCAGCCTCTATTTACTATAACCCTTTGCACTTATTCTAAAAGTAATTTGGGCTGATAAAGACACTTTTGCTTTGCATAGTACTACTGCTCCCAGGTGCACTGCGGTTGTGGCATCCCATTCTGTGACTACACCAGCCTCTATTTACTATAACCCTTTGCACTTATTCTAAAAGTAATTTGGCCTGATAAGGACACTTTTGCTGTGCATAGTACTACTGCTCCCAGGTGCACTGCGGTTGGGGCATCCCATTCTGTGACTACACCAGCCTCTATTTACTATAACCCTTTGCACCTATTCTAAAAGTAATTTGGCCTGATAAAGACACTTTTGCTTTGCATAGTACTACTGCTCCCAGGTGCACTGTGGTTGGGGCATCCCATTCTGTGACTACACCAGCCTCTATTTACTATAACCCTTTGCACTTATTCTCAAAGTAATTTGGCCTGATAAAGACACTTTTGCTGTGCATAGTACTACGGCTCCCAGGTGCACTGCGGTTGGGGCATCCCATTCTGTGACTACACCAGCCTCTATTTACTATAACCCTTTGCACTTATTCTAAAAGTAATTTGGCCTGATAAGGACACTTTTGCTGTGCATAGTACTACTGCTCCCAGGTGCACTGCGGTTGTGGCAACCCATTCTGTGACTACACCAGCCTCTATTTACTATAACCCTTTGCACTTATTCTCCAAGTAATTTGGCCTGATAAAGACACTTTTGCTTTGCATAGTACTACCGCTCCAAGGTGCACTGCTGTTGTGGCATCCCATTCTGTGACTACACCAGCCTCTATTTACTATAACCCTTTGCACTTATTTTAAAAGTAATTTGGGCTGATAAAGACACTTTTGCTTTGCATAGTACTACTGCTCCCAGGTGCACTGCGGTTGTGGCATCCCATTCTGTGACTACACCAGCCTCTATTTACTATAACCCTTTGCACTTATTCTAAAAGTTATTTGGCCTGATAAGGACACTTTTTCTGTGCATAGTACTACTGCTCCCAGGTGCACTGCGGTTGGGGCATCCCATTCTGTGACTACACCAGCCTCTATTTACTATAACCCTTTGCACTTATTCTCAAAGTAATTTGGCCTGATAAAGACACTTTTGCTGTGCATGGTACTACTGCTCCCAGGTGCACTGCGGTTGGGGCATCCCATTCTGTGACTACACCAGCCTCTATTTACTATAACCCTTTGCACTTATTCTAAAAGTAATTTGGCCTGATAAAGACACTTTTGCTTTGCATAGTACTACTGCTCCCAAGTGCACTGCTGTTGTGGCATCCCATTCTGTGACTACACCAGCCTCTATTTACTATAACCCTTTGCACTTATTCTAAAAGTAATTTGGCCTGATAAAGACACTTTTGCTGTGCATAGTACTACTGCTCCCAGGTGCACTGCTGTTGTGGCATCCCATTCTGTGACTACACCAGCCTCTATTTACTATAACCCTTTGCACTTATTCTTAAAGTAATTTGGCCTGATAAAGACACTTTTGCTGTGCATAGTACTACTGCTCCCAGGTGCACTGCTGTTGTGGCATCCCATTCTGTGACTACACCAGCCTCTATTTACTATAACCCTTTGCACTTATTCTAAAAGTAATTTGGCCTGATAAAGACACTTTTGCTTTGCATAGTACTACTGGTCCCAGGTGCACTGCTGTTGTGGCATCCCATTCTGTGACTACACCAGCCTCTATTTACTATAACCCTGTGCACTTATTCTAAAAGTAATTTGGCCTGATAAAGACACTTTTGCTTTGCATAGTACTACTGCTCCCAGGTGCACTGCTGTTGTGGCATCCCATTCTATGACTACACCAGCCTCTATTTACTATAACCCTTTGCACTTATTCTAAAAGTAATTTGGCCTGATAAAGACACTTTTGCTGTGCATAATACTGCTCCCAGGTGCACTGCTGTTGTGGCATCCCATTCTGTGACTACACCAGCCTCTATTTGCTATAACCCTTTGCACTTATTCTAAAAGTAATTTGGCCTGATAAAGACACTTTTGCTGTGCATAGTACTACTGCTCCCAGGTGCACTGCTGTTGTGGCATCCCATTCTGTGACTACACCAGCCTCTATTTACTATAACCCTTTGCACTTATTCTAAAAGTAATTTGGCCTGATAAAGACACTTTTGCTGTGCATAGTACTACTGCTCCCAGGTGCACTGCTGTTGTGGCATCCCATTCTGTGACTACACCAGCCTCTATTTACTATAACCCTTTGCACTTATTCTAAATGTAATTTGGCCTGATAAAGACACTTTTACTTTGCATAGTACTACTGCTCACAGGTGCACTGCTGTTGTGGCATCCCATTCTGTGACTACACCAGCCTCTATTTACTATAACCCTTTGCACTTATTCTAAAAGTAATTTGGCCTGATAAAGACACTTTTGCTGTGCATAGTACTACGGCACTTATTCTAAAAGTAATTTGGCCTGATAAAGACACTTTTGCTGTGCATAATACTACTGCTCCCAGGTGCACTGCTGTTGTGGCATCCCATTCTGTGACTACACCAGCCTCTATTTACTATAACCCTTTGCACTTATTCTAAAAGTAATTTGGCCTGATAAAGACACTTTTGCTGTGCATAGTACTACTGCTCCCAGGTGCACTGCTGTTGTGGCATCCCATTCTGTGACTACACCAGCCTCTATTTACTATAACCCTTTGCACTTATTCTAAAAGTAATTTGGCCTGATAAAGACACTTTTGCTTTGCATAGTACTACTGGTCCCAGGTGCACTGCTGTTGTGGCATCCCATTCTGTGACTACACCAGCCTCTATTTACTATAACCCGGTGCACTTATTCTAAAAGTAATTTGGCCTGATAAAGACACTTTTGCTTTGCATAGTACTACTGCTCCCAGGTGCACTGCTGTTGTGGCATCCCATTCTGTGACTACACCAGCCTCTATTTACTATAACCCTTTGCACTTATTCTAAAAGTAATTTGGCCTGATAAAGACACTTTTGCTGTGCATAATACTGCTCCCAGGTGCACTGCTGTTGTGGCATCCCATTCTGTGACTACACCAGCCTCTATTTGCTACAACCCTTTGCACTTATTCTAAAAGTAATTTGGCCTGATAAAGACACTTTTGCTGTGCATAGTACTACTGCTCCCAGGTGCACTGCTGTTGTGGCATCCCATTCTGTGACTACACCAGCCTCTATTTACTATAACCCTTTGCACTTATTCTAAAAGTAATTTGGCCTGATAAAGACACTTTTGCTGTGCATAGTACTACTGCTCCCAGGTGCACTGCTGTTGTGGCATCCCATTCTGTGACTACACCAGCCTCTATTTACTATAACCCTTTGCACTTATTCTAAATGTAATTTGGCCTGATAAAGACACTTTTACTTTGCATAGTACTACTGCTCACAGGTGCACTGCTGTTGTGGCATCCCATTCTGTGACTACACCAGCCTCTATTTACTATAACCCTTTGCACTTATTCTAAAAGTAATTTGGCCTGATAAAGACACTTTTGCTGTGCATAGTACTACGGCTCCCAGGTGCACTGCTGTTGTGGCATCCCATTCCCATGACTACACCAGCCTCTATTTACTATAACCCTTTGCACTTATTCTAAAGGTAATTTGGGCTGATAAAGACACTTTTGCTTTGCATAGTACTACTGCTCCCAGGTGCACTGCGGTTGTGGCATCCTATTCTGTGACTACACCAGCCTCTATTTACTATAACCCTTTGCACTTATTCTAAAGTAATTTGGCCTGATAAGGACACTTTTGCTGTGCATAGTACTACTGCTCCCAGGTGCACTGCGGTTGGGGCATCCCATTCTGTGACTACACCAGCCTCTATTTACTATAACCCTTTGCACTTATTCTAAAAGTAATTTGGCCTGATAAAGACACTTTTGCTGTGCATAGTACTACGGCTCCCAGGTGCACTGCTGTTGTGGCATCCCATTCTGTGACTACACCAGCCTCTATTTACTATAACCCTTTGCACTTATTCTAAAAGTAATTTGGCCTGATAAAGACACTTTTGCTTTGCATAGTACTACTGGTCCCAGGTGCACTGCTGTTGTGGCATCCCATTCTGTGACTACACCAGCCTCTATTTACTATAACCCGGTGCACTTATTCTAAAAGTAATTTGGCCTGATAAAGACACTTTTGCTTTGCATAGTACTACTGCTCCCAGGTGCACTGCTGTTGTGGCATCCCATTCTGTGACTACACCAGCCTCTATTTACTATAACCCTTTGCACTTATTCTAAAAGTAATTTGGCCTGATAAAGACACTTTTGCTGTGCATAATACTGCTCCCAGGTGCACTGCTGTTGTGGCATCCCATTCTGTGACTACACCAGCCTCTATTTGCTATAACCCTTTGCACTTATTCTAAAAGTAATTTGGCCTGATAAAGACACTTTTGCTGTGCATAGTACTACTGCTCCCAGGTGCACTGCTGTTGTGGCATCCCATTCTGTGACTACACCAGCCTCTATTTACTATAACCCTTTGCACTTATTCTAAAAGTAATTTGGCCTGATAAAGACACTTTTGCTGTGCATAGTACTACTGCTCCCAGGTGCACTGCTGTTGTGGCATCCCATTCTGTGACTACACCAGCCTCTATTTACTATAACCCTTTGCACTTATTCTAAATGTAATTTGGCCTGATAAAGACACTTTTACTTTGCATAGTACTACTGCTCACAGGTGCACTGCTGTTGTGGCATCCCATTCTGTGACTACACCAGCCTCTATTTACTATAACCCTTTGCACTTATTCTAAAAGTAATTTGGCCTGATAAAGACACTTTTGCTGTGCATAGTACTACGGCTCCCAGGTGTACTGCTGTTGTGGCATCCCATTCCCATGACTACACCAGCCTCTATTTACTATAACCCTTTGCACTTATTCTAAAGGTAATTTGGGCTGATAAAGACACTTTTGCTTTGTATAGTACTACTGCTCCCAGGTGCACTGCGGTTGTGGCATCCCATTCTGTGACTACACCAGCCTCTATTTACTATAACCCTTTGCACTTATTCTAAAGTAATTTGGCCTGATAAGGACACTTTTGCTGTGCATAGTACTACTGCTCCCAGGTGCACTGCGGTTGGGGCATCCCATTCTGTGACTACACCAGCCTCTATTTGCTACAACCCTTTGCACTTATTCTAAAAGTAATTTGGCCTGATAAAGACACTTTTGCTGTGCATAGTACTACTGCTCCAAGGTGCACTGCTGTTGTGGCATCCCATTCTGTGACTACACCAGCCTCTATTTACTATAACCCTTTGCACTTATTCTAAAAGTAATTTGGCCTGATAAAGACACTTTTGCTGTGCATAGTACTACTGCTCCCAGGTGCACTGCTGTTGTGGCATCCCATTCTGTGACTACACCAGCCTCTATTTACTATAACCCTTTGCACTTATTCTAAATGTAATTTGGCCTGATAAAGACACTTTTACTTTGCATAGTACTACTGCTCACAGGTGCACTGCTGTTGTGGCATCCCATTCTGTGACTACACCAGCCTCTATTTACTATAACCCTTTGCACTTATTCTAAAAGTAATTTGGCCTGATAAAGACACTTTTGCTGTGCATAGTACTACGGCTCCCAGGTGCACTGCTGTTGTGGCATCCCATTCCCATGACTACACCAGCCTCTATTTACTATAACCCTTTGCACTTATTCTAAAGGTAATTTGGGCTGATAAAGACACTTTTGCTTTGCATAGTACTACTGCTCCCAGGTGCACTGCGGTTGTGGCATCCTATTCTGTGACTACACCAGCCTCTATTTACTATAACCCTTTGCACTTATTCTAAAGTAATTTGGCCTGATAAGGACACTTTTGCTGTGCATAGTACTACTGCTCCCAGGTGCACTGCGGTTGGGGCATCCCATTCTGTGACTACACCAGCCTCTATTTACTATAACCCTTTGCACTTATTCTAAAAGTAATTTGGCCTGATAAAGACACTTTTGCTGTGCATAGTACTACGGCTCCCAGGTGCACTGCTGTTGTGGCATCCCATTCTGTGACTACACCAGCCTCTATTTACTATAACCCTTTGCACTTATTCTAAAAGTAATTTGGCCTGATAAAGACACTTTTGCTTTGCATAGTACTACTGGTCCCAGGTGCACTGCTGTTGTGGCATCCCATTCTGTGACTACACCAGCCTCTATTTACTATAACCCGGTGCACTTATTCTAAAAGTAATTTGGCCTGATAAAGACACTTTTGCTTTGCATAGTACTACTGCTCCCAGGTGCACTGCTGTTGTGGCATCCCATTCTGTGACTACACCAGCCTCTATTTACTATAACCCTTTGCACTTATTCTAAAAGTAATTTGGCCTGATAAAGACACTTTTGCTGTGCATAATACTGCTCCCAGGTGCACTGCTGTTGTGGCATCCCATTCTGTGACTACACCAGCCTCTATTTGCTATAACCCTTTGCACTTATTCTAAAAGTAATTTGGCCTGATAAAGACACTTTTGCTGTGCATAGTACTACTGCTCCCAGGTGCACTGCTGTTGTGGCATCCCATTCTGTGACTACACCAGCCTCTATTTACTATAACCCTTTGCACTTATTCTAAAAGTAATTTGGCCTGATAAAGACACTTTTGCTGTGCATAGTACTACTGCTCCCAGGTGCACTGCTGTTGTGGCATCCCATTCTGTGACTACACCAGCCTCTATTTACTATAACCCTTTGCACTTATTCTAAATGTAATTTGGCCTGATAAAGACACTTTTACTTTGCATAGTACTACTGCTCACAGGTGCACTGCTGTTGTGGCATCCCATTCTGTGACTACACCAGCCTCTATTTACTATAACCCTTTGCACTTATTCTAAAAGTAATTTGGCCTGATAAAGACACTTTTGCTGTGCATAGTACTACGGCTCCCAGGTGTACTGCTGTTGTGGCATCCCATTCCCATGACTACACCAGCCTCTATTTACTATAACCCTTTGCACTTATTCTAAAGGTAATTTGGGCTGATAAAGACACTTTTGCTTTGCATAGTACTACTGCTCCCAGGTGCACTGCGGTTGTGGCATCCCATTCTGTGACTACACCAGCCTCTATTTACTATAACCCTTTGCACTTATTCTAAAGTAATTTGGCCTGATAAGGACACTTTTGCTGTGCATAGTACTACTGCTCCCAGGTGCACTGCGGTTGGGGCATCCCATTCTGTGACTACACCAGCCTCTATTTACTATAACCCTTTGCACTTATTCTAAAAGTAATTTGGCCTGATAAAGACACTTTTGCTGTGCATAGTACTACGGCTCCCAGGTGCACTGCTGTTGTGGCATCCCATTCTGTGACTACACCAGCCTCTATTTACTATAACCCTTTGCACTTATTCTAAAAGTAATTTGGGCTGATAAAGACACTTTTGCTTTGCATAGTACTACTGCTCCCAGGTGCACTGCGGTTGTGGCATCCCATTCTGTGACTACACCAGCCTCTATTTACTATAACCCTTTGCACTTATTCTAAAAGTAATTTGGCCTGATAAGGACACTTTTGCTGTGCATAGTACTACTGCTCCCAGGTGCACTGCGGTTGGGGCATCCCATTCTGTGACTACACCAGCCTCTATTTACTATAACCCTTTGCACTTATTCTAAAAGTAATTTGGCCTGATAAAGACACTTTTGCTTTGCATAGTACTACTGGTCCCAGGTGCACTGTGGTTGGGGCATCCCATTCTGTGACTACACCAGCCTCTATTTACTATAACCCTTTGCACTTATTCTCAAAGTAATTTGGCCTGATAAAGACACTTTTGCTGTGCATAGTACTACTGCTCCCAGGTGCACTGCGGTTGGGGCATCCCATTCTGTGACTACACCAGCCTCTATTTACTATAACCCTTTGCACTTATTCTAAAAGTAATTTGGCCTGATAAGGACACTTTTGCTGTCCATAGTACTACTGCTCCCAGGTGCACTGCGGTTGTGGCAACCCATTCTGTGACTACACCAGCCTCTATTTACTATAACCCTTTGCACTTATTCTCCAAGTAATTTGGCCTGATAAAGACACTTTTGCTTTGCATAGTACTACCGCTCCAAGGTGCACTGCTGTTGTGGCATCCCATTCTGTGACTACACCAGCCTCTATTTACTATAACCCTTTGCACTTATTTTAAAAGTAATTTGGGCTGATAAAGACACTTTTGCTTTGCATAGTACTACTGCTCCCAGGTGCACTGCGGTTGTGGCATCCCATTCTGTGACTACACCAGCCTCTATTTACTATAACCCTTTGCACTTATTCTAAAAGTTATTTGGCCTGATAAGGACACTTTTTCTGTGCATAGTACTACTGCTCCCAGGTGCACTGCGGTTGGGGCATCCCATTCTGTGACTACACCAGCCTCTATTTACTATAACCCTTTGCACTTATTCTCAAAGTAATTTGGCCTGATAAAGACACTTTTGCTGTGCATAGTACTACTGCTCCCAGGTGCACTGCGGTTGGGGCATCCCATTCTGTGACTACACCAGCCTCTATTTACTATAACCCTTTGCACTTATTCTAAAAGTAATTTGGCCTGATAAAGACACTTTTGCTTTGCATAGTACTACTGCTCCCAGGTGCACTGCGGTTGGGGCATCCCATTCTGTGACTACACCAGCCTCTATTTACTATAACCCTTTGCACTTATTCTCAAAGTAATTTGGCCTGATAAAGACACTTTTGCTGTGCATAGTACTACTGCTCCCAGGTGCACTGCGGTTGGGGCATCCCATTCTGTGACTACACCAGCCTCTATTTACTATAACCCTTTGCACTTATACTAAAAGTAATTTGGCCTGATAAGGACACTTTTGCTGTGCATAGTACTACTGCTCCCAGGTGCACTGCGGTTGGGGCATCCCATTCTGTGACTACACCAGCCTCTATTTACTATAAACCTTTGCACTTATTCTCCAAGTAATTTGGCCTGATAAAGACACTTTTGCTTTGCATAGTACTACCGCTCCAAGGTGCACTGCTGTTGTGGCATCCCATTCTGTGACTACACCAGCCTCTATTTACTATAACCCTTTGCACTTATTTTAAAAGTAATTTGGGCTGATAAAGACACTTTTGCTTTGCATAGTACTACTGCTCCCAGGTGCACTGCGGTTGTGGCATCCCATTCTGTGACTATACCAGCCTCTATTTACTATAACCCTTTGCACTTATTCTAAAAGTAATTTGGCCTGATAAGGACACTTTTTCTGTGCATAGTACTACTGCTCCCAGGTGCACTGCGGTTGGGGCATCCCATTCTGTGACTACACCAGCCTCTATTTACTATAACCCTTTGCACTTATTCTCAAAGTAATTTGGCCTGATAAAGACACTTTTGCTGTGCATAGTACTACTGCTCCCAGGTGCACTGCGGTTGGGGCATCCCATTCTGTGACTACACCAGCCTCTATTTACTATAACCCTTTGCACTTATTCTAAAAGTAATTTGGGCTGATAAAGACACTTTTGCTTTGCATAGTACTACTGCTCCCAGGTGCACTGCGGATGGGGAATCCCATTCTGTGACTACACCAGCCTCTATTTACTATAACCCTTTGCACTTATTCTCAAAGTAATTTGGCCTGATAAAGACACTTTTGCTTTGCATAGTACTACTGCTCCAAGGAGCACTGCTGTTGTGGCATCCCATTCTGTGACTACACCAGCCTCTATTTACAATAACCCTTTGCACTTATTCTAAAAGTAATTTGGCCTGATAAAGACACTTTTGCTTTGCATAGTACTACTGCTCCCAGGTGCACTGCTGTTGTGGCATCCCATTCTGTGACTACACCAGCCTCTATTTACTATAACCCTTTGCACTTATTCTAAAAGTAATTTGGCCTGATAAAGACACTTTTGCTAAGCATAGTACTACGGCTCCCAGGTGCACTGCTGTTGTGGCATCCCATTCTGTGACTACACCAGCCTCTATTTACTATAACCCTTTGCACTTATTCTAAAAGTAATTTGGGCTGATAAAGACACTTTTGCTTTGCATAGTACTACTGCTCCCAGGCGCACTGTGGTTGGGGCATCCCATTCTGTGACTACACCAGCCTCTATTTACTATAACCCTTTGCACTAATTCTCAAAGTAATTTGGCCTGATAAAGACACTTTTGCTGTGCATAGTGCTACTGCTCCCAGGTGCACTGCTGTTGGGGCATCCCATTCTGTGACTACACCAGCCTCTATTTACTATAACCCTTTGCACTTATTCTAAAAGTAATTTGGCCTGATAAAGACACTTTTGCTTTGCATAGTACTACTGCTCCCAGGTGCACTGCGGTTGGGGCATCCCATTCTGTGACTACACCAGCCTCTATTTACTATAACCCTTTGCACTTATTCTCAAAGTAATTTGGCCTGATAAATACACTTTTGCTTTGCATAGTACTACTGCTCCAAGGTGCACTGCTTTTGTGGCATCCCATTCTGTGACTACACCAGCCTCTATTTACAATAACCCTTTGCACTTATTCTAAAAGTAATTTGGCCTGATAAAGACACTTTTGCTTTGCATAGTACTACTGCTCCAAGGTGCACTGCTTTTGTGGCATCCCATTCTGTGACTACACCAGCCTCTATTTACAATAACCCTTTGCACTTATTCTAAAAGTAATTTGGCCTGATAAAGACACTTTTGCTTTGCATAGTACTACTGCTCCCAGGTGCACTGCTGTTGTGACATTCCATTCTGTGACTACACCAGCCTCTATTTACTATAACCCTTTGCACTTATTCTAAAAGTAATTTGGCCTGATAAAGACACTTTTGCTTTGCATAGTACTACTGCTCCCAGGTGCACTGCTGTTGTGGCATCCCATTCTGTGACTACACCAGCCTCTATTTACTATAACCCTTTGCACTTATTCTCCAAGTAATTTGGCCTGATAAAGACACTTTTGCTTTGCATAGTACTACCGCTCCAAGGTGCACTGCTGTTGTGGCATCCCATTCTGTGACTACACCAGCCTCTATTTACTATAACCCTTTGCACTTATTTTAAAAGTAATTTGGGCTGATAAAGACACTTTTGCTTTGCATAGTACTACTGCTCCCAGGTGCACTGCGGTTGTGGCATCCCATTCTGTGACTACACCAGCCTCTATTTACTATAACCCTTTGCACTTATTCTAAAAGTAATTTGGCCTGATAAGGACACTTTTTCTGTGCATAGTACTACTGCTCCCAGGTGCACTGCGGTTGGGGCATCCCATTCTGTGACTACACCAGCCTCTATTTACTATAACCCTTTGCACTTATTCTCAAAGTAATTTGGCCTGATAAAGACACTTTTGCTGTGCATAGTACTACTGCTCCCAGGTGCACTGCGGTTGGGGCATCCCATTCTGTGACTACACCAGCCTCTATTTACTATAACCCTTTGCACTTATTCTAAAAGTAATTTGGGCTGATAAAGACACTTTTGCTTTGCATAGTACTACTGCTCCCAGGTGCACTGCGGATGGGGAATCCCATTCTGTGACTACACCAGCCTCTATTTACTATAACCCTTTGCACTTATTCTCAAAGTAATTTGGCCTGATAAAGACACTTTTGCTTTGCATAGTACTACTGCTCCAAGGTGCACTGCTGTTGTGGCATCCCATTCTGTGACTACACCAGCCTCTATTTACAATAACCCTTTGCACTTATTCTAAAAGTAATTTGGCCTGATAAAGACACTTTTGCTTTGCATAGTGCTACTGCTCCCAGGTGCACTGCTGTTGTGGCATCCCATTCTGTGACTACACCAGCCTCTATTTACTATAACCCTTTGCACTTATTCTAAAAGTAATTTGGCCTGATAAAGACACTTTTGCTGAGCATAGTACTACGGCTCCCAGGTGCACTGCTGTTGTGGCATCCCATTCTGTGACTACACCAGCCTCTATTTACTATAACCCTTTGCACTTATTCTAAAAGTAATTTGGGCTGATAAAGACACTTTTGCTTTGCATAGTACTACTGCTCCCAGGCGCACTGTGGTTGGGGCATCCCATTCTGTGACTACACCAGCCTCTATTTACTATAACCCTTTGCACTTATTCTCAAAGTAATTTGGCCTGATAAAGACACTTTTGCTTTGCATAGTACTACTGCTCCCAGGTGCACTGCTGTTGTGGCATCCCATTCTGTGACTACACCAGCCTCTATTTACTATAACCCTTTGCACTTATTCTCAAAGTAATTTGGCCTGATAAAGACACTTTTGCTTTGCATAGTACTACTGCTCCCAGGTGCACTGCTGTTGTGACATTCCATTCTGTGACTACAACAGCCTCTATTTACTATAACCCTTTGCACTTATTCTAAAAGTAATTTGGCCTGATAAAGACACTTTTGCTTTGCATAGTACTACTGCTCCCAGGTGCACTGCTGTTGTGGCATCCCATTCTGTGACTACACCAGCCTCTATTTACTATAACCCTTTGCACTTATTCTTCAAGTAATTTGGCCTGATAAAGACACTTTTGCTTTGCATAGTACTACCGCTCCAAGGTGCACTGCTGTTGTGGCATCCCATTCTGTGACTACACCAGCCTTTATTTACTATAACCCTTTGCACTTATTTTAAAAGTAATTTGGGCTGATAAAGACACTTTTGCTTTGCATAGTACTACTGCTCCCAGGTGCACTGCGGTTGTGGCATCCCATTCTGTGACTACACCAGCCTCTATTTACTATAACCCTTTGCACTTATTCTAAAAGTAATTTGGCCTGATAAGGACACTTTTTCTGTGCATAGTACTACTGCTCCCAGGTGCACTGCGGTTGGGGCATCCCATTCTGTGACTACACCAGCCTCTATTTACTATAACCCTTTGCACTTATTCTCAAAGTAATTTGGCCTGATAAAGACACTTTTGCTGTGCATAGTACTACTGCTCCCAGGTGCACTGCGGTTGGGGCATCCCATTCTGTGACTACACCAGCCTCTATTTACTATAACCCTTTGCACTTATTCTAAAAGTAATTTGGCCTGATAAAGACACTTTTGCTTTGCATAGTATTACTGCTCCCAGGTGCACTGTGGATGGGGAATCCCATTCTGTGACTACACCAGCCTCTATTTACTATAACCCTTTGCACTTATTCTCAAAGTAATTTGGCCTGATAAAGACACTTTTGCTTTGCATAGTACTACTGCTCCAAGGTGCACTGCTGTTGTGGCATCCCATTCTGTGACTACACCAGCCTCTATTTACAATAACCCTTTGCACTTATTCTAAAAGTAATTTGGCCTGATAAAGACACTTTTGCTTTGCATAGTACTACTGCTCCCAGGTGCACTGCTGTTGTGGCATCCCATTCTGTGACTACACCAGCCTCTATTTACTATAACCCTTTGCACTTATTCTAAAAGTTATTTGGCCTGATAAAGACACTTTTGCTGAGCATAGTACTACGGCTCCCAGGTGCACTGCTGTTGTGGCATCCCATTCTGTGACTACACCAGCCTCTATTTACTATAACCCTTTGCACTTATTCTAAAAGTAATTTGGGCTGATAAAGACACTTTTGCTTTGCATAGTACTACTGCTCCCAGGCGCACTGTGGTTGGGGCATCCCATTCTGTGCCTACACCAGCCTCTATTTACTATAACCCTTTGCACTAATTCTCAAAGTAATTTGGCCTGATAAAGACACTTTTTCTGTGCATAGTGCTACTGCTCCCAGGTGCACTGCTGTTGGGGCATCCCATTCTGTGACTACACCAGCCTCTATTTACTATAACCCTTTGCACTTATTCTAAAAGTAATTTGGCCTGATAAAGACACTTTTGCTTTGCATAGTACTACTGCTCCCAGGTGCACTGCGGTTGGGGCATCCCATTCTGTGACTACACCAGCCTCTATTTACTATAACCCTTTGCACTTATTCTCAAAGTAATTTGGCCTGATAAAGACACTTTTGCTTTGCATAGTACTACTGCTCCCAGGTGCACTGCTGTTGTGGCATCCCATTCTGTGACTACACCAGCCTCTATTTACTATAACGCTTTGCACTTATTCTAAAAGTAATTTGGCCTGATAAAGACACTTTTGCTTTGCTTAGTACTACTGCTCCCAGGTGCACTGCGGTTGTGGCATCCCATTCTGTGACTACACCAGCCTCTATTTACTATAACCCTTTGCACTTATTCTGAAAGTAATTTGGCCTGATAAAGACACTTTTGCTGTGCATAGTACTACTGCTCCCAGGTGCACTGCGGTTGGGGCATCCCATTCTGTGACTACACCAGCCTCTATTTACTATAACCCTTTGCACTTATTCTCAAAGTAATTTGGCCTGATAAAGACACTTTTGCTGTGCATAGTACT
This sequence comes from Gastrophryne carolinensis, assembly GCA_027917425.1. Taxonomy (NCBI): domain Eukaryota; kingdom Metazoa; phylum Chordata; class Amphibia; order Anura; family Microhylidae; genus Gastrophryne; species Gastrophryne carolinensis. Next base: position 346,446,384 of record CM051237.1, on the reverse strand, counting down.
ACTGCTCCCAGGTGCACTGCTGTTGGGGCATCCCATTCTGTGACTACACCAGCCTCTATTTACTATAACCCTTTGCACTTATTCTAAAAGTAATCTGGCCTGATAAAGACACTTTTGCTTTGCATAGTACTACTGCTCCCAGGTGCACTGCGGTTGGGGCATCCGATTCTGTGACTACACCAGCCTCTATTTACTATAACCCTTTGCACTTGTTCTCAAAGTAATTTGGCCTGATAAAGACACTTTTGCTTTGCATAGTACTACTGCTCCCAGGTGCACTGTTGTTGTGGCATCCCATTCTGTGACTACACCAGCCTCTTTTTACTATAACCCTTTGCACTTATTCTAAAAGTAATTTGGCCTGATAAAGACAGTTTTGCTGTGCATAGTACTACTGCTCCCTGGTGCACTGCTCTTGTGGCATCCCATTCTGTGACTACACCAGCCTCTATTTACTATAACCCTTTGCACTTATTCTAAAAGTAATTTGGCCTGATAAAGACACTTTTGCTTTGCATAGTACTAATGCTCCCAGGTGCACTGCGGTTGGGGCATCCCATTCTGTGACTACACCAGCCTCTATTTACTATAACCCTTTGCACTTATTCTAAAAGTAATTTGGCCTGATAAAGACACTTTTGCTGTGCATAGTACTACTGCTCCCAGGTGCACTGCTGTTGTGGCATCCCATTCTGTGACTACACCAGCCTCTATTTACTATAACCCTTTGCACTTATTCTAAAAGTAATTTGGCCTGGTAAAGACACTTTTGCTGTGCATAGTACTACTGCTCCCAGGTGCTCTGCTGTTGGGGCATCCCATTCTGTAACATACCATACCCCTCTTTATTTACACTAAGCAGCTCTCTTTATTACACTAAGCAGGCCTGTTTGAGGCTGAGTGTTACTGCTCACTTTTGGTGTGCATTATATTCTGTTTCATATAGACCCACCGCTGCCTGGGGGTTCTTAAAATATCACCTACTACCACGCCAGTTAGACTATGTCGGGCAGACAAGTGCCTGGAAGTAAAAAGAGGAGTGGCAGAGGCCAAGATTCTGCAGGCAGAGGTCACAGCAGACTGGGGGCCAGTAGCAGCAGGAGTCACGCTGAGAGACCTAATCTACCAGTATCTGCTAGCGGTCGGGTCTCCACCAGTAACGCATCTGCCGTGGTAGATTGGTTGACGCGCTCATCAATAACATCATCACAACTTACGTCTGAGACCCCCAGTCTAGGGTCGGTAGGTTCCTCTGACACAACCCTGAGTTGGCATGCCCCGAGAGCAGTCCCTGTCCTCCCATTGCCTCTGTCCTACGCCGTTCCCTCCCCCAGCGATGTATCCTATGCTTTGGGTTCAGCTCCACTCTTTAGTGAGGAGGACGATCAGATAGAGGACAGTCAGCAGCTACTGCCCAGCCAAGAAATGGAAGTGGCTTCTTTAGCTAGGCAGACAAATAGTGATGTGGACAGTGTCGTGGGTGCTGCGAGCGTTCCAGCTCCTGCGCCAGACACTGTTGATGAATCCACGAACATCAGTGACGTACAGCCACAACTCGGTGATAATGATGATGACGATGAAGCCGATCGCACTTGGGAGCCGGGTGATGAAGGGGCTTCATCGTCATCATCAGGAGAAGAGGGGCGCAGGTTGCCCCGGAGTCAGCAGCTCAGGCAGCAAGGTGTTAGCAGCATGGTTGGCAGGCAGCATGGGGGCACAATTGTAAAGCCTGGAGCCAAACGGGGCCAGGGCCGGGGTAGAGCACCTGCTGCGCGGCAGGCTACCTTATCGGGAGGTAGTGGGGCAGGGGTTCCTGGAGTTGGCGACAATAGCAGCGAATCAGTGAGGCCTGTTGGTGGGAAAAGTAGCTACTCGGCAGTGTGGCAGTTTTTCCTGAAGCATCCGCAGGAGGGTAACATGGCCACATGCAAGATATGTAGGCAAAAGGTGAAGCGTGGCCAGGGTCCAAATGGCACCACGGCCCTGTGTCAACATATGCAGCGTCACCATAAAGCAGCCTGGGAGAACCTAGGCTCCGGAGAGGTGGGCCAGACTGCTTCCTCACCGAGTCGCTCCCAATTTCTGCCAGCCAAGGCTCCAGCACCTCAGCCGAAGGCAGCTGTGCGTCATCCCCATCCTCTGTCGCTCCTGCTCCTCCTCCTCCTCCTCCAAGTCATGCATCCCGCCAGCAATCCATCAGCGAAGCCATGTCCAAGAGACAGCAGTATGCGCCCACTCATCCTACGGCGCAGAAGCTGAATGTGCTCCTGTCCAAGTTGCTGGTGCTGCAGTCGCTCCCTTTTCAGGTGGTGGACTCTGCACCTTTCAGAGAACTGATGGCTTGTGCCGAGCCGAGGTGGAGAGTCCCAAGCCGTCATTTCTTTGCCAAGAAGGCAGTACCAGCGCTGCACACTTTTGTTGAACAGAAGGTGGGCCAGTCCTTGAGCCTGTCGGTGTGTAGCAAAGTGCATGGCAGCGCCGACGTCTGGAGCTGTAACTACGGTCAGGGACAGTACATGTCGTTTACGGCCCACTGGGTGAATGTGGTCCCTTTGCAGCAGCAACTTGGACAGGTCACGCCGCTTCGGCCTCCGCATTCCCTGTCCGTTGGGCCTGTGACACTGTGTGACTCAGCCTCCTCATCCTCCGCCATCTCCTCACCCTCCACTGTAGGCTCAAGTCTCAGTGCCCCTCCAGTCTACCATGTGTGCAGGGCACGGAGGTGTCACGCAGTGCTTCACATGGTTTGTCTTGGCGAACGGAGTCACACAGGGGAGGAACTGCTTAAATTTATTCATCAGGAAATCCAAACATGGCTTACTCCAAGAAAACTTAAAATGGGAATCATGGTTACCGACAATGGGAAGAACATTTTGTCTGCGCTGCGCCAAGGAAGCCTGACCCATGCCCCCTGCATGGCTCACGTCTTCAATCTGGTTGTCAAGTGGTTTCTGAAGTGTTCCCCCCATCTGCAAGACATCCTAACAACTTCAAGGAAACTTTGCATGCACTTCAGCCACTCATACACCGCCAAACACACCCTTCTTGAGCTACAGCGTCAGAACGGTATCCCCCAACATAGTCTGATTTGCGATGTTTCCACCCGTTGGAATTCCACCCTTCACATGTTGGACCGATTATATGAACAGAGAAAAGCCATCACAGATTTCCTGGTGATCCAAGCAGATAGGGGGACTCCCCTGTGTAACTTCAATGTCAACCAGTGGCAGCTCATACGTGACACCTGCCGTTTGCTCAGGCCCTTTGAGGAAGCCACTTTATTTGTCAGTCGGCAGGATTACGGGATGAACGACATGATTCCTCTGCTTCATGTACTACAGCACATGTTGGAAACCATGGCTGGTCAGGGCACTGGAGACATGGCGTTTACATCTTACAGCCACATGAACCCCGTTGGAGCCGAACTGGAGGAGGAGGAGGAAGAGGAGGATGAGTTGCCCAGCGAAACACAGTTTAGGCTTGGCGAAATGGCTGGTTTATCTAGTCAGCGGACAGGAGAGGAGGAGCAGGAGCAGCCAGAGGAGCTAGAGGTTTTTGAGGAAGGCGAGACAGAGGACCCGGGCACACCGTGGCAGTATGCAGTGGAGATGGAGACAGGTAGTCCATCCGAGTCACTTGCGCAAATGGCAGGAAGCATGCTCACATGCTTGCGTAGTGACCCCAGAATTGTTTCCATCTGTCGGCGGGATGACTTCTGGCTGTCCACCTTATTGGACCCTCGCTTCCGGCACAAAATGGGGGCATTTTTTAAACCCACCGAGAGGGAGGACAAACTGAGCTACTACAAAGACATTCTACGTAGGCAGTTGGCCGATGCCTATGTGCGCCATGGTCCATAATCTCGCAGGTCTGACTCGAGGGGACCTCTGCGCTCACCTTCCACTGTCATGGCTGCTGGGGGGGTTGGCAGGAGCAGCAGCAGCAGCTCCATCAGCAGCAGCCTCAGTCTTCAGTCGCTAATGAGTAGCTTTCTACACCCGCATAGTGAGGCTACTCATGAGCAGCAGGAAGACCTGGAGCAGGACCTGAACCAGCAGGTCATGTCATACTTTGACATGACCATGCCAACACACCTTGAGGATCCGCTGGACTTCTGGGCAGCCAAACTTGATTTGTGGCCGCAACTAGCAGAGTTTGCCCTGGAAAAGCTGTCCTGCCCGGCAAGTAGTGTGCCATCTGAGCGGGTGTTTAGTGCGGCGGGGGCCATAGTTACGGCGAGGAGAACTCGTCTGTCAACTAAAAATGTGGAGAGACTCACCTTTGTCAAAATGAATCAGGGATGGATCAGCCAGGATTTCCACCCACCAATGCCTGATACATGCGACTAGATTCAGCATGGTGCCACATTTTACACTTTCCAAATGGTGCAAAACATATTTATGTCTTTAGGCCAATTTTTGGGCTCCTGCTGATGCCAACTCCAGGGTGTGATTCATCCAATTTTTGGGCTCCTGCTGCCAACCCCAGTGTCTCTTTAAAGTAATGTTTGGGCTCCTGCTGCTGCTGCCAACTCCAGGGTGTGATTCATCCAATTTTTGGGCTCCTGAAGCCAACCCCAGTGTCTCTTTAAAGTAATGTTTGGGCTCCTGCTGCTGCGCTGCTGCTGCCAACTCCAGGGTGTGATTCATCCAATTTTTGGGCTCCTGAAGCCAACTCCAGTGTCTCTTTAAAGTAATGTTTGGGCTCCTGCTGCTGCTGCCAACTCCAGGGTGTGATGCATCCAATTTTTGGGCTCCTGAAGCCAACCCCAGTGTCTCTTTAATGTAATGTTTTGGCTCCTGCTGCTGCTGCCAACTCCAGGGTGTGATTCATCCAATTTTTGGGCTCCTGAAGCCAACCCCAGTGTCTCTTTAAAGTAATGATTGGGCTCCTGCTGCTGCTGCTGCTGCCAACTTCAGGGTGTGATTCATCCAATTTTTGGGCTCCTGAAGCCAACCCCAGTGTCTCTTTAAAGTAATGTTTTGGCTCCTGCTGCTGCTGCTGCAAACTCCATGGTGTGATTCATCCAATTTTTGGGCTCCTGAAGCCAACCCCAGTGTCTCTTTAAAGTAATGTTTGGGCTCCTGCGGCTGCTGCCAACTCCAGGGTGTGAATCATCCAATTTTTGGGCTCCTGAAGCCAACTCCAGTGTCTCTTTAAAGTAATGTTTCAGCTCCTGCTGCTGCTGCTGCTGCTGCCAACTCCAGGGTGTGATGCATCCAATTTTTGGGCTCCAGAAGCCAACTCCAGTGTCTCTTTAAAGTAATATTTGGGCTGCTGCTGCTGCCAACTCAAGGGCGTGATTCATCCAATCTTTGGGCTCCTGCTGCCAACCCCAGTGTCTCTTTAAAGTAATGTTTTGGCTCCTGCTGCTGCCAACTCCAGGGTGTGATTCATCCAATTTTTGGGCTCCTGAAGCCAACCCCAGTGTCTCTTTAAAGAAATGTTTGGGCTCCTGCTGCTGCTGCTGCTGCTGCCAACTCCAGGGTGTGATTCATCCAATTTTTGGGCTCCTGAAGCCAACCCCAGTGTCTCTTTAAAGTAATGTTTGGGCTCCTGCTGCTGCTGCCAAGTCCAGGGTGTGAATCATCCAATTTTTGGGCTCCTGAAGCCGACTCTAGTGTCTCTTTAAAGTAATGTTTGGGCTCCTGCTGCTGCCAACTCCAGGGTGTGATTCATCCAATTTTTGGGCTCCTGAAGCCAACTCCAGTGTCTCTTTAAAGTAATGTTTTGGCTCCTGCTGCTGCTGCCAACTCCAGGGTTTGATTCATCCAATTTTTGGGCTCCTGAAGCCAACCCCAGTGTCTCTTTAAAGTAATGTTTTGGCTCCTGCTGCTGCTGCTGCCAACTCCAGGGTGTGATTCATCCAATTTTTGGGCTCCTGAAGCCAACCCCAGTGTCTCTTTAAAGTAATGTTTTGGCTCCTGCTGCTGCCAACTCCAGGGTGTGATTCATCCAATTTTTGGGCTCCTGAAGCCAACCCCAGTGTCTCTTTAAAGTAATGTTTGGGCTCCTGCTGCTGCTGCTGCCAACTCCAGGGTGTGATTCATCCAATTTTTGGGCTCCTGAAGACAACCCCAGTGTCTCTTTAAAGTAATGTTTGGGCTCCTGCTGCTGCTGCCAACTCCAGGGTGTGATTCATCCAATTTTTGGGCTCCTGAAGCCAACCCCAGTGTCTCTTTAAAGTAATGTTTGGGCTCCTGCTGCTGCTGCTGCCAACTCCAGGGTGTGATTCATCCAATTTTTGGGCTCCTGCTGCCAACCCCAGTGTCTCTTTAAAGTAATGTTTGGGCTCCTGCTGCTGCTGCTTGCAACTCCAATGTGTGATTCATCCAATTTTTGGGCTCCTGAAGCCAACCCCAGTGTCTCTTTAATGTAATGTTTTGGCTCCTGCTGCTGCCAACTCCAGGGTGTGATTCATCCAATTTTTGGGCTCCTGCTGCCAACCCCAGTGTCTCTTTAAAGTAATGTTTGGGCTCCTGCTGCTGCTGCTGCCAACTCCAGGGTGTGATTCATCCAATTTTTGGGCTCCTGAAGCCAACCTCAGTGTCTCTTTAAAGTAATGTTTGGGCTCCTGCTGCTGCTGCTGCTGCCAACTCCAGGGTGTGATTTATCCAATTTTTGGGCTCCTGAAGCCAACCCCAGTGTCTCTTTAAAGTAATGTTTTGGCTCCTGCTGCTGCCAACTCCAGGGTGTGTTTCATCCAATTTTTGGGCTCCTGAAGCCAACCCCAGTGTCTCTTTAAAGTAATGTTTGGGCTCCTGCTGCTGCTGCTGCCAACTCCAGGGTGTGATTCATCCAATTTTTGGGCTCCTGAAGCCAACCCCAGTGTCTCTTTAAAGTAATGTTTGGGCTCCTGCTGCTGCTGCTGCTGCCAACTCCAGGGTGTGATTCATCCAATTTTTGGGCTCCTGAAGCCAACCCCAGTGTCTCTTTAAAGTAATGTTTGGGCTCCTGCTGCTGCTGCTGCCAACTCCAGGGTGTGATTCATCCAATTTTTGGGCTCCTGCTGCCAACCCCAGTGTCTCTTTAAAGTAATGTTTGGGCTCCTGCTGCTGCTGCCAACTCCAGGGTGTGATTCATCCAATTTTTGGGCTCCTGAAGCCAACCCCAGTGTCTCTTTAAAGTAATGTTTTGGCTCCTGCTGCTGCCAACTCCAGGGTGTGATTCATCCAATTTTTGGGCTCCTGAAGCCAACCCCAGTGTCTCTTTAAAGTAATGTTTGGGCTCCTGCTGCTGCTGCTGCCAACTCCAGGGTGTGATTCATCCAATTTTTGGGCTCCTGAAGCCAACCCCAGTGTCTCTTTAAAGTAATGTTTGGGCTCCTGCTGCTGCTGCTGCTGCCAACTCCAGGGTGTGATTCATCCAATTTTTGGGCTCCTGAAGCCAACCCCAGTGTCTCTTTAAAGTAATGTTTGGGCTCCTGCTGCTGCTGCTGCCAACTCCAGGGTGTGATTCATCCAATTTTTGGGCTCCTGCTGCCAACCCCAGTGTCTCTTTAAAGTAATGTTTGGGCTCCTGCTGCTGCTGCCAACTCCAGGGTGTGATTCATCCAATTTTTGGGCTCCTGAAGCCAACCTCAGTGTCTCTTTAAAGTAATGTTTGGGCTCCTGCTGCTGCTGCTGCCAACTCCAGGGTGTGAATCATCCAATTTTTGGGCTCCTGAAGCCAACTCCAGTGTCTCTTTAAAGTAATGTTTGGGCTCCTGCTGCTGCTGCTGCCAACTCCAGGGTGTGATGCATCCAATTTTTGGGCTCCTGAAGCCAACTCCAGTGTCTCTTTAAAGTAATGTTTGGGCTCCTGCTGCTGCTGCTGCTGCTGCTGCTGCCAACTCCAGGGTGTGATTCATCCAATTAATGGGCTCCTGCTGCCAACTCCAGTGTCTCTTTAAAGTTATGTTTGGGCTCCTGCTGCTGCTGCCGCTAACTCCAGGTTGTGATTCATCCAATTTTTGGGCTCCTGAAGCCAACCCCAGTGTCTCTTTAAAGTAATGTTTGGGCTCCTGCTGCTGCTGCTTGCAACTCCAATGTGTGATTCATCCAATTTTTGGGCTCCTGAAGCCAACCCCAGTGTCTCTTTAATGTAATGTTTTGGCTCCTGCTGCTGCTGCTGCCAACTCCAGGGTGTGATTCATCCAATTTTTGGGCTCCTGCTGCCAACCCCAGTGTCTCTTTAAAGTAATGTTTGGGCTCCTGCTGCTGCTGCTGCTGCCAACTCCAGGGTGTGATTTATCCAATTTTTGGGCTCCTGAAGCCAACCCCAGTGTCTCTTTAAAGTAATGTTTTGGCTCCTGCTGCTGCCAACTCCAGGGTGTGTTTCATCCAATTTTTGGGCTCCTGAAGCCAACCCCAGTGTCTCTTTAAAGTTATGTTTGGGCTCCTGCTGCTGCTGCCGCTAACTCCAGGTTGTGATTCATCCAATTTTTGGGCTCCTGAAGCCAACCCCAGTGTCTCTTTAAAGTAATGTTTGGGCTCCTGCTGCTGCTGCTTGCAACTCCAATGTGTGATTCATCCAATTTTTGGGCTCCTGAAGCCAACCCCAGTGTCTCTTTAATGTAATGTTTTGGCTCCTGCTGCTGCTGCTGCCAACTCCAGGGTGTGATTCATCCAATTTTTGGGCTCCTGAAGCCAACCTCAGTGTCTCTTTAAAGTAATGTTTGGGCTCCTGCTGCTGCTGCTGCTGCCAACTCCAGGGTGTGATTTATCCAATTTTTGGGCTCCTGAAGCCAACCCCAGTGTCTCTTTAAAGTAATGTTTTGGCTCCTGCTGCTGCCAACTCCAGGGTGTGTTTCATCCAATTTTTGGGCTCCTGAAGCCAACCCCAGTGTCTCTTTAAAGTAATGTTTGGGCTCCTGCTGCTGCTGCTGCCAACTCCAGGGTGTGATTCATCCAATTTTTGGGCTCCTGAAGCCAACCCCAGTGTCTCTTTAAAGTAATGTTTGGGCTCCTGCTGCTGCTGCTGCTGCCAACTCCAGGGTGTGATTCATCCAATTTTTGGGCTCCTGAAGCCAACCCCAGTGTCTCTTTAAAGTAATGTTTGGGCTCCTGCTGCTGCTGCTGCCAACTCCAGGGTGTGATTCATCCAATTTTTGGGCTCCTGCTGCCAACCCCAGTGTCTCTTTAAAGTAATGTTTGGGCTCCTGCTGCTGCTGCCAACTCCAGGGTGTGATTCATCCAATTTTTGGGCTCCTGATGCCAACCCCAGTGTCTCTCTAAAGTAATGTTTGGGCTCCTGCTGCTGCTGCTGCCAACTCCAGGGTGTGAATCATCCAATTTTTGGGCTCCTGAAGCCAACTCCAGTGTCTCTTTAAAGTAATGTTTGGGCTCCTGCTGCTGCTGCTGCCAACTCCAGGGTGTGATGCATCCAATTTTTGGGCTCCTGAAGCCAACTCCAGTGTCTCTTTAAAGTAATGTTTGGGCTCCTTCTGCTGCTGCTGCTGCTGCTGCCAACTCCAGGGTGTGATTCATCCAATTAATGGGCTCCTGCTGCCAACTCCAGTGTCTCTTTAAAGTTATGTGTGGGCTCCTGCTGCTGCTGCCGCTAACTCCAGGTTGTGATTCATCCAATTTTTGGGCTCCTGAAGCCAACCCCAGTGTCTCTTTAAAGTAATGTTTGGGCTCCTGCTGCTGCTGCTTGCAACTCCAATGTGTGATTCATCCAATTTTTGGGCTCCTGAAGCCAACCCCAGTGTCTCTTTAATGTAATGTTTTGGCTCCTGCTGCTGCTGCCGCCAACTCCAGGGTGTGATTCATCCAATTTTTGGGCTCCTGCTGCCAACCCCAGTGTCTCTTTAAAGTAATGTTTGGGCTCCTGCTGCTGCTGCTGCTGCCAACTCCAGGGTGTGATTTATCCAATTTTTGGGCTCCTGAAGCCAACCCCAGTGTCTCTTTAATGTAATGTTTTGGCTCCTGCTGCTGCTGCTGCCAACTCCAGGGTGTGATTCATCCAATTTTTGGGCTCCTGAAGCCAACCCCAGTGTCTCTTTAAAGTAATGTTTGGGCTCCTGCTGCTGCTGCTGCTGCTGCTGCCAACTCCAGGGTGTGATTTATCCAATTTTTGGGCTCCTGAAGCCAACCCCAGTGTCTCTTTAAAGTAATGTTTGGGATCCTGCTGCTGCTGCTGCCAACTCCAGGGTGTGAATCATCCAATTTTTGGGCTCCTGAAGCCAACTCCAGTGTCTCTTTAAAGTAATGTTTGGACTCCTGCTGCTGCTGCTGCCAACTCCAGGGTGTGATTCATCCAATTTTTGGGCTCCTGAAGCCAACCCCAGTGTCTCTTTAAAGTAATGTTTGGGCTCCTGCTGCTGCCAACTCCAGGGTGTGAATCATCCAATTTTTGGGCTCCTGAAGCCAACTCCAGTGTCTCTTTAATGTAATGTTTGGGCTCCTGCTGCTGCCAACTCCAGGGTGTGATTTATCCAATTTCTGGGCTCCTGAAGCTAACTCCAGTGTCTCTTTAAAGTAATATTTGGGCTCCTGCTGCTGCTGCTGCCAACTCCAGGGTGTGATTCATCCAATTTTTGGGCTCCTGAAGCCAACCCCAGTGTCTCTTTAAAGTAATGTTTTGGCTCCTGCTGCTGCTGCTGCCAACTCCAAGGTGTGATTCATCCAATTTTTGGGCTCGTGAAGCCAACCCCAGTGTCTCTTTAAAGTAATGTTTGGGCTCCTGTTGCTGCTGCTGCTGCCAACTCCAGGGTGTGATTCATCCAATTTTTGGGCTCCTGAAGCCAACTCCAGTGTCTCTTTAAAGTAATGTTTGGGCTCCTGCTGCTGCTGCTGCCAACTCCAGGGTGTGATTCATCCAATTTTTGGGCTCCTGAAGCCAACTCCAGTGTCTCTTTAAAGTAATATTTGGGCTCCTGCTGCTGCCAACTCCAGGGTGTGATTCATCCAATTTTTGGGCTCCTGAAGCCAACCCCAGTGTCTCTTTAAAATAATGTTTTGGCTCCTGCTGCTGCTGCCAACTCCAGGGTGTGAATTATCCAATTTTTGGGCTCCTGCTGCCAACCCCAGTGTCTCTTTAAAGTAATGTTTGGGCTCCTGCTGCTGCTGCTGCCAACTCCAGGGTGTGATTCATCCAATCTTTGGCCTCCTGCTGCCAACCCCAGTGTCTCTTTAAAGTAATGTTTGGGCTCCTGCTGCCAACCCCAGTGTCTCTTTAAAGTAATGTTTGGGCTCCTGCTGCTGCTGCTGCCAACTCCAGGGTGTGATTCATCCAATCTTTGGCCTCCTGCTGCCAACCCCAGTGTCTCTTTAAAGTAATGTTTGGGCTCCTGCTGCTGCTGCTGCTGCCAACTCCAGGGTGTGATTCATCCACTTTTTGGGCTCCTGAAGCCAACCCCAGTGTCTCTTTAAAGTAATGTTTGGGCTCCTGCTGCTGCTGCTGCTGCTGCTGCCAACTCCAGGGTTTGAATCATCCAATTTTTGGGCTCCTGAAGCCAACTCCAGTGTCTCTTTAAAGTAATGTTTGGGCTCCTGCTGCTGCTGCTGCCAACTCCATGGTGTGATTCATCCAATTTTTGGGCTCCTGAAGCCAACTCCAGTGTCTCTTTAAAGTAATATTTGGGCTGCTACTGCTGCTGCCAACTCCAGGGTGTGATTCATCCAATTTTTGGGCTCCTGAAGCCAACTCCAGTGTCTCTTTAAAGTAATGTTTGGGCTCCTGCTGCTGCTGCTGCTGCTGCTGCTGCTGCCAACTCAAGGGTGTGATTCATCCAATTTTTGGGCTCCTGAAGCCAACCCCAGTGTCTCTTTAAAGTAATGTTTGGGCTCCTGCTGCTGTTGCTGCCAACTCCAGGGTGTGATTCATCCAATTTTTGGGCTCCTGAAGCCAACCCCAGTGTCTCTTTAAAATAATGTTTGGGCTCCTGCTGCTGCTGCCAACTCCAGGGTGTGATTCATCCAATTTTTGGGCTCCTGCTGCCAACCCCAGTGTCTCTTTAAAGTAATGTTTGGGCTCCTGCTGCTGCTGCTGCTGGCAACTCCAGGGTGTGATTCATCCAATTTTTGGGCTCCTGAAGCCAATCCCATTTTCTCTTTAAAGTAATATTTGGGCTCCTGCTGCTGCTGCTGCCAACTCCAGGGTGTTATTCATCCAATTTTTGGACTCCTGAAGCCAACCCCAGTGTCTTTTTAAAGTAATGTTTGGGCTCCTGCTGCTGCTGCTGCTGCTGCTGCCAACTCCAGGGTGTGATTCATCCAATTTTTGGGCTCCTGAAGCCAACTCCAGTGTCTCTTTAAAGTAATGTTTGGGCTCCTGCTGCTGCTGCTGCTGCTGCCAACTCCAGGGTGTGAATCATCCAATTTTAGGGCTCCTGAAGCCAACTCCAGTGTCTCTTTAAAGTAATATTTGGGCTGCTGCTGCTGCTGCCGACTCCAGGGTGTGATTCATCCAATTTTTGGGCTCCTGAAGCCAACCCCAGTGTCTCTTTAAAGTAATGTTTTGGCTCCTGCTGCTGCTGCTGCCAACTCCAGGGTGTGATTCATCCAATTTTTGGGCTCGTGAAGCCAACCCTAGTGTCTCTTTAAAGTAATGTTTGGGCTCCTGCTGCTGCCAACTCCAGGGTGTGATTCATCCAATTTTTGGGCTCCTGAAGCCAACCCCAGTGTCTCTTTAAAGTAATGTTTGGGCTCCTGCTGCTGCTGCCAACTCCAGGGTGTGATTCATCCAATTTTTGGGCTCCTGAAGCCAACCCCAGTGTCTCTTTAAAGTAATGTTTGGGCTCCTGCTGCTGCTGCTGCCAACTCCAGGGTGTGATTCATCCAATTTTTGGGCTCCTGCTGCCAACCCCAGTGTCTCTTTAAAGTAATGTTTGGGCTCCTGCTGCTGTTGCTGCTGCCAACTCCAGGGTGTGAATCATCCAATTTTTGGGCTCCTGAAGCCAATTCCAGTGTCTCTTTAAAGTAATGTTTGGGCTCCTGCTGCTGCCAACTCCAGGGTGTGATTCATCCAATTTTTGGGCTTCTGAAGCCAACTCCAGTGTCTCTTTAAAGTAATAGTTGGGCTCCTGCTGCTGCTGCTGCCAACTCCAGGGTGTGATTCATCCAATTTTTGGGCTCCTGAAGCCAACCCCAGTGTCTCTTTAAAGTAATGTTTGGGCTCCTGCTGCTGCCAACTCCAGGGTGTGATTCATCCAATTTTTGGGCTCCTGAAGCCAACCCCAGTGTCTCTTTAAAGTAATGTTTTGGCTCCTGCTGCTGCTGCTGCTAACTCCAGGGTGTGATTCATCCAATTTTGGGGCTCCTGAAGCCATCCCCAGTGTCTCTTTAAAGTAATGATTGGGCTCCTGCTGCTGCTGCTGCTGCTGCCAACTCCAGGGTGTGATTCATCCAATTTTTGGGCTCCTGAAGCCAACCCCAGTGTCTCTTTAAAGTAATGTTTCGGCTCCTGCTGCTGCTGCTGCTAACTCCAGGGTGCGATTCATCCAATTTTGGGGCTCCTGAAGCCAACCCCAGTGTCTCTTTAAAGTAATGTTTGGGCTCCTGCTGCTGCTGCTGCTGCCAACTCCAGGGTGTGATTCATCCAATTTTTGGGCTCCTGAAGCCAACTCCAGTGTCTCTTTAAAGTAATATTTGGGCTGCTGCTGCCAACTCCAGGGTGTGATTCATCCAATTTTTGTGCTCCTGAAGCCAACCCCAGTGTCTCTTTAAAGTAATGTTTTGGCACCTGCTGCTGCTGCTGCCAACTCCAGGGTGTGATTCATCCAATTTTTGGGCTCCTGAAGCCAACTCCAGTGTCTCTTTAAAGTAATATTTGGGCTCCTGCTGCTGCCAACTCCAGGGTGTGAATCATCCAATTTTTGGGCTCCTGAAGCCAACTCCAGTGTCTCTTTAAAGTAATGTTTGGGCTCCTGCTGCTGCTGCTGCCAACTCCAGGGTGTGATTCATCCAATTTTTGGGCTCCTGAAGCCAACTCCAGTGTCTCTTTAAAGTAATATTTGGGCTCCTGCTGCTGCCAACTCCAGGGTGTGAATCATCCAATTTTTGGGCTCCTGAAGCCAACCCCAGTGTCTCTTTAAAGTAATGTTTTGGCTCCTGCTGCTGCCAACTCCAGGGTGTGATTCATCCAATTTTTGGGCTCCTGAAGCCAACCCCAGTGTCTCTTTAAAGTAATGTTTTGGCTCCTTCTGCTGCTTCTGCTGCTAACTCCAGGGTGTGATTCATACAATTTTGGGGCTCCTGAAGCCAACCCCAGTGTCTCTTTAAAGTAATGTTTGGGCTCCTGCTGCTGCTGCCAACTCCAGGGTGTGAATCATCCAATCTTTGGGCTCCTGCTACCAACCCCAGTGTCTCTTTAAAGTAATGTTTTCGCTCCTGCTGCTGCTGCCAACTCCAGGGTGTGATTCATCCAATTTTTGGGCTCCTGAAGCCAACCCCAGTGTCTCTTTAAAGTAATGTTTGGGCTTCTGCTGCTGCTGCTGCCAACTCCAGGGTGTGAATCATCCAATTTTTGGGCTCCTGAAGCCAACTCCGGTGTCTCTTTAAAGTAATGTTTGGGCTCCTGCTGCTGCTGCTGCCAACTCCAGGGTGTGATTCATCCAATTTTTGGGCTCCTGAAGCCAACCCCAGTGTCTCTTTAATGTAATGTTTGGCTCCTGCTGCTGCTGCCAACTCCAGGGTGTGATTCATCCAATTTTTGGGCTCGTGAAGCCAACCCCAGTGTCTCTTTAAAGTAATGTTTGGGCTCCTGCTGCTGCTGCTGCTGCCAACTCCAGGGTGTGAATCATCCAATTTTTGGGCTCCTGAAGCCAACTCCAGTGTCTCTTTAATGTAATGTTTGGGCTCCTGCTGCTGCCAACTCCAGGGTGTGATTTATCCAATTTATGGGCTCCTGAAGCTAACTCCAGTGTCTCTTTAAAGTAATATTTGGGCTCCTGCTGCTGCTGCTGCCAACTCCAGGGTGTGATTCATCCAATTTTTGGGCTCCTGAAGCCAACCCCAGTGTCTCTTTAAAGTAATGTTTTGGCTCCTGCTGCTGCTGCTGCCAACTCCAGGGCGTGATTCATCCAATTTTTGGGCTCGTGAAGCCAACCCCAGTGTCTCTTTAAAGTAATGTTTGGGCTCCTGTTGCTGCTGCTGCTGCCAACTCCAGGGTGTGAATCATCCAATTTTTGGGCTCCTGAAGCCAACTCCAGTGTCTCTTTAAAGTAATGTTTGGGCTCCTGCTGCTGCTGCTGCCAACTCCAGGGTGTGATTCATCCAATTTTTGGGCTCCTGAAGCCAACTCCAGTGTCTCTTTAAAGTAATATTTGGGCTCCTGCTGCTGCTGCCAACTCCAGGGTGTGAATTATCCAATTTTTGGGCTCCTGCTGCCAACCCCAGTGTCTCTTTAAAGTAATGTTTGGGCTCCTGCTGCTGCTGCTGCCAACTCCAGGGTGTGATTCATCCAATCTTTGGCCTCCTGCTGCCAACCCCAGTGTCTCTTTAAAGTAATGTTTGGGCTCCTGCTGCCAACCCCAGTGTCTCTTTAAAGTAATGTTTGGGCTCCTGCTGCTGCTGCTGCCAACTCCAGGGTGTGATTCATCCAATCTTTGGCCTCCTGCTGCCAACCCCAGTGTCTCTTTAAAGTAATGTTTGGGCTCCTGCTGCCAACTCCAGGGTGTGATTCATCCACTTTTTGGGCTCCTGAAGCCAACCCCAGTGTCTCTTTAAAGTAATGTTTGGGCTCCTGCTGCTGCTGCTGCTGCTGCTGCCAACTCCAGGGTTTGAATCATCCAATTTTTGGGCTCCTGAAGCCAACTCCAGTGTCTCTTTAAAGTAATGTTTGGGCTCCTGCTGCTGCTGCTGCCAACTCCATGGTGTGATTCATCCAATTTTTGGGCTCCTGAAGCCAACTCCAGTGTCTCTTTGAAGTAATATTTGGGCTGCTGCTGCTAACTCCAGGGTGTGATTCATCCAATTTTTGGGCTCCTGAAGCCAACCCCAGTGTCTCTTTAAAGTAATGTTTGGGCTCCTGCTGCTGCTGCTGCCAACTCAAGGGTGTGATTCATCCAATTTTTGGGCTCCTGAAGCCAACCTCAGTGTCTCTTTAAAGTAATGTTTGGGCTCCTGCTGCTGCTGCTGCCAACTCCAGGGTGTGATTCATCCAATTTTTGGGCTCCTGAAGCCAACCCCAGTGTCTCTTTAAAATAATGTTTGGGCTCCTGCTGCTGCTGCCAACTCCAGGGTGTGATTCATCCAATTTTTGGGCTCCTGCTGCCAACCCCAGTGTCTCTTTAAAGTAATGTTTGGGCTCCTGCTGCTGCTGCTGCTGGCAACTCCAGGGTGTGATTCATCCAATTTTTGGGCTCCTGAAGCCAATCCCATTTTCTCTTTAAAGTAATATTTGGGCTCCTGCTGCTGCTGCTGCCAACTCCAGGGTGTTATTCATCCAATTTTTGGACTCCTGAAGCCAACCCCAGTGTCTTTTTAAAGTAATGTTTGGGCTCCTGCTGCTGCTGCTGCCAACTCCAGGGTGTGATTCATCCAATTTTTGGGCTCCTGAAGCCAACTCCAGTGTCTCTTTAAAGTAATGTTTGGGCTCCTGCTGCTGCTGCTGCTGCTGCCAACTCCAGGGTGTGAATCATCCAATTTTTGGGCTCCTGAAGCCAACTCCAGTGTCTCTTTAAAGTAATGTTTGGGCTCCTGCTGCTGTTGCTGCCAACTCCAGGGTGTGATTCATCCAATTTTTGGGCTCCTGAAGCCAACCCCAGTGTCTCTTTAAAGTAATGTTTTGGCTCCTGCTGCTGCTGCTGCCAACTCCAGGGTGTGATTCATCCAATTTTTGGGCTCCTGAAGCCAACCCCAGTGTCTCTTTAAAGTAATGTTTGGGCTCCTGCTGCTGCTGCTGCCAACTCCAGGGTGTGATTCATCCAATTTTTGGGCTCCTGCTGCCAACCCCAGTGTCTCTTTAAAGTAATGTTTGGGCTCCTGCTGCTGTTGCTGCTGCCAACTCCAGGGTGTGAATCATCCAATTTTTGGGCTCCTGAAGCCAATTCCAGTGTCTCTTTAAAGTAATGTTTGGGCTCCTGCTGCTGCCAACTCCAGGGTGTGATTCATCCAATTTTTGGGCTCCTGCTGCCAACCCCAGTGTCTCTTTAAAGTAATGTTTGGGCTCCTGCTGCTGCTGCTGCTGGCAACTCCAGGGTGTGATTCATCCAATTTTTGGGCTCCTGAAGCCAATCCCATTTTCTCTTTAAAGTAATATTTGGGCTCCTGCTGCTGCTGCTGCCAACTCCAGGGTGTTATTCATCCATTTTTTGGACTCCTGAAGCCAACCCCAGTGTCTTTTTAAAGTAATGTTTGGGCTCCTGCTGCTGCTGCTGCTGCTGCCAACTCCAGGGTGTGATTCATCCAATTTTTGGGCTCCTGAAGCCAACTCCAGTGTCTCTTTAAAGTAATGTTTGGGCTCCTGCTGCTGCTGCTGCTGCTGCTGCCGACTCCAGGGTGTGATTCATCCAATTTTTGGGCTCCTGAAGCCAACCCCAGTGTCTCTTTAAAGTAATGTTTTGGCTCCTGCTGCTGCTGCTGCCAACTCCAGGGTGTGATTCATCCAATTTTTGGGCTCGTGAAGCCAACCCTAGTGTCTCTTTAAAGTAATGTTTGGGCTCCTGCTGCTGCCAACTCCAGGGTGTGATTCATCCAATTTTTGGGCTCCTGAAGCCAACCCCAGTGTCTCTTTAAAGTAATGTTTGGGCTCCTGCTGCTGCTGCCAACTCCAGGGTGTGATTCATCCAATTTTTGGGCTCCTGAAGCCAACCCCAGTGTCTCTTTAAAGTAATATTTGGGCTCCTGCTGCTGCTGCTGCCAACTCCAGGGTGTGATTCATCCAATTTTTGGGCTCCTGCTGCCAACCCCAGTGTCTCTTTAAAGTAATGTTTGGGCTCCTGCTGCTGTTGCTGCTGCCAACTCCAGGGTGTGAATCATCCAATTTTTGGGCTCCTGAAGCCAATTCCAGTGTCTCTTTAAAGTAATGTTTGGGCTCCTGCTGCTGCCAACTCCAGGGTGTGATTCATCCAATTTTTGGGCTTCTGAAGCCAACTCCAGTGTCTCTTTAAAGTAATAGTTGGGCTCCTGCTGCTGCTGCTGCCAACTCCAGGGTGTGATTCATCCAATTTTTGGGCTCCTGAAGCCAACCCCAGTGTCTCTTTAAAGTAATGTTTGGGCTCCTGCTGCTGCCAACTCCAGGGTGTGATTCATCCAATTTTTGGGCTCCTGAAGCCAACCCCAGTGTCTCTTTAAAGTAATGTTTTGGCTCCTGCTGCTGCTGCTGCTAACTCCAGGGTGTGATTCATCCAATTTTGGGGCTCCTGAAGCCAACCCCAGTGTCTCTTTAAAGTAATGATTGGGCTCCTGCTGCTGCTGCTGCCAACTCCAGGGTGTGATTCATCCAATTTTTGGGCTCCTGAAGCCAACCCCAGTGTCTCTTTAAAGTAATGTTTTGGCTCCTGCTGCTGCTGCTGCTAACTCCAGGGTGCGATTCATCCAATTTTGGGGCTCCTGAAGCCAACCCCAGTGTCTCTTTAAAGTAATGTTTGGGCTCCTGCTGCTGCTGCTGCTGCCAACTCCAGGGTGGGAATCATCCAATTTTTGGGCTCCTGAAGCCAACTCCAGTGTCTCTTTAAAGTAATGTTTGGGCTCCTGCTGCTGCTGCTGCCAACTCCAGGGTGTGATTCATCCAATTTTTGGGCTCCTGAAGCCAACTCCAGTGTCTCTTTAAAGTAATATTTGGGCTGCTGCTGCCAACTCCAGGGTGTGATTCATCCAATTTTTGGGCTCCTGAAGCCAACCCCAGTGTCTCTTTAAAGTAATGTTTTGGCACCTGCTGCTGCTGCTGCCAACTCCAGGGTGTGATTCATCCAATTTTTGGGCTCCTGAAGCCAACTCCAGTGTCTCTTTAAAGTAATATTTGGGCTCCTGCTGCTGCCAACTCCAGGGTGTGAATCATCCAATTTTTGGGCTCCTGAAGCCAACTCCAGTGTCTCTTTAAAGTAATGTTTGGGTTCCTGCTGCTGCTGCTGCCAACTCCAGGGTGTGATTCATCCAATTTTTGGGCTCCTGAAGCCAACTCCAGTGTCTCTTTAAAGTAATATTTGGGCTCCTGCTGCTGCCAACTCCAGGGTGTGAATCATCCAATTTTTGGGCTCCTGAAGCCAACCCCAGTGTCTCTTTAAAGTAATGTTTTGGCTCCTGCTGCTGCCAACTCCAGGGTGTGATTCATCCAATTTTTGGGCTCCTGAAGCCAACCCCAGTGTCTCTTTAAAGTAATGTTTGGGCTCCTTCTGCTGCTTCTGCTGCTAACTCCAGGGTGTGATTCATACAATTTTGGGGCTCCTGAAGCCAACCCCAGTGTCTCTTTAAAGTAATGTTTGGGCTCCTGCTGCTGCTGCCAACTCCAGGGTGTGAATCATCCAATCTTTGGGCTCCTGCTGCCAACCCCAGTGTCTCTTTAAAGTAATGTTTGGGCTCCTGCTGCTGCTGCCAACTCCAGGGTGTGATTCATCCAATTTTTGGGCTCCTGAAGCCAACCCCAGTGTCTCTTTAAAGTAATGTTTGGGCTCCTGCTGCTGCTGCTGCCAACTCCAGGGTGTGAATCATCCAATTTTTGGGCTCCTGAAGCCAACTCCGGTGTCTCTTTAAAGTAATGTTTGGGCTCCTGCTGCTGCTGCTGCCAACTCCAGGGTGTGATTCATCCAATTTTTGGGCTCCTGAAGCCAACCCCAGTGTCTCTTTAATGTAATGTTTGGCTCCTGCTGCTGCTGCCAACTCCAGGGTGTGATTCATCCAATTTTTGGGCTCGTGAAGCCAACCCCAGTGTCTCTTTAAAGTAATGTTTGGGCTCCTGCTGCTGCTGCTGCTGCCAACTCCAGGGTGTGAATCATCCAATTTTTGGGCTCCTGAAGCCAACTCCAGTGTCTCTTTAATGTAATGTTTGGGCTCCTGCTGCTGCCAACTCCAGGGTGTGATTTATCCAATTTATGGGCTCCTGAAGCTAACTCCAGTGTCTCTTTAAAGTAATATTTGGGCTCCTGCTGCTGCTGCTGCCAACTCCAGGGTGTGATTCATCCAATTTTTGGGCTCCTGAAGCCAACCCCAGTGTCTCTTTAAAGTAATGTTTTGGCTCCTGCTGCTGCTGCTGCCAACTCCAGGGCGTGATTCATCCAATTTTTGGGCTCGTGAAGCCAACCCCAGTGTCTCTTTAAAGTAATGTTTGGGCTCCTGTTGCTGCTGCTGCTGCCAACTCCAGGGTGTGAATCATCCAATTTTTGGGCTCCTGAAGCCAACTCCAGTGTCTCTTTAAAGTAATGTTTGGGCTCCTGCTGCTGCTGCTGCCAACTCCAGGGTGTGATTCATCCAA
The DNA here is from genome assembly GCA_027917425.1 of Gastrophryne carolinensis. Classification (NCBI taxonomy): domain Eukaryota; kingdom Metazoa; phylum Chordata; class Amphibia; order Anura; family Microhylidae; genus Gastrophryne; species Gastrophryne carolinensis. The sequence continues at coordinate 346,426,050 of CM051237.1, read as the reverse complement.
TTTTTGGGCTCCTGAAGCCAACTCCAGTGTCTCTTTAAAGTAATATTTGGGCTCCTGCTGCTGCCAACTCCAGGGTGTGATTCATCCAATTTTTGGGCTCCTGAAGCCAACCCCAGTGTCTCTTTAAAATAATGTTTTGGCTCCTGCTGCTGCTGCCAACTCCAGGGTGTGAATTATCCAATTTTTGGGCTCCTGCTGCCAACCCCAGTGTCTCTTTAAAGTAATGTTTGGGCTCCTGCTGCTGCTGCTGCCAACTCCAGGGTGTGATTCATCCAATCTTTGGCCTCCTGCTGCCAACCCCAGTGTCTCTTTAAAGTAATGTTTGGGCTCCTGCTGCCAACCCCAGTGTCTCTTTAAAGTAATGTTTGGGCTCCTGCTGCTGCTGCTGCCAACTCCAGGGTGTGATTCATCCAATCTTTGGCCTCCTGCTGCCAACCCCAGTGTCTCTTTAAAGTAATGTTTGGGCTCCTGCTGCTGCTGCTGCTGCCAACTCCAGGGTGTGATTCATCCAATTTTTGGGCTCCTGAAGCCAACCCCAGTGTCTCTTTAAAGTAATGTTTTGGCTCCTGCTGCTGCTGCTGCCAACTCCAGGGTGTGATTCATCCAATTTTTGGGCTCGTGAAGCCAACCCTAGTGTCTCTTTAAAGTAATGTTTGGGCTCCTGCTGCTGCCAACTCCAGGGTGTGATTCATCCAATTTTTGGGCTCCTGAAGCCAACCCCAGTGTCTCTTTAAAGTAATGTTTGGGCTCCTGCTGCTGCTGCCAACTCCAGGGTGTGATTCATCCAATTTTTGGGCTCCTGAAGCCAACCCCAGTGTCTCTTTAAAGTAATGTTTGGGCTCCTGCTGCTGTTGCTGCTGCCAACTCCAGGGTGTGAATCATCCAATTTTTGGGCTCCTGAAGCCAATTCCAGTGTCTCTTTAAAGTAATGTTTGGGCTCCTGCTGCTGCTGCCAACTCCAGGGTGTGATTCATCCAATTTTTGGGCTCCTGCTGCCAACCCCAGTGTCTCTTTAAAGTAATGTTTGGGCTCCTGCTGCTGCTGCTGCTGGCAACTCCAGGGTGTGATTCATCCAATTTTTGGGCTCCTGAAGCCAATCCCATTTTCTCTTTAAAGTAATATTTGGGCTCCTGCTGCTGCTGCTGCCAACTCCAGGGTGTTATTCATCCAATTTTTGGACTCCTGAAGCCAACCCCAGTGTCTTTTTAAAGTAATGTTTGGGCTCCTGCTGCTGCTGCTGCTGCTGCCAACTCCAGGGTGTGATTCATCCAATTTTTGGGCTCCTGAAGCCAACTCCAGTGTCTCTTTAAAGTAATGTTTGGGCTCCTGCTGCTGCTGCTGCTGCTGCCAACTCCAGGGTGTGAATCATCCAATTTTTGGGCTCCTGAAGCCAACTCCAGTGTCTCTTTAAAGTAATATTTGGGCTGCTGCTGCTGCTGCCGACTCCAGGGTGTGATTCATCCAATTTTTGGGCTCCTGAAGCCAACCCCAGTGTCTCTTTAAAGTAATGTTTTGGCTCCTGCTGCTGCTGCTGCCAACTCCAGGGTGTGATTCATCCAATTTTTGGGCTCGTGAAGCCAACCCTAGTGTCTCTTTAAAGTAATGTTTGGGCTCCTGCTGCTGCCAACTCCAGGGTGTGATTCATCCAATTTTTGGGCTCCTGAAGCCAACCCCAGTGTCTCTTTAAAGTAATGTTTGGGCTCCTGCTGCTGCTGCCAACTCCAGGGTGTGATTCATCCAATTTTTGGGCTCCTGAAGCCAACCCCAGTGTCTCTTTAAAGTAATGTTTGGGCTCCTGCTGCTGCTGCTGCCAACTCCAGGGTGTGATTCATCCAATTTTTGGGCTCCTGCTGCCAACCCCAGTGTCTCTTTAAAGTAATGTTTGGGCTCCTGCTGCTGTTGCTGCTGCCAACTCCAGGGTGTGAATCATCCAATTTTTGGGCTCCTGAAGCCAATTCCAGTGTCTCTTTAAAGTAATGTTTGGGCTCCTGCTGCTGCCAACTCCAGGGTGTGATTCATCCAATTTTTGGGCTTCTGAAGCCAACTCCAGTGTCTCTTTAAAGTAATAGTTGGGCTCCTGCTGCTGCTGCTGCCAACTCCAGGGTGTGATTCATCCAATTTTTGGGCTCCTGAAGCCAACCCCAGTGTCTCTTTAAAGTAATGTTTGGGCTCCTGCTGCTGCCAACTCCAGGGTGTGATTCATCCAATTTTTGGGCTCCTGAAGCCAACCCCAGTGTCTCTTTAAAGTAATGTTTTGGCTCCTGCTGCTGCTGCTGCTAACTCCAGGGTGTGATTCATCCAATTTTGGGGCTCCTGAAGCCAACCCCAGTGTCTCTTTAAAGTAATGATTGGGCTCCTGCTGCTGCTGCTGCTGCTGCCAACTCCAGGGTGTGATTCATCCAATTTTTGGGCTCCTGAAGCCAACCCCAGTGTCTCTTTAAAGTAATGTTTTGGCTCCTGCTGCTGCTGCTGCTAACTCCAGGGTGCGATTCATCCAATTTTGGGGCTCCTGAAGCCAACCCCAGTGTCTCTTTAAAGTAATGTTTGGGCTCCTGCTGCTGCTGCTGCTGCCAACTCCAGGGTGGGAATCATCCAATTTTTGGGCTCCTGAAGCCAACTCCAGTGTCTCTTTAAAGTAATGTTTGGGCTCCTGCTGCTGCTGCTGCCAACTCCAGGGTGTGATTCATCCAATTTTTGGGCTCCTGAAGCCAACTCCAGTGTCTCTTTAAAGTAATATTTGGGCTGCTGCTGCCAACTCCAGGGTGTGATTCATCCAATTTTTGGGCTCCTGAAGCCAACCCCAGTGTCTCTTTAAAGTAATGTTTTGGCACCTGCTGCTGCTGCTGCCAACTCCAGGGTGTGATTCATCCAATTTTTGGGCTCCTGAAGCCAACTCCAGTGTCTCTTTAAAGTAATATTTGGGCTCCTGCTGCCAACTCCAGGGTGTGAATCATCCAATTTTTGGGCTCCTGAAGCCAACTCCAGTGTCTCTTTAAAGTAATGTTTGGGTTCCTGCTGCTGCTGCTGCCAACTCCAGGGTGTGATTCATCCAATCTTTGGCCTCCTGCTGCCAACCCCAGTGTCTCTTTAAAGTAATGTTTGGGCTCCTGCTGCCAACCCCAGTGTCTCTTTAAAGTAATGTTTGGGCTCCTGCTGCTGCTGCTGCCAACTCCAGGGTGTGATTCATCCAATCTTTGGCCTCCTGCTGCCAACCCCAGTGTCTCTTTAAAGTAATGTTTGGGCTCCTGCTGCTGCTGCTGCCAACTCCAGGGTGTGATTCATCCAATCTTTGGCCTCCTGCTGCCAACCCCAGTGTCTCTTTAAAGTAATGTTTGGGCTCCTGCTGCTGCTGCTGCCAACTCCAGGGTGTGATTCATCCAATCTTTGGCCTCCTGCTGCCAACCCCAGTGTCTCTTTAAAGTAATGTTTGGGCTCCTGCTGCTGCTGCTGCTGCCAACTCCAGGGTGTGATTCATCCAATTTTTGGGCTCCTGAAGCCAACTCCAGTGTCTCTTTAAAGTAATGTTTGGGCTCCTGCTGCTGCTGCTGCTGCTGCCAACTCCAGGGTGTGAATCATCCAATTTTTGGGCTCCTGAAGCCAACTCCAGTGTCTCTTTAAAGTAATGTTTGGGCTCCTGCTGCTGTTGCTGCCAACTCCAGGGTGTGATTCATCCAATTTTTGGGCTCCTGAAGCCAACCCCAGTGTCTCTTTAAAGTAATGTTTGGGCTCCTGCTGCTGCTGCCAACTCCAGGGTGTGATTCATCCAATTTTTGGGCTCCTGAAGCCAACCCCAGTGTCTCTTTAAAGTAATGTTTGGGCTCCTGCTGCTGTTGCTGCTGCCAACTCCAGGGTGTGAATCATCCAATTTTTGGGCTCCTGAAGCCAATTCCAGTGTCTCTTTAAAGTAATGTTTGGGCTCCTGCTGCTGCTGCCAACTCCAGGGTGTGATTCATCCAATTTTTGGGCTCCTGCTGCCAACCCCAGTGTCTCTTTAAAGTAATGTTTGGGCTCCTGCTGCTGCTGCTGCTGGCAACTCCAGGGTGTGATTCATCCAATTTTTGGGCTCCTGAAGCCAATCCCATTTTCTCTTTAAAGTAATATTTGGGCTCCTGCTGCTGCTGCTGCCAACTCCAGGGTGTTATTCATCCAATTTTTGGACTCCTGAAGCCAACCCCAGTGTCTTTTTAAAGTAATGTTTGGGCTCCTGCTGCTGCTGCTGCTGCTGCCAACTCCAGGGTGTGATTCATCCAATTTTTGGGCTCCTGAAGCCAACTCCAGTGTCTCTTTAAAGTAATGTTTGGGCTCCTGCTGCTGCTGCTGCTGCTGCCAACTCCAGGGTGTGAATCATCCAATTTTTGGGCTCCTGAAGCCAACTCCAGTGTCTCTTTAAAGTAATATTTGGGCTGCTGCTGCTGCTGCCGACTCCAGGGTGTGATTCATCCAATTTTTGGGCTCCTGAAGCCAACCCCAGTGTCTCTTTAAAGTAATGTTTTGGCTCCTGCTGCTGCTGCTGCCAACTCCAGGGTGTGATTCATCCAATTTTTGGGCTCGTGAAGCCAACCCTAGTGTCTCTTTAAAGTAATGTTTGGGCTCCTGCTGCTGCCAACTCCAGGGTGTGATTCATCCAATTTTTGGGCTCCTGAAGCCAACCCCAGTGTCTCTTTAAAGTAATGTTTGGGCTCCTGCTGCTGCTGCCAACTCCAGGGTGTGATTCATCCAATTTTTGGGCTCCTGAAGCCAACCCCAGTGTCTCTTTAAAGTAATGTTTGGGCTCCTGCTGCTGCTGCTGCCAACTCCAGGGTGTGATTCATCCAATTTTTGGGCTCCTGCTGCCAACCCCAGTGTCTCTTTAAAGTAATGTTTGGGCTCCTGCTGCTGTTGCTGCTGCCAACTCCAGGGTGTGAATCATCCAATTTTTGGGCTCCTGAAGCCAATTCCAGTGTCTCTTTAAAGTAATGTTTGGGCTCCTGCTGCTGCCAACTCCAGGGTGTGATTCATCCAATTTTTGGGCTTCTGAAGCCAACTCCAGTGTCTCTTTAAAGTAATAGTTGGGCTCCTGCTGCTGCTGCTGCCAACTCCAGGGTGTGATTCATCCAATTTTTGGGCTCCTGAAGCCAACCCCAGTGTCTCTTTAAAGTAATGTTTGGGCTCCTGCTGCTGCCAACTCCAGGGTGTGATTCATCCAATTTTTGGGCTCCTGAAGCCAACCCCAGTGTCTCTTTAAAGTAATGTTTTGGCTCCTGCTGCTGCTGCTGCTAACTCCAGGGTGTGATTCATCCAATTTTGGGGCTCCTGAAGCCAACCCCAGTGTCTCTTTAAAGTAATGATTGGGCTCCTGCTGCTGCTGCTGCTGCTGCCAACTCCAGGGTGTGATTCATCCAATTTTTGGGCTCCTGAAGCCAACCCCAGTGTCTCTTTAAAGTAATGTTTTGGCTCCTGCTGCTGCTGCTGCTAACTCCAGGGTGCGATTCATCCAATTTTGGGGCTCCTGAAGCCAACCCCAGTGTCTCTTTAAAGTAATGTTTGGGCTCCTGCTGCTGCTGCTGCTGCCAACTCCAGGGTGGGAATCATCCAATTTTTGGGCTCCTGAAGCCAACTCCAGTGTCTCTTTAAAGTAATGTTTGGGCTCCTGCTGCTGCTGCTGCCAACTCCAGGGTGTGATTCATCCAATTTTTGGGCTCCTGAAGCCAACTCCAGTGTCTCTTTAAAGTAATATTTGGGCTGCTGCTGCCAACTCCAGGGTGTGATTCATCCAATTTTTGGGCTCCTGAAGCCAACCCCAGTGTCTCTTTAAAGTAATGTTTTGGCACCTGCTGCTGCTGCCAACTCCAGGGTGTGATTCATCCAATTTTTGGGCTCCTGAAGCCAACTCCAGTGTCTCTTTAAAGTAATATTTGGGCTCCTGCTGCCAACTCCAGGGTGTGAATCATCCAATTTTTGGGCTCCTGAAGCCAACTCCAGTGTCTCTTTAAAGTAATGTTTGGGTTCCTGCTGCTGCTGCTGCCAACTCCAGGGTGTGATTCATCCAATTTTTGGGCTCCTGAAGCCAACTCCAGTGTCTCTTTAAAGTAATATTTGGGCTCCTGCTGCTGCCAACTCCAGGGTGTGAATCATCCAATTTTTGGGCTCCTGAAGCCAACCCCAGTGTCTCTTTAAAGTAATGTTTTGGCTCCTGCTGCTGCCAACTCCAGGGTGTGATTCATCCAATTTTTGGGCTCCTGAAGCCAACCCCAGTGTCTCTTTAAAGTAATGTTTGGGCTCCTTCTGCTGCTTCTGCTGCTAACTCCAGGGTGTGATTCATACAATTTTGGGGCTCCTGAAGCCAACCCCAGTGTCTCTTTAAAGTAATGTTTGGGCTCCTGCTGCTGCTGCCAACTCCAGGGTGTGAATCATCCAATCTTTGGGCTCCTGCTGCCAACCCCAGTGTCTCTTTAAAGTAATGTTTGGGCTCCTGCTGCTGCTGCCAACTCCAGGGTGTGATTCATCCAATTTTTGGGCTCCTGAAGCCAACCCCAGTGTCTCTTTAAAGTAATGTTTGGGCTCCTGCTGCTGCTGCTGCCAACTCCAGGGTGTGAATCATCCAATTTTTGGGCTCCTGAAGCCAACTCCGGTGTCTCTTTAAAGTAATGTTTGGGCTCCTGCTGCTGCTGCTGCCAACTCCAGGGTGTGATTCATCCAATTTTTGGGCTCCTGAAGCCAACCCCAGTGTCTCTTTAATGTAATGTTTGGCTCCTGCAGCTGCTGCCAACTCCAGGGTGTGATTCATCCAATTTTTGGGCTCGTGAAGCCAACCCCAGTGTCTCTTTAAAGTAATGTTTGGGCTCCTGCTGCTGCTGCTGCTGCCAACTCCAGGGTGTGAATCATCCAATTTTTGGGCTCCTGAAGCCAACTCCAGTGTCTCTTTAATGTAATGTTTGGGCTCCTGCTGCTGCCAACTCCAGGGTGTGATTTATCCAATTTATGGGCTCCTGAAGCTAACTCCAGTGTCTCTTTAAAGTAATATTTGGGCTCCTGCTGCTGCTGCTGCCAACTCCAGGGTGTGATTCATCCAATTTTTGGGCTCCTGAAGCCAACCCCAGTGTCTCTTTAAAGTAATGTTTTGGCTCCTGCTGCTGCTGCTGCCAACTCCAGGGCGTGATTCATCCAATTTTTGGGCTCGTGAAGCCAACCCCAGTGTCTCTTTAAAGTAATGTTTGGGCTCCTGTTGCTGCTGCTGCTGCCAACTCCAGGGTGTGAATCATCCAATTTTTGGGCTCCTGAAGCCAACTCCAGTGTCTCTTTAAAGTAATGTTTGGGCTCCTGCTGCTGCTGCTGCCAACTCCAGGGTGTGATTCATCCAATTTTTGGGCTCCTGAAGCCAACTCCAGTGTCTCTTTAAAGTAATATTTGGGCTCCTGCTGCTGCCAACTCCAGGGTGTGATTCATCCAATTTTTGGGCTCCTGAAGCCAACCCCAGTGTCTCTTTAAAATAATGTTTTGGCTCCTGCTGCTGCTGCCAACTCCAGGGTGTGAATTATCCAATTTTTGGGCTCCTGCTGCCAACCCCAGTGTCTCTTTAAAGTAATGTTTGGGCTCCTGCTGCTGCTGCTGCCAACTCCAGGGTGTGATTCATCCAATCTTTGGCCTCCTGCTGCCAACCCCAGTGTCTCTTTAAAGTAATGTTTGGGCTCCTGCTGCCAACCCCAGTGTCTCTTTAAAGTAATGTTTGGGCTCCTGCTGCTGCTGCTGCCAACTCCAGGGTGTGATTCATCCAATCTTTGGCCTCCTGCTGCCAACCCCAGTGTCTCTTTAAAGTAATGTTTGGGCTCCTGCTGCTGCTGCTGCTGCCAACTCCAGGGTGTGATTCATCCACTTTTTGGGCTCCTGAAGCCAACCCCAGTGTCTCTTTAAAGTAATGTTTGGGCTCCTGCTGCTGCTGCTGCTGCTGCCAACTCCAGGGTTTGAATCATCCAATTTTTGGGCTCCTGAAGCCAACTCCAGTGTCTCTTTAAAGTAATGTTTGGGCTCCTGCTGCTGCTGCTGCCAACTCCATGGTGTGATTCATCCAATTTTTGGGCTCCTGAAGCCAACTCCAGTGTCTCTTTAAAGTAATATTTGGGCTGCTGCTGCTAACTCCAGGGTGTGATTCATCCAATTTTTGGGCTCCTGAAGCCAACCCCAGTGTCTCTTTAAAGTAATGTTTGGGCTCCTGCTGCTGCTGCTGCCAACTCAAGGGTGTGATTCATCCAATTTTTGGGCTCCTGAAGCCAACCTCAGTGTCTCTTTAAAGTAATGTTTGGGCTCCTGCTGCTGCTGCTGCCAACTCCAGGGTGTGATCCATCCAATTTTTGGGCTCCTGAAGCCAACCCCAGTGTCTCTTTAAAATAATGTTTGGGCTCCTGCTGCTGCTGCCAACTCCAGGGTGTGATTCATCCAATTTTTGGGCTCCTGCTGCCAACCCCAGTGTCTCTTTAAAGTAATGTTTGGGCTCCTGCTGCTGCTGCTGCTGGCAACTCCAGGGTGTGATTCATCCAATTTTTGGGCTCCTGAAGCCAATCCCATTTTCTCTTTAAAGTAATATTTGGGCTCCTGCTGCTGCTGCTGCCAACTCCAGGGTGTTATTCATCCAATTTTTGGACTCCTGAAGCCAACCCCAGTGTCTTTTTAAAGTAATGTTTGGGCTCCTGCTGCTGCTGCTGCCAACTCCAGGGTGTGATTCATCCAATTTTTGGGCTCCTGAAGCCAACTCCAGTGTCTCTTTAAAGTAATGTTTGGGCTCCTGCTGCTGCTGCTGCTGCTGCCAACTCCAGGGTGTGAATCATCCAATTTTTGGGCTCCTGAAGCCAACTCCAGTGTCTCTTTAAAGTAATGTTTGGGCTCCTGCTGCTGTTGCTGCCAACTCCAGGGTGTGATTCATCCAATTTTTGGGCTCCTGAAGCCAACCCCAGTGTCTCTTTAAAGTAATGTTTTGGCTCCTGCTGCTGCTGCTGCCAACTCCAGGGTGTGATACATCCAATTTTTGGGCTCCTGAAGCCAACCCTAGTGTCTCTTTAAAGTAATGTTTGGGCTCCTGCTGCTGCTGCTGCCAACTCCAGGGTGTGATTCATCCAATTTTTGGGCTCCTGAAGCCAACCCCAGTGTCTCTTTAAAGTAATGTTTGGGCTCCTGCTGCTGCTGCCAACTCCAGGGTGTGATTCATCCAATTTTTGGGCTCCTGAAGCCAACCCCAGTGTCTCTTTAAAGTAATGTTTGGGCTCCTGCTGCTGCTGCTGCCAACTCCAGGGTGTGATTCATCCAATTTTTGGGCTCCTGCTGCCAACCCCAGTGTCTCTTTAAAGTAATGTTTGGGCTCCTGCTGCTGTTGCTGCTGCCAACTCCAGGGTGTGAATCATCCAATTTTTGGGGTCCTGAAGCCAATTCCAGTGTCTCTTTAAAGTAATGTTTGGGCTCCTGCTGCTGCCAACTCCAGGGTGTGATTCATCCAATTTTTGGGCTTCTGAAGCCAACTCCAGTGTCTCTTTAAAGTAATAGTTGGGCTCCTGCTGCTGCTGCTGCCAACTCCAGGGTGTGATTCATCCAATTTTTGGGCTCGTGAAGCCAACCCCAGTGTCTCTTTAAAGTAATGTTTGGGCTCCTGCTGCTGCTGCTGCTGCCAACTCCAGGGTGTGATTCATCCACTTTTTGGGCTCCTGAAGCCAACCCCAGTGTCTCTTTAAAGTAATGTTTGGGCTCCTGCTGCTGCTGCTGCCAACTCCAGGGTTTGAATCATCCAATTTTTGGGCTCCTGAAGCCAACTCCAGTGTCTCTTTAAAGTAATGTTTGGGCTCCTGCTGCTGCTGCTGCCAACTCCATGGTGTGATTCATCCAATTTTTGGGCTCCTGAAGCCAACTCCAGTGTCTCTTTAAAGTAATATTTGGGCTGCTGCTGCTGCTGCCAACTCCAGGGTGTGATTCATCCAATTTCTGGGCTCCTGAAGCCAACCCCAGTGTCTCTTTAAAGTAATGTTTGGGCTCCTGCTGCTGCTGCTGCTGCTGCCAACTCAAGGGTGTGATTCATCCAATTTTTGGGCTCCTGAAGCCAACCCCAGTGTCTCTTTAAAGTAATGTTTGGGCTCCTGCTGCTGCTGCTGCCAACTCCAGGGTGTGATTCATCCAATTTTTGGGCTCCTGAAGCCAACCCCAGTGTCTCTTTAAAATAATGTTTGGGCTCCTGCTGCTGCTGCCAACTCCAGGGTGTGATTCATCCAATTTTTGGGCTCCTGCTGCCAACCCCAGTGTCTCTTTAAAGTAATGTTTGGGCTCCTGCTGCTGCTGCTGCTGCTGGCAACTCCAGGGTGTGATTCATCCAATTATTGGGCTCCTGAAGCCAATCCCATTTTCTCTTTAAAGTAATATTTGGGCTCCTGCTGCTGCTGCTGCCAACTCCAGGGTGTTATTCATCCAATTTTTGGACTCCTGAAGCCAACCCCAGTGTCTTTTTAAAGTAATGTTTGGGCTCCTGCTGCTGCTGCTGCTGCCAACTCCAGGGTGTGATTCATCCAATTTTTGGGCTCCTGAAGCCAACTCCAGTGTCTCTTTAAAGTAATGTTTGGGCTCCTGCTGCTGCTGCTGCTGCTGCCAACTCCAGGGTGTGAATCATCCAATTTTTGGGCTCCTGAAGCCAACTCCAGTGTCTCTTTAAAGTAATGTTTGGGCTCCTGCTGCTGTTGCTGCCAACTCCAGGGTGTGATTCATCCAATTGTTGGGCTCCTGAAGCCAACTCCAGTGTCTCTTTAAAGTAATATTTGGGCTGCTGCTGCTGCTGCCGACTCCAGGGTGTGATTCATCCAATTTTTGGGCTCCTGAAGCCAACCCCAGTGTCTCTTTAAAGTAATGTTTTGGCTCCTGCTGCTGCTGCTGCCAACTCCAGGGTGTGATTCATCCAATTTTTGGGCTCGTGAAGCCAACCCTAGTGTCTCTTTAAAGTAATGTTTGGGCTCCTGCTGCTGCTGCCAACTCCAGGGTGTGATTCATCCAATTTTTGGGCTCCTGAAGCCAACCCCAGTGTCTCTTTAAAGTAATGTTTGGGCTCCTGCTGCTGCTGCCAACTCCAGGGTGTGATTCATCCAATTTCTGGGCTCCTGAAGCCAACCCCAGTGTCTCTTTAAAGTAATGTTTGGGCTCCTGCTGCTGCTGCTGCCAACTCCAGGGTGTGATTCATCCAATTTTTGGGCTTCTGCTGCCAACCCCAGTGTCTCTTTAAAGTAATGTTTGGGCTCCTGCTGCTGTTGCTGCTGCCAACTCCAGGGTGTGAATCATCCAATTTTTGGGCTCCTGAAGCCAATTCCAGTGTCTCTTTAAAGTAATGTTTGGGCTCCTGCTGCTGCCAACTCCAGGGTGTGATTCATCCAATTTTTGGGCTCCTGAAGCCAACTCCAGTGTCTCTTTAAAGTAATGTTTGGGCTCCTGCTGCTGCTGCTGCTGCCAACTCCAGGGTGTGAATCATCCAATTTTTGGGCTCCTGAAGCCAACTCCAGTGTCTCTTTAAAGTAATGTTTGGGCTCCTGCTGCTGTTGCTGCCAACTCCAGGGTGTGATTCATCCAATTTTTGGGCTCCTGAAGCCAACTCCAGTGTCTCTTTAAAGTAATATTTGGGCTGCTGCTGCTGCTGCCGACTCCAGGGTGTGATTCATCCAATTTTTGGGCTCCTGAAGCCAACCCCAGTGTCTCTTTAAAGTAATGTTTTGGCTCCTGCTGCTGCTGCTGCCAACTCCAGGGTGTGATTCATCCAATTTTTGGGCTCGTGAAGCCAACCCTAGTGTCTCTTTAAAGTAATGTTTGGGCTCCTGCTGCTGCTGCTGCTGCTGCCAACTCCAGGGTGTGATTCATCCAATTTTTGGGCTCCTGAAGCCAACCCCAGTGTCTCTTTAAAGTAATGTTTGGGCTCCTGCTGCTGCTGCCAACTCCAGGGTGTGATTCATCCAATTTTTGGGCTCCTGAAGCCAACCCCAGTGTCTCTTTAAAGTAATGTTTGGGCTCCTGCTGCTGCTGCCAACTCCAGGGTGTGATTCATCCAATTTTTGGGCTCCTGCTGCCAACCCCAGTGTCTCTTTAAAGTAATGTTTGGGCTCCTGCTGCTGTTGCTGCTGCCAACTCCAGGGTGTGAATCATCCAATTTTTGGGCTCCTGAAGCCAATTCCAGTGTCTCTTTAAAGTAATGTTTGGGCTCCTGCTGCTGCCAACTCCAGGGTGTGATTCATCCAATTTTTGGGCTTCTGAAGCCAACTCCAGTGTCTCTTTAAAGTAATAGTTGGGCTCCTGCTGCTGCTGCTGCCAACTCCAGGGTGTGATTCATCCAATTTTTGGGCTCCTGAAGCCAACCCCAGTGTCTCTTTAAAGTAATGTTTTGGCTCCTGCTGCTGCCAACTCCAGGGTGTGATTCATCCAATTTTTGGGCTCCTGAAGCCAACCCCAGTGTCTCTTTAAAGTAATGTTTTGGCTCCTGCTGCTGCTGCTGCTAACTCCAGGGTGTGATTCATCCAATTTTGGGGCTCTTGAAGCCAACCCCAGTGTCTCTTTAAAGTAATGATTGGGCTCCTGCTGCTGCTGCTGCTGCTGCTGCCAACTCCAGGGTGTGATTCATCCAATTTTTGGGCTCCTGAAGCCAACTCCAGTGTCTCTTTAAAGTAATGTTTGGGCTCCTGCTGCTGTTGCTGCCAACTCCAGGGTGTGATTCATCCAATTGTTGGGCTCCTGAAGCCAACTCCAGTGTCTCTTTAAAGTAATATTTGGGCTGCTGCTGCTGCTGCCGACTCCAGGGTGTGATTCATCCAATTTTTGGGCTCCTGAAGCCAACCCCAGTGTCTCTTTAAAGTAATGTTTTGGCTCCTGCTGCTGCTGCTGCCAACTCCAGGGTGTGATTCATCCAATTTTTGGGCTCGTGAAGCCAACCCTAGTGTCTCTTTAAAGTAATGTTTGGGCTCCTGCTGCTGCTGCCAACTCCAGGGTGTGATTCATCCAATTTTTGGGCTCCTGAAGCCAACCCCAGTGTCTCTTTAAAGTAATGTTTGGGCTCCTGCTGCTGCTGCCAACTCCAGGGTGTGATTCATCCAATTTTTGGGCTCCTGAAGCCAACCCCAGTGTCTCTTTAAAGTAATGTTTGGGCTCCTGCTGCTGCTGCTGCCAACTCCAGGGTGTGATTCATCCAATTTTTGGGCTTCTGCTGCCAACCCCAGTGTCTCTTTAAAGTAATGTTTGGGCTCCTGCTGCTGTTGCTGCTGCCAACTCCAGGGTGTGATTCATCCAATTTTTGGGCTCCTGAAGCCAATTCCAGTGTCTCTTTAAAGTAATGTTTGGGCTCCTGCTGCTGCCAACTCCAGGGTGTGATTCATCCAATTTTTGGGCTCCTGAAGCCAACTCCAGTGTCTCTTTAAAGTAATGTTTGGGCTCCTGCTGCTGCTGCTGCTGCTGCCAACTCCAGGGTGTGAATCATCCAATTTTTGGGCTCCTGAAGCCAACTCCAGTGTCTCTTTAAAGTAATGTTTGGGCTCCTGCTGCTGTTGCTGCCAACTCCAGGGTGTGATTCATCCAATTTTTGGGCTCCTGAAGCCAACTCCAGTGTCTCTTTAAAGTAATATTTGGGCTGCTGCTGCTGCTGCCGACTCCAGGGTGTGATTCATCCAATTTTTGGGCTCCTGAAGCCAACCCCAGTGTCTCTTTAAAGAAATGTTTTGGCTCCTGCTGCTGCTGCTGCCAACTCCAGGGTGTGATTCATCCAATTTTTGGGCTCGTGAAGCCAACCCTAGTGTCTCTTTAAAGTAATGTTTGGGCTCCTGCTGCTGCTGCTGCTGCTGCCAACTCCAGGGTGTGATTCATCCAATTTTTGGGCTCCTGAAGCCAACCCCAGTGTCTCTTTAAAGTAATGTTTGGGCTCCTGCTGCTGCTGCCAACTCCAGGGTGTGATTCATCCAATTTTTGGGCTCCTGAAGCCAACCCCAGTGTCTCTTTAAAGTAATGTTTGGGCTCCTGCTGCTGCTGCCAACTCCAGGGTGTGATTCATCCAATTTTTGGGCTCCTGCTGCCAACCCCAGTGTCTCTTTAAAGTAATGTTTGGGCTCCTGCTGCTGTTGCTGCTGCCAACTCCAGGGTGTGAATCATCCAATTTTTGGGCTCCTGAAGCCAATTCCAGTGTCTCTTTAAAGTAATGTTTGGGCTCCTGCTGCTGCCAACTCCAGGGTGTGATTCATCCAATTTTTGGGCTTCTGAAGCCAACTCCAGTGTCTCTTTAAAGTAATAGTTGGGCTCCTGCTGCTGCTGCTGCCAACTCCAGGGTGTGATTCATCCAATTTTTGGGCTCCTGAAGCCAACCCCAGTGTCTCTTTAAAGTAATGTTTTGGCTCCTGCTGCTGCCAACTCCAGGGTGTGATTCATCCAATTTTTGGGCTCCTGAAGCCAACCCCAGTGTCTCTTTAAAGTAATGTTTTGGCTCCTGCTGCTGCTGCTGCTAACTCCAGGGTGTGATTCATCCAATTTTGGGGCTCTTGAAGCCAACCCCAGTGTCTCTTTAAAGTAATGATTGGGCTCCTGCTGCTGCTGCTGCTGCTGCCAACTCCAGGGTGTGATTCATCCAATTTTTGGGCTCCTGAAGCCAACCCCAGTGTCTCTTTAAAGTAATGTTTGGGCTCCTGCTGCTGCTGCTGCTGCCAACTCCAGGGTGGGAATCATCCAATTTTTGGGCTCCTGAAGCCAACTCCAGTGTCTCTTTAAAGTAATGTTTGGGCTCCTGCTGCTGCTGCTGCCAACTCCAGGGTGTGATTCATCCAATTTTTGGGCTCCTGAAGCCAACTCCAGTGTCTCTTTAAAGTAATATTTGGGCTGCTGCTGCCAACTCCAGGGTGTGATTCATCCAATTTTTGGGCTCCTGAAGCCAACCCCAGTGTCTCTTTAAAGTAATGTGTTGGCTCCTGCTGCTGCTGCTGCCAACTCCAGGGTGTGATTCATCCAATTTTTGGGCTCCTGAAGCCAACTCCAGTGTCTCTTTAAAGTAATATTTGGGCTCCTGCTGCTGCCAACTCCAGGGTGTGAATCATCCAATTTTTGGGCTCCTGTAGCCAACTCCTGTGTCTCTTTAAAGTAATGTTTGGGCTCCTGCTGCTGCTGCTGCCAACTCCAGGGTGTGATTCATCCAATTTTTGGGCTCCTGAAGCCAACTCCAGTGTCTCTTTAAAGTAATATTTGGGCTCCTGCTGCTGCCAACTCCAGGGTGTGAATCATCCAATTTTTGGGCTCCTGAAGCCAACCCCAGTGTCTCTTTAAAGTAATGTTTTGGCTCCTGCTGCTGCCAACTCCAGGGTGTGATTCATCCAATTTTTGGGCTCCTGAAGCCAACCCCAGTGTCTCTTTAAAGTAATGTTTGGGCTCCTTCTGCTGCTGCTGCTGCTAACTCCAGGGTGTGATTCATACAATTTTGGGGCTCCTGAAGCCAACCCCAGTGTCTCTTTAAAGTAATGTTTGGGCTCCTGCTGCTGCTGCCAACTCCAGGGTGTGAATCATCCAATCTTTGGGCTCCTGCTGCCAACCCCAGTGTCTCTTTAAAGTAATGTTTGGGCTCCTGCTGCTGCTGCCAACTCCAGGGTGTGATTCATCCAATTTTTGGGCTCCTGAAGCCAACCCCAGTGTCTCTTTAAAGTAATGTTTGGGCTCCTGCTGCTGCTGCCAACTCCAGGGTGTGAATCATCCAATTTCTGGGCTCCTGAAGCCAAATCCAGTGTCTCTTTAAAGTAATGTTTGGGCTCCTGCTGCTGCTGCCAACTCCAGGGTGTGATTCATACAATTTTTGGGCTCCTGAAGCCAACTCCAGTGTCTCTTTAAAGTTATATTTGGGCTCCTGCTGCTGCTGCTGCCAACTACAGGGTGTGATTCATCCAATTTTTGGGCTCCTGAAGCCAACCCCAGTGTCTCTTTAAAGTAATATTTTGGCTCCTGCTGCTGCTGCTGCCAACTCCAGGGAGTGATTCTTTCAATTTTTGGGCTCCTGAAGCCAACCCCAGTGTCTATTTAAAGTAATGTTTGGGCTCCTGCTGCTGCTGCTGCCAACTCCAGGGTGTGATTCATCCAATCGTTGGGCTCCTGCTGCCAACCCCAGTGTCTCTTTAAAGTAATGTTTGGGCTCCTGCTGCTGCTGCTGCCAACTCCAGGGTGTGATTCATCCATTTTTTGGGCTCCTGAAGCCAACTGCAGTGTCTCTTTAAAGTAATGTTTGGGCTCCTGCTGCTGCTGCTGCTGCTGCTGCTGCTCCTGCCAACTCCAGGGTGTTATTCATCCAATTTTGGGCTCCTGCTGCCAACCCCAGTGTCTTTTTAAAGTAATGTTTGGGCTCCTGCTGCTGCTGCTGCCAACTCCAGGGTGTGAATCATCCACTTTTTGGGCTCCTGAAGCCAACTCCAGTGTCTCTTTAAAGTAATGTTTGGGCTCCTGCTGCTGCTGCTGCCAACTCCAGGGTGTGATTCATCCAATTTTTGGGCTCCTGAAGCCAACTCCAGTGTCTCTTTAAAGTAATATTTGGGCTCCTCCTGCTGCTGCTGCCAACTCCAGGGTGTGATTCATCCAATTTTTGGGCTCCTGAAGCCAACCCCAGTGTCTCTTTAAAGTAATGTTTTGGCTCCTGCTGCTGCCAACTCCAGGGTGTGATTCATCCAATTTTTGGGCTCCTGAAGTCAACCCCAGTGTCTCTTTAAAGTAATGTTTGGGATCCTGCTGCTGCTGCTGCTAGCTCCAGGGTGTGATTCATCCAATTTTGGGGCTCCTGAAGCCAACCCCAGTGTCTCTTTAAAGTAATGTTTGGGCTCCTGCTGCTGCTGCTGCTGCCAACTCCAGGGTGTGAATTATCCAATTTTTGGGCTCCTGAAGCCAACCCCAGTGTCTCTTTAAAGTAATGTTTGGGCTCCTGCTGCTGGTGCTGCTGCTGCCAACTCCAGGGTGTGAATCATCCAATCTTTGGGCTCCTGCTGCCAACCCCAGTGTCTCTTTAAAATAATGTTTGGGCTCCTGCTGCTGCCAACTCCAGGGTGTGATTCATCCAATTTTTGGGCTCCTGAAGCCAACTCCAGTGTCTCTTTAAAGTAATGTTTGGGCTCCTGCTGCTGCTGCTGCCAACTCCATGGTGTGATTCATCCAATTTTTGGGCTCCTGAAGCCAACTCCAGTGTCTCTTTAAAGTAATATTTGGGCTGCTGCTGCTAACTCCAGGGTGTGATTCATCCAATTTTTGGGCTCCTGAAGCCAACCCCAGTGTCTCTTTAAAGTAATGTTTGGGCTCCTGCTGCTGCTGCTGCCAACTCAAGGGTGTGATTCATCCAATTTTTGGGCTCCTGAAGCCAACCTCAGTGTCTCTTTAAAGTAATGTTTGGGCTCCTGCTGCTGCTGCTGCCAACTCCAGGGTGTGATCCATCCAATTTTTGGGCTCCTGAAGCCAACCCCAGTGTCTCTTTAAAATAATGTTTGGGCTCCTGCTGCTG
Source organism: Gastrophryne carolinensis (assembly GCA_027917425.1). NCBI lineage: Eukaryota > Metazoa > Chordata > Amphibia > Anura > Microhylidae > Gastrophryne > Gastrophryne carolinensis. The sequence continues at coordinate 346,408,577 of CM051237.1, read as the reverse complement.
CTGCCAACTCCAGGGTGTGATTCATCCAATTTTTGGGCTCCTGCTGCCAACCCCAGTGTCTCTTTAAAGTAATGTTTGGGCTCCTGCTGCTGCTGCTGCTGCTGGCAACTCCAGGGTGTGATTCATCCAATTTTTGGGCTCCTGAAGCCAATCCCATTTTCTCTTTAAAGTAATATTTGGGCTCCTGCTGCTGCTGCTGCCAACTCCAGGGTGTTATTCATCCAATTTTTGGACTCCTGAAGCCAACCCCAGTGTCTTTTTAAAGTAATGTTTGGGCTCCTGCTGCTGCTGCTGCCAACTCCAGGGTGTGATTCATCCAATTTTTGGGCTCCTGAAGCCAACTCCAGTGTCTCTTTAAAGTAATGTTTGGGCTCCTGCTGCTGCTGCTGCTGCTGCCAACTCCAGGGTGTGAATCATCCAATTTTTGGGCTCCTGAAGCCAACTCCAGTGTCTCTTTAAAGTAATGTTTGGGCTCCTGCTGCTGTTGCTGCCAACTCCAGGGTGTGATTCATCCAATTTTTGGGCTCCTGAAGCCAACCCCAGTGTCTCTTTAAAGTAATGTTTTGGCTCCTGCTGCTGCTGCTGCCAACTCCAGGGTGTGATACATCCAATTTTTGGGCTCCTGAAGCCAACCCTAGTGTCTCTTTAAAGTAATGTTTGGGCTCCTGCTGCTGCTGCTGCCAACTCCAGGGTGTGATTCATCCAATTTTTGGGCTCCTGAAGCCAACCCCAGTGTCTCTTTAAAGTAATGTTTGGGCTCCTGCTGCTGCTGCCAACTCCAGGGTGTGATTCATCCAATTTTTGGGCTCCTGAAGCCAACCCCAGTGTCTCTTTAAAGTAATGTTTGGGCTTCTGCTGCTGCTGCTGCCAACTCCAGGGTGTGATTCATCCAATTTTTGGGCTCCTGCTGCCAACCCCAGTGTCTCTTTAAAGTAATGTTTGGGCTCCTGCTGCTGTTGCTGCTGCCAACTCCAGGGTGTGAATCATCCAATTTTTGGGGTCCTGAAGCCAATTCCAGTGTCTCTTTAAAGTAATGTTTGGGCTCCTGCTGCTGCCAACTCCAGGGTGTGATTCATCCAATTTTTGGGCTTCTGAAGCCAACTCCAGTGTCTCTTTAAAGTAATAGTTGGGCTCCTGCTGCTGCTGCTGCCAACTCCAGGGTGTGATTCATCCAATTTTTGGGCTCGTGAAGCCAACCCCAGTGTCTCTTTAAAGTAATGTTTGGGCTCCTGCTGCTGCTGCTGCTGCCAACTCCAGGGTGTGATTCATCCACTTTTTGGGCTCCTGAAGCCAACCCCAGTGTCTCTTTAAAGTAATGTTTGGGCTCCTGCTGCTGCTGCTGCCAACTCCAGGGTTTGAATCATCCAATTTTTGGGCTCCTGAAGCCAACTCCAGTGTCTCTTTAAAGTAATGTTTGGGCTCCTGCTGCTGCTGCTGCCAACTCCATGGTGTGATTCATCCAATTTTTGGGCTCCTGAAGCCAACTCCAGTGTCTCTTTAAAGTAATATTTGGGCTGCTGCTGCTGCTGCCAACTCAAGGGTGTGATTCATCCAATTTTTGGGCTCCTGAAGCCAACCCCAGTGTCTCTTTAAAGTAATGTTTGGGCTCCTGCTGCTGCTGCTGCTGCTGCCAACTCAAGGGTGTGATTCATCCAATTTTTGGGCTCCTGAAGCCAACCCCAGTGTCTCTTTAAAGTAATGTTTGGGCTCCTGCTGCTGCTGCTGCCAACTCCAGGGTGTGATTCATCCAATTTTTGGGCTCCTGAAGCCAACCCCAGTGTCTCTTTAAAATAATGTTTGGGCTCCTGCTGCTGCTGCCAACTCCAGGGTGTGATTCATCCAATTTTTGGGCTCCTGCTGCCAACCCCAGTGTCTCTTTAAAGTAATGTTTGGGCTCCTGCTGCTGCTGCTGCTGCTGGCAACTCCAGGGTGTGATTCATCCAATTATTGGGCTCCTGAAGCCAATCCCATTTTCTCTTTAAAGTAATATTTGGGCTCCTGCTGCTGCTGCTGCCAACTCCAGGGTGTTATTCATCCAATTTTTGGACTCCTGAAGCCAACCCCAGTGTCTTTTTAAAGTAATGTTTGGGCTCCTGCTGCTGCTGCTGCTGCCAACTCCAGGGTGTGATTCATCCAATTTTTGGGCTCCTGAAGCCAACTCCAGTGTCTCTTTAAAGTAATGTTTGGGCTCCTGCTGCTGCTGCTGCTGCTGCCAACTCCAGGGTGTGAATCATCCAATTTTTGGGCTCCTGAAGCCAAATCCAGTGTCTCTTTAAAGTAATGTTTGGGCTCCTGCTGCTGTTGCTGCCAACTCCAGGGTGTGATTCATCCAATTGTTGGGCTCCTGAAGCCAACTCCAGTGTCTCTTTAAAGTAATATTTGGGCTGCTGCTGCTGCTGCCGACTCCAGGGTGTGATTCATCCAATTTTTGGGCTCCTGAAGCCAACCCCAGTGTCTCTTTAAAGTAATGTTTTGGCTCCTGCTGCTGCTGCTGCCAACTCCAGGGTGTGATTCATCCAATTTTTGGGCTCGTGAAGCCAACCCTAGTGTCTCTTTAAAGTAATGTTTGGGCTCCTGCTGCTGCTGCCAACTCCAGGGTGTGATTCATCCAATTTTTGGGCTCCTGAAGCCAACCCCAGTGTCTCTTTAAAGTAATGTTTGGGCTCCTGCTGCTGCTGCCAACTCCAGGGTGTGATTCATCCAATTTTTGGGCTCCTGAAGCCAACCCCAGTGTCTCTTTAAAGTAATGTTTGGGCTCCTGCTGCTGCTGCTGCCAACTCCAGGGTGTGATTCATCCAATTTTTGGGCTTCTGCTGCCAACCCCAGTGTCTCTTTAAAGTAATGTTTGGGCTCCTGCTGCTGTTGCTGCTGCCAACTCCAGGGTGTGAATCATCCAATTTTTGGGCTCCTGAAGCCAATTCCAGTGTCTCTTTAAAGTAATGTTTGGGCTCCTGCTGCTGCCAACTCCAGGGTGTGATTCATCCAATTTTTGGGCTCCTGAAGCCAACTCCAGTGTCTCTTTAAAGTAATGTTTGGGCTCCTGCTGCTGCTGCTGCTGCCAACTCCAGGGTGTGAATCATCCAATTTTTGGGCTCCTGAAGCCAACTCCAGTGTCTCTTTAAAGTAATGTTTGGGCTCCTGCTGCTGTTGCTGCCAACTCCAGGGTGTGATTCATCCAATTTTTGGGCTCCTGAAGCCAACTCCAGTGTCTCTTTAAAGTAATATTTGGGCTGCTGCTGCTGCTGCCGACTCCAGGGTGTGATTCATCCAATTTTTGGGCTCCTGAAGCCAACCCCAGTGTCTCTTTAAAGTAATGTTTTGGCTCCTGCTGCTGCTGCTGCCAACTCCAGGGTGTGATTCATCCAATTTTTGGGCTCGTGAAGCCAACCCTAGTGTCTCTTTAAAGTAATGTTTGGGCTCCTGCTGCTGCTGCTGCTGCTGCCAACTCCAGGGTGTGATTCATCCAATTTTTGGGCTCCTGAAGCCAACCCCAGTGTCTCTTTAAAGTAATGTTTGGGCTCCTGCTGCTGCTGCCAACTCCAGGGTGTGATTCATCCAATTTTTGGGCTCCTGAAGCCAACCCCAGTGTCTCTTTAAAGTAATGTTTGGGCTCCTGCTGCTGCTGCCAACTCCAGGGTGTGATTCATCCAATTTTTGGGCTCCTGCTGCCAACCCCAGTGTCTCTTTAAAGTAATGTTTGGGCTCCTGCTGCTGTTGCTGCTGCCAACTCCAGGGTGTGAATCATCCAATTTTTGGGCTCCTGAAGCCAATTCCAGTGTCTCTTTAAAGTAATGTTTGGGCTCCTGCTGCTGCCAACTCCAGGGTGTGATTCATCCAATTTTTGGGCTTCTGAAGCCAACTCCAGTGTCTCTTTAAAGTAATAGTTGGGCTCCTGCTGCTGCTGCTGCCAACTCCAGGGTGTGATTCATCCAATTTTTGGGCTCCTGAAGCCAACCCCAGTGTCTCTTTAAAGTAATGTTTTGGCTCCTGCTGCTGCCAACTCCAGGGTGTGATTCATCCAATTTTTGGGCTCCTGAAGCCAACCCCAGTGTCTCTTTAAAGTAATGTTTTGGCTCCTGCTGCTGCTGCTGCTAACTCCAGGGTGTGATTCATCCAATTTTGGGGCTCTTGAAGCCAACCCCAGTGTCTCTTTAAAGTAATGATTGGGCTCCTGCTGCTGCTGCTGCTGCTGCCAACTCCAGGGTGTGATTCATCCAATTTTTGGGCTCCTGAAGCCAACCCCAGTGTCTCTTTAAAGTAATGTTTGGGCTCCTGCTGCTGCTGCTGCTGCCAACTCCAGGGTGGGAATCATCCAATTTTTGGGCTCCTGAAGCCAACTCCAGTGTCTCTTTAAAGTAATGTTTGGGCTCCTGCTGCTGCTGCTGCCAACTCCAGGGTGTGATTCATCCAATTTTTGGGCTCCTGAAGCCAACTCCAGTGTCTCTTTAAAGTAATATTTGGGCTGCTGCTGCCAACTCCAGGGTGTGATTCATCCAATTTTTGGGCTCCTGAAGCCAACCCCAGTGTCTCTTTAAAGTAATGTGTTGGCTCCTGCTGCTGCTGCTGCCAACTCCAGGGTGTGATTCATCCAATTTTTGGGCTCCTGAAGCCAACTCCAGTGTCTCTTTAAAGTAATATTTGGGCTCCTGCTGCTGCCAACTCCAGGGTGTGAATCATCCAATTTTTGGGCTCCTGTAGCCAACTCCTGTGTCTCTTTAAAGTAATGTTTGGGCTCCTGCTGCTGCTGCTGCCAACTCCAGGGTGTGATTCATCCAATTTTTGGGCTCCTGAAGCCAACTCCAGTGTCTCTTTAAAGTAATATTTGGGCTCCTGCTGCTGCCAACTCCAGGGTGTGAATCATCCAATTTTTGGGCTCCTGAAGCCAACCCCAGTGTCTCTTTAAAGTAATGTTTGGGCTCCTTCTGCTGCTGCTGCTGCTAACTCCAGGGTGTGATTCATACAATTTTGGGGCTCCTGAAGCCAACCCCAGTGTCTCTTTAAAGTAATGTTTGGGCTCCTGCTGCTGCTGCCAACTCCAGGGTGTGAATCATCCAATCTTTGGGCTCCTGCTGCCAACCCCAGTGTCTCTTTAAAGTAATGTTTGGGCTCCTGCTGCTGCTGCCAACTCCAGGGTGTGATTCATCCAATTTTTGGGCTCCTGAAGCCAACCCCAGTGTCTCTTTAAAGTAATGTTTGGGCTCCTGCTGCTGCTGCTGCTGCCAACTCCAGGGTGTGAATCATCCAATTTCTGGGCTCCTGAAGCCAAATCCAGTGTCTCTTTAAAGTAATGTTTGGGCTCCTGCTGCTGCTGCCAACTCCAGGGTGTGATTCATACAATTTTTGGGCTCCTGAAGCCGACTCCAGTGTCTCTTTAAAGTTATATTTGGGCTCCTGCTGCTGCTGCTGCCAACTACAGGGTGTGATTCATCCAATTTTTGGGCTCCTGAAGCCAACCCCAGTGTCTCTTTAAAGTAATATTTTGGCTCCTGCTGCTGCTGCTGCCAACTCCAGGGAGTGATTCTTTCAATTTTTGGGCTCCTGAAGCCAACCCCAGTGTCTATTTAAAGTAATGTTTGGGCTCCTGCTGCTGCTGCTGCCAACTCCAGGGTGTGATTCATCCAATCTTTGGGCTCCTGCTGCCAACCCCAGTGTCTCTTTAAAGTAATGTTTGGGCTCCTGCTGCTGCTGCTGCCAACTCCAGGGTGTGATTCATCCATTTTTTGGGCTCCTGAAGCCAACTGCAGTGTCTCTTTAAAGTAATGTTTGGGCTCCTGCTGCTGCTGCTGCTGCTGCTCCTGCCAACTCCAGGGTGTTATTCATCCAATTTTGGGCTCCTGCTGCCAACCCCAGTGTCTTTTTAAAGTAATGTTTGGGCTCCTGCTGCTGCTGCTGCCAACTCCAGGGTGTGAATCATCCACTTTTTGGGCTCCTGAAGCCAACTCCAGTGTCTCTTTAAAGTAATGTTTGGGCTCCTGCTGCTGCTGCTGCCAACTCCAGGGTGTGATTCATCCAATTTTTGGGCTCCTGAAGCCAACTCCAGTGTCTCTTTAAAGTAATATTTGGGCTCCTCCTGCTGCTGCTGCCAACTCCAGGGTGTGATTCATCCAATTTTTGGGCTCCTGAAGCCAACCCCAGTGTCTCTTTAAAGTAATGTTTTGGCTCCTGCTGCTGCCAACTCCAGGGTGTGATTCATCCAATTTTTGGGCTCCTGAAGTCAACCCCAGTGTCTCTTTAAAGTAATGTTTGGGATCCTGCTGCTGCTGCTGCTAACTCCAGGGTGTGATTCATCCAATTTTGGGGCTCCTGAAGCCAACCCCAGTGTCTCTTTAAAGTAATGTTTGGGCTCCTGCTGCTGCTGCTGCTGCCAACTCCAGGGTGTGAATTATCCAATTTTTGGGCTCCTGAAGCCAACCCCAGTGTCTCTTTAAAGTAATATTTGGGCTCCTGCTGCTGGTGCTGCTGCTGCCAACTCCAGGGTGTGAATCATCCAATCTTTGGGCTCCTGCTGCCAACCCCAGTGTCTCTTTAAAATAATGTTTGGGCTCCTGCTGCTGCCAACTCCAGGGTGTGATTCATCCAATTTTTGGGCACCTGAAGCCAACCCCAGTGTCTCTTTAAAGTAATGTTTGGGCTCCTGCTGCTGCTGCTGCCAACTCCAGGGTGTGATTCATCCAATTTTTGGGCTCCTGAAGCCAACTCCAGTGTCTCTTTAAAGTAATATTTGGGCTCCTGCTGCTGCTGCCAACTCCAGGGTGTGATTCATCCAATTTTTGGGCTCCTGAAGCCAACCCCAGTGTCTCTTTAAAGTAATATCTGGGCTCCTGCTGCTGCTGCTGCCAACTCCAGGGTGTGATTCATCCAATTTTTGGGCTCCTGAAGCCAACCCCAGTGTCTCTTTAAAGTAATGTTTTGGCTCCTGCTGCTGCTGCTGCCAACTCCAGGGTGTGATTCATCCAATTTTTGGGCTACTGAAGCCAACCCCAGTGTCTCTTTAAAGTAATGTTTGGGCTCCTGCTGCTGCTGCTGTCAACTCCAGGGTGTGATTCATCCATTTTTTGGGCTCCTGAAGCCAACTCCAGTGTCTCTTTAAAGTATTGTTTGGGCTCCTGCTGCTGCTGCTGCTGCTGCTGCCAACTCCAGGGTGTTATTCATCCAATTTTGGGCTCCTGCTGCCAAATCCAGTGTCTCTTTAAAGTAATATTTGGGCTCCTGCTGCTGCTGCTTGCAACTGCAGGGTGTGATTCATCCAATCTTTGGGCTCCTGCAGCCAACTCCAGTGTCTCTTTCAAGCTATGTTTGGGCTCCTGCTGCTGCTGCTTGAAACTCCAGGGTGTGTGAGTCAATTTTTGGACTCCTGCTGCTGCCAACTCCAGTGTCTCTTTCAGCCAATGTTTGGGCTCCTGCTGCTGCTTGCAACTCCAGGGTGTGATTCATCCAATTTTTGGGCTCCTGCTGCTGCCAACTCCAGTGTCTCTTTCAAGCAATGTTTGGACTCCTGCCCCTCATAGTGATGCCACTTCAATTCTCTGCAATTGTGCCGCTCTGCGATTCTATTAGCGATGCCTCTGATCTGCATGTGATATTTATTTACAGTATTATTTAACTAACCCAGCACGCATTCTATGCGTGTTACAGCAAGGCAAAATGGTTTACAACCCTATTGAGGCTCTAGGAGGCTCAGAAATAGCAATTTTTAATAGCGATTCGTCGCGAATAAATTCGGGTCGAAACGATTTTTGTCGGAAAATTCGTCGAATCAGTCGAATCGAATTTTTCAAAAGTACGCTCATCTCTAGTAGTATTCTCATAAATACTACCAGTACCAAGAGCCACACCAGAGAGGCAGTGGGAGATAAACAGGGGTAAACAGGTGGCTCAAAAATTGGAGTAAAATGAAGAGGCTTGGGTACTTAGAGAACTGGGCCGACTTCACAGTGGGCTACAGGTTCTTTGGCAGGGATGGGTTGCACCTCAATGGGGAGGGTGCATCTGTTCTGGGGAAGAGGATGGCTAAAAGGTTGGAGGAGTGTCTAAACTAAGGGTAAAAGCAGTTACAAAGGGGAAAGTAGGAAATAAAGTGACAGTGGGTGTAGACATGAAACCGGGGGTGGAGAGGGAGGAGGGGATAGCACATCTAGGAGGAAAAAGGGAAATATACAAAATTATCATAAGCAATTAAAATGCATGCTTACAAATGCTAGTAGTTTGACTAATAAAATGGATGAACTAGAACTGATAATAACAGAAGAACAATATGACATAGTGGGGGTAACAGAGACCTGGCTGGATTAAAGCTATGACTGGGCAGTAAATCTACAGGGCTACTGTGTGTTTAGGAGTGACCGTAACAAATACAAAGGGGGTGGAGTCTGCTTAATTGTAAAATCCTCTCTACAACCCACTCTGCGGGAGGATATATGTGAGGGGAATGACCATGTGGAGTCTGTATGGGTAGAAATACATGGAGGGAGAAACAAAAATAAAATACTTATGGGGGATTGCTACAAACCTCCAGATATATCTGAATCCACAGAAAATATGATGCTAAGGCAAATAGATATAGCCGCCTAAATGAGGTAGTGATTATGGGGGACTTTAACTACCCAGATATAGACTGGGACAGTGAAACATGTGGTTCCCATAAAAGTAATAGTTTTATCTAAAACAAAAGAAAGCTACCTTTCCCAACAAGTAGAAGCTCCAACAAGGGGGAAAGCCATATTGGACCTAATACTAACCAATATACCAGACAAAGTAATAAAGGTACAGGTTGGGGGACACCATGGAAGCAGTGATCAAAATATCGTTAATTTCCACTTAGCAGTCACTAGGGTGCCTTATCAAGGAGCCACAAAAACGCAGAACTTCAAAAAGGCAAAGTTTGACCAACTTAGAGTTGCCCTAAACTGCATTGACTGGGAAAATGTCCGTAAAAACAAAAGCATGGACACTAAATGGGATACTTTCAAAGGAATCCTTAATTTTCATTGTGCCAGATATATACCTTACAGGAGTAAAACTGTTAGACACACATGTAAACCGATGTGGTTAAGCAAAAAGGTTAAGGGGGCAATAAACAACAAAAAAAAGGCATTTAAATGTTTAAAGCAGGAAGGGACAGCGGAAGCGTTAAAAAATTATGAAGAAGAAAATGTAAACAACAGATAAGGGCAGCTAAGCTGGAGACAGAAAGACTGGTCGCGAAAGAGAGTAAAACTAACCCCAAATTATTCTTTAGCTACATAATCCGTGAAAGGTACAAACCTGGGGTGTGGGCCCCCTGAAAAGCAAGGAGGGGACACCTATAGAGGGAAATGAGAAGAAAGCAAATTTACTAAACATCTTCTTTGCTTTTATATTCACAAAAGAATGTGACACGCCGAGTGAAATGCAGGGGAATAACCAAAACCCTCTATTAAATGTCACTGGTCTAACCAAGGAAGAAGCCCAGCACCTTCTCAAGCAGATAAAAATTGATAAATCACCAGTACCAGATGGCATACATCCTCGTGTTTTAAGGGAGTTATGTACAGTAATAGACAAGCCATTATTTCTAATATCTGTGGACTCCATAACTACAGGGTCTGTCTGAGGGATTGGCGCTTGGCAAATGTGGTGCCAATATTCAAAAAGGGATCTAGGGGGGAACCTGGGAACTACAGACTGGTAAGCTTAACATCTGTGGTGGGCAAGCTGTTTTAGGTTTCTTAAGGGGTACTATCCTGGAGCTTCTTGGGGTAAATGACCTTATTACTCCATATCAGCATGGATTTATGAGGAATCGCTCCTGCCAGACAAACCTAATCAGTTTTCATGAGGAGGTAAGTTCAAGATTGGATCAGGGGGAGTCATTGGATATCATATATCTTGACTTTTCTAAAGCATTTGATACTGTTCCACATAAAAGACTGGTACAAAAGATGAGAATGCTTGGACTGGGGGAAAACGTGTGCAGATGGGTGGGAAATTGGTTATCAATGGTACACACTCAGTCACTGTTACTAGTGGAGTACCACAAGGGTCAGTTCTGGGACCAATTCTCTTCAATATATATATAAATGACATTGGGTACGGATTAAACAGTAAAGTCTCAATATTTGCAGATGATACTAAGCTGTGTAAAGTAATTAAAACAAAAGAGGACAGCAGGCATCTACAAACAGATTTAGATAAATTGGAAATTGGAAAAATTTGAGAAATCTGTGTCATGATTACACACTAAATAAAGAAACACTTGGTAAAACAACAATGGAAAAGGACCTAGGGGTTTTAGTTAACAATAAGCTCAACTCTAGTAATCAGCTGCTGCCAAAGCAAATAGGCTCATGGGGTGCATCAGGAGGGGCATAGGTGCTCATAACCAGAGCATCATTTTACCCCTGTACAAGTCACTGGTCAGACCACATATGGAGTACTTTATACAGTTCTGGGCACCTGTACTTAAAAAGGACATATCAGAACTGGAGCACGTTCAAAGAAGGGCAACAAAGTTAATAAAAGGAGTGCGGGGGCTAGAATACCCTGAAAGATTGCCAAAGTTAGGTTTATTTAATTTAGAAAAAAAATGCTTGAGGGGTGGTCTAATAACTATGTATAAATATATTTGGGGTCAATACAAAGATCTCTCCCACAATCTATTCATACCCCGGAGTGTAACTATAACCCAAAGGCATCCACTAAGGTTGGAGGAAAGGTGCTTTTTCCACCGACATAGGAGGGGGTTCTTCTCTGTAAGAGCAGTGAGACTATGGAACTCGCTGCCAGAGGAGGTAGTAATTATGGATACAGTAAAAACGTTTAAAAGTGGCCTTGATGCCTTCCTGGCATGTAATAACATTTCCGGCTATGGCTACTAGACCACTGGAAGGAGATAAACAGGCTGAACTGGATGGACTAAAGTCTTTATTCAGCCTTACATACTATGTTACTATGTTACTATGTAACTTACAATACATGACAGAAAAATCCTAAAGGATAAGGGTGGAGACAAAAGCTAGGTCAAAAGTAATATATATCTAGTATGATGGCAAATAATCTGAAGTGACTTGGGCTATCCTTTGTTTTGGCCAAGTGATATGCTCAAGGTGGGTTTGGGCGTACTCTTAAAGGGTTTAGGAATGGCAAATTGTATATGGCCTTCCAAAGCAGTGAAGTATTGGATGTGGGAATAAGAGGAAGTAATCAGAATTGAGGACAGGAAGAGGTCCTGAGCAGAACAATGCTCAACATGCATAGTTACTTTTTATCCTTTTAACTGCCAGCCTACTTGAGATTTTGTCACTCTCTGTTGACAGGTAATTTTTCACCATTTTGTGATATGTTTAACTGTCAAGGAAAATCACATTTTTTTCATGGCAGAGTTTAGGCTTTAACATAAACAAATCTTGTTTGTAATTTTTCCACTGTTTTTAAATAAAAGATTGTTTTAAAAAAATGTCTTACTATTTTTAAATGTACATTTATTTTATTAAAGAAAATGAAATTGCAAGTGAAAGCCCAATTTCTGCCAATTCAATGGAACCTCATATGCATCGGTAGCCCCCGTTCCTCCCCAGGAGACCCCCCCCCCCCCAAACTGAAAAGAGCTCTTTATAACATTTACAAAAATAAATACAACTAATATCCACACTAAAAAGGGTTAAATCAAAAAAAGAACTTGGTGGGGATCCTCCTTCCAGGAGGGGACCCCATTTGTGAGGAAAGTTTAAGGCTACAAGCCCACGCAGCCTAAATGCCTCTGGGCAGAACACCTAATAACATTGTGTTATATCTAATAACACGCTGAATAGCACCCCCCACAACATGCTGAGTGGCAGAACCCCCCCTTAACACACTGTGTGGCAGAACCCCCTATAACAAACTGCGAGGAAGCGGCATAGCCCCCATAATACACTGAGCTGCAGAACCCCCCAATAATATGGTGAGTGGCAGCACCCCCATAACAGGCTGAGAGGCAGAACCCCCCATAACCAGCTGAGTAGCAGAACCCCATCATGACAGGCTGAGTGGCAGAACCTCTCATAACTCACAGAGCAGCAGAGTCCTCCGATAACATGCTGAGTGGCAAGACCCCGCCCCCATAACTTACTGAGTGGCAGAACCCAACAACTCTACACGCTCACCTCATTTCCTGTTGTTGGGGATGTCACCACAGGGAGAGGAGCCCGGATCAAGGGCTTTACACTCTAGGTAGGGGTGCCAGGGCTGTATGCTGTGGGGAGGGGATATGTGTGCTGGAAGCTGGGGCAGGCCATCTGAGGCTATGTGCAGCAGTCAATGATGTCTGGGCAGCAACATGCTGCTGTTGTGCACTGCCCAGCCATCATAGGGAGGCCGCCACCACCTCGCATTGCCTGTCTGCCCTTTCATTGAATGCCAGCTCCGGCTTCTAGCTGTGGGGGTCACTGTGGGCTGCCAGATGCTCTGGGTGGCCAGCAGCGGCTCCCATTCACCCAGCCCACTGCAAGAAGTTGGAGCCAGCATTTAACTAGGGAATTGGCAGCTGGCCATTGCACGGGAGCTGGTGGCCTGCCTGGAAATGCCCTAAGGCCAGTCTGCCGCTGCCTCAGAAGACTGTCTGGCAGACGGGGAGCTGAACTAGCTTGCGACCTCCAGCAGCACTCTATCAATGATTATTTTGTTTACCGCTCATTAAATTGAACATGACATGTGCAAGACATGCAGTTTGACATATATTTCCTATAAACCTATTCCAGGAATAGCCCCATTTTTGATATTTCAATGTACACAGTTTCTTTCCTATTACAGGTACAAAGATAAAAAGAAGTAAAGCAGAAGGACAACAAATGGAAATAATTGTTCTTCCCTTTTTCTAATAATTGTCTTTCCTTTCTTCTAAAAATTGTTTTTACCTTCTTCAAATTAAAGGGATACACAAGGCCAAGGCAATTGTTAGATCATTGTGTCTTGTTACGTTTGGCACTGTCCTAAATTGTTTTCCATTTAAATTAAAAAAGAAATGGTTGAGATATCAAGGTTTACATTTTTACCTTATGATTTATCTTTTTAAATGTTTGGACATGGCCCTATGCTCTGTGATGCTGCATATTAATCAGCATAATAGCCTCGATTCAAAGACACATTCGTCCGGACTTCCGTAGCTGTCTGTGAAAGTTTGGGTGGGTGTTAGTCTTTTTTTGCTTTTTTTCGTTCATTTTTCATTCGTACGAACGTTCGGGAAAATGTGTATATGCGCTTTCGATGAACGGAAGCAAATCGGAACATTTCCATTAGATCGGATCATTTTCCAAACAAAATCAGAAATTTTTCGTTCGTTCAGATAACTTCCATTGTTGGGATGGGTTTCCGTCTGATTCAGAGAGCTGATTTCCGACGGGCCACCACCCTATAAATCCATCTCATTTCCGATCCACTTACGGGACTTTTGAGGGCTCGGATTGCTATTGTTGAACATGTTTTGCGGCTATGTGGAGGAGTCTGCGCGCCTTTAGCACCAAGGCATTGCATGTATCAGCATGGCCGAGGCCATAAATTGTATAGCAATGCATACCTGAATCAATACATTTCATGTATGCCTTCTAGATGCATTTTAATGCTGACCTTAATTAGTCCTTAGCATGTAAACATTTATTTTCCCACACATCCATATAATTGCTATATTTTTTTAGACTTATGTCCTTTGTGAATTATATTTGGATTGTTGAACTTGAATCTAAATTTGTTGTAGGAGTTATTGTTTTAGTCGGTTACCTTTGCTTTGTGTAATTATTTTATATTTGGTTGCAGGAACCGCAAGACTCACACAACATACAAGCAGTCTTTGGTCCAGCTATGCGATTCCTCAGTGTTCTTGCAGGGCATCCAGGGTCGTCCCATGATGCTTATATATTGCAGAGCTCCGGCTTATTTTGTCAGTTTGAGTCAGGAGAATTATCTGGTAGATGGCTCCTGGGTAAGTTTGCTCACATTCCATCAATCCATTTTCACTGTATGGCAATGAATATAGTTGCTGTTTTTAGCCCTTGATGACATGTTAAACAATATTGTAGCTTAGAATGTGTATTTTATGTTAGTATTTTTAAATTCTTTCAGGGGATTCTGGATATCCACTCCTGCCCTTGCTCCTGATGCCCGTTCTTTGCCTGCAGAATGCGGGCCAGGGGTTCTCTAATCGGGCACTATGCAAAACCCGGGCCGTGGTGGCGAGGGCCCTCGCCCTCGATTTTGAAGCCCAGATTTAGGTGTTTGGACCATACGGGGGGGGGGGGGCACTGCAGTATGACCCCAACAAGGTTATACCAATACGTTTTTTAACAGGGACCACACGTGCCAGAGTGGCACAACTGAGTGTCAGGGTCCTTCAGTTGGTGGGCGAGATGCAGGAGCTGTGCAACTCGTTGGGGACCACAGATGAAGAATAATGTTCTGTGGTCTGCCATTGCTATGTATTTTGTTTTTTATAGTTGTAAAAATTTGAAACTTTCAAAATTTTTAAAAATTTTATATTTTATGATGGAATCCAAAAAAAATGTTACAGTGTCATTTCATTTACAAAATACATTAACACAAAACTAATGGGCCCAGAAAAATTTAAAGATGAATATTCACATGACCGAGAAGTGATTTGGGTAAGTTTTAGGGACCTAAAATGGAAGAAGAAACCTAACCGCGAAGTGGTTTGGGTGAGCTTTAAGGGTCCAAAAGGTAAGAGGGAGGATAGTGCTAAGTGGTTGGGGTGAGCTTTAGGGTCCAAAAGGGAAGATGGAGGATAGTGCTAAGTGATTTAGCTAAACATTGTAGTAGAAGTGAGGGTGGCAAATATGTAGGCGAGCACAATGAGTTAAAGTGGACCAACACCCAGGATTTTGACTATCCTGGGTTTTGGTCCACCCGATTGGGGTGCCCCGCTGTGTGAAACCCCCCAGAAACCCCAAAAAACTCACCTCTTAACGCTCCCACGTGAACGCCGCAGCCAATCCCCGCCAACGTCCAGGCGGGGATCAGGAACGTCCAAGTCGCTTCCGCCGCCTCCCGCGCGTCACTCGGCGCGCGCGCGCCCCCGCCGGCCATTCACAGAGGGCTGGCGCCGGCGCGCGCACGTCTGGAGGGGCGCGCGGGAGGCGGCGGCGGCGGAAGCGGCGGCGGATCAGGTAAGAGGTTTTTGGGGTTTCTGGGGGGTTTCACCCCGCGGGACATCCCGATCTCGGATGTCCCGCGGGGTGGGAGGTGATCGGCCCGGGAATCTTATAGATTTCCGGGCCGATCACCCCTGGGTGTTGGTCCTCTTTAAGTTTGTAGTGCGCAGGCGCTAGATTGTAAGGATTTTGTCTGGACGAATATTTATTGAAAAAGGGAAACAGAATCGAACGGGAAACGTAAAGGATTCGTTGGAGGATACGATGGGAAAAGGGCAAAAACGAAAGCCTACGTTGTAACATGTGAAAATTAAACGGAAAAGTCATTTCATAAAAAAAACAGATCGGCACTAAAACAGAAGTTTATTTTGTCTCTCTGAATCGAGCCTAATGGGTGGGATATGACTCTTGCCCAGTGTCCACAGTCTGAAGATGCAGAGATTTAGACCACCAGCTTATCTCTATTATTGGTGGTCTATGGCAAAGGAATTTAGGAGGTGTGCCACTATTCTTTGCTTTGTTTCTTCTTTCAGAAGCATCTGTGTCCTGACGGGAAAGGAAAGGGCAACCATGATGAGGTCAGCTGCTGAATAACAGTTTGAGCACTTTGCCTACAGAGTCCCTTTTAAATATATTTTTTTTTAATAACACCAGCGATTATTTTGTTTACCACTCATCTAAATGAACATGAAATGCAATTTGACATAGATTTTTAAAAATCCACTATAAACGTATCCCCATTGTCCCCATTTTTTATATTCCAATGTACAATATATATTAAGGGGCTTATTCATCAAGGGATAGTGGCAGGTGGTGCCTTGTAAGTGGCAGGTAGCATTTGGTGAACGCTGGGCGCTGTACAAAATACCACATTTATGAAGCCAATTCTGGTGAGCGAGCACCATGTAGCGTACGATTCATCATTACAGGCAGCTCAGCGTATAGCGCCGGCGCTCTGGCTTCCAGAGCGACAGGTATTACCTGTTGCTATCCCATACATTTCAATGGACGTTCCATTTCTTCTGTTTAAACATGGTTTTTTGTTTTTAATTTTTTAATTATGTCACCTCTCCTGGCCTAAAAAAAAGTCATTGTTTAAAACTTTTTGTTTTTTATATTTTTATGCATAATTGTTATTATAGGTCTGGCATTAAAGTATTAATGTCACAATGTTACAACAATGTCATTCCATGTGTTTCTGCTTTGTTACTGGTGGATATGTGTTCAAAAACAGACTTTAATCACACATCGTCTGCCGTTCTATGCTATAGTGACCAGATCCAGAGCGCCGGCGCTGTGTGTGTCTGTTTTTTTGTTGAATATGGTGTGAGTCGCTGAGAGTCGGTCGCTATGAGCTGGTGCTACCTTTCGCTCCCTGCAACGCTGTAGTGGTGTTAGAACGCCCAACATACATCTCATTCATCAATGCCGGCCAGGTTACTAAAGCGACTGAGGCGCTCTATTACAGCGACCGATAGCCGATCACAGCGTCTACTAGCGGTTGCTCTAAGCGCCTTTGTACAGACGCTCATATGCCGATACCTGTTGCTAGTCATGAATCAGCCTGCCAGTATCTTACCTATTAAGGTAAGAAGAAAGAAATAATGCAGAAGGACAAAATAAATGAAAATAATTGCTGTTCCCTTCTAATTAAATATCGCATTTTTTCATAATACCAGCGATTATTTTGTTTACCGCTCATTAAAATAAGCATGAAATGTGCAAGGCATGCAGTTTGACATAGATTATAAACAGAACATTTTCAAGACTTTCTGGAGCAATTAAGATGAACATGATTCAGTTAACAACATCTTCCTATTTAGACTACATTGGGGGAGTGTATTTTGCCCTGTGTATTTACGCGATGCATCATCATTTCTCTTCTGTGCTAACAGATCTGATTACAAGTAGACACTATTTTTCATAATTGCCTTGATTATAGCAAATAAAGTGTAGACCTTTTTTGTTTAGTTATCGGGAGGTACAATGAAGAAACGAATGATGCTGAGGCAATATTTGGAATGTATAATTTACGTTATCTTCTGTATTATTTTTGGAAGCCCGTTTGTTTTTGTAAAATGATGCTGAGCCATGTTCCCCGAGCTTTCAAAGCTACCCTGCCATACTGCTAGAAGAGGCAGGTTATTAACCTTTACTGATTATATACCCTTTGCCTTTCTATACTGCTATTATTTAGACAGTTTGACTGTATGCTTGATTTAACGCAACTGGTAGTAGTAGTGACAAATAAAATTGACAAAAAACATTAAACATACACAATATACAACATTTATGTAATTAATACAACAGAACAAATATACATATACAAGCATTTAATACAGCAGTGATAAAGCTATATTTGGGTTTTGAGGGGTTTCATTTCATGTGAAGCTGGAAATAAATGCAAAATGATGCTGTTGTATGTATTGTAACAGCAAAAAATGACAAAACTAGACACAGTTGTTTTGAGCAGCATGTGGTGTGTCTGTTAATTCCAAAGGTTTATTTTTTTTTCTTCACAAAAGCTAATAGTAGCCAGCCAGTGAGCAGTGCACTAAAAGTGTATTGTGCTCTATGAAGTGTAACCTGTGCATAAATGGTGTACCAATTTGTTGTTGTTACTAAACTGGCCCTCACCAGGGCATCCCATTTAAGTGCATCTGAGAGTTTTTGCATTTTGTTTTATGCCCAGGTATTGATAGCCTGGTTAGTGTAAAAGGCCACACAAAACTAGACTATTGGACAAAAATATCCACCTCTTGCTTTTGTACCAAAACTTTGTTTTAAAGCTTGCTGTAGCTCATTTAACTGACCTAATTATGGCATCCCATTGAATTGCATCTGAGAGTTTTTGAATTTTGTTTTATGCCCAGGTGTTGAAAGCCTAGTTAGTGTTAAAGGCCATACAAAACTACACACCTGCTGCTGTTCCAAAAACACTGTTTTAGGTGTAGTGTAGTGCATTGTTTTCCTCTCATATATACACTAATTATGTCAGGCAGAGAGTTGCCATGATGTGCACAGAGGAGTTGCAGACGCCTAAATTTATCAGGCAGAGGTCGCAGCCGACTAAGGACAAGGGGCAGCAGGAGCCGCAGCAAGAGGCCTGATCTCCCGGTATCAGCTAGAGGTAGTGTCTGGACCAGCAATGCATCTGCCATCATTGATTGGTTAACACGGTCATCCACTTCATCACAAGTGACATCTGACACCCCCAGTCAACAGTTGTTAGGTTCCTGGAACACAAACCTCAGTTGGCATGGCCTGGGAGCAGGCATGGCCCGCTCCCACCATGCCGGCATTTAAAAAAAAAGCAAACACTTACCTGCAGGTCCGGAGCGTGGAGGCCGGCGCCGCTCTCAGCTGTCATCTGAGGGCGCGTCATCAGAGGCGCCCTCTGATGACGCGCCCTCAGATGACAGCTGAGAGCGGCACCCTGCTGTCAACTCCAGGGTGTTTCTTTCAGGCAATGTATGGTCACCTCATGCTGCTGCCTCCTCCACGCTGTGTCTTTCAGGAATTATATGTTCTCCTAATGCTGCATGCATTTCCAGGGTGTGTCATTCAGCCACTATATGTACTCCTCATGTTGCCGCCAAATCCAGTATGTGTCATTCAGGCACTATATATTTTCCTCATGCTGCCACCATCTCCAGAGTGTGTTATGCAGGCACTATATGTTCTCCTCATGCTGCCACCAACTCCACACTGTTTCATTCAGGCAATATATGCTCTCCTAATGCTGCTGCCACCTCCATGCTGTGTCATTCAGCCACTATATGTTCTCCTCATGCTGCTGCCAACTCCAGGGTGTGTCATTCAGGCAATATATGGTCTCCCCATACTGCTGCCAACTCCAGGGTGTTTCTTTCAGGCAATATATGGTTTCCTCATGCTGCTGACAACTCCAGGGTTTGTCTTTCAGGCACTATGTGGTCACCTCATATTGCTGCCTCCTCCACGCTGTGTCTTTCAGGAATTATATGTTCTCCTAATGCTGCATGCATTTCCAGGGTGTGTCATTCAGCCACTATATGTACTCCTCATGTTGCCGCCAACTCCAGGATGTGTCATTCAGGCACAGGGAGGCCGATTCATCAATAGCGCCAGGTAGCGACAGATGAGCGACTGAAGTATGGCGCTATGAGCGCCGCTAGCGTCAGCCGCGGGCGGTAGCGATTCGCTATAGCAGGCCTCCTCAGTCGCTACCTGGCGTTGTTGGGAACAACGCCTACATTGCTGAATATGATGTTGGCCCTCAGCTTTGTAGGCGCTGTCAGTCAGTGTGACCACGCTATTCTACACAGCGCCTGCGCTTAGCTTTGCTGTGTCCTGGCCATCCAGTACCTTCACAATAAAACACATTGCAACATGTTTTTTTAATTTTTTGAGTTTATATTTTGTGTTGAAAAGGAAATTAAATTAAACCAGATATTAGAATATAAATGCAAAATAAAACATAATTAAACACATAGCCACATTTTAAATTATTTTATTTATTTTTTAAAGAAAAAGGAAATACAATTAAACCACCAATGAGAAAGAAAATGAAAATAAAAACATAAATGAGAAAGAAAAGGAAAATAGAAAAAGAAAATAAAAACATAAATGAGAAAGAAAAGGAAAATAGAAAAAGAAAATAAAAACAGAAATGAGAAAGAAAAGGAAAATAGAAATAGAAAATAAAAACAGAAATGAGAAAGAAAAGGAAAATAGAAAAAGAAAATAAAAACATAAATGAGAAAGAAAAGGAAAATAGAAAAAGAAAATAAAAACAGAAATGAGAAAGAAAAGGAAAATAGAAATAGAAAATAAAAACAGAAATGAGAAAGAAAAGGAAAATAGAAAAAGAAAATAAAAACATAAATGAGAAAGAAAAGGAAAATAGAAAAAGAAAATAAAAACATAAATGAGAAAGAAAAGGAAAATAGAAATAGAAAATAAAAACATAAATGAGAAAGAAAAGGAAAATAGAAAAAGAAAATAAAAACATAAATGAGAAAGAAAAGGAAAATAGAAATAGAAAATAAAAACATAAATGAGAAAGAAAAGGAAAATAGAAAAAGAAAATAAAAACATAAATGAGAAAGAAAAGGAAAATAGAAAAAGAAAATAAAAACATAAATGAGAAAGAAAAGGAAAATAGAAATAGAAAATAAAAACAGAAATGAGAAAGAAAAGGAAAATAGAAAAAGAAAATAAAAACAGAAATGAGAAAGAAAAGGAAAATAGAAAAAGAAAATAAAAACAGAAATGAGAAAGAAAAGGAAAATAGAAAAAGAAAATAAAAACAGAAATGAGAAAGAAAAGGAAAATAGAAAAAGAAAATAAAAACAGAAATGAGAAAGAAAAGGAAAATAGAAATAGAAAATAAAAACAGAAATGAGAAAGAAAAGGAAAATAGAAAAAGAAAATAAAAACAGAAATGAGAAAGAAAAGGAAAATAGAAAAAGAAAATAAAAACAGAAATGAGAAAGAAAAGGAAAATAGAAAAAGAAAATAAAAACATAAATGAGAAAGAAAAGGAAAATAGAAAAAGAAAATAAAAACAGAAATGAGAAAGAAAAGGAAAATAGAAAAAGAAAATAAAAACAGAAATGAGAAAGAAAAGGAAAATAGAAAAAGAAAATAAAAACAGAAATGAGAAAGAAAATGAAAATTAAAATAGGAAGTAGAATGCAAAGGAAACTTTCAACAGAATTAAACACATAGCCACATGTATCTATATATAGTAGATTTTATTTTTAAAATCGACAAAAATTTTAAAAGGAACAGAAGAGAAAAGGAAATTCAAAATTCAAACAGAAAGGAAAACGCAAAGTAAAGGGAAATAAAGTTTTTAAAGTGCCAAATAGGGATCACGGTGCATGTCTTTGTGCCTGAAAAAATAACAAAAGTGCAGTTAGTATAGATCTTTAAAGTAGTATTGTTGTTGCAAATACAAAAATGCATTACTTGATAACCAACATTGGCGTCTTACACCCCCCTTAGAGTGGTTGGAATAATCTTACACCCCCCTTAGAGTGGTTGGGATCATCTTACACCCCCCTTAGAGTGGTTTGGGTCATCTTACACCCCCCCTTAGAGTGGTTTGGGTCATCTTACACCCCCCCTTAGAGTGGTTGGGATCATCTTACACCCCCCTTAGAGTGGTTGGGATCATCTTACACCCCCCTTAGAGTGGTTGGGATCATCTTACACCCCCCCTTAGAGTGGTTTGGGTCATCTTACACCCCCCTTAGAGTGGTTGGGATAATCTTACACCCCCCTTAGAGTGGTTTGGGTCATCTTACACCCCCCTTAGAGTGGTTTGGGTCATCTTACACCCCCCCCTTAGAGTGGTTTGGGTCATCTTACACCCCCCCTTAGAGTGGTTTGGGTCATCTTACACCCCCCTTAGAGTGGTTGGGATCATCTTACACCCCCCTTAGAGTGGTTGGGATCATCTTACACCCCCCTTAGAGTGGTTTGGGTCATCTTACACCCCCCTTAGAGTGGTTGGGATCATCTTACACCCCCTTAGAGTGGTTGGGATCATCTTACACCCCCCCTTAGAGTGGTTTGGGTCATCTTACACCCCCCTTAGAGTGGTTGGGATAATCTTACACCCCCCTTAGAGTGGTTTGGGTCATCTTACACCCCCCTTAGAGTGGTTTGGGTCATCTTACACCCCCCCCTTAGAGTGGTTTGGGTCATCTTACACCCCCCCTTAGAGTGGTTTGGGTCATCTTACACCCCCCTTAGAGTGGTTGGGATCATCTTACACCCCCCCTTAGAGTGGTTTGGGTCATCTTACACCCCCCTTAGAGTGGTTTGGCTCATCTTACACCCCCCTTAGAGTGGTTTGGGTCATCTTACACCCCCCTTAGAGTGGTTTGGGTCATCTTACACCCCCCCCTTAGAGTGGTTTGGCTCATCTTACACCCCCCTTAGAGTGGTTTGGCTCATCTTACACCCCCTTAGAGTGGTTGGGATCATCTTAAACCCCCCCTTAGAGTGGTTGGGATCATCTTAAACCCCCCCTTAGAGTGGTTGGGATCATCTTACACCCCCCTTAGTGTTTTTTTTGGCTCTTTTTGATGGTAGTTCTAATACATTTAGCCAGTAGTGCAGTACTTGCATTATAGTGAAGGGTAGTTCGTTTACCGCAAAAAAAGAAGTGATCATCCTTTCCCTTAGCTCATCGCCAGTCTGGGTGTCCTCACTTCTTGCTGCGGGCATGTTGGGGATTTCTGGCACCAGTGCTGTCTCCTCGGGGGCTTGGATTCGGTGGGAAATACATATATTGTGTAGCACACAGCAGGCAAGGATGATCTTAGAGACCTTCTGTGGGCTGTAGAGCATCTCTCCTCCTGGCCGTGCCAAACAGAGAAAGCGTGCTTTCAGCAGGCCGATGGTTCTTTCCACAATGCTTCTGGTCTTGCGATGCGCTGCATTGTAGCGTTCATGGGCAGAGGTCCGTGGGTTCCTGACCGGAGTCATGACCCACGTTCTCTGCCCATATCCCTTATCCGCTGTAGAAAAAACACAAGGAGAGAGACAGCAATTAGTACTCGTACATGTTTTTTTTGTGGTAGTTTGGTTAAATTTGGCTTACTAGGCCACATATTTGCAAAATACATTGACATGGTTAATTTATTACCCAGTAGCCAGCCAACTACACTAATCAGGTGTGCACCACCTACACAATCCCATCAATAGCAGGTGCCAATTAAAGGGACCTACTAATCGCAACTCTCTAAGTCTGGTGTGACCCCAGGGCTGGCCCACCAATTGGTCCACAAACGCTAATTGCACACTGCTAAATCGAATGTCCAATTTATTAGAGCATAAGAAATTTATACATAGTACCAAATACACATGACAACATATATACACACAGTTAAAAAACACTTAGTAAAACCCAAATAAAGTGGGGAGGAGCTCCAGGGCTATATTACTATCAAATATGGATGATCAGTTAATCATATACCCAAACATTGGTAATAGCAAACATCTCATAGTGCAATGGCGCTTATAAAAAGTGCTGGGTGCATAAAGTGCCTAGTGACTACTTATAAAGTGCTCTATCTATTTGTGAACAGTTGCACTGCTAAGAACTCGCAGTGCTTATAACATCCAACCTGTGCAATCATGCAGTACATAAAAGTACATAAAATACCAAGAAAGTGCCACGTGCAAAAAATCAGTGCATCTACTCTAAAACTAAGCCTAAATAGTGCTACTACAATATTTGATAAGCGCCATTCACATATGGAAGTGTAAGCAAATAAATGTACATCTGTATACACATGCAGTAAAATAGCACTGCAAAGTACCAAAAGGAGCCCCCTGTCCTCCCCACTTACCTCACCGGCGCGCTGCGTGGTCCTCCACCACTTCGCTCGGGTGTCTGGTTGAGAATGCCGGCATGTTAAATACCCCCTGGATCGCGCAGGCGGAAATGACGCTCGATCCCTGGTGCGCGTCACTTCCGGCCGATGGGGCGCACACACCAGGAAGCCCACATCGTGTGCTATCTCAGTGAGTGCGCTCCACCGGGCGGAAACCGCCGCACCCCCCATATATCCGCCCACAGAGACCAGTAAATGACTGGGTAACGGACGCCAGCTCGTGGCGCACCCTCCCATCACACAGGTGACCCAGGCAACCAGCTCCAGGACCGCGTCACCTCCGGCCGGTGGAGCGCACACACCAGGAAGCACACTCAGTGTGCTGTCATAGTGAGTGCGCTCCACCGGGCGGGCCCCGCCGCCCCACCAGTCCGCCCATCAAGCCAATCTTCCTGCTGGACAGGGCGCCTTGTCAACACCCCAGGCAACAGTCCCAACCTGCGGACCTCCTAGGGCCTGACATACAGCACCAGCAATATCCAGCATTCCCACATACATAATGAATAACATTAATCCAACAATACACATATTACCTATTATAGTCAAAAACAAGTACTATATGTAAACTACAGGCCCTGCTCTCTAATAGTCAATCTAACTATATACATATACCCATACTACAGCTGAATCAACATAATCATATCGATCCTATCATCATTAGTGACAATGTTACAGATAATTGTCCGCAATGTCAGTCTGTGACAGAGGGGTGGAGGGGGGAGGGGGGAAAAGGGGAGGGTAGGGGGGGGGGGAGGGAAGGGGGGGGGGGAGAAAGGGAGGGAGGGGAAGAGGGGGGGGGAGAAAGGGAGGGAGGGAAGAGGGGGGGGGGGGGAGGCGCGCAGGGGCTCCTCCAGGGTTACAGCACCAGTCCATAAAGAATGGTATCCTATTCTGCACAACTTCTCTTCCTCATACGTTCTTGGACTCCTCCAAATTCCTTCTTTCAACTTTCTTATTCAGTATCCTCTCACCCACGGTCATAGTGTACAGCCTTTATCCTCTGCTTCACATCCATGTTCAGATTTACCACCACTCTCTAGAGTATAAATGAAATAAAAGATACATATGAGCCAAAGTGCCCCATCTATTGAGCCAAGCCCCAGGTTGCACTCATGTCTCCCCCACCCACATAAATGAATACACCCACCCATCCCATACACTCCCCAACAGATAAAGAGGGCCACCCACCCAGGGTATACCACTATGCCAACCACGCTACCTATGGTCTATATGGTCAGGTGGCAGCACATCACGGGGCCTCTAAGATCGTTGTTACAAACCTTATGTAGGGAGACGGCCATTCTCCTGAGTATACGTCCCTTAATGCTCCTCAATGGTGTGCCACTCTCTTAATACTCACCATTCTTCTGCATAATCCTTCAGATGTAATCCTTCAGATGTCACCCTATAGGGAAAGGAGATAAAAGCAGAGAGGGAGGGAAAAGGGGGGGGGGGGGGAGGGGGTGACACACTCCTAGGTTACTTCAGTCTCTACCCAAAAAGGGAGTGAAGCTGAAATCAATATTCAGACCTCCCGGAGACATACTGTTCAATTTATAGATCCATTCTGCTTCTCGTTGGAGCAGCTTTCTCACCAGGTTGCCTCCTCTGTTATCTGCGGATATCTGGTCCACAAAAATAACTTTTGTCCCCAGCCACTTGCCTCCATGTACTTTCAGGAAGTGTGCTGCAACCGGCGTCAGCACCCTCCCCATTTGTTCATCTCTTGACGCCAACCTGACATTCGATATATGTTGCTGTATGCGCAACTTGGCCATATTTTTGGTTTCCCCTACATAGTATTCCATGCAGGGGCACAGGATGACATAGATCACACCTATTGCCCTGCATGTCAGATGTTGCCTGATCCTATATGCCTCTTGTGTTTGCAGATTTACAATCCTGTCAGTTCTCACAACCGCTGGACACACATTGCATCTCCCACATGGCTTGCATCCTCTCATCCTAGTCTTTCCAAGCCATGTGTTCGAGCGTCTGTAGTGACTCTTGCACAATCTGTCCCTAAGGTTCGGGGCTCTCTTGGCCGTCATAGATGGTCCCCCCTGTGTCAATGCCGCCAGGCGGGGGTCAGCCTGTAACACTCTCCAATGCGTCTTTAAGATCCCCCTGAGCCTATTCCAGTCGCTGTGATATGTGGACACATATCTCACCTTACTATCGTGTCTCCTCTCCCTGTACTTCAAAAGATCTTCTCTCGGGGTGTCATATGCACGTCGTGTTGCTTTGTCCACAACCCTTCTTGGGTAGCCTCTTCTCTTGAATCGATCTCTCATGTTCTTCACCTCCTGGGTGAACTCCTCTTCCCTGGAGCAGTTGCGTCGAGCCCTCAGCATCTGCCCCACTGGTATGCCTTCTTTCAAACTTCTGGGGTGAAAGCTAGAAAAATGCAGGAGGTTATTGGTGGCTGTAGGCTTACGAAATAGTTTGGTCGACAAGGAGCCATCCTCCTCCAACGTAATCCTAACATCCAGGAATTCCACCATACTCTGCGACATGGTGTACGTGAGGTGTATGTTGTATGGGTTCTGGTTCAACCTGCCCACAAATTCCTCACATACTGATCTAGGGCCATGCCACACCACCAGGAGGTCATCAATGTACCTGTACCACCCCAAAATGTGGGCGTGGTACAGGTCATTCGATTCCCCCCATACCACCTCCCGCTCCCACCACCCCAAGAAGAGGTTCGCGATCGCGGGTGCACACCTTGCTCCCATCGCTATTCCTTTTACCTGCTTGTAATAGCTACCGTCAAACGTGAAAGCATTGTGGGTTAAGACAAAGTTGAGTAGTTCCAATATAAAACCATGCATAGGTCTATTATTAATCGATTCCGTTTCTAGATAGTACTTCACTGAGGCACCCGCCAGTTCGTGGGTGATATTTGTGTACAGTGACTCAATGTCACATGTTACTAAGATCGTATTTTCTGCATGGTTTTATATTGGAACTACTCAACTTTGTCTTAACCCACAATGCTTTCACGTTTGACGGTAGCTATTACAAGCAGGTAAAAGGAATAGCGATGGGAGCAAGGTGTGCACCCGAGATCGCGAACCTCTTCTTGGGGTGGTGGGAGCGGGAGGTGGTATGGGGGGAATCGAATGACCTGTACCACGCCCACATTTTGGGGTGGTACAGGTACATTGATGACCTCCTGGTGGTGTGGCATGGCCCTAGATCAGTATGTGAGGAATTTGTGGGCAGGTTGAACCAGAACCCATACAAAATACACCTCACGTACACCATGTCGCAGAGTATGGTGGAATTCCTGGATGTTAGGATTACGTTGGAGGAGGATGGCTCCTTGTCGACCAAACTATTTCGTAAGCCTACAGCCACCAATAACCTCCTGCATTTTTCTAGCTTTCACCCCAGAAGTTTGAAAGAAGGCATACCAGTGGGGCAGATGCTGAGGGCTCGACGCAACTGCTCCAGGGAAGAGGAGTTCACCCAGGAGGTGAAGAACATGAGAGATCGATTCAAGAGAAGAGGCTACCCAAGAAGGGTTGTGGACAAAGCAACACGACGTGCATATGACACCCCGAGAGAAGATCTTTTGAAGTACAGGGAGAGGAGACACGATAGTAAGGTGAGATATGTGTCCACATATCACAGCGACTGGAATAGGCTCAGGGGGATCTTAAAGACGCATTGGAGAGTGTTACAGGCTGACCCCCGCCTGGCGGCATTGACACAGGGGGGACCATCTATGACGGCCAAGAGAGCCCCGAACCTTAGGGACAGATTGTGCAAGAGTCACTACAGACGCTCGAACACATGGCTTGGAAAGACTAGGATGAGAGGATGCAAGCCATGTGGGAGATGCAATGTGTGTCCAGCGGTTGTGAGAACTGACAGGATTGTAAATCTGCAAACACAAGAGGCATATAGGATCAGGCAACATCTGACATGCAGGGCAATAGGTGTGATCTATGTCATCCTGTGCCCCTGCATGAAATACTATGTAGGGGAAACCAAAAATATGGCCAAGTTGCGCATACAGCAACATATATCGAATGTCAGGTTGGCGTCAAGAGATGAACAAATGGGGAGGGTGCTGACGCCGGTTGCAGCACACTTCCTGAAAGTACATGGAGGCAAGTGGCTGGGACAAAAGTTATTTTTGTGGACCAGATATCCGCAGATAACAGAGGAGGCAACCTGGTGAGAAAGCTGCTCCAACGAGAAGCAGAATGGATCTATAAATTGAACAGTATGTCTCCGGGAGGTCTGAATATTGATTTCAGCTTCACTCCCTTTTTGGGTAGAGACTGAAGTAACCTAGGAGTGTGTCACCCCCCCCCCTCCCCCTCCTCCCCCCCCCCCCCCTTTTCCCTCCCTCTCTGCTTTTATCTCCTTTCCCTATAGGGTGACATCTGAAGGATTATGCAGAAGAATGGTGAGTATTAAGAGAGTGGCACACCATTGAGGAGCATTAAGGGACGTATACTCAGGAGAATGGCCGTCTCCCTACATAAGGTTTGTAACAACGATCTTAGAGGCCCCGTGATGTGCTGCCACCTGACCATATAGACCATAGGTAGCGTGGTTGGCATAGTGGTATACCCTGGGTGGGTGGCCCTCTTTATCTGTTGGGGAGTGTATGGGATGGGTGGGTGTATTCATTTATGTGGGTGGGGGAGACATGAGTGCAACCTGGGGCTTGGCTCAATAGATGGGGCACTTTGGCTCATATGTATCTTTTATTTCATTTATACTCTAGAGAGTGGTGGTAAATCTGAACATGGATGTGAAGCAGAGGATAAAGGCTGTACACTATGACCGTGGGTGAGAGGATACTGAATAAGAAAGTTGAAAGAAGGAATTTGGAGGAGTCCAAGAACGTATGAGGAAGAGAAGTTGTGCAGAATAGGATACCATCTTTATGGACTGGTGCTGTAACCCTGGAGGAGCCCCTGCGCGCCTCCCCCCCCCCTCTTCCCCTCCCTCCCTTTCTCCCCCCCCTTCCCTCCCCCCCCCTCCCCTCCCCCCTCCCCCCTCCCCCCCCCCTACCCTCCCCTTTTCCCCCTCCCCCCTCCACCCCTCTGTCACAGACTGACATTGCGGACAATTATCTGTAACATTGTCACTAATGATGATAGGATCGATATGATTATGTTGATTCAGCTGTAGTATGGGTATATGTATATAGTTAGATTGACTATTAGAGAGCAGGGCTGTAGTTTACATATAGTACTTGTTTTTGACTATAATAGGTAATATGTGTATTGTTGGATTAATGTTATTCATTATGTATGTGGGAATGCTGGATATTGCTGGTGCTGTATGTCAGGCCCTAGGAGGTCCGCAGGTTGGGACTGTTGCCTGGGTGTTGACGAGGCGCCCTGTCCCGCAGGAAGATTGGCTTGATGGGCGGACTGGTGGGGCGCGGCGGGCCCGCCCGGTGGAGCGCACTCACTATGACAGCACACTGAGTGTGCTTCCTGGTGTGTGCGCTCCACCGGCCGGAGGTGACGCGGTCCTGGAGCTGGTTGCCTGGGTCACCTGTGTGATGGGAGGGTGCGCCACGAGCTGGCGTCCGTTACCCAGTCATTTACTGGTCTCTGTGGGCGGATATATGGGGGGTGCGGCGGTTCCGCCCGGTGGAGCGCACTCACTGAGATAGCACACGATGTGGGCTTCCTGGTGTGTGCGCCCCATCGGCCGGAAGTGACGCGCACCAGGGATCGAGCGTCATTTCCGCCTGCGCGATCCAGGGGGTATTTAACATGCCGGCATTCTCAACCCAGACACCCGAGCGAAGTGGTGGAGGACCACGCAGCGCGCCGGTGAGGTAAGTGGGGAGGACAGGGGGCTCCTTTTGGTACTTTGCAGTGCTATTTTACTGCATGTGTATACAGATGTACATTTATTTGCTTACACTTCCATATGTGAATGGCGCTTATCAAATATTGTAGTAGCACTATTTAGGCTTAGTTTTAGAGTAGATGCACTGATTTTTTGCACGTGGCACTTTCTTGGTATTTTATGTACTTTTATGTACTGCATGATTGCACAGGTTGGATGTTATAAGCACTGCGAGTTCTTAGCAGTGCAACTGTTCACAAATAGATAGAGCACTTTATAAGTAGTCACTAGGCACTTTATGCACCCAGCACTTTTTATAAGCGCCATTGCACTATGAGATGTTTGCTATTACCAATGTTTGGGTATATGATTAACTGATCATCCATATTTGATAGTAATATAGCCCTGGAGCTCCTCCCCACTTTATTTGGGTTTTACTAAGTGTTTTTTAACTGTGTGTATATATGTTGTCATGTGTATTTGGTAATATGTATAAATTTCTTATGCTCTAATAAATTGGACATTCGATTTAGCAGTGTGCAATTAGCGTTTGTGGACCAATTGGTGGGCCAGCCCTGGGGTCACACCAGACTTAGAGACCCAGTAGCCAGCCAGCTGGCATTTCGTTGTTATCAAACTTCCGGCACAGGACTGTCCGCTGCAAGACGTAAGAATCGTGGCATGAGCCGGGGAACCCCGATCTCACCGCCCGCAGCCTCATGTCTGGGTCACAGACAACCATAACATTAATAGAATGGAACTGCTTCCGGTTTCTGTAGGACAGCTCCTGTGCACGGGGAGGGCGGAAAGGGATATGTGTACCATCAACGCACCCTAGCACATTCGGGATCCCTCCCATCAGATAGAAAGCATGTTTTATTTTGGCAACCTCTTCCTCATCCTCAGGAAACTTGATGTAAATTGGGATTAAATCACAAATTGCCAGAACTACCTGGGTTAGTATGCGGCTCATAGTAGCCTGGCTTATCCCGCTGAGGAGGGCGGAGGTTGCCTGGAAGGTCCCTCGTGCCAAAATATTGAGAGTGGCACACAGGCGTACTATGCCTGGAATGGAATGAGTGCGTTTGGTGGATGGCTCGATTTTGTGCTTAATCTGATCATATAGGGACTGTAGTGCAGCACGATTCAGACGGAAGCGGCTCCTGATCTGCTCGTCACTTAAGTCCCATACTGAAAGGCGGATTGCAAAGGAGCGGGGTGCCCTAAGCCTCACAACACCCCGCTCCCTTTCCTCCTGCTCTTTCAGCATACACATACATCCATCCACCCAGACACCATACATGACCCTCTTATCCATCACACACACTAAAGATATATACAAAACCAAAAATAAACAAAATAAACCACAAACACACAACACACACACAATCACACTCCACACACACCCGCTACAATGCAGCTCACCACAAAACCAGAACTATAGTGGTCCAAACCACCAGCCTGCTGAAAACCAGCTTTCTAAGTTAGGCACAACCAAGAGGGGAGTTGCTGCACAGCCCACAAAAGGCCCCAAAATCAAGCCTCACTTGCTGTATGCTACACAATATTTGCAGATGCCACCAAAAACAAGCTCCTAAAGAAACAGCACTGATGTCAGAAATCACCCAACAAGCCACAGAGAGTGAGGACAGAAACCAGACAGAGGCTCAAATGAGCTAAGGGAAGCGAGCACAGCACCACACCACAGCCTTTGCCACAGTGTAAGAATAGCAGAAGCTTGAAAATTCCTTCAATTTATACTTCTCTTTCAAAAGGGACAGGTCCGCTTTGCCGCCTTTTGCGTCGCTCTGCTATTTCCGGGCGCCAATTAGCCGACCCAGGTCTGCGTGAAACAGAGTGCGCACGCGCACGCTAGTAGCGCTACTAGCGTACTTGAGCCGAAACTTGCGTGCATTAACGGACATGGCCCAAAAATCAGTGGTGGCCCAATGAAAGGTAAGCTGCTGTTTTTTTAAATAGCCGTTAGGCTAACCACATGTCACAAGGGTTTGAGATACATCAGTCCATTGTTGTATTTGGGTGTGTGTTGTTTGGTTAATGAGGTCTGTAATGAGTTAATTGGCTAACACACATGCTTCAGTCAGTGCAGTGGAGGTGTGCCTAGAAGGAACTGGGCTGTATGTGTGAATCAATTAAGTGGCCTGCTTTTTGATTGGCTGTTAGAGCACATAAAACCTGGCCAAGCCTAAGAGATTGCGATGCCATTCTGTAGTCTGCATGCGTGCTTGTTGGGTGTGTATTTGTGTGTGTGTGCAGCTACAGGATGGAGCCAAATTCAGGACATCTGCCGGCCACAGCAGGCCCAAGTAGGAGTTTGGTGGGTGCTGTGCGCAGACCTCCCTTACGGAAAAGGGCACAGCCTGAAGGGGGGGCAGCACCCCAGGCTAAGCGCCCAGGTGCCAAGAGGGAGCCTGAATTTAATTTGGCTGAGAATAATCATCTTGTGCGCCTTACACTTGCTAAATGGGAGCTGATATTTGGCTCCCAAAGCAAGTCCATAGGCAAACAAGAAAGAAGCAAACTGTGGGATGCCATTGGTGTGGAGCTTAGTAGCACTGCTCAACACCCACGTAGTGGCCCATCCTGCAGGAAACGCTTCTACACTTTGCGAGGGGCCCTTATGAAAAAGATGAATCACGATCTTGATGTGGACAGTGGGATCATCCAGGCTCCAAAGAGTACCTACAGGCCGTATGAGGAGATGCTGAAGGCCAAAATCCCACTGGCTCGGCTGCAGGGTGTGGATCCTGGGGATGACACCACCGGTTGGACTGAAGGTACATATTTTCTGCCTTTTGTACAAACCTAATGTTAATGTATGTGATTTGCATTTTTACTTTCTGACCAACTAACAGTAGGACCTGTGAAGTATTACATTAGAGCTCAAACATTTGTTACTTTTCTGTCTGTTGCTTTCTGCATAGGTGCACATGCTGCTGTCCGGGATGTGCCTCAGGACACCCAAGCTCCTGCCCTTCCAGCAACCTCAAGGCTACCCCAGTCTGCCATTGAAGGTATTTACCCCTAATTTTGGTGCTGGTTGTTTGGGGAACAAATGGGTGTGGGAGCAGCTCAAAAATTCGAGTTTTGCACTGTTGAGTATTAATAATATGGGCCTGCGGCCTAATTTCACGCCCACTGTAACACTCACAGCAACTAACTAACAAGGCCCTAACATGTGTAGATATGTTTGAAGCCAGAGATGTGTAGCCATATATCGGCATATCAATGTGGGAGCCACACTGGCCTTGATTAGTGAATATTAGTGAAAGAGCTGCTCACACACCTTAATGCATGTTGTATTTTTGCACGCACATTAACTATGGCTCAATGTTGGCTTTATTTTTGCCTAGCTCCCATGCCCTTGGCCCCAGCATCTCCTCCGGATCCCACCTACTCTTTGGATGTCGGTAAGTGCATGTGTCCACCTTGCTTGATCCACTTTTACCCAAGTGCATGTGTCTCATTCCTCTTTTTTCTTGGTAGGCCAAGTGACTGGTTCATCTTTGGACCCCACTTCCGATGTTGCCAGTCAACAGGACCCTGTTGGTGTGTAGAGCAATACATAATGTATCCTTTATGCTGTTTATGTTACACTGGTTCAATTTGGTTAGTCTACTAAGCTACATGTTTGCTTGGTAAACTTGAAGAGGCCTCTTGGGAGTGCTTGTTGCCTCCCCAGGGTCAGTCTATTAGTTATAGGAGTGATAGCAATGTATTTTTGCGGACATATTTTTTGCCAAACATTCCCCGTAGTAGTTTGCTGAATATTTAGAGACATTCCTTGTGTTTTTTAGTTGACCCTAATATCGGAAGTGGCTGTCCAGAAAGGGCCCCTCAAGTTCAGGCTGCCAGAGATGAGGGTAAGTTGTTTTGCCTTGCTCTAGTCTGTATTTTGGCTCTACTTTTGTTGCACTTGCTTCTGGCAACTTGTGTGTCCACATGTATTTTCAAGGTCCAAGCTCGAGTGAGGACCCCACTCCAGACATCTGGGAGATTGCGGGTATGTGTAATTTAAGCAATGTTTCTGATGTGATTCGCAAAAATTATTGCCTCTTAGTCCTGTAACATACATGTTAACAATCTGAGTTTAACAGATACCTTTGGTCTAGTGTGTATTTTGGCACTTTTTAGAGGTATGGCCTCGATAGCCTAGCCAGGTTACATTTGATTTTGGGCCACAGACCTACTAACCTGATTTTCCTGTTTAGCATATGCCAACTTGCCGGACATCTCGGATGTTGAATTGCCACTCTCTGGCAGTGAAACCTCGAGCCTACCTGTGCTGGAGGACACGCAGGTAACATGGCTGATGTAGACGACCTAGAACCACATTGGCATCTTCGTGGGTAGTGGATGAAGCAACATGTCACATTTCCTTTCATTGTTGTTTTTGCAGGAGGCGGAACCAGAACCCCAAGCTGGGACCTCTTCCCAAGTCCCATGTGGCCAAGCTTCCGAGGCTCAGACAAGGGTAAGTTGTATAGTGACTGTTTCGGGTATTTATTTTGAGGGGCATACCTGCATTGGTTCTGTTTGACTAAAATGTTGTTTTCAATTTGTTTAGGCTCAAACCACAGCAAGAGGAGGTGTGGCACCAACCAGTGCTGATTTCTATGAGCTAGGGGTCTGGATGCTGGAGGACTACAGTCGCCAACAGCCGCGTGATGGAACTAATGAGCGCATTGCGGCGTTGGAAAATCAGGTGCTGATGTGTCAGCAACAAAATGAGGCCCTGCAGCGCCAGATGGACCAGTTGCTCCAAAACCAACACCAGGACCAGGAACTTGGTCGGCTGGCAAATCTAATGGAGCAATCTCTCCAGCGCCAGGAACAATCTCTCCAGCGCCAGGAACAATCTCTCCAGCGCCAGGAAGAATCGATACAGCGCCAGGAAGAATCGATACAGCGGCAGGACCAAACTTTGTTGTTGCTACAACAGCTCATACAACAGCAGTCTATATTTTTTACTGCACTGTTGTCCCCCAACACCGCCCCTAGCAATGACTCCCAACCTCCCCGGCCACCCAGCCAAGAATATTAATTTTGTTTTTTTTTGTTTTTGTAAATATATTTGCTTCACCCACCTCTAAATTGTGTGTTTCCTAAGACCTAGCTAATAACACAGTCAGGGATGAGTATCTTGATCTACATATGTCAATGTATTGGTCAATTTAGCCCACACATTTGAGACCATAGCTTACTATGGTTAACACCTGAAATGGCTCCAAAGGTATGGCTAAATTGACACACAAATGGGTTTTGACACAGTTAAACTATGCTTTGCAATGCAACACACTGTAATGATGGTAATCAAAAAATTTATTTACCAAACATGGCCAACAGGGCCAACATTGCCCAACAACGGGCATCAAGAGGCCAGCCTTCCCCCCACCCTAACGACGCCGCCGGCGCCTCTTCTTGGCCAGCAGCATCAGCTTCAGGAGCCGGATCTCCCGCCACAGTCTGCGATGCTGGTTTTCACAAGCTGTAGAGATGTAGAAACAACAATTTATTAATAAATTGGATGTGACCTCAACAGACACAGATGTAGCAATGTAATGTCAGTGTGTCCAATTAGGTGACACTCATATTAACATTGTTGACCACTGTGTGCTTATTGGTTAACATGATATGAGTACTATTGACTGGCAGGAATGTGACCAACACATCCCAAGCATACATTTACTCTTAAAGTGTACCAACACCCACGGGTGATCGGCCCGGGAATCTATCAGATTCCCTGCCCAATCACCTCCCTCCCCGCGGGACATCCGAGATCGGGATGTCCCTGGGGGTGAAACCCCCCCAAACCCCAAAATACCTACCTCGGTTTCTGTGTGGCAGTGCCGCCGGGCCCTCCCTGGCGCCCCTCTAGACGTGTGCGTGCCTGCGCCGGCCGTCTGTGAATGGCCGGCGCAGGCACGCGCCCGTAAAACGGGCGCGGGGGAGGCGGAGGAGGAGGCAATTTGCCGTGGCTTGTACGTTTGTTGGAGTCAAAGTGAGTTCAGGGGGTTGTCACACAGCGGTGACAATCAGGGGTGCCCCACCGTAGTGGAACAACACCCAGGAAAGTCAAAATCCTGGTTGTTGTTCCAGTTTAACTCTTGGGAAGCAAAGAAGGTATAATTCCCAGTGTGTCCATTTTTGTGTTTAGTCACAGCCAAACCTCAGGGCCTAAGTCCTAACGAGTACACGAGTTTGCCCTATAATGTTAGAGGTCCAGACCTAATAGGGCCCATTTGGTTGTGTCTAACGCAAAAATAGTCTCTATGTGGCCTAATGAAGAATGTGAGCCAACAATCAAGCATGCAAACAGGCATGTTGGATTATTGTCCAAACACATTGAATCGAGATGTGTGTGAAATTAACACATAGGTAAATTTAAAATGTCTGCAGATGTGACTAGAAGACATAGGTTTCACAAGTCTTTAGGCATATGAAGTGGGATGTACTCACCATCGCAGCTGTGGCGGGGGCCCATGCTGCTGGCCGTCCCTGGAGCTGGGGTGGGGAGGAGGGTCTCTGGCTCCGTCTGCGTAGCAACATCTGTCAACAGAAAGCAAAAGACAAAAACACAATTAGTGGGCAAATGACACCTGACTATTTGACATCCATCTGGTTATTGAGTCTGAAAATGCAAAGGCTTGCATGGTTACATACAGGTTGTCCTAAATTAGCATATTTCCTGGACCATGAGTTAATGTCAATTTGTTAGGCTTGACACATGTATCCCTAAAGAGAATGTGCAAATAACATAGACAATGCTATGTAAAGGAATCTTTAGCAGTTGTTTGGCTAATGTTAATAGTGGGCCACATGTTGGAGCGGGAACAACTTAACCCAAGAAAAAAAATTAGAACACCCATCATGGTGTGGGCAGAAACATAGGGGTGGTTGACAGTTGGCTAGCACTGTAGTGGGGTTTGTGAGGTTAGGGTACCTTATCAAACCAGCTGTGACAATGGACCAGGAAACATGTGTCTGTTACAAGTGGGCCTATACACAGGATTGCAGCAAATCTGGGTTTGGGTCCGCTTTGGCAGAGCAACACAATTTGCATGAGACAACGTACTCCGCGCCCGCTGCCTTCCACACATCACTCCTCGAGTGTGTGCGCACGCGCAGCCCATTTTGAAAAAGAGCGCAGGCGCACACACATCTAGAGTGTCACACAGGAGGCTGGGACGGTGGCTTGGGCAACCCCAAAAGAGGTAAGGAGTTAGTGGGGTATTTTTGGTGGGGGGGGCCCTGGGTGAGGGATGTGATTTGTCCTGGAACCTTCGAGAAACCAAGCACCATCAATGTTTGGGTGTACACTTTAATGAATGTCATAACATTGGGAATGTGATGGCTAACCAAAAACACTTACCGTGACTATGCCCGTGGAGAATCCTACGCCAAAACGCCATGGAGGTGCCGCCTATATGATGCCCTGCAAATTAGAGAGGAATGGCAAGGGCTAAGGACAAATTGCAAGATGAAACCTGTCACAGACTAACAATTAAAAAATGTACACTCACCAGGGGATGAAGCGCCACTTGAAGCCCAGGGAGGGCTCTGAGGAGGAGGCGGGGAGCCTCGGCTCCTCACACTCTGGTCAGAAGATCCACCAGGCAAAGGGCCACCCTCCTCCCTCTCACTCCCTGCTTGAGAGTGGCCCCTTGCCTGGTGAGAGTCCTCAGACTCAGAGTGTGAGGAGCTGAGGCTTGATCCAGCCAGCCCCCCAGCAGCACACTCCTCTGGGGCGTCATCCCCTTCCTCCCCTGGGTCCTCTAAATAGGACCCGCGGGAGGGACCCTCCCCCGATGACTCCCCCGAGTCCGCCTGCCTGGTTCGGGGGAGGAATCCCTTCCCACGTTTCCCCAGGGGAGGACGCTTATCTGTGTGGAGGGGGTGAAAGAAAATAATTAATCTAAAGAGCACAAATGGACACAGCTTAGCAGATGATTCTGCACAAAGGCTAAACAGAACATAAGCTTTAACTTACCTGATGCGTAGGCATCATATAGGCGGTACACGCCTTCAGGGTCCCGGCGCTTGAAATCCGACCACTTCTGTTGAATGGAGCGGATGGTCAGCTCGGTGTTGAAGCGCCGGGACACTGTGGCCTTCACCTCCATGGCTATGCGTTTTTTCCCTCCACGGGCATAGTCATATTCGGCCACGCAGAAGTCCTATGAAAAAAGAACAAACAAACTAAAATCAATACATGACATCAGAACACTGTCATAAACAGTTATACCGAGACCAGATCAAAGTGGACCCACACCCAGGATTATCAGTATTCTGGGTTTGTGTGCACTTTGGTGGGCCACACCAATTGTGGGTGGTCCGCTGTCTGCAACCCCCTTGGAAGGCCACAAATACACCACTGAGGACACTCCCACGTCACTCCGCAAGCCAAACACAGCGCTCCGCGCCGCTGTGGTATGCGCATACAAGGCCGTTGGGATGTGCATACCAGCTCAGCTGGGTCTGCACGGCAAAGTACGTGTCAGGAACCGCTTACCTGATCCCCGTTCCAGCGACGTCTCCAGGCGGCCAGCTGCAGCTGTCACTGTGCGGCGACCGCGCCGAGCGGCGTCGGCTCCAGCAGCGTCGGCTCGAGTGGCGCCCAGCTCAGCCACGCCCCCCGCTTCCTCCTCCAGGAGACGTGCTCGCGCGCGGCTGCGAGCACGTGTCTGTTATGCCCTCCGGCGGCGCTGTGCGGCGCGCACCCGCCGGAGGATCAATTAAAGGGTTAATGAATCCTAGGGGATTGAGGGCTTCGCCCTCTTCTGCTCTGCAGCCAATTACCCTTGGAATCCTATGTGCTCCAATCAGTACACTGCTTCCCTCAGACCTGTTCCTATAAAGGCAATTCCCTCTCAGTTGTGAATTGCCTGTGATAGCGCTCAGAACCCTGTGTTACCTACTCCTGTGAAGTCTAGCCTGTTGCCGATTTGATTGTACGACCATTCTCGATCCTGAATCCTTGTTGCCGACCTCTGCCTGAATTGACGCCTCTCGATCCTGAATCCTTGTTGCCGACCTTTGCCTGAACTGACGCTTCTAGATCCTGATCCCCAGTTGCTGACCTCTGCCTGAACCCCGACTACGTCTTGCCTGACCCCTGGTGCCGCTACGATCTCTGCCTTCCCGTTATCGACCTATTGCCTGTCTCTGGACTTCCGTCACTCACGCTCTTGCTATTGGTTCTCCAGTCCTCCCACATATAAGCTTACATCCTTTGAGCCATTAAGTCCTGGGGGCAACCGATCCCGGGTAGGCGTATCTTGCGTCCCGGCAAGCGGGGGCTCCTACAGGTGAAGCTGGCTGTGGAGATTGGGGGTTGTGAGCTTATTAAGAGGGCTGGAGTTACCCCGAGCGTGACATTATCACAGGCCCAAAAATGGATGACCTGGTACAGCAGGTGCAAGCTATGGCCACAGCGATCAACCAACTCGCTCAAAGAGTGGCCACTCAGGAATCTCGTCAAGTGCCAACTTCCTCTGTACCACCTCATTTCTCCGAACCTAAGATTCCACTGCCTGAGAAATTTTTTGGAGAACGAGCAAAATTTTCCAATTTCAAGAATGCCTGCGAACTATATTTTAAGTTAAGACCTATCTCCTCTGGCACAGAGGTCCAACGAGTAGGCCTAGTCATTTCCTTGCTTCAAGGAGACCCACAGTCCTGGGCCTTTACTTTACCGTCCCATGACATTGCTCTACAATCAGTGACTGCCTTCTTCAATGCTATGGGCGTTTTATACGCCGATCCAGATATACAGTCTACCGCAGAGAATAGGCTTCGGGCCTTAAAACAAGGACGGAATTCGGCTGAAGACTACTGTGCTGAATTCCGCCGCTGGGCTATCGAAGCTAGGTGGAACGATCCAGCTTTGTGTAGTCAGTTCAGGGTGGGACTGTCGGATAGCATCAAGGATGCCTTAGTCAATTTTCCCCCGCCAGCGGACCTAGATCAATTAATGCAGGTCTCCATTAAAATAGACCGACGTCTTAGAGAAAGGGCCAGGGAGAGAGTCGGGGCTCCCACGTCCTTTAGACCAGTCCAGAGTCATAGATCCCCGGTTCCCCGTGGAGAAAATACCTCATCATCTTCCCAGGAAGAACCTATGCAATTAGGGAGAACCCGCTTATCCCAAGAGGAGAAACAGCGTAGGCGATCCGAGGGGTTATGCCTGTATTGCGGGAATTCTGGTCATTTTGCAGGGTCCTGTCCCAACAAGGGGAAACCGGCGGAAAACTTCCGCACCCAGACCAGGTAGAGAGTACTGATCTGGGTGAGTCAGTTTGTAACTCTCGCCAGAATAAGATGCTTGTACCTATTGATTTGTTTTGGGGGTCCTCTAAGCAGACAGTTTCCGCCTTCATAGACAGTGGTGCGGCTGGAAACTTTTTGGACAGGAGCATGATCTCCACCTTAGGGATCCCTGTAGTTCCTCTTGAAAGATCCCTACAAGTTTTAGCTATCAATGGAAAGGCAATCCAGGGAGGTCCTATAAATACCAAGACCCCACCTCTCAGACTAATTGTCGGCTCTTCTCACTCTGAATTCTTAGAATTCTTTATTTTTGATTGTCCGGAAACTCCGGTGGTTTTGGGATACCCCTGGTTGCAACTCCATAACCCGGTGTTAGATTGGCGGGCTGGGGAGTTGGTCAAGTGGAGTGACCACTGTAAAGGTCACTGTTTTAATACAGGCCTCAGAAGCGTTCAAGTCTTACCACAGGAATTACCTCAGCCATACGCTGATTGGATCGATGTATTCTCTGAACGCTCTGCTGAAACTCTTCCTCCACATCGGTCCTATGACTGCCCCATTGACTTGCTGCCTGGCACAATTCCCCCGAGGGGAAAGATTTATAACCTTACCCTGCCCGAGGAGCAAGCAATGAGGGAGTATATTACCGAAAATCTTAGGAAAGGATTTATCCGTCCCTCTACCTCGCCTGCTGGGGCCGGGTTCTTTTTTGTAGAGAAAAAAGATGGTGGCTTGAGACCGTGCATAGATTATCGAGCCTTGAATAAGATCACTGTAAAAAACCGATACCCCTTACCCTTGATTGGGGATCTGTTCAATCAAGTCACAGGAGCTCGAATTTTCTCCAAATTGGATTTGAGAGGGGCTTACAATCTGATTCGCATCCGACAGGGGGACGAGTGGAAAACTGCATTTAATGTGAAGGATGGGCACTATGAGTACCTGGTCATGCCCTTCGGTCTTTGTAATGCGCCAGCCGTTTTCCAAGATTTTGTTAATGATATATTCAGGGAATATCTCGGTAGATTTGTAGTCATCTACTTGGATGATATTCTCATTTTTTCTAATTCTTTACCGGAGCACAGACACCATGTTAAGTTGGTGCTACAAAAATTACGAGAGAACAACTTATTTGCTAAACTGTCTAAGTGTGTGTTTGAAGTCACTACAGTTCCCTTCCTAGGGTATGTTATTACCAACCAGGGTTTGGAGATGGACGCGGGGAAGGTTTCAGCAGTTCAGGATTGGGTCCAACCCAAAACTTTAAAGGAATTGCAACGTTTTCTAGGTTTTGCAAATTTTTATCGGCGTTTCATAAAAGGCTTTTCCCATGTTGTTGCACCCCTTACCAACCTTACCCGCAAGGGGGCTTTTTCTGCTAACTGGTCCCCCTCTGCCTGTGAGGCCTTTCTAACCTTGAAACGGGCCTTTACTTCGGCACCTGTCTTAGTGCATCCAGATATTCATAAAGCTTTTATTATTGAAGTGGATGCTTCTGAGCTGGGAGTGGGTGCAGTTTTGTCACAATATTCTGGTAACCCTGAGCGTCTCCATCCATGCGCTTATTTTTCGCGTAAATTCAGTACCGCGGAACAAAATTATGATGTTGGCAATAGGGAACTATTAGCTATAAAACTGGCATTTGATGAATGGCGACACTGGTTGGAGGGTTCATTACATCCTATAACTGTGTATACCGATCATAAAAATCTCGAATACATAGGTTCTGCCAAGAGGCTGAACTCTCGTCAGGCACGTTGGGCATTATTCTTCTCGCGTTTCAATTTTATTATTACTTTCAAGCCGGGTGTAAAAAATACTAAAGCTGATGCTCTATCTCGCATGCTCGGTGAATGTAAGGATCGGGGTGATTCTGGGGAACCAATTTTACCCACAGGTTGTGTGGTGGGGGCGTTACTTCCTGATCTCTCCAATACCTTGGCGCCGTTTCAAGATGAATCTCCTAGTGATGTACCCTTGGGATGCCAGTTTGTTCCGCCGCACCTGCGTTCGGATGTAATTCGCGAATTTCATGATGCCAAAACTGCTGGTCATTTGGGTAACCGTAAGACGTTTATGCTTGCCCGTCGTCATGTATGGTGGCCTACCATGAGACGCGATA
Organism: Gastrophryne carolinensis; assembly: GCA_027917425.1. Taxonomy (NCBI): domain Eukaryota; kingdom Metazoa; phylum Chordata; class Amphibia; order Anura; family Microhylidae; genus Gastrophryne; species Gastrophryne carolinensis. Next base: position 346,366,824 of record CM051237.1, on the reverse strand, counting down.
TCACTGCCTTTATCGACGCTTGTGCTATTTGTGCTCGAAGTAAAGGAGTTCACAAGGCTCCTAGTGGCAGTTTGGTTCCTCTTGAAATTCCTGCTGAGCCATGGACCCATATTTCTATGGATTTTATTGTAGATTTGCCTCTCTCACGTGGTAATACTGTCATTTGGGTGGTCGTAGATCGTTTCAGTAAGATGGCACATTTCGTTCCTTTGGCCAAACTTCCTTCTGCACCTGAGCTTTCGCGGCTGTTTACTTCGCATATTTTTCGTATTCATGGTATTCCGTCCAATATAGTCTCTGATCGGGGTGTTCAATTTACTTCCCGTTTTTGGAAACACTTCTGTTCGCGGTTGGGAATACAGATCTCTCTTTCTTCTGCCTACCATCCCCAGACTAATGGGCAGACGGAAAGAACTAATCAAACTTTGGAACAATACTTAAGGTGTTATGTTTCTGATGCCCAAGAACAATGGGCGGAATTTATTGATTTCGCCGAGTTTGCTTACAATAACGCGCCTAGTGAGAGTACTAAGGTATCTCCTTTTTATTGTAACTTAGGGAAAAATCCTAGAGCTTCTTCCCTTTCAGGGTCACCTTCCAATCTGCCGGCGTTGGAGGAGTGGCTTCAAGAACGGAAGAATATCTGGACACACGTTCAGGAGATTCTTAAGACCTCTGGTTTGAGGTATAAGAAATTTGCCGACCGCCGCAGATCACAGGAACCTACTCTTCGAGTAGGCGATCTAGTTTGGGTCTCCACTAAAAATATTGCGCTCCGTCAGCCATCTAGCAAATTAGGTCCAAAATTTATTGGTCCTTTTCCAATCGTCAAGAAGTTGAATAATGTGTCTTTTAAAGTTCAACTCCCCCCAACTATGAAAATACCTAATTCCTTTCACGTTTCACTGTTAAAACCGGCGAAGAATGCTCCTCTTGCTGGTCCTGCACCAATTCTTCTTAATAATGAGCCCGAGTATGAAGTGAATAAGATCTTGGATTCACGTAAAGTGCGTAATTCTTTACAGTATTTGGTGGATTGGGTTGGCTATGGTCCGGAGGAAAGATGCTGGGTGGCAGCGAGGAATGTTCATGCCAAGGCTCTTGTAAGAAGGTTCCATCGTGACAATCCAGGGAAACCGGGTGAGGGTCCGGAGGCCCCTCGTGAAGGGGGGGGGTAGTGTCAGGAACCGCTTACCTGATCCCCGTTCCAGCGACGTCTCCAGGCGGCCAGCTGCAGCTGTCACTGTGCGGCGACCGCGCCGAGCGGCGTCGGCTCCAGCAGCGTCGGCTCGAGTGGCGCCCAGCTCAGCCACGCCCCCCGCTTCCTCCTCCAGGAGACGTGCTCGCGCGCGGCTGCGAGCACGTGTCTGTTATGCCCTCCGGCGGCGCTGTGCGGCGCGCACCCGCCGGAGGATCAATTAAAGGGTTAATGAATCCTAGGGGATTGAGGGCTTCGCCCTCTTCTGCTCTGCAGCCAATTACCCTTGGAATCCTATGTGCTCCAATCAGTACACTGCTTCCCTCAGACCTGTTCCTATAAAGGCAATTCCCTCTCAGTTGTGAATTGCCTGTGATAGCGCTCAGAACCCTGTGTTACCTACTCCTGTGAAGTCTAGCCTGTTGCCGATTTGATTGTACGACCATTCTCGATCCTGAATCCTTGTTGCCGACCTCTGCCTGAATTGACGCCTCTCGATCCTGAATCCTTGTTGCCGACCTTTGCCTGAACTGACGCTTCTAGATCCTGATCCCCAGTTGCTGACCTCTGCCTGAACCCCGACTACGTCTTGCCTGACCCCTGGTGCCGCTACGATCTCTGCCTTCCCGTTATCGACCTATTGCCTGTCTCTGGACTTCCGTCACTCACGCTCTTGCTATTGGTTCTCCAGTCCTCCCACATATAAGCTTACATCCTTTGAGCCATTAAGTCCTGGGGGCAACCGATCCCGGGTAGGCGTATCTTGCGTCCCGGCAAGCGGGGGCTCCTACAGGTGAAGCTGGCTGTGGAGATTGGGGGTTGTGAGCTTATTAAGAGGGCTGGAGTTACCCCGAGCGTGACAGTACGCATGTGGCGTTTGACTCTAACAGGGAGTGCGCCTGCACCCAAAATTACAATATGTCTGGCGCAGGGGTACACCCTGCTAGAGGTAAGCGCAATAGGCATCCGCAGCTAACGCATGCACAGATGGGACGGGACTGAGGTAATTTTTAGGGCCCTCCAGGGGGGGGCATCCCAGCAGGACATCCACAATGGGGATGCCCCACGGGGAGTGCTCAAATTTGGTCTTAAAACAAAGAAATTTCTGACCCAATCCCCCCTGTGTGTTCTGCAACTTTTAAGCTAAAAATACAAACAAAAAAATACTCACTTTTACCACCTGGCCATTTACTCGGCTATCCACCCGGGTGCGCTTTCTCTTACTAGGCCCAGGAGGGGAAGGGGTGGGAGGGGTGCTACTTGAGGAAGGTGAGGTAGGTGGGGGAGGTGGGGGAGGGGTGGTGGGGTCAGAGTCTGAGGAGGAGCTGGGGAGGCGCATCACTCTGCGTCTGGGCATCATATTGGAAACGCTAAGGAGGAAACAGGAACCGGAAATGACCCAAGCGACATTGGGAAAAAGTTAAAAAAAAAAAACGCTCCGCGCACCAGCAACAAGCTATTCTCAGCTATGTGCAAGCTAAGTGGCGGAAAAACTAAAATGACGCTTGAAAACAAGCTAGTGGCATAAGCGCAAGACAGTTTTACCTTAAGGTGGCGTTGAAACGCAAAGGAGGATCCCGGAACCGGATATGACGCTAACAACTGTGCTTCAAAATTCAAACACAAACATGTGCGCAACAGGGACAAGCTAATATCAGCTATGTGCAAGCTAAGTGGCGGAAAAACATTAAAATGACGCTGCAAAACAAGCTATTGGCATAAGCGCTAGACAGTTTTACCTTAAGGTGGCGTGGAAACGCAAAGGAGGATCCCGGAACCGGATATGACGCAAGCAACTGTGCTTCAAAATTCAAAAACAAACATGCGCGCAACAGGGACAAGCTAATATCAGCTATGTACACGCTAAGTGGCGGAAAAACATTAAAATGACGCTGCAAAACAAGCTAGGGCAAAAGGCGCCACAAATTATTAGCTTGATTTAGCAGGGGATTCTACATACTGTAATGCATAGGTCCTTCTAAAGCATACACCGTTGTGCTTAAATATACAAATCTTATTCCTTCCAAAAGTCATCACACAATCAAACTAGACAACTACCTGAAAATGTGGCACACATGAGAATGCATAACGGGTTGTTATGAGCTGGTACGACTGAATGTTAATCCTGCAATATGTGGCCAGGCACGCTCACAACTACAGTGTATTCATTAACAACGACTGGGGTCGCGGGAAGTGAATTCCTTGCAAATGGCAGAAGGGCACATGTATGAACAGCACAGCGCCGCACAACGCAGCGCAGCGAGGCACAGCGACGCTCGCGCCGCCACATAGCGAATTAAAACAGCGACTGCACAAACACTGACCAACACAGATTCATCAAGGACAGGGCTGCCGAATAGCTTGGGCGCTGACAATTTCGAAGAGCGAACGTGACCGCCCAACCTGACAGGCTACAAAATAGCTTTACAAGCCCCGATTGTGTGGCAAACCAGCGATTTTGATGCCAATGAGTTTGGGTGGAGGAGATGCAATTCCCATGTCACTCACAACATTACATTGTGAAAAAAAAAAAATAATAATAATACATATAAATAACCAGCCAGATTCATAAAACAGATCAATATAAACATGTGTTGAATTTTGTACCAAAGAAAAAAACCCAAAAACCACTAAAAACAATCATTGCAGCGCCTGCCATTGAAATGTATGGGAGAGCGGCAGGTAGCGCCAGGTAATACGTGTCGCTGTGAAGGAATTTGCAGCGGCGCTGTTCGGGCCAGCCGGCTTCATGATGAATGCCGCGCTAGCCGTCGCTCTTGCCGGCGCTAGCCTCATTTAGCTTGATAAATGCGTCATTGTGACCGCCGCCGGGCGTACTTGAGTCGGTAGTCGCCGTTAGCTGCCGCTACCTGGCGCTCGTCAGACACTACCTGGCGCTATCGCTTGATGAATAAGGGCCTATATATTTTCCTCATGCTGCCACCATCTCCAGGGTGTGTTATGCAGGCCCTATGGGCCTGATGCAGAGCCTCCCCTGAACTGACCTTAAAACCTTGCGATTGTCCGGGGCTCCCGTTTGAATCGTGGCTCAAATGTGATGCAGAGCCTCCGTCGGAATGGCTCCCTAACTGATCCGTCAATTTGTCTTCACTCAGGAAGTGTTTTTTGCTCTCTCGGGTGCCTTCAATTTGATCGGGGCTTCCGTTCCCGTTCACACGGGCGGCCCGTTTTTCCCTGCTTTTTCCTAGGTTTTTGAACGTACCTGCTTGGTTTCCGTCGTATTTGACCTTCCATTTTGGTGGTTTTTTCAAGTATACTTACATCTCCATGGCTCTTCAGTTGCCAATCTGGCTACATGCAAACGCACATCCCTAAACCTCCATTGGAATATACATATGGCACCAACTGCCAATTTGACACATATATATATTGTCACATTTATTTTTGGGTGTTCCTTGTCCGTTGCCATTAATGCATACCTTAATCTCCTTGGTGTTCCTTGTCCGTTGCCATTAATGCATACCTTAATCTCCTTGGTGTTCCTTGTCCGTTGCCATTAAAGCTTACCTTAATCTCCTTGGTGTTCCTTCTTCCTTGCCATTAATGCTTACCGTAATAGTTTGATAGTTTTTCAGATTTATTGGCCTTTATCTAAACCTTTTGTGTCATGTAAATGTGTGATGATGTTGTGTGATTGTACATTTGCAGGAAAGACAACACACCAAATCTTTTTTTTTTTTTTTTTTTTATTAAAACGTTGTGTAACTTTTTTTTTTTGGGTGGCTTTTTCATATTAACATTTTTTTTTTGGAAAAAGAAATAAAATTTTAACATTCTCCTCTGAAATCCATAAAATTAGGCCTCGGGGTCTTGACCATGTCGTTTTCTTTTATCTGTGAATGCAAAACAACATTAGTTAAGCATTGTTTTTAAGGTTTGGTTGGGCGTGGTTTTTTTGGGGCCCTTTTTAAACCGGACCTTCAGCGTGATTTAATGAAAAGCCAAAACTCTTCAAAAACGAGTCCGCAGCATCTGAAATTATTATTTTTCTAGTTTTTAGTCACTAACTTATTATTCTTTCCCCCACTGGGCTGCAACTCTGTTCAGGAATTTAGGATACGGACGCCTCCATCTTGACTCAGAAGCATCACACTTACGGAGGAGAGGAGAGTGGGATAAGGTACAGGGGGTGGGTTATAGCTGTGCTTTGCTCAGACAGAGCAGAGTTGTGCTCTGGAAAAGGTCAGCAAGAATGCAGAGCAGCACAGTTAGAAGGCACTTCCTGTTTGCAGGCTGCCTGATAAGATGGCGGCTTCCATAATCCGCCATCTTGGATGTTTAAAGGCTCATAACATGCACTAGGTGCAGGTAGGATGAATTTTAATGTGGGCAATCTGTATGTACAGGGTGTGGGAAACATATAAGATAGTCTCTTATTCAGAGTGAAGGTCCGCTTTAAGGCCTTTTGTTCAAAATTTTTAATGTTTTTTTTTTTTTTTTTTTAATTTTTTTGGCAATGGAATTGTTAGTTCATTTACTTTGCATAAAAAAAAAAACACTTACAATGCTTTGGGCGCACATTGCGTCGGGGGCGTCTCCTTTCTTCCTCCCTGGCTTGCTGCTGTGAATCTGTTTGGATGACAAACACACTGATATTAGAGACTGTTGTTGTATCATGAATATCATATTAACTTAGGCTTCTAGGTATCAATCTACTCACCTTCCCCAGCCACCTCTTCCTCCTCGCCCCCTTCCTCGCTCATCCCTTGGGATGTCCCTGCGACGTCTGAATCTACAACTAACAATATTGCACATGAGTATATGTATTTAATGCATGTATTACCACATATCTAACTATATTTCCCTTACCGGAGTCAGGTTGAGGCTCCTTTAGGCTCTACTCCCTGCCGTCAGATTCCCCCCTCCCCTGCATGCTGAGGTCAAGAGGCTCCTCATAGTCACTTACAGAGGAGGGGGTGGCCATTGACACTGGCGGTTGACCACCTACACCTTCACCTGTTTCGCCCAACACTGGGCTGTGTGTCCTGGTCCGGGTGGGGCGGAACCGCATATTCCATTCATGTGCTGAAATACAAACACAATCATTAAACCACGCCCAGGCGATGCCAGGGTTATAGGTGCATTTACATTTTCAACACTTACATGGGAAATGTTTGGCGAAGTACCGCCTCACCCGGGGCTTATGCCTTCGCTTCAAATCAGACCAGTGTTAGGCAATCTGGGTGAAGGTATAGGTGGTTTGGGATCGTCGTTCTATCGCATCCACCACCGCCAGGGCCAACGTGCGCTTCTCATAATCTGACGGCAGGAAGTCGTAGCGATTCCTCAGCATCATCTGTCAAAAAAAGATACAAGGACCCACCATTAATACACAAAATACATTAACAAGTTTCTTGGCCTAACTAAAGTCACTTTATTAACCTCTTGCTGCCTCACATTGCCCTAGTTCTGCTATCTGCATGTAGGCTAGTTTGTAGCTGCGTACATGTGTTAAACTAAGGTGGGCTTGTATTTAACGTCACAAACTAAGTTGTTTCAGACTATTCTTGCGCTTTGTTTTTTTTTATTATAAGGAATGTGTGCGCGCACATAAACGCACGCTCGCACGCTCGCATACTCACATCCATGATGATGTCGTCCTGCTCCCGGGTAAAGATGGCGGCCGACATCTTTTCTTGGTTTGCAAGGTATAGCTCTGACGTTCCCCCGCGGTGACGTGCGTGCGTGCGTGCGCGCAGGCGCGCACCCATTGATGACCACGCCCACACTGGAAACATATTTAAAGCACAAGGCACTCAGCTCTGTGTTGGATACCATATCATTATGGGCAGACCTAAAGGGAGCAAAAAGAGCCAACCAAGGCCCGAGGCACATAGCAGCCGCACACATGCCTCATCCTCCAAAAGACAGAAGAGCAGGCACCAGACGCAGGCAGAACATGCCCCAACAAAAACAAAGGATACTCCACACACACAGGCACATTCCCAAAAACGCAGGACCAAGGAGACATTAACCCATTCACCACTACCTGCCAAAAAAGCACGAACACACAAGGGTGCAAAATCGAGTAAGACCCTGCAGCATCCTCAGCCTCAACACACAAAACATACCCACAAAACAAAACACATCAGTAAGGGAAAGCGTATTGCCAAACCCACCACCCCACCAAGGTCACCCACCCCTCCACCTCAACCCTCTGGTTCTCCCAATTCCAGTACCTCACATTCCACATGCAGCTCCACATCTGATAGCTCAACAGGAACCCAGACATTAAGCCATAGCAGCACACACACAACATCACCCTCCCCCATAAGCCCCAGAAACACACACGACTCACCAGATAGCCAACCATCAATTTCCACAGATGCAGGGGACACCACACACCCATGTGGCCGACAACTACGCCGTGGCTCCCTAACTGCACGTTTTTGCGATGCTCAAAGCATGGCTGTGGCAAATGCAGTTTGTGAGCATTATGATGCCCCCTTTGGCAGGACCTCCAAATCCACCACTAAGCAGGCTAAGCTGGAGATCTGGACGAATATTTGCCGCCAAGTAAATAGTGTGGGATCTGTCAGGCGAGATATTCAACAAATCAAAAGGAAATTTGGGGACCTGAAATACTACAGTAAAAAAAAATGGACATGCGCCGTCAGCAGAGGTAAAGGGCTAATTAAATGCATTTTTAGTCGCATTGGTAACAGGATGTAACACTTATTAGGTGTAATTTAATCTTCCCCAGCCAACAGACAGGGGGTGTAGCAGAGGTAAAGGGCAAATTAAATGCATTTCTAGTCGCATTGTTAAAAGGATGTAACACTTATTAGGTGTAATTTAATCTTCCCCAGCCAACAGACAGGGGGTGGCTTACCCACTAAAATAATCCTTACACCTGCCGAGGAACATGTATATACATACATACACCCGGCTAGCATCCAGGGCCTGGCAGAGGCACAAGACACAGACCGGAATGTAAGGGCCCAAGGTGAGTCTGATTTTGCCATGACCTATTACAAAAAGTTCAAGAAGGCAGTGTTATGCTACACAACACACTGTACTTGGCCATTTAGCTAATCTTCCAATCTACATTCTAAGGACCAAGTCAACAGGACACACCAGGCCCCCAAACCCCTGCGTTAGCACCGAGGGCAAGGGCACACCAGTCTTCTACACCACAAACCCAAATTGTGGATTGCGATGAGGTAAGTCAATGGTCCTTGGTGTGTACTTTTAACATTGATATTTGAGAGCTTTTGTGGACAGAAATAAACTAAAAGGAAGCTAAATTTCTTTACAGACCACAGGAAGCCCACCCATCATCGACCATATACGAGATTTGGAGGAGGACACCCCACATATGTCACTAACCACTACTGAACCAGTGGCAGCAACACAGTCAACCCCAGCACAGCCACCACATCCACAACCACCTTCTGAACCAGAACCAACCACCCGTCCCACTGCTCCAACCCAGTCCAGATGCCATATTTCCCAAAAAAGGCAACTTCAAATTTTGGAGGAAACATGGAGGCAGGAAAATATAGCCTTTTCGGCGACAACACAGCAATTCAATGAGACTGTGTGCACCCAACTCACAAACCTCAACGCCCAATTAGAGGTATTAAACAGAAATATCTCTGCCCTAACCAGCCATATGGGTGAGATTAATCAAAGCCTGGCCCACATTGCAGCCAATTTGCAGGCACAACATCATTCCTCGTCACCATGCAACCCAACATACCACTAATTTGTGGGGAATACATTTTCTGACCTCACGTGTAATTTTTCTTTTGTTCCCAAAAAAACAAATGACACAGCAAAATTTGTTTGTAAAATAAAAAAAAAAAAAAAAAAAAATTTGTGGTCTCTGAAAAAACACTAAACAATAGTTGTGCACGGATGGTTTGCGCGGTGCCACTTTGGGTGCAAGAAAAAGGAGGGGTGGGGACGGCTGAAACTAAAGGTGGTGGAGTAGCCCACAAGCCATGATTAGGTTTAGGACCGTTGCAGGCGTCTATTGTAGTGCCCCCCCAGTCTCATCAAGACAACGGAACCTCATCTTCAAGAGAATAAAGCCTCGCTCCAACACAGAGTGAGTCCTCCTGGGGGCAGTATTGTAGCGCTCCTCTGCCTGTGAAGATCGGTGCAGGATGGGGGTCTTCATCCAGGGGAGCAAAGGATAGCCAGAGTCTCCTGCCCTAAAAAAAAAAAAAAAAATGTTTTTTAAAAAGGTGTGCATTGCAACAATAGAAAAGAGGGACAAATAGGTGAGCGGGGTAGGGTGGGAGGAAAGGACATTTCTAATGAGACTACATGCACATCCTACCTGTACTCTCATTAAAAAAGTCTGGGGAATACTACTTACATAAGAGGGCAAGAACATGACGCAATAGGGTACAATCACTTAACCCATTTAATTTGTAGCTCAATAATTAGGCTCAAAATATACTACGAAAAAATTTACCAAATAGTGTGTTAAGGGAAAAAACATAGTCAGACAGGGTGCGTAAGTTTCATACACATACCCAGTAGCCAGCCACCAAAAAGATCGCCAGATTTGAATCGCTCATGTAGGCAGGAATTCCTAGCCAGGGAAAGCCAGCAAAACAACTCCCAAAAACCAATTCAGGGCCAGCCAGTGCCTGCACATTTATGCTATGTCCCATCTTCCAATTCCTGCACACAGGCAATAAAAAATAAATTAGGTAGACCCTGTAAAAAGGACCCCCCAAAAAACCCCCTAAAATATATCAAATACTCATGCCATCAATGTCCAAAGGCGTGCGGTGCAGCCTGGTTTCTGCCATACTCAGCAGGACAAGACCGCGGAGCTGGCGCCGCTGATGTGCTCCAACAGAGGACTGCATATTATTGCCCGAGTGCAAATACGGCTGCTCTGACTGGCCGTAAGTGAAGGCTCAGCGGCCCCATTTTATTAGGGTGATTTCAATCGGAAATCAAGGCTCTGCATCACTGAAAAAAACGGACCAATGAACGAGGCGTCCGTTTTCCCGGGAAACAGCCTTGTGCGAGCCGACAATCGGAAAGGCGGCTGAGCGCACACCTGAGCGCATAAGCGCACACTAAAATCAACGTAGCACCCTTTCCTGACCCGATCAAAGCCCAAAACCAACGGGAAAACGCACGGGAGAGCTGAACGGGGAGGCTCTGCATCAAGCCATATATGTTCTCCTCATGCTGCCACCAACTCCACACTGTTTCATTCAAGCAATATATGCTCTCCTAATGCTGCTGCCACCTCCACGCTGTGTCATTCATCCACTATATGTTCTCCTCATGCTGCTGCTAACTCCAGGGTGTGTCATTCAGCCACTATATAGTCTCCTCATGCTGACGCCACCTCCATGCTGTGTCTTTTAACCACTATAGTCTACTACCACCTCCATGCTGTGTCATTCAGCCACTGAATGGTCTCCTCATGCTTCCACTACCCCCAGGCTATGCCATTCAGCAACTAAATGCTGCCGCCAACTCCAGGCTGTTTCATTCAGCCAGTATATGCTGCCATCTCTACACTGTGTCTTTCTCTGCGACATTGATTCTAATAGCAACTCCTCTGATCTGCATGTCATACTGCATAACAGTATTATTTCACTTACTCAGCACACACCCTATGCGTGTTAAAGCAAGGCAAAGTGTTCTAGAACCCTATTGAGGCTCTCTGTAGGCCAGAAATAGCTATTTTAAATAGTGATTCACCACAAAAAATTCAGACCGAAACAACGCTTTTGGGAAAATTCAGCAAATCACTCATCTATAATACCTTTATTTTGTATTTCATATGATGTAACGCATTAAATGTACATTGTTACTTTGTTAATTTTCCAACACTGTTAATTTATGCGAGTAATGAAAATAACTCATACTACAGAAATTGATCTGACACTTGTTTCACAAGATCTTTAGCATGACCCAGAATGTTGGGATGTGCATTTACACTTGCTTCTTGTTGTACAATGCACAATTTGCAGTATGCTGGCCCATGTTTCATTTACAAGGGAATTATTTTACAGGAGTCTGTACACATAACCATTTAAATAACAAATACTGTACACTCCAGATGATCACAAAAGCGAACTCAGTCTCCCGTGTACACATTTCTAGTCCCTCCCCACCCCCTCCCTCAAAAGGTATCTTAGACATGCAATTGTGAGTACTGGGCTACTGTAGCCCTCCTGTCATTAAATCATTGTGTGTTAATTACTGTACAGTTTTCTGTCCTTGGTTGTATTTCAGCCCACCCTTACATGGATGAGACTAGAAATCAAGGATGCATGAGAACCTGCTAATAAGTCGGGATAATTTGGAATATATATATATATATATATATATATATATATATATATATATTTATATATTTATTTATTTAATAAAGAAAACATGTCACGTGTTTCCCTAATCAACCTGATAAGGACAGCTTAAGGGGTCATTAAGCGGAAAAACACCAAGGCGTAATATGGTTCATCACCTTAGAAAAAGCAGCAGAGCATTGCCAGATTGTTTGGTACAATTTACAGTATGTGGGGGCCCAGGCTATGCCTTACACCCAAGGGAATTATTGTTCAGGTAGATTTTGTGCAGCTCTGTTGTAAGAGAAGAAGAAAGAGGAAAATACCCTTTGAAATAATGTTAGAAGAATTCTTGAAAACATCTGAACTTAAAGTGGACCAACACCCATGGCTGATCAGCCGGGAATCTATAAGATTCCCGGGCCGATCAGCTCTCTTCCCCTGGGGCATCGGAAATCGGGATGCCCCGCTGTGTGAAACCCCCCAGGACACCCACAAACCTTACCTTCTCCCCGTTCCAACGGCGCATGCGCAGGCCACGGCCGCCTCTCGCGCTTCCCTCTAGCAGGCCGCGGGCATGCTTCCTGTTATAAGGAAGCGTGAGAGGCGGCCTCCAGCGTGCTCGGTATGGATGGACAAGCGACGGACAACCACAGCGGCTCTGAGCGCTCTGATCGAACGAGCGCTCGCGTAGGAGCGGGGTGAGGTGAGTGCTTTTGGGCGTTCTGGGGGGTTTTACACAGCAGAAGTGGACCAAAACCCAGGATAGTGAAAATCCTGGGCGTTGGTCCACTTTAAGATTACAGGTAGCTTTCAACAGAATATTGTATTTTTACATTGAAAGAATATCCTCATTTAACTTCTTTGAAAGATCTACATGTGATGGTAGATGTGTCCTTTAACAGAATAATGTAATTTCAGAATGAAAAACATTCCCTTTGTATTATAATATAACATCTGTGTAAACAGTAACACAAATAAAACAAATGCATCAGTGTTACATTTTATCCTTGAGTGTAAGAATTGTGTCAAGGAAGCCTTTGGTGGTTAAATAAGTTGAAAGTTTTTAAAGGTCACTGTTTTTCAATCTAAAAATAGCTTTTGGGAAATTGTTGTTTTTCATTTTAATTTGGAGAGCGTTAACTTTATACAGTTATACTGTTGTAATACTGTATAATAAACATTTCCAAAAGCTTTAAAAGATTTAAATTGAGTATTAATTTTCGGCAATTCAAATGTTTTAAAAGGATAATTATTTCACTTAAAGGATGGATGCAATAATGCTATTGTACAATGGAAAATAAACCCACTTTCCCTAGTAACCGCAGTACTGGCATTATGGGGGGGCTTGGAAATTCTGCCTGATTTCTACAATAGCCAACTTGTTTTTAATGAATAAAAGTGTCATCTGCAAGTTATTTTTCAGCAGTTTTACCTACCTTTTTTTCAATTTTTGGCAAAAACAATTTGGTTAATAGTTTGAAGAGTTGACGAATATAATATATAATATTGATTCAAAGGTGCACTATCATGAAATTGTGCAATTGTGCAATTGTGACCACGTCGGGGTCACCTAACAGAATAAAACTCCCCCAAGCTTGTGGTTTATTCTCTCAGGTAAGAATAAAATCCATGGGGGACATTAGGCTACAGAGCCTGTCACCATTGATTTCCTCTTCCTTCCATTAACCCTTTAACTGGAAGTGACAGGTGGGTCCCCAACACTTTTACCCATATTTGTTCCATTTACTAGGATGTAATTGTTAGGGCGAGCGCTGCACGCCCATCTAGCAGCACTTCACTTACCTCCATGGCTGCATCCAGCCGTCATCCATTTTGCAGCACTTCCCTCATGGCTGTTCCCAGCTCTCTCCCTTCCCCCCATGCTTCCTTCTCGCATGCTCAGGTGCTCGCACGTCTCCGTCCACTAGAGGGCGAGCGCACTGGATTCCTGAGATTTAAAGGGCCTGTACAGCACTGATTGGTGCTTGGTCATCCAAGCTTGCATCCACTTCTCCTATTTAAAGAGGCACTTCCTTCCTTCAGTGCCGGATCTTGGTCTCTCCATGCTTGTTGAAAGTCAGACATTCTTGGATTGCTGACCCATGTACCGACCTCTGCCTGTCCCCGACTCTGAACCTTTGCTGCCTGCCCCGACCTTGGCTACTCACCTTTACCGCGAACCTGTGCTGCCAGCCCCGATCTCTGCCTGTACTTACTACGCCTTTTGCCTGCCACTTGTGTACCTCGCTGAACCTCGGCTGACTGTGGGACCGGGCCGCTGTTTGGGGGTAGCAACCTGGGGGTCACTCGCCGCACAAGACCAACCTGCCTTGCGGTGGGCTCTGGTGAATACCGGTGGCCCATTAGACTCCTCTTGTGCATGTATATAAAGCCGGGGGGAATGCCCACAAATTGTAGCCCGTCATTATACTTACTACCACCAGGGATCTACATCCTCTCTCAAGGTCCAGATCACTGAGAAGGTTATTTGGGACACAGGGGGACCTACACAAACATTAGAAGCCATTGAGGCAAGATGTATTTTTTCCTCAATTCCAGGTACCCCGAGTTCTCAATCGGTTTTACCTTATACTATGTACTCATAGATGAGCTGTCCCCATTTCAATTTTACTTCTTTCATCTATTTTTTTGCAGGCCCCAATGTATATTTAGGGATTTCCAGCGCAGTACTGTTGTTCATATCCAGCGCCCGTCATATGCTTTATATTGTCTTGTTAGATTTTGGTTGGACTTCTGTATTTATATAAGCCTCGATTCAGAGACACATTTGTCCGGACTTCAGTAGCTGTCTGTGAAAGTTTTGGTGGGTGTTTGTCATTTTTTTTCTTTTTTTCGTCCATTTTCTACTCGCACAAACGTTCGAACTAATACGTATATGCTCTTTCGATGATCCAAAGGAAATTGGAAGTTTTACGTTATTTCGGGACCTTTTTTCCACCAAATCTGAAATGTTTCGACCGTTCAGAAAACTTACGTTATTGCAATGGGCTGCCAATTAATTCAGAGAGCTGATTGCCGAGGGGCCAACACCCAATAAATCCGTTTCATTTTCGATCCCCTTACGGGACCATTTTGACGTCGGAACTAGCAGGCATGGACGAGTCTAGTGCATTTGAGGAGCATGAGGATCTGCAGCTCATGGGCATTGAGATCGTCCGGATGTCAGAGGCCAGACTGCACCGGCGGCGACGCATGGACATCAATGGCATGCATGACGTTGAGCTTTTCAAGCTCACCAGGCTTAATCGCGCTTCCCTCCATAAGTTGTATAGTGAGCTGCGGCCATGGTTAGCCCGCACCACAAGGAAGGGGCAAGCAATTTCAGGTATGACCAAAATGCTTGGCTGCCTGCAATTTTTGGCGAACGGCTCGTTCCAGAGGCTGGGTGCCCTCTCCGTGGGGATCTCACAGCCTACGCTGAGCCGCACCCTATCCAAGTTTTTGGAAGGCATGGCTACCATAACTCGAAAATATATTTGTTTTCCTGAGGATATGGTAGCCAGAAACACCATTAAACTGGCATTTTATAATATTGCTGATATGCCCAACGTCATGGGTGCCATTGACTGTACCCACGTTGCCCTTGTCCCTCCTGCTTGCGACGAGTACATATACAGGCAAGTTCATTCTTCCATGTTGAGCTAACTTTTTGGTGTGTTTTTTTTTTTGTGTCCCTCCTTTGGCCAAAAACATCATTTGTTTTGGTCCCTCCTTGTAATTATTCCCTCATTGTTACTAGTCCCTCCTTGTAATTATTCCCTCATTGTTGCTAGTCCCTCCTTTTAATTAATCCCTCTATGTTAGTAGTCCCTCCTTTTAATTATTCCCTCATTGTAATCAGTCCCTCCTTGCAAATCCTCCCTCCTTGCAAAGAGTGTATGTGAACCAATGGCCCGTATTTTTCACTTATAAAAAATATCAGTTTGTTACAAATCAAACATTTGAAAGTGTACTTAAAATTGAACAAGTAAATCAACATTTTAAAGGCTATAACATACATTTCCTTTTGTTCGGCACTTAAATTTTAGGTAGTTGTTTAGTGTTAGTTGTCTGGATAAAAACGTTTGACTTAGGGTGTTATAAGTGAGCGTTTGACTAATTTCCCAAGCGTTAATGATGTAATTTTTTTCACTTTTTTCCCAGGAACCGCAAAATGGGCCACTCACTGAATGTGCAAGCAGTGGTGGCCCAGGACATGCGCATTCTTAGCTTCCTCGCAGGCTACCCTGGCTCAGCCCATGACGCCTACATCCTTCGAAGATCAGGATTATTCCTTCGTTTTGAGTCTGGGGAATTTGCGGGTGCATGGCTCCTTGGTAAGTTGAGTCCAATTACATCATTAGATTTTATATGTATGGCTTGGATTTTGGTTTGATTCACCTTTCTTAAACAATGGCTTTGTCATCACCTTGGGAACATGTGAAACACGACTGGACCCATTACATTATCAAAGCAACAAAGGCTGGCAAAATGTTTGTCCTGCATTGTTTCAACTCCAAAGTGTAATTAGAGCAAAATTCTTAAACAGTCTTCCCCACACTTTTCTGTCAATCTGTTATTGACTTTATCAGAGGGTCTGTGCCATCTTTGCTTACATGCATTACACTTACTGAGTAGAGGTGAGCGGGATAAAGTGCAGGGGCTGCCTTAGACCTGTTTGGGACTCAGACAAAGCAGAAAATGGGTCATGTAAAGTTAACCCATCCTACATTGTTCAGCAGCACAGACAGGAAACAATAGCTGTTAACAGTCTGCCTGATTGGCCAGCATCCGCAATATTATTTCTCAACTTTGGTCCCCCATCTATCAGATATGTTTTTTGTATTTGTCGCTTTTGCCTGTGCAATATGTATGCTCATGTTTTGGGGACAATTAGAGATGAGCGAACTTTTGAAAAATTCGATTCGACTGATTCGCCGAATTTTCCGACAAAAATCGCTTCGACCCGAATTTATTCGCGACGAATCGCTATTAAAAACGGCTATTTCTGAGCCTCCTAGAGCCTCAATAGGGTTGTAAACCATTCTGCCTTGCTGTAACACGCACAGGATGTGTGCTGGGTTAGTTAAATAATACTTTGAATAAATATCACATGCAGATCAGAGGCATCGCCAATAGAATCACAGAGCGGCACAATTGCAGAGAGTTGAAGTGGCATCACTATGAGGGGCAGGAGCCCAAACATTGCTTTAAAGAGACACTGGAGTTGGCAGCAGCAGGAGCCCAAAAATTGGATGGATCACACCCTGGAGTTGCAAGCAGCAGCAGGAGCCCAAACATTGGCTGAAAGAGACACTGGAGTTGGCAGCAGCAGGAGCCCAAAAATTGGATGAATCACACCCTGGAGTTGCAAGCAGCAGCAGCAGGAGCCCAAACATTATTTTAAAGAGACACTGGAGTTGGCTTCAGGAGCCCAAAAATTGGATGATTCACACCCTGGAGTTGGCAGCAGCAGCAGCCCAAATATTACTTTAAAGAGACACTGGAGTTGGCTTCAGGAGCCCAAAAATTGGATGAATCACACCCTGGAGTTGGCAGCAGCAGCAGCAGGAGCCCAAATATTACTTTAAAGAGATACTGGGGTTGGCCTCAGGAGCCCAAAAATTGGATGAATCACACCCTGGAGTTGCAAGCAGCAGCAGGAGCCCAAACATTGCTTTAAAGAGACACTGGAGTTTGCAGCAGGAGGCCAAAAATTGGATGATTCACACCCTGGAGTTGGCAGCAGCAGCAGCAGGAGCCCAAATATTACTTTAAAGAGACACTGGGGTTGGCTTCAGGAGCCCAAACATTGGATGAATCACACCCTGGAGTTGGCAGCAGCAGGAGCCCAAATATTACTTTAAAGAGACACTGGAGTTGGCTTCAGGAGCCCAGAAATTGGATGAATCACACCCTGGAGTTGGCAGCAGCAGCAGGAGCCCAATCATTACTTGAAAGAGACACTGGAGTTGGCTTCAGGAGCCCAAAAATTGGATGAATCACACACTGGAGTTGGCAGCAGCAGCAGGAGCCCAAATATTACTTTAAAGAGACACTGGGGTTGGCTTCAGGAGCCCAAAAATTGGATGAATCACACCCTGGAGTTGGCAGCAGCAGCAGCAGGAGCCCAAATATTACTTTAAAGAGACACTGGGGTTGGCTTCAGGAGCCCAAAAATTAGATGAATCACACCCTGTGGAGAGTCATGTGGAGAAAAAGTAGCTTAGTTAGTAATATCTACATAAAATTATGAATAAACAAATGCAAAATTATTGCCAAAGTGAAGTTTTGTTTGAGGGTGTGTTTCCACCTTTTAATTAAATCAGAAACAACAAGGTATCATAGCCCTCAAAAATTCTTGGAATTTTTAATCTGGAATCATGTCTGATCCGTCTTATCCGAAGAATATTAATTAAAAGTAAGAGTAACGTAAAGGATTTTTTATCAATACTTACTTGTGGTCCGATGCGGAGGAATGTCTGTAACTGGAGAGCAGCGCCTTAAATCTGTTTTGCACGATCCATCTTTCTTTAGTGTTGGTCTAGCCCCGTCATCTATCTACTGGAATACATCAGGCATTGTTGGGAGGAAAGCTTGGCTGATCCATGCGCCATTCATTTCCACGCAGGGCAGTCTCTGGAAAAAAAAAAGTATGTATAAACCAGGGTTTTTTTCATATAAAAACAAATGGTTATTTTTGCTTTTAAACCATATGTTCCACAGCTTTACCAGTCATTGTGTCAGCCAATGAAGCAACTTTGTCTGGAAGTGCTGCAAAAGCAGTCCACTGCATCACAAGTGGCATCTGACACCCCCAGTCAACTGTCTGTTGTCTGTCTGTTATGCTTTGGGTTCAGCTCCACTATCCATTGATGAAGATCTGATAATCATAAAATTCAGCAGCTACTGCCCAGCCAAGAAGTGGAGGAGACACTCGCCTCTTCTTCCACTAGCCGGCAATTAGTGATGAGGAGAGTGTCGTGGGAGGAGGTGTTGCAAGCCGAGGTAGTGGAAGAGGGTCCCTGGAGTCTGCGGTGGTGGGGGCGGCAGCAGCAGCAGCAGTGAATTATTGGGGACTGTTGATAGGAAAAATCAGCTACTCAGCGATGTGTCAGTTTTTCATGTTGCATCCACAATCCTGTGGAGAAAAAGTAGGTTAGTTAGTATATATACATAAAATTATGAATAGACAAATGCAATAGTATTGCCAAAGTGAAGTTTTGTTTGAGGGTGTGTTTCCACCTTCATTGCCTCTGAATAATTAGCCCTCAAAAATTCTTGGAATTTTTAATTTTGATGTCTGAGGGATTTCTCCTCTCAGACAGCGTCACCATAAGTCCAGCCTGCTGCATTACCCAGTGGTGGACCTGATCAGAGAACTGATGGCTTGTGCCGAGCCGAGGTGGAGAGTCCCATGGCATGGTTGTTGAACAGAAGGTGGGCCAGTCCTTTAGCCTGTCAGTGTGTACCAAAGTGCACAGTGTTGTCTACGTCTGGAGCTGTAACTATGGACTCATGGTGGACAATATATATCCTTTTAGCCCCCCTTGGTGATTGTGGTTTCACGCTGTTCTTCACATGGTTTTCCTTGACCAACAGAGTCACACATGGGAGGAACTACTAAAAATGAGAACTCAATCCATGAAAGCATTGCTTAATCCACGAAAACTGCAAATTTGGACCCATGGTGACTGACACTTGGAAGAACATCTTGTTTGCGCTGCGACAAGGAAGCCAGAGTCATGCGTCCTGACATGGCACACGTGTTCAGTCTAGTTGTCAAGCTTTTTCTGAAGTCTTGCCCCCATCTGAAAGACATCCGAACAACAGGAAAGAAAGTTAGCATGCACTTCTGGCACTCCTACACCACCAAGCACAACCTTATTGAGCCTCAGCGTCAGAACGGTGTACCCCAACATAGTCTGATTTGCGATGTTTCCACCCGTTGGAATTCCACCCTCCATATGCAGGATCCACTATAGCAGTGGTCCCCAACCCTGTCCTCAAGGCCCACCAACAGGCCAGGTTTTGCAGATCTCCACAAAGATGCACAGGTGGAGTAATTAGTGCAGCTGCAGAGCAATAGAGCTGGCTATTTGGAGATCCAAAAAACATGACATGTTGGTGGGCCTTGAGGACAGGGTTGAGGACCACTGCACTATAGGAACAGAGAAAAGCCATCACGGATTTCTGGATGATACAAACGGATAGGGGGGCACCCCTGTGTAAATTCAATGTAAACCATTGGCAGCTCATACGTGACACAGACCGTTTGCTCAGGCCCTTTGAGGAAGCTACTTTATTAGTCAGTTGCCAGGACTATGAGATGAACGATGAGATTCCACTGCTTCATGTACTACAAGACATGTTGGAAACCATGGCTGGTCAGGGCACTGGAGACATGGCACATACATTTCACAGCCACATGAAGCCTGTGGGGGCTGAAGTGGAGGAGGAGGAGGGGGTGGGGCACAGCAAACCACAGTTTAGGTTTCACAAAATGACCATTTTATCTAGTCATCTGACAGGAAAGGAGGAGCAGGAGCAGCCACAGGTGCTAGAGGGTTGTGAGGAAGGCGAGACAGAGGACCCAGACACACCGTGGCAGTTTACAGTGGAGATGGAGACAGGTAGTCCCTCCGAGTCACTTGCACAAATGGCACGATGCATGCTCACATGCTTGCGTACTAGTGAGCGCAGAATTGTCTCCATTTGTCAGCGGGAAGACTTCTGGCTCTCCAACTTATTGGACCCTCGCTTCCGGCACAAAATGGGGGCATTTTTTACGCCCACTGAGAGGGAGGAAAAACTGACCTACTACAGAGACATCCCACGTAGTCAGTTGGGTGATGTCTATCTGTGCCAATGCCCATACTCCCGCAAGCCTGACTCGGGGGGACCTCTGCAATCACCTTCCACTGCCATGGCTGCTGGGGGGGTGGAAGGAGCAGCAGCAGCAGCTCCATCAGCAGCAGCCTCAGTCTTCAGTCACTAGTGAGTAGCTTTCTACACCCGCATAGTGAGTCTACTCATGAGCAGCAGGAAGACCTGGAGCTGGACCTCAAACAGCAGGTCATGTCATACCTTGACATGACCATGCCAACACACCTTCAGGATCCACTGGATTTGCTGGGAAGCCAAACTTGACTTGTGTCCGCAACTAGCAATGTTTGCCCTGGAAAAGCTGTACTGGCCGGACAGTAGTTGATTTAGATGGCAACTGGGCTGCTCTATATAATGAAGCAAAATGGCAAATTTACCTCACAATATAAGCTATTGCCCCTCAGATTTACACAGGGCCTGCTCCATATAATGGTGCAAAACCATGAATTTACCTTATAATATAAACTATTGCCCCTCAGATTTACAGAGGGGGTGCTCTATATAATGCAGCAAAATGGCAAATTTACCTCACAATATAAGCTATTGCCCCTCAGATTTACACAGGGCCTGCTCTATATAATGAAGCAAAATGGCAAATTTACCTCACTATATAAGCTAATGCCCCTCAGATTTACACAGGGGCTGCTCCATATAATGGTGCAAAACCATGAATTTACCTCATAATATAAACTATTGCCCCTCAGATTTACAGAGGGGGTGCTCTATATAATGCAGCAAAATGGCAAATTTACCTCACTATATAAGCTATTACAGCTCTATATAAATAAAAATAAATAAATAAAAAAAGGGCCTGTAGAAGCTTATTTAGTATAACAGATAGGGTGACATGTGCTGGTTTGGGATGCCCATATGGGCTAGTGTTTTGGCAGCAGTACAAAAACCAATGCAAAATGCAATAGCTTAATAAAGCTGGTGCTGATCAACGCTTATTTAGTATAACAGATGGGGTGCAACATGCAGGTTTGGGATACCCTGCGGCCTGGTGTATTTAAAGCAGACCAAAACCAATTCAAAATGCAATAACTTAATAAAGCTGAGGCTGTAGATGCTTATTTAGTATAAACAGGTAGGGTGCAAGGTGCAGCTTTGGGGTGCCCTGCGGCCTGGTTAAATGAAAGCAGTCAAAAAGGAAGTGCAAACTGAAGTAGCTTAATGAAGCTGATGCTGATCAACGCTTATGTTGTATACCAGATAGGGTGCAAGGTGCAGCTTTGGGGTGCCCTGCGGCCTGGTTTATTAAAAGCAGTCAAAAACAAGTGCAAACTGAAGTAGATTAATAAAGCAGCTGATGCTGATCAACGCTTATGTTGTATAACAGATAGGGTTAAAATAGCATGTGCCTTGGGATGCCTGTGTGGCCTGGTATATTTTAAGCTGAACAAAAAGTAACAATAATCCAAGTATGAGAAATAATTTTGACCTTCTTTACAGCGCCATACTTTGAAATAAATCCTTAATTTCATGCCGATCAATCCAAAGGTCAATGCCCCCAACAAAAATAGTGTTCGGCATAAGTTTTCCTTCTGGAAGGACGTAACCTTTAATTTACATGGTTGGGGTAGGTTATCTTACAAATTGGGATACCCCAGGCAGCAGTGTCATTAAAAGAGACAGATTGTAATGCAGGCCATACGCAAGCAGAGAAACTCAGGCTACAACAGGCCTCTTTAGTTTACATGGTTGGGGTAGGTTATCTTACAAATTGGGATACCCCACTGTATATGAAACCGAATATAATGCACACCCAAAAGTGGACAATCAGCATCCAAGAGGCCTGCTTAGTTTAAATAAGAGAGCTGCTTAGCTTAAATAAGAGAGCTGCTTAGTGAAAATAAGAGGCCTGCTTAGTTTAAATAAGAGAGCTGCTTAGTGTAAATAAGAGAGGTAGGTTATGTTATGTTACAGAATGGGATGCCCACAGCAGACTTGAGATCAGTATATATGCACACAGCAACAGTGTGTAAGCAGGCTGAAACAAGCCAAATTACTTTAAATAACTGTGCAGCTTACAGTGAATGCAGAGGCTAATGGTATGTTACAGAATGGGATGCCCCAAAGCAGACTTGAGATCAGTATATATGCACAGAGCAACAGTGTGTAAGCAGGCTGAAACAAGCCAAATTACTTTAAATAACTGTGCAGCTTACAGTGAATGCAGAGGCTAATGGTATGTTACAGAATGGGGTGCCCCAAAGCAGACTTGAGATCAGTATA
Organism: Gastrophryne carolinensis; assembly: GCA_027917425.1. NCBI lineage: Eukaryota > Metazoa > Chordata > Amphibia > Anura > Microhylidae > Gastrophryne > Gastrophryne carolinensis. Next base: position 346,344,210 of record CM051237.1, on the reverse strand, counting down.
TATGCACACAGCAACAGTGTGTAAGCAGGCTCATACAGGCCAAATTACCTTAAATAACTGTGCAGCTTACAGTAAATGCAGAGGCTAATGGTATGTCACAGAATGGGATGCCCCAACAGCCAGCAGTGCACCTGGCAGCAGTACTACTATGCACAGCAAAAGTGTCTTTATCAGGCCAAATTTCTATTAGAATAAGTGCAAATGGTTATGGTATTAAATAGAGGCTTGTGTAGTCACAGAATGGGATGCCCCAACAGTCAGCAGTGCACCTGGCAGCAGTACTACTATGCACAGCAAAAGTGTCTTTATCAGGCCAAATTTCTATTAGAATAAGTGCAAATGGTTATAGTATTAAATAGAGGCTGGTGTAGTCACAGAATGGGATGCCCCAACAGTCAGCAGTGCACCTGGCAGCAGTACTACTATGCACAGCAAAAGTGTCTTTATCAGGCCAAATTTCTATTAGAATAAGTGCAAAGGGTTATAGCAGTAAATAGAGGCTTGTGTAGTCACAGAATGGGATGCCCCAACAGGCAGGAGTGCACCTGTGAGCAGTAATACTATGCACAGCAAAAGTGTGTTTATCAGGCCAAATTTCTATTAGAATAAGTGCAAAGGGTTATAGCAGTAAATAGAGGTTGGTGTAGCCACAGAATGGGATGCCCCAACAGCCAGGAGTGCACTTGTGAGCAGTAATACTATGCACATCAAAAGTGTGTTTATCAGGCCAAATTTCTATTAGAATAAGTGCAAAGGGTTATAGCAGTAAATAGAGGTTGGTGTAGTCACAGAATGGGATGCCCCAACAGCCAGGAGTGCACCTGTGAGCAGTAATACTATGCACAGCAAGTGTGTTTATCAGGCCAAATTTCTATTAGAATAAGTGCAAATGGTTATAGCAGTAAATAGAGGCTGGTGTAGTCACAGAATGGGATGCCCCAACAGCCAGGAGTGCACCTGTGAGCAGTAATACTATGCACAGCAAAAGTGTGTTTATCAGGCCAAATTTATATTAGAATAAGTGCAAAGGGTTATAGCAGTAAATAGAGGCTGGTGTAGTCACAGAATGGGATGCCCCAACAGCCAGGAGTGCACCTGTGAGCAGTAATACTATGCACAGCAAAAGTGTGTTTATCAGGTCAAATTTCTATTAGAATAAGTGCAAAGGGTTATAGCAGTAAATAGAGGCTGGTGTAGTCACAGAATGGGATGCCCCAACAGGCAGGAGTGCACCTGTGAGCAGTAATACTATGCACAGCAAAAGTGTGTTTATCAGGCCAAATTTCTATTAGAATAAGTGCAAAGGGTTATAGCAGTAAATAGAGGCTGGTGTAGTCACAGAATGGGATGCCCCAACAGGCAGGAGTGCACCTGTGAGCAGTAATACTATGCACAGCAAAAGTGTCTTTATCAGGCCAAATTTCTATTAGAATAAGTGCAAATGGTTATAGTATTAAATAGAGGCTGGTGTAGTCACAGAATGGGATGCCCCAACAGTCAGCAGTGCACCTGGCAGCAGTACTACTATGCACAGCAAAAGTGTCTTTATCAGGCCAAATTTCTATTAGAATAAGTGCAAAGGGTTATAGCAGTAAATAGAGGCTTGTGTAGTCACAGAATGGGATGCCCCAACAGGCAGGAGTGCACCTGTGAGCAGTAATACTATGCACAGCAAAAGTGTGTTTATCAGGCCAAATTTCTATTAGAATAAGTGCAAAGGGTTATAGCAGTAAATAGAGGTTGGTGTAGCCACAGAATGGGATGCCCCAACAGCCAGGAGTGCACTTGTGAGCAGTAATACTATGCACAGCAAAAGTGTGTTTATCAGGCCAAATTTCTATTAGAATAAGTGCAAAGTGTTATAGCAGTAAATAGAGGTTGGTGTAGTCACAGAATGGGATGCCCCAACAGCCAGGAGTGCACCTGTGAGCAGTAATACTATGCACAGCAAGTGTGTTTATCAGGCCAAATTTCTATTAGAATAAGTGCAAATGGTTATAGCAGTAAATAGAGGCTGGTGTAGTCACAGAATGGGATGCCCCAACAGCCAGGAGTGCACCTGTGAGCAGTAATACTATGCACAGCAAAAGTGTGTTTATCAGGCCAAATTTATATTAGAATAAGTGCAAAGGGTTATAGCAGTAAATAGAGGCTGGTGTAGTCACAGAATGGGATGCCCCAACAGGCAGGAGTGCACCTGTGAGCAGTAATACTATGCACAGCAAAAGTGTGTTTATCAGGTCAAATTTCTATTAGAATAAGTGCAAAGGGTTATAGCAGTAAATAGAGGCTGGTGTAGTCACAGAATGGGATGCCCCAACAGGCAGGAGTGCACCTGTGAGCAGTAATACTATGCACAGCAAAAGTGTGTTTATCAGGCCAAATTTCTATTAGAATAAGTGCAAAGGGTTATAGCAGTAAATAGAGGCTGGTGTAGTCACAGAATGGGATGCCCCAACAGGCAGGAGTGCACCTGTGAGCAGTAATACTATGCACAGCAAAAGTGTGTTTATCAGGCCAAATTTCTATTAGAATAAGTGCAAAGGGTTATAGCAGTAAATAGAGGCTGGTGTAGTCACAGAATGGGATGCCCCAACAGGCAGGAGTGCACCTGTGAGCAGTAATACTATGCACAGCAAAAGTGTGTTTATCAGGTCAAATTTCTATTAGAATAAGGGCAAAGGGTTATAGCAGTAAATAGAGGCTGGTGTAGTCACAGAATGGGATGCCCCAACAGGCAGGAGTGCACCTGTGAGCAGTAATACTATGCACAGCAAAAGTGTGTTTATCAGGCCAAATTTCTATTAGAATAAGTGCAAAGGGTTATAGCAGTAAATAGAGGCTGGTGTAGTCACAGAATGGGATGCCCCAACAGGCAGGAGTGCACCTGTGAGCAGTAATACTATGCACAGCAAAAGTGTGTTTATCAGGCCAAATTTCTATTAGAATACGTGCAAAGGGTTATAGCAGTAAATAGAGGCTGGTGTAGTCACAGAATGGGATGCCCCAACAGCCAGGAGTGCACCTGTGAGCAGTAATACTATGCATAGCAAAAGTGTGTTTATCAGGCCAAATTTCTATTAGAATAAGTGCAAAGGGTTATAGCAGTAAATAGAGGCTGGTGTAGTCACAGAATGGGATGCCCCAAAAGGCAGGAGTGCACCTGTGAGCAGTAATACTATGCACAGCAAAAGTGTGTTTATCAGGCCAAATTTCTATTAGAATAAGTGCAAAGGGTTATAGCAGTAAATAGAGGCTGGTGTAGTCACAGAATGGGATGCCCCATCAGGCAGGAGTGCACCTGTGAGCAGTAATACTATGCACTGCAAAATTGTGTCTATCAGGCCAAATTTCTATTAGAATAAGTGCAAAGGGTTATAGCAGTAAATAGAGGCTGGTGTAGTCACAGAAGGGGATGCCCCAACAGCCAGGAGTGCACCTGTGAGCAGTAATACTATGCACAGCAAAAGTGTGTTTATCAGGCCAAATTTCTATTAGAATAAGTGCAAAGGGTTATAGCAGTAAATAGAGGCTAGTGTAGTCACAGAATGGGATGCCCCAACAGGCAGGAGTGCACCTGTGAGCAGTAATACTATGCACAGCAAAAGTGTGTTTATCAGGCCAAATTTCTATTAGAATAAGTGCAAAGGGTTATAGCAGTAAATAGAGGCTGGTGTAGTCACAGAATGGGATGCCCCAACAGCCAGGAGTGCACCTGTGAGCAGTAATACTATGCACAGCATGTGTGTTTATCAGGCCAAATTTCTATTAGAATAAGTGCAAAGGGTTATAGCAGTAAATAGAGGCTGGTGTAGTCACAGAATGGGATGCCCCAACAGGCAGGAGTGCACCTGTGAGCAGTAATACTATGCACAGCAAAAGTGTGTCTATCAGGCCAAATTTCTATTAGAATAAGTGCAAAGGGTTATAGCAGTAAATAGAGGCTGGTGTAGTCACAGAAGGGGATGCCCCAACAGCCAGGAGTGCACCTGTGAGCAGTAATACTATGCACAGCAAAAGTGTGTTTATCAGGCCAAATTTCTATTAGAATAAGTGCAAATGGTTATAGCAGTAAATAGAGGCTGGTGTAGTCACAGAATGGGATGCCCCAACAGGCAGGAGTGCACCTGTGAGCAGTAATACTATGCACAGCAAAAGTGTGTCTATCAGGCCAAATTTCTATTAGAATAAGTGTAAAGGGTTATAGCAGTAAATAGAGGCTGGTGTAGTCACAGAAGGGGATGCCCCAACAGCCAGGAGTGCACCTGTGAGCAGTAATGCTATGCACAGCAAAAGTTTGTTTATCAGGCCAAATTTCTATTAGAATAAGTGCAAAGGGTTATAGCAGTAAATAGAGGCTAGTGTAGTCACAGAATGGGATGCCCCAACAGGCAGGAGTGCACCTGTGAGCAGTAATACTATGCACAGCAAAAGTGTGTTTATCAGGCCAAATTTCTATTAGAATAGGTGCAAAGGGTTATAGCAGTAAATAGAGGCTTGTGTAGTCACAGAATGGGATGCCCCAACAGCCAGGAGTGCACCTGTGAGCAGTAATACTATGCACAGCAAAAGTGTGTTTATCAGGCCAAATTTCTATTAGAATAAGTGCAAAGGGTTATAGCAGTAAATAGAGGCTGGTGTAGTCACAAAATCGGATGCCCCAACAGGATTGCACCTGTGAGCAGTAATACTATGCACAGCAAGTGTGTTTATCAGGCCAAATTTCTATTAGAATAAGTGCAAAGGGTTATAGCAGTAAATAGAGGCTGGTGTAGTCACAGAATGGGATGCCCCAACAGGCAGGAGTGCACCTGTGAGCAGTAATACTGTGCACAGCAAAAGTGTGTTTATCAGGCCAAATTTCTATTAGAATAAGTGCAAAGGGTTATAGCAGTAAATAGAGGCTGGTGTAGTCACAGAATGGGATGCCCCAACAGGAGTGCACCTGTGAGCAGTAATACTATGCACAGCAAGTGTGTTTATCAGGCCAAACTACTATTAGAAAAAGTGCAAAGGGTTATAGCAGTAAATAGAGGCTGGTGTAGTCACAGAATGGGATGCCCCAACAGCCAGGAGTGCACCTGTGAGCAGTAATACTATGCACAGCAAAAGTGTGTTTATCAGGCCAAATTTATATTAGAATAAGTGCAAAGGGTTATAGCAGTAAATAGAGGCTGGTGTAGTCACAGAATGGGATGCCCCAACAGGCAGGAGTGCACCTGTGAGCAGTAATACTATGCACAGCAAAAGTGTGTTTATCAGGTCAAATTTCTATTAGAATAAGTGCAAAGGGTTATAGCAGTAAATAGAGGCTGGTGTAGTCACAGAATGGGATGCCCCAACAGGCAGGAGTGCACCTGTGAGCAGTAATACTATGCACAGCAAAAGTGTGTTTATCAGGCCAAATTTCTATTAGAATAAGTGCAAAGGGTTATAGCAGTAAATAGAGGCTGGTGTAGTCACAGAATGGGATGCCCCAAAAGGCAGGAGTGCACCTGTGAGCAGTAATACTATGCACAGCAAAAGTGTGTTTATCAGGCCAAATTTCTATTAGAATAAGTGCAAAGGGTTATAGCAGTAAATAGAGGCTGGTGTAGTCACAGAATGGGATGCCCCATCAGGCAGGAGTGCACCTGTGCGCAGTAATACTATGCACTGCAAAAGTGTGTCTATCAGGCCAAATTTCTATTAGAATAAGTGCAAAGGGTTATAGCAGTAAATAGAGGCTGGTGTAGTCACAGAAGGGGATGCCCCAACAGCCAGGAGTGCACCTGTGAGCAGTAATACTATGCACAGCAAAAGTGTGTTTATCAGGCCAAATTTCTATTAGAATAAGTGCAAAGGGTTATAGCAGTAAATAGAGGCTAGTGTAGTCACAGAATGGGATGCCCCAACAGGCAGGAGTGCACCTGTGAGCAGTAATACTATGCACAGCAAAAGTGTGTTTATCAGGCCAAATTTCTATTAGAATAAGTGCAAAGGGTTATAGCAGTAAATAGAGGCTGGTGTAGTCACAAAATGGGATGCCCCAACAGCCAGGAGTGCACCTGTGAGCAGTAATACTATGCACAGCAAGTGTGTTTATCAGGCCAAATTTCTATTAGAATAAGTGCAAAGGGTTATAGCAGTAAATAGAGGCTGGTGTAGTCACAGAATGGGATGCCCCAACAGGCAGGAGTGCACCTGTGAGCAGTAATACTATGCACAGCAAAAGTGTGTCTATCAGGCCAAATTTCTATTAGAATAAGTGCAAAGGGTTATAGCAGTAAATAGAGGCTGGTGTAGTCACAGAAGGGGATGCCCCAACAGCCAGGAGTGCACCTGTGAGCAGTAATACTATGCACAGCAAAAGTGTGTTTATCAGGCCAAATTTCTATTAGAATAAGTGCAAAGGGTTATAGCAGTAAATAGAGGCTAGTGTAGTCACAGAATGGGATGCCCCAACAGGCAGGAGTGCACCTGTGAGCAGTAATACTATGCACAGCAAAAGTGTGTTTATCAGGCCAAATTTCTATTAGAATAAGTGCAAAGGGTTATAGCAGTAAATAGAGGCTGGTGTAGTCACAAAATGGGATGCCCCAACAGCCAGGAGTGCACCTGTGAGCAGTAATACTATGCACAGCAAGTGTGTTTATCAGGCCAAATTTCTATTAGAATAAGTGCAAAGGGTTATAGCAGTAAATAGAGGCTGGCGTAGTCACAGAATGGGATGCCCCAACAGGCAGGAGTGCACCTGTGAGCAGTAATACTATGCACAGCAAAAGTGTGTCTATCAGGCCAAATTTCTATTAGAATAAGTGCAAAGGGTTATAGCAGTAAATAGAGGCTGGTGTAGTCACAGAAGGGGATGCCCCAACAGCCAGGAGTGCACCTGTGAGCAGTAATACTATGCACAGCAAAAGTGTGTTTATCAGGCCAAATTTCTATTAGAATAAGTGCAAAGGGTTATAGCAGTAAATAGAGGCTGGTGTAGTCACAGAATGGGATGCCCCAACAGGCAGGAGTGCACCTGTGAGCAGTAATACTATGCACAGCAAAAGTGTGTCTATCAGGCCAAATTTCTATTAGAATAAGTGTAAAGGGTTATAGCAGTAAATAGAGGCTGGTGTAGTCACAGAATGGGATGCCCCAACAGGCAGGAGTGCACCTGTGAGCAGTAATGCTATGCACAGCAAAAGTTTGTTTATCAGGCCAAATTTCTATTAGAATAAGTGCAAAGGGTTATAGCAGTAAATAGAGGCTAGTGTAGTCACAGAATGGGATGCCCCAACAGGCAGGAGTGCACCTGTGAGCAGTAATACTATGCACAGCAAAAGTGTGTTTATCAGGCCAAATTTCTATTAGAATACGTGCAAAGGGTTATAGCAGTAAATAGAGGCTGGTGTAGTCACAGAATCGGATGCCCCAACAGGATTGCACCTGTGAGCAGTAATACTATGCACAGCAAGTGTGTTTATCAGGCCAAATTTCTATTAGAATAAGTGCAAAGGGTTATAGCAGTAAATAGAGGCTGGTGTAGTCACAGAATGGGATGCCCCAACAGGCAGGAGTGCACCTGTGAGCAGTAATACTGTGCACAGCAAAAGTGTGTTTATCAGGCCAAATTTCTATTAGAATAAGTGCAAAGGGTTATAGCAGTAAATAGAGGCTGGTGTAGTCACAGAATGGGATGCCCCAACAGGAGTGCACCTGTGAGCAGTAATACTATGCACAGCAAGTGTGTTTATCAGGCCAAACTACTATTAGAAAAAGTGCAAAGGGTTATAGCAGTAAATAGAGGCTGGTGTAGTCACAGAATGGGATGCCCCAACAGCCAGGAGTGCACCTGTGAGCAGTAAAACTATGCACAGCAAAAGTGTGTTTATCAGGCCAAATTTCTATTAGAATAAGTGCAAAGGGTTATAGCAGTAAATAGAGGCTGGTGTAGTCACAGAATGGAATGCCTCACAGCAGACTTGAGATCAGTTCAGTATATATGCACAGTAAGTGTATAAGCAGCCTGAAAATGCTAACAAAGCCAGTCAGCCAGCCAGTAACACTCAGGATGAAAAAAAAAAAAATCTCCCTGTGACTGCCTCCGATTTTTCCTAACTTTCCCTGCTTTTCGCTGACTTTCTGTCTGTCTCCTTCCTGTCTCCTGCCTGTCTCCAGCCTGTTTTTCCCCTGTGGCTGCCAACGTTGTGGCATGTGCAAATTTGTGAGTAGAGGGCAATATTTCACATCCACTACTTCAGGAGAGAGGTATACCATTAAGTCTCTCCTGAACTGTAATTCAAAGATGGTAATTAATTTGATTACCTGTGTTCATTGTTCGATCCAATATGTGGGGTGCACCACCAGAAAACTTAAAGTTAGAATTTCTGAACACCTACAGGGTTTTGGTAAACACCATACCATAGGTATTTCCAATGTGGCTAAGCATTTCAATTCTCACCATGCAGGTGAGGAGGTGTCGCTAAACATTAGTGCCATTGAAAGGGTCACTTTGGGTCCTGGGGGGGTGATATTAGGCGCAAACTTCTGGCACGGGAAGCATACTGGATTTTTAATATGGGCACTCGTTCACCACAGGGACTTAATTATAGGTGGGACATATCGTATTTAACAGATAGATAGAGATATAGATGTATTTATAGTTTGTGGGTCTATTTAATCAAAAGAATTTTTTAGGTATGTTTTCCCATTTGTGGTTTTATATAGCCACACGTTACAGATAGTTCAGATTTGTGTGCTCCACGAATGGGTCAACCTACTTTATCGATACTTTATCGATTCTTTATCATTTTATCATATTTTACCATATTTGCATATAGTTTAGATACGCTTTAGGCTGGAATCCCATTCATGGGCTTTTATTATTATCATTATTATTGTTTGAATACCCCTTTATTATTGTCCCTACTTTTTTGTTCCCGGTTTTCTAGTATTCTACTGAGTGTGAACACTTTTGCTGGGTGCCAAGTTAATTGCATGGTTTGCATATATCCCACGTTGGGACAATATACACATTTCTTTGGGCTGGCACGCCGTTGCTTTTACTAACATCTGTATACTTTATTACACGGTTTTCTAATTGCAAGATCATATACTATACTCACATGTGTTGTTATAGTGTGAGACATTATATATATATATTTATGTGTCTTTGACAACCTGTGTGTTGATTATGCTACATTGGTTTTTCATGCTCCCTTTGTGTGTCCCTTCCTGGCGGCCTGCGCCCTCCGCCGTTTGTGATGGCGTCCTTGTTGCCTAGGGGACCGCCCGAGCTTGCGGTCATGTGATCCTTTGTGTGACGCTCCCGTCCAGTGTTTGCGCACGTGCCCCCTTTCATTGGCCTGTGTGCCTGTCAGGTGGGCGGGCTCTAGCTGGATTGGCTGCGCGCACTGGGACCCCGGATGTTGCGGCCAGAGTGGTTTCCGGGCGGCGGGAGCGCCGCGCGCGCGGCTGGAGGATGCGGCCCTCTTGTTGGATGCACACATTGGGTTTTTGTGAGCCTTGATTATGTCTGCTATATATATTATTGTGTGTAGTATCTCACTTATCTATGACTAAGGACCCTCCTGCGTCCGAAACGCCTTAGTAGCACGTGAGATTATACACCTCCATCTGGGTCTTGTTACATGTTTTTAAGCTGTCTCTGCTTTTTGGATCATATGGATGCTTTTATTTATTCTTGGATTAAAGTATTGCATTTTAAGGAGTGCTGACCAACCATTACGTTTTTCCTAATACTAAGTGGGGTTTTGGGACTCCCCCTGGTCTTGCACCCTAACTGGACTCTGGACTCTTGTGCGGTTATACCCCCCTCTTTTTTGAATTTGTCTCCAGCCTGTCCCTGTCTGTCCCTGGCTCTCTGTCTCTCCCTCACTACAGCAGCGTCCTGTCTCTCACGAATGCAATAGAGAAATGAGGAAAAGCAAGATGTCCGCCGCCTTAAATAGTGCTGTGACGTCACCGGGCTTGCTGGCTGCTGATAGGCTGCATGTGACTGCCCCAGCTTGCACTGCTGCGGGGTAGATGTCTGGACATGTCCCGTCCGCCATCTTAGAATGCCTGTAATGTAAATGAATGGATGTTAAAGGAAAACTTCGAGCGATCGAAGCACGGGGAAATTCAGATTCGATCCGAATCGAATTTTTCATGAAATTCGGATCGAATCCGGGTTCGTCCGGATCGATTCGCTCATCCCTAGGGACAATGTCACCTACCTTCTTAATCATGTATTTTTTGGATTTTTGGCATGAAATGTATGCATTAATGTTAATATTTGTTTACCTTGAATTTTTCTAGGAGATTCTGGGTATCCACTCCTCCCGTGGCTGATGACTCCTGTACTCCGCCCACAGAATGCCGCACAAGAGGCCTATAATAGGGCGCACCGAAAAACCAGGGCAGTGGCGGAGAGAGGGCTTTTGGACTCTTGAAGACCCGATTTCGCTGTTTGGACCACACTGGGGGCTCCCTTCAGTATGACCCCAAAAAGGTCATAGATATAATTATGGCCTGTGCTTCGCTGCATAATTTTGCTATCTTGCAGCGGGTCCCCCGGTATGTGGATTTTCCACCCTCTCCACCGCCGATGAGCCAGAGGACGCCTATGTTGGGCAGCACAGTGCGTCTGGCCAAGCCGTCCGTGCTAATTTAATAGCAACACATTTTGCTTAACTGTTTTTTTTTTGTTTTTGTTTCTTTGGACTTTCTTTCGTGTGATTGTTTTGTTACATTTTTTACAATTGTTTATTTTTTTGTTTCATTATGACCCAAACAATAATGAATTATTTACCCAAATCAACAACAATGTTTTTAGACTCATTTTGAAATATTTGTTAGTGTTTTTTTTTTGTGGCTACTTTAACTCATATTTATTAACCAAAACCCGACAGACATTAACTTGGTCAGAAACAGTTTTTTAAGGTTCATTTTTTAACAACAGAATGGTAGGTGATGGACATGGACATGAAATTAATGTCAAAACATGTTCCATTATAAAAATATGCACACAAATAAGCCCTCTCCTGCTTGCCCACATTTGCCACAGGCACAGGTTGAAAGAAGCCATACCTATGCCACATCTACACCTGTTACTCAGTGGCCCACCTAAACAAGAACACCCAGTCCCAATCCAAGTACAGTAAAATCACAGCCAGGGTCCAAGGTCTTAGTTTGCCAGGCCAGATTGTCACCCAATCATGGCTACTAGAGATGAGCGAACCGGTTCGGACGAACCGGAATTCGCTCCGAATTTCAGGAAATATTCGATTCGCCACGAACCCAAATATTTTGTGGTTCGTGCCGATCGAATTTTTCCTGAAATAAAAAAAATAATAAAAAATGCCGGCATGGTGGGAGCGGGCTGTCAGCGGAACCGGCCGGCCCACTCCCACCATGCCGGCATTTGAGAAAAAAGGCAAACACTTACCTGCAGGTCCGGAGCGTGGAGGCCCTGCAGGTAAGTGTTTGCCTTTTTTCTCAAATGCCGGCATGGTGGGAGCGGGCCGGCCGGTTCCGCTGACAGCGGAGCCGGCCGGCCCGCTCCCACCATGCCGGCAAAAATGCTTTTTAAATGCCGGCATGGTGGGAGCGGGCCGGCCGGCTTTACCGGCCCGCGGGCCGGCTCCCACCATGCCGGCATTTTTGATGGGGAACTTCGTAAAAGTTCGATTCTTTGTGAAATTCGGCGAATCGGCCGAATCGAACTTTTCAAAAGTTCGCTCATCTCTAATGGCTACAAACATGAGGAGCCACCACAAATGTAATTATGGACAAGGCTGGAGCGCAACAGCTTTAGTGGCTGCTTCGGTGAGGCTTGTCCTCTGGCATTGGCTAGTGGGCTAGCTCAGGACTTTAATGAGCAATATGGGGGCAAATCCAAAACATACTAGCAAAGGCAAATCAAAATGCTAGATTGGTAGGGCTCACCAGACAAGTCAATACAGTGGGGATGTCGATCAAAGATGTAGAACAGATTCATGCCAAATACACATTAATATGGGGGATGCCCATAGAACCCAGGTTGTGGCCCTTGGGGTGGGCCATGACCTGGGCCTGTGTGGCATTCAGAATCTGCAACTGTTCCAAAATGTTTCTTTGGTTACTTTGCAATTCAGCCATGCTGGACCTGAATTCTGTGGTCAAGTCGGCCATGTGACTGTTATGGGTCCTAAATTCAGTCAGCATGGCACTTAAGGTATTATTGAGGTTATCTAATTGCCCAATAATATTTTCATGATTTTGTTGATTTTGGCGCCGAAACAGCCGCCTCTCATGGTGCCATGCTGACTCCATCATCTGCACGCCCCTCCCCTGGGAAACTGGGCGACGTTGCTGAGTACGCCCCCCAATCCCCCGGGTTGTGGGGCGTGCAGATGATGTTGGTCTAGGACCCCCAACAGCCACAGGTATGGGCAAATCCTCAACTGCAGATCTGAAACTAGGGACTGGAGGGTCAGTCTCTGCATGCTGCCCACGATGTGCAGGCAGCATGCAGCCAGCTTCCCTCTGCTGCTGAGGATTTGTCGGAGAAACATTTGGGGACAGTTGCAGATTCTGGCCCAGGGGGAGATCTTCATAAGCTCCAAGGAAGCTTTCATCCTCCTCCAGCTCCTGGATTTCCTCCATCAGTGTGTGGCTCTGTTGGGGACATGTAAAACAAAAAGGTTCAGTGTGGGGAATACATATGTAATTCAGGCAAAAAAAAACATGGCAAGCACATGCATACGCAACATCATCAAAAACACAGTAGATATGGGACCCTGGGTCCTAGGCAGCATGGAAGAAGACGGCATAGTTAAAATGGCAGAGGAGTCCCCACTAGCTGAGGGATGAGGCTGGGCTGTATTAGAAGAAAAACAACAATGTAAACACACAACTATGCATTGGTGATGGTTAATAACACATATGCTTAAAACAAACACATGGCCAAGCAGGAATGGCCACTACCACAACGGTGCCACTTGGCCTTCACTATGAATACCATTATATTGTGCATGGATTGTTAAACCAGAATAGACACATTGGTCAAGTGAAGAAAAACAAACATGCAAGTAATGACTGTTGTGTGTGTTTCCACATCCCTTATAGGCCATTAAGTTAACACACTAAGCTGGCAAATAGAAGTTACAACATGATTCTGGTGGTTACCATTGTATCTCTAAAAACATTTCAATCACACCATCTTAAGCCATTGGGCCCCAAACACATCTCTAAACAAATTGCCCAACAGAAAAAGATGTAAGTGTGGCATGTGATTGTCAAAAAATACATAGCACGCATTCATTTCCTAAGCTCCATAGTTTCCTACTCTTCCTAAATGTTCTTAAACGTCACGATGGTCGTGCTAATTTGCACATTACCTGTCGACACACATGACACACCCTGGTCAAAGTGATCACTCCACTACAAGCCACACCCTAGGGGCATGTGTTTAGATATGCCTTGCTGGCTAATTGGGTTTTTTTTGCATATTTTTCGGGTCATTCACACATTACTAACCTGCTGGAATTGGCGGGTTGTCCGTGTCCTGTTGTGCCGAGTGTCCCTCTAACGCAACAGGATGTAGCAGGCCCAGCACCATCTCCTCAGCCTGGGTAATGCTCCGCCAGTTTGTAAGCTGAAAAACATAGTAATCATAAATAAGCTCACTGATGGATATACAAGAAGAATAAAAACCAACAAATAAGATATGTACCTGTACTGCCGCCTTTTATTCTGTTTCTTCCATACGGCATATTTCAGGTCCCATATTTTCCTGTTGAATCTGTTCTACATCTTTGAGTTCGTCCCCCGCTGCATTGACTTGTCTGGTGAGTTCTGCCAAAATCTCAGATTTGCGCTGCTTGCTAGTTGTTTTGGATTTGCTCCCATATAGCTCATCATAATATAATGTTAGCCCACTAGCCAATGTCAGAGTTTGGGACTCACCAAAACGGCCACTCAAGTGGTCTCTGCGCAATGTGCACCCTGTTTGTGGTGGTTGTGGCTCCTCATTGTTTGGTGGCAAATGGGGTGACATTCTGGCCTGGGTGTATGTAGGAGACCTCAAGGACTGGAGGCTGGCTGTTGATCGTACAGGACTGGGAAAGGGACTGGGTGTTAGTGGCTGGGTGGCCACTGAAGTTGCAGGTGTTGATGTGGCATAGGGTGAATGCCTGACAACCTGTGCCGGTGGGGAATGTGGGCAAGGAAGAGAGTGTCTGGAGGAGCTGGAACTGCTGCTTGTGGCCCTGTGGCTCTGTCGGCCCTTGGAAGTACTTTGCTGGGGCGAGCCAGAGCTGGTGGGTCGGCCACTCTTGGCCTTCGTTTGGTAGCCACGTGCGGGTGGGGAGGGGGACCTTGCCATTGGCTTCCTTTTCGGGCTTCTGGGCCTGCTGTGCCTGCTTTTGGATCTTGGCCTTCTGGCCCTGCTGCGGCTTCTGGCCCTTCTGTGGCTTCTGGCCCTGGTGCGGCTTCTGGCCCTGGTGCTGCTTCTGGCCCTGCTGCGGCTTCTGGCCCTGGTGCGACTTCTGGCCCTGCTGCGGCTTCTTGGCCCTGCTGCGGCTTCTGGACCTGCTGTGGCTTCTGGAACTGCTGCGGCTTCTGGCCCTGCTGCGGCCTGTGTTTTGGCCCTTTGGCAAGTGCCTTGGTGCCACGTGGGGGGGGGGGATGTGGGGCAGGGTGGGGTGGGGCTTCGTACCCTCTTACCCGTTTGGAGGGCATGAGCTGTTGTAGGCTTTGGTGCCTTCGTCTTGGTTTTGGCTGCTGCCGCCTCCTTTTTTTGCCCATAGCTGGTACTTGGCTTGGGATGCTGCTTTGGCGGAGCCTTGGTTGTAGGCCTTAACTTAGCTTTGGCCTGTTGAGACCTTGTTTGGGGGCCCTCGGCATGCTCATGCCGCTTAGCTGCCTTTTTGAGCGTGGTCTCCTTGGCAGTTTTTGGTGCTGCTTTTTTGGCTGCCATTTTGCTGGGACTCTCAAAGAGAATGAGCTGTGTGTCCAGGGACCTTTAAATAAGGTATCCGCCATGTGACGCCTACGCGTTCGCTTACGTGTACATCCGGCCGTTCGCACGGATGTGCAGAACCTGGAAACCGCTGGGGCATTACTTATCTGCTGCCGAGAAGAAGAAGAAAGATGGCGCCCACTATCTTCACCTGCCAACAAGAAGAGATAATCATGCTCATAAGTGTATTTGTAGGCCTTTCAATTGACATCTAAATGCTGCTCTACATGTTAAGGATGCGCACACGTGCCAAACAACAGTGTGGCCAGATTCTAAATGTAACTTAGCCTAGAAGTGTGTGTGTGTGTGTGTGTGTGTGTGTGTGTGTGTGTGTGTGTGTGTGTTTGTGTGTGTTAATGTGATTTACCAAAATAATGTATTGTTGGCACATATTGATACGCATTTATAATTAATTGCTATGTTTGATTTATGTTTTGTAGACCATGCTGGAGCGCAGGTACGACTACCTGCCCAACTCGTTTGAAAAACGCAACGTCGCCCTGGAGATCATCTCGGAGATCCAACAACAGACCGACACCACCTTCACCCACACACAGATCATCCAGCATTGGTCGGACCTGAAATGACTGCACATGCCCCGGGTGCGGAGATTTTTCGGAATCCATTTCCCAAGTAAGTACATAGCGATTGCATGCAAGATGTAACTACGACAGAAGGTAGGCCTTTTATTTATAATGCCTTTTCTTTGGTAGTGTTGGAAATGGATTACCGCATTCGCCGCACCCGGAGGCGCACAGGCCGACCAGTGCTGCATGATTCTGCTGCTGGGAGTGAAGGTGGATCTCCAGGGCGACGGTCCTACCCCTCCTCTGTGGGGTCCTCAGACCAGCCCTTGGACCTTACAACAGAGGAGGGGCGGCACAGCGTGGGCAGACAGTCATACCCTGCCACGCATGCGGGAGCCTCTGGTATGTCACTCTTCATGTATACGCACACACATATACATGCTATCTCCTACCAAACTGATTCCTTTCATCTGTTTGTCTAGATGCTTCGGGAGCAGGTGAGGTAGTGGAAGAGGCAGGAGATCTGCTCCAAGCAGAACCTGGAGAAGGTGAGTGATGTGAACCAGACTTTGCAATAGACATTTTATTACTGAGGAATTTGACATTAAAACTGACCGTATTTCCCATGTTTCTACCGGCACTTTTTCACAGCAGAGCCAGGACCCAGGACATCGTGTTGTCCCCAACGAGCCAGCTCTTGGCCACCAACCAAGTAAGTAGTCATGGCATTATTTGCATTTATGTGGTACTTGACATCAACACACAGATACATCAAGCCCTAGCCAATGGCAATATAAGACTGACCTGTGGCCACTTCCTTAGCTTAATGACTTGCCAGACTGATCTGTGGCCACTTCCTTAGCTTAATGACTTGCCAGACTGATCTGTGGCCACTTCCTTAGCTTAATGAGTTGACAGACTGATCTGTGGCCACTTCCTTAGCTTAATGAGTTGACAGAATCACATATGTGGCCTTTATTTAATTTGTTAACTACAAAACATTCAATCCACAGGTGGCAAACATGTATTGGTCTCAAACTAATGATTTTTTCACTATTTGTTACGGGGACCACACGCCAAAAAATTGTAGAAATGCATCGGAGGTTCCTTGCATTGGCGGCCGATATGAAGGTGATGGTTGACTCGTTGGGGACAACAGAAGAAGAGGAAGAGGAGTAGAGTCCTGGGTCCTGGCCCTGTTCTGCTGAGCACTTTTTTTAGAATTTTATATGTTAAATACATTTTAACACAGTTGTTTTATTAGAAACTAAAAATATAAACAAAGTTTTATTAGCCAAGGCCAAAAAAAAAAAAAGTTTTATTTACCAAAAAAAATTTTTTAAATCTACAAATATTTAATATTAAAAAAAAAATAAAGAAACCAACGTTTCAGTGTCATTTCTTGAAACACATACATTTCCAACAAAGAAAGGGGCAAATACATATTTTGAGCTCAAGATTCAGATGTCCGCGAAGTGATTTGGGTAAGTTTTAGGGACCTAAAATGGAAGAAGAACCTAACCGCGAAGTGATTTGGGTAAGTTTTAGGGTGTGGGAAATGAAGAAGAACCTAACCGCGAAGTGATTTGGGTAAGTTTTAGGGTAACAACGTAGCCTTTTGTTTTTGCTCTTTTCCCATCGTATCCTCACATGAATCCTTTACGTTTCCCCAAAGATTCGGTTTCCATATTACCAAAAATAATCGTCCAGACGGAATCTTTACGATCTTGCGCCTGCGCACTACAAACTTAACTCATTAAAGTGCTCGCATACATATTTAACTCCATCACTTCTACTACAATGTTTAGCTAAACCACTTAGCGCTATCCTGCAGATTCCCTTTTGAACCCTTAAAGCTCACCCTAACCACTTAGCGCTATCCTGCAGCTTCCCTTTTGAACCCTTAAAGCTCACCCTAACCACTTAGCACTATCCTGCAGCTTCCCTTTTGAACCCTTAAAGCTCACCCTAACCACTTAGCATTTTATGCCCTGCATTAATATGAAGTTTGGAGACTTTATCTAAAAGTAGGTGAACAATCGCCAAGTGATATGGACATGAGGAGTTAACTGTGCAGCATAATGCCCCTTGTGTATTACTCCCAACTTCACGCCTTTTCCAAAAGTGCGGTAAAACTGACTGCAGAGGCCGGTGGAGGAAAACAGGAAGCAGTGCTGATGCTGCTGATAAAGCCAGACCCTTTTGTCATGGCCAAAACGCAGGAGTCCCTCGAGGCACTGAATGGAGCTGATGCAGAGATGCTGTCTGAGATATCTACCTGGTGTACCACATCGACCAACAATAATGTCATGTCCTAACTCGAGTCATAGAGCTGGGAGCCGAGGAAGCCAAAGTTCGTCTGCTCTGGGGAGTCCTCCATCACTGGCAAGGACATGAAAGTGACCAAGTACAGTTCCTGGATACTGGACTACAAGTAATCCGAAGCCAAGCGCTGTGTTGGGATGAGGGTGAGGAAGAACTGTATCCTGTTTGCTGTGCCTGTGACATGGTAGTACTTTGCCAAGTTGGCTGGAAGAGCTGCCCTAATTGTTCATGAGAAAGCTGGAGAGCTTGCGGTGTTAATTCGGACCAGCCGTACCCATATAACATTGTGTGCTATTGTGGTTGCTGCACCCCTGGAGGACCAGCCAATGGAGACCGTTGCAGAGCCCGATGAAGGAGACCCCCAACTGTCGTTAACTGCATTAACCCTGCTGCCACTGCCTTGTCCAAACTGGAGGAGTCTGACCCCACTGACGCCATCCCAGATTTGCCCAGAGCCGCCGTTGCCACTGCCCTGGAGGGCCATACCGGATGTGGTGCCTAACACCACCGTTCTGGAGGTCGATTGAAAGTCTATTGGCGGAGATCCTAGTCCACAATCAGAACTTGATGTTTACGCTTCTCCAGTGGTAGAAACCTTGCCGGAGCTGGAGAGCGTGCCCTTTTTGGATTTTACCACCTGTAACCCCCCAATCACTCTTGATCGAGAGGCCGCAGAGCGCCGCTCCATTTATACTTTTGCCCAGAGTGCAGACAATCCTTATGTGTTTCAGGGGAAGGGGATCCCGCTATTCTGTCTAACTTTTTTGTACCGATTGTATAATACAACAAAGGGTGGTGATTGAGATAGAAATGGAGTACCCTTACTTAGTAAGAAGAGAACATGATTTTTGTGCAGGAACATAGACATCGCTTGGTGGATGAGGCCAACAAGAGTTACCTAATAATTACCAAACATATATCTTTTAAAAGTTTACCCGCTGAGGAAAAATGGCATTATACTTCATGTCAGTGAACTTGGAAATAGAGTCATACCATTTACATGGACAGAGTTGAACTTTCTAGCAGAGACCAGATGGCTGCTATGTTAGCCTGCCGCATTAGCCTGCCGAGTTCTATGCCCCTTGAACTAAACTCATTTTGAGTCTTCCAAAAGAGGTTCAGTGTGTTTTATAGTTTGTTACCAAAGTTTAAAATCAAAGACATTTTAATATTTTTGAGCTTTGTTTATTGGACAATTTTTGAGACAATGCCTGAATATAAGGGTTAGAGATGAGCGAACTTTTGAAAAATTCGCCGAATTTTCCGACAAAAATCGCTCCGACCCGAATTTATTCGCGACGAATCGCTATTAAAAACGGCTATTTCTGAGCCTCCTAGAGCCTCAATAGGGTTGTAAACCATTCTGCCTTGCTGTAACATGCATAGAATGCGTGCTGGGTTAGTTAAATAATACTTTAAATAAATATCACATGCAGATCAGAGGCATCGCTAATAGAATCGCAGAGCGGCACAATTGCAGAGAGTTGAAGTGGCATCACTATGAGGGGCAGGAGCCCAAACATTGCTTTAAAGAGACACTGGAGTTGGCAGCAGCAGGAGCCCAAAAATTGGATGAATCACACCGTGGAGTTGCAAGCAGCAGCAGGAGCCCAAACATTGGCTGAAAGAGACACTGGAGTTGGCAGCAGCAGGAGCCCAAAATTTGACTGACAAAACCTGGAGTTTCAAGCAGCAGCAGCAGCAGCAGGAGCCCAAACATAGCTTGAAAGAGACACTGGAGTTGGCTGCAGGAGCCCAAAGATTGGATGAATCACACCCTGGAGTTGCAAGCAGCAGCAGCAGGAGCCCAAACATAGCTTGAAAGAGACACTGGAGTTGGCTTCAGGAGCCCAAAAATTGGATGAATCACACCCTGGAGTTGGCAGCAGCAGCAGGAGCCCAAACATTACTTTAAAGAGACACTGGGGTTGGCTTCAGGAGCCCAAAAATTGGATGAATCACACCCTGGAGTTGCAAGCAGCAGCAGCAGCAGGAGCCCAAACATTACTTTAAAGAGACACTGGGGTTGGCTTCAGGAGCCCAAAAATTGGATGAATCACACCCTGGAGTTGGCAGCAGCAGCAGGAGCCCAAACATTACTTTAAAGAGACACTGGGGTTGGCTTAAGGAGCCCAAAAATTGGATGAATCACACCCTGGAGTTGGCAGCAGCAGCAGCAGCAGGAGCCCAAACATTACTTTAAAGAGACACTGGGGTTGGCTTCAGGAGCCCAAAAATTGGATGAATCACACATTGGAGTTGCAAGCAGCAGCAGCAGGAGCCCAAACATTACTTTAAAGAGACACTGGGGTTGGCTTCAGGAGCCCAAAAATTGGATGAATCACAACCTGGAGTTAGCAGCAGCAGCAGCAGGAGCCCAAACATAACTTTAAAGAGACACTGGAGTTGGCAGCAGGAGCCCATTAATTGGATGAATCACACCCTGGAGTTGGCAGCAGCAGCAGCAGCAGCAGGAGCCCAAACATTACTTTATAGAGACACTGGGGTTGGCTTCAGGAGCCCAAAAATTGGATGAATCACACCCTGGAGTTGCAAGCAGCAGCAGCAGCAGCAGGAGCCCAAACATTACTTTAAAGAGACACTGGATTTGGCAGCAGGAGCCCAAAAATTGGATGAATCACACCCTGGAGTTGGCAGCAGCAGCAGCAGGAGCCCAAACATTACTTTAAAGAGACACTGGGGTTGGCTTCAGGAGCCCAAAAGTTGAATGAATCACACCCTGGAGTTGCAAGCAGCAGCAGCAGCAGCTGCAGGAGCCCAAACATAGCTTGAAAGAGACACTGCAGTTGGCTGCTGGAGCCCAAAGATTGGATGAATCACACCCTGTGGAGAGTCATGTGGAGAAAAAGTAGCTTAGTTTGTAATATCTACAAAAAATTATGAATAAACAAATGCAAAAGTATTGCCAAAGTGAAGTTTTGTTTGAGGGTGTGTTTCCACCTTTTAATTAAATCAGAAACAACAAGGTATCATTGCCTCTGACTAATTAGCCCTCAAAAATTCTTGGAATTTTTAATCTGGATGTCTGATCCGTCTTATCCGAAGAATATTAATAAAAAGTAAGAGTAACGTAAAGAGTAACGTAAAGAATACTTACTTGTGGTCCGATGCGGAGGAATGTCTGTAACTGGAGAGCAGCGCCTTAAATCTGTTTTGCACGATCCATTTTTCTTTAGTGTTGGTCTGGCCCCGTCATCAATCTACTGGAATACATCAGGCATTGTTGGGAGGAAAGCTTGGCTGATCCATGCGCCATTCATTTTCACGCAGGGCAGTCTCTGGAAAAAAAAAAGTATGTATAAACCAGGGTCTTTTTCATATAAAAACAAATGGTTATTCTTGCTTTTCAACCATATGTTCCACAGCTTTACCAGTCATTGTGTCAGCCAATGAAGCAACTTTGTCTGGAAGTGCTGCAAAAGCAGTCCACTGCATCACAAGTGGCATCGGTGGCGGCAGCAGCAGTGAATTATTGGGGACTGTTGGTAGGAAAAATCAGCTACTCAGCGATGTGGCAGTTTTTCATGTAGCATCCACAATCCTGTGGAGAAAAAGTAGGTTAGTTAGTATATATACATAAAATTATGAATAGACAAATGCAATAGTATTGCCAAAGTGAAGTTTTGTTTGAAGGTGTGTTTCCACCTTGTAATTAAATCAGAAACAACTAGGTATCATTGCCTCTGAATAATTAGCTCTCAAAAATTCTTGGAATTTTTAATCTTGATGTCTGAGGGATTTCTCCTCTCAGACAGCGTCACCATAAGTCCAGCCTGCTGCATTACCCAGTGGTGGACCTTTCAGAGAACTGATGGCTTGTGCCGAGCCGAGGTGGAGAGTCCCATGGTATCATTGCTTTGCGAAGATGGCAGTACCTGCCCTGTAAAATGTTGTTGAACAGAAGGTGGGCCAGTCCTTTAGCCTGTCAGTGTGTACCAAAGTGCACAGTGTTGTCTACATCTGGAGCTGTAACTATGGACTCATGGTGGACAATATATATCCTTTTAGGCCCCCTTGGTGATTGTGGTTTCACGCTGTTCTTCACATGGTTTTCCTTGAGTCACACATGGGAGGAACTACTAAAAATGAGAACTCAATCCATGAAATCATTGCTTAATCCACGAAAACAGCAAATTTGGACCCATGGTGACTGATACTTGGAAGAACATCTTGTTTGCGCTGCGACAAGGAAGCCAGAGTCATGCGTCCTGACATGGCACACGTGTTCAGTCTAGTTGTCAAGCGTTTTCTGAAGTCTTCCCCCCATCTGAAAGACATCCGAACAACAGGAAAGAAAGTTAGCATGCACTTCTGGCACTCCTACACCACCAAGCACAACCTTATTGAGCCTCAGCGTCAGAACGGTGTACCCCAACATAGTCTGATTTGCGATGTTTCCACCCGTTGGAATTCCACCCTCCATATGCAGGATCCACTAAAGGAACAGAGAAAAGCCATCACGGATTTCTGGATGATCCAAACGGATAGGGGGACACCCCTGTGTAAATTCAATGTAAACCATTGGCAACTCATACGTGACACCGGCCGTTTGCTCAGGCCCTTTGAGGAAGCTACTTTATTAGTCAGTTGCCAGGACTATGAGATGAACGATGAGATTCCACTGCTTCATGTCCTACAAGACATGTTGGAAACCATGGCTGGTCAGGGCACTGGAGACATGGCACATACATTTCACAGCCACATGAAGCCTGTGGGGGCTGAAGTGGAGGAGGAGGAGGGGGTGGGGCACAGCAAACCACAGTTTAGGTTTCACAAAATGACCATTTTATCTAGTCATCTGACAGGAGAGGAGGAGCAGGAGCAGCCACAGGAGCTAGAGGGTTGGGAGGAAGGCGAGACAGAGGACCCAGACACACCGTGGCAGTTTACAGTGGAGATGGAGACAGGTAGTCCCTCCGAGTCACTTGCACAAATGGCACGATGCATGCTCACATGCTTGCGTACTAGTGAGCGCAGAATTGTCTCCATTTGTCAGCGGGAAGACTTCTGGCTCTCCAACTTATTGGACCCTCACTTCCGGCACAAAATGGGGGCATTTTGTACGCCCACTGAGAGGGAGGACAAACTGACCTACTACAGAGACATCCCACGTAGTCAGTTGGGCGATGTCTATCTGCGCCATGGCCCATACTCCCGCAGGTCTGACCTTCCACTGCCATGGCTGCTGGGGGGGTGGAAGGAGCAGCAGCAGCAGCTCCATCAGCAGCAGCCTCAGTCTTCAGTCGCTAGTGAGTAGCTTTCTACACCCGCATAGTGAGTCCACTCATGAGCAGCAGGAAGACCTGGAGCTGGACCTCAAACTGCAGGTCATGTCATACCTTGACATGACCATGCCAACACACCTTCAGGATCCACTGGATTTGCTGGGAAGCCAAACTTGACTTGTGTCCGCAACTAGCAGAGTTTGCCCTGGAAAAGCTGTACTGGCCGGACAGTAGTTGATTTAGATGGCAACTGGGCTGCTCTATATAATGAAGCAAAATGGCAAATTTACCTCACTATATAAGCTATTGCCCCTCAGCTTTACACAGGGGCTGCTCCATATAATGGTGCAAAACCATGAATTTACCTCATAATATAAACTATTGCCCCTCAGATTTTCACAGGGGCTGCTCTATATAATGAAGCAAAATGGCAAATTTACCTCACTATATAAGCTATTACAGCTCTATATAAATAAAAATAAATAAATTAAAAAAAGGGCCTGTAGAAGCTTATTTAGTATAACAGATAGGGTGACATGTGCTGGTTTGGGATGCCCATATGGGTTAGTGTTTTGACTGCAGGACAAAAACCAATTCAAAATGCAATACTTTGATTAAGCTGAGGAAAGATCAACAAGCGTATTTAGTATAACAGATAGGCTGCTAAGTGCAGGTTTGGGATACCCTGGGGCCTAGTGTTTTGGCAGCAGGACAAAAACCAATGCAAAATGCAATAGCTTAATAAAGCTGATGCTGATCAACGCTTATTTAGTATAACAGATGGGGTGCAACATGCAGGTTTGGGGTGCAACATGCAGGTTTGGGATACCCTGCGGCCTGGTGAATTTAAAGCAGACCAAAACCAATTCAAAATGCAATAACTTAATAAAGCTGAGGCTGTAGATGCTTATTTAGTATAAACAGATAGGGTGCAACGTGCAGCTTTGGGGTGCCCTGCGGCCTGGTTAAATGAAAGCAGTCAAAAAGGAAGTGCAAACTGAAGTAGCTTAATGAAGCTGATGCTGATCAACGCTTATGTTGTATACCAGATAGGGTGCAAGGTGCAGCTTTGGGGTGCCCTGCGGCCTGGTTTATTAAAAGCAGTCAAAAACAAGTGCAAACTGAAGTAGCTTTATAAAGCAGCTGATGCTGATCAACGCTTATGTTGTATAACAGATAGGGTTAAAATAGCATGTGCCTTGGGATGCCCGTGTGGCCTGGTATATTTCAAGCTGAACAAAAAGTAACAATAATCCAAGTATGAGAAATAATTTTGACCTTCTTTACAGCGCCATACTTTGAAAAAAAAATCCTTAATTTCATGCCGATCAATCCACAGGTCAATCCCCCTAACAAAAATAGTGTTCGGCATAAGTTTTCCTTCTGGAAGGACGTAACCTTTAGTTTACATGGTTGGGGTAGGATATCTTACAAATTGGGATACCCCAGGCAGCAGTGTCATTGAAAGAGACAGATTGTAATGCAGGCCATACGCAAGCAGAGATACTCAGGCTGCAACAGGCCTCTTTAGTTTACATGGTTGGGGTAGGTTATCCTACAAATTGGGATACCCCACTGTATATGAAACCTAACATAATGCACACCCAAAAGTGGACAATCAGCCTCCAAGAGGCCTTCTTATTTTAAATAAGAGAGCTGCTTAGTGTAAATAAGAGGCCTGCTTTCCTCCTGTGGCTAACTGGACAGGAGGAAACCAGACATAGGTTCCCCCAATACCAGAGGTTTGGTCCAGGAAGGAGGCTGCCAAGGCACGCAACCCAGGGGCAATTGTCGGATAGTGAGACTCCCACAGAGAACTACTCTTCTGGCAGCGAATCAGATTCAAGAAGGACCATCAGGAAACCATCAATACCTAGCCAGAAGGGTACCCTTTTTCAGTCAGCCACCGGCGTAAACGACCCCGGCGGGGAGGCCGGCGGGTCAAGCGACAGGAGCAGAGCTCTGAGATCCACCAACAAGAAACCCCGGTAATTAACCTCTCATCACGAATGTTAACGGCGGCTGAGGTAAGCCTGCTTAGCAGGGGTCTCTCTTTTTGCCCATCATCTAAACTGGATATTTTTAAATTTGATGTAGAACTGTTCAAATTTGAGAGGTCAATGAAACTAAAGCAGTTTTTTGCCAATAAGACTGATAAGGTAGACTATCAGGGCGGCGACACCCAACGCTTCAGACTAAAAAGCCAGTTTATACCACCGGGACATTTCGGATCTATTGAGACATATATTAAGACCATCCGGGCGGACACCATAGCGATGGCCAAAAATATGAGACAACACCACAATCTCACTAAAGATGAACATCTGGCCCTCAGGACCCTTAGATCTGATAACAATATTATTATTAAACCCGCCGATAAAGGCGGGGCTATCGTGGTACTTGACTATAAAGACTATCGGTCAGGCATACTAGATATGCTTAATGACCCGAAAAGTTATGAGGACATTCGGTATAACCCCATCAATAGCATCTCTAGAAACGTAAGTGAGTACGTGGAGATGGGATTGACTAACAACTGGATCACAGAGGACACTGCACAATTCATTAATATTGATTTTCCAGTTACCCCAGTAATCTATGGCTTACCTAAGGTCCATAAAGGCTTTGACCCTCTGAAATACCGCCCCATAGTGGCGGGTACTAATTCAGCTACTCAGCCCCTAGCACAATGGCTTGATTTTTACCTGCAGCCATATGTAAGGAAGTTACCATCATACTTGAGAGACTCGGAAGACTTCTTACAGAAGTTATACACCATCCCCATGGAGAGTAATACACTGATGGCAACTATGGACATATCGTCTCTATATACCAATATCCCAAACGAGCATGGGATAAAAGCCGTGAAACATTTTCTGAGTCGAGATCCTCCCTCCATCCCGACGGAATACATTCTAGCGGGTCTGGAATTGATACTATATAATAACTGTTTCAAGTTTGAGCGCAACTATTATAAACAAATCATTGGGACAGCGATGGGTAGCGCGGCAGCACCCTCGTTCGCAAATTTGTTTGTTGGATACCTTGAAGAAAGATACATATTTGATTCCCCCTTATACACGGAGAATGTGATTTTTTGGGGTAGATATATTGATGATGTGATGGTTATATGGCGGAAAACCAGACAGGAGTTCATGGTGTTTGTTGATTACATCAACTCCCTATTCCCAACAATTGTGTTTAATCCCGAGATATCTGAGGACTATGTCACATTCCTCGACGTGGCAATTGAAAAAGATAAGGAGGGTCACCTAACCACTGGCTTGTTCTCTAAACCCACTGACCGCAATACCCTGCTGCGCTATGAGAGCGCGCATCCCAGGAGACTAGTGGACAGTCTCCCAATTTCACAGTTCCTGAGGGTTCTCAGGATTAACTCAGATCCGGTGAAAAGAGAGCAACAAATTGGAGACATGTATGGGAAATTCCAGATTAGGGGGTATCCCAAACACGTATTGAACAAGACATTGGGGAAAGCCCGTGAGATATTCCTGGGACCACGTAAGAAGGACAGTGAAAAGAGGAAGGATGGGGGTATCTTCTTTCCGCAGACATTCAATAATGCTTCCCCCGCAATAGAACGTATTGTAAGGAGACACCATAACATTCTTTGTGCAGATCCGGGCGTGTGTCCGGTATTGAAACGACCATTTAGGAAACTTTACTATAAGAATCAGAACCTTAGGGATATGCTTGTGAAAGCGGATCCACAAGAGAAATATTCCAGACCCCCGATTCTCATGTCCTCTAAACGAGGTACATTTCGATGTAACAACTGTAATATCTGTAATTCATTGATTCTGGGTGCAGAACTTGCACACCCACACTCGGGACAAATGATTAAACTCGGTGGCCCCTTTAATTGTCTTACTGAATATTGTGTCTACTTGTTAAAGTGCCCGTGTGGATTGGCATACATAGGCAAGACTGTGGGCCCTTTTAAAAAGAGGTTTCAACAACATCGTAGTGACATCCGGATCAATATCAACAGACACCTAAAAGGAGAATCAATTGACTATGAGAAGCCAGTTGCGGCACATTTTGTCAAATTGGGACACCAAACACACGAACTCAGAGGGATGGTAATAGAACATGTCCAGAAACCACCCCGGGGGGGAGACCGGCATACCCGACTACTGCAAAGAGAGACTTTCTGGATACACAGACTGAATACTGTATACCCGAGGGGACTTAACACCGCGTTTGGATACACTTGCTTTCTTGAGAGACGTTGATTTGATGGAATGACATTGATTTTTTGTTTTTTGGTACACTTCCCCTATGGTACCTTCCCCTATTTCCTACCAATGGCTCCCCCCTCCCCCCCCTTTTTCCCCCATCCCTTCCCCCCCCTCCCCCCCTTCTTCCCCCCCCCCTCCTTTTTTCCCCCTCTCCCCTTCCCCCTCCCCCGTTCCTGGTCAGGACCCGTAGGGAACGCTTATACTCACCCTAATTGGGTGTCTGTAGTGGATCCAGTGTGACCATGAAGGTCCTTTCTCCCTGATGTCTGCACTGGGACAGACATTTATTGACATGCTTCTATCTGTTAATATTTTGTTTATAGCATGTAGGCGAGGTTGAGGTGGGGAGGCTCTCCCGTTGAGTGCGGCTTTCTGTCGCACGGCGGCCTGCTGGCGGACTACCATCCCTGTGGGTGGGGGCCCACTTTGCCGGCTGTGGGGCCCCAGGTCTGGGGCTCACTACGGAGGGAAGCCCTCCACCTCACCCCTAAGCGTTTGAGGCGCATATTGTGGTTTTTACTTATGGCGTATTTTTTGCCTGGTTAACTTTTTGGCACTGAGGTGGAGAGGTTCCCCAGTGGTGCTCGACCCGTGCTGCCACAGGCGGATCCCATGATGCGCTAGTTCGGATGTGGGCCCGCCACCGGCCACCCCGTGCCAGATGTGGGCGGCCGGCGGGGAGCCTGCCATGGCGCAGGTGTGGCGGTGTGGTGACAGCATGACTTGTGCACTGTGGGTAGACCTATCCTCCTACTGGTATTGTTTATTTTTCGTGCGCAACCTGAATTGAATGGGTTGCCGGGAGGTCTGAGGTGGAGAGGTTCCCCCAGCAGCGCTTGGTTTGCCGACGTTCCCCGCAGGCGCCGGCGCGCTGACAGCAACCGGCGCTGGTGTTTATACACCAGATGCGGGACTGGCAGCTCCTGGCCTACTAGGAGCAGCCCTGGCAGCGCCGCCTTCCAATCGCAGCGGCTTGCTGCTCTGCTGGCACGTGGTGCTGCGGGGTACGACCTACCCACCTTAGCCCCTGTTGAGCGACCGCATCAGGTCTCTGCTGTGTTTATTTTACTTATTTTACTTGTTTCACATGATTGTATTATGTATATGGTTTGTAATTGCATTTGTTTGGCTGGTGTTGTTCTGATTGGCTGCATCAGCTCTGATGTCACGTGGGACACACCCACTGACATCAGGTGGTAATCCCGGGCTCTCTGAGGACATTTAATCCTCAGTGGAGGGGAATCTCTGCTTGCTTGTTTTTGCTCCCTGATGAAGGGGCGCTAGACGCCCCGAAACGTTGGATTTTGTTGGATCTTTTTGGTCTTTGCTGTGATATTGACCTGTTGGATTTGAATACAATATCTTTTGGAGTGCTGGCTGATCGTCTTTCTTGTGTGTTTGCGGCGCCACCGCCGGCCACAGCACCCACTACAACGCTAGGTAAGAGTGCTTCTGTGCAATCTGACATAGTTTAAATAAGAGAGCTGCTTAGTGTAAATAAGAGAGGTAGGTTATGTTATGTTACAGAATGGGATGCCCCACAGCAGACTTGAGATCAGTATATATGCACAGCAACAGTGTCTAAGCAGGCTCAAACAGGCCAATTACTTTAAATAAGTGTGCAGCTTACAGTAAATACAGAGGCTAATGTGATGTTACAGAATGGGATGCCCCACAGCAGACTTGAGATCAGTATATATGCACAGCAACAGTGTCTAAGCAGGCTCAAACAGGCCAAATTAATAAGTGTGCAGCTTAGAGTAAATACAGAGGCTAATGGGATGTTACAGAATGGGATGCCCCACAGCAGACTTGAGATCAGGATATATGCACAGCAACAGTGTCTAAGCAGGCTCAAACAGGCCAAATTACTTTAAATAAGTGTGCAGCTTACAGTAAATACAGAGGCTAATGGTATGTTACAGAATGGGATGCCCCACAGCAGACTTGAGATCAGTATATATGCACAGCAACAGTGTCTAAGCAGGCTCAAACAGGCCAAATTACTTTAAATAACTGTGCAGCTTACAGTAAATACAGAGGCTAATGTGATGTTACAGAATGGGATGCCCCACAGCAGATTTGAGATCAGTATATATGCACAGCAACAGTGTCTAAGTAGGCTCAAACAGGCCTAATTACTTTAAATAAGTTTGCTGCTTAGAGTAAATACAGAGGCTAATGTGATGTTACAGAATGGGATGCCCCACAGCAGACTTGAGATCAGTATATATGCACAGCAACAGTGTCTAAGCAGGCTCAAACAGGCCAAATTACTTTAAATAAGTTTGCTGCTTAGAGTAAATACAGAGGCTAATGGGATGTTACAGAATGGGATGCCCCACAGCAGACTTGAGATTAGTATATATGCACAGCAACAGTGTCTAAGCAGGCTCAAACAGGCCAAATTACTTTAAATAACTGTGCAGCTTAGAGTAAATACAGAGGCTAATGTGATGTTACAGAATGGGATGCCCCATAGCAGACTTGAGATCAGTATATATGCACAACAACAGTGTCTAAGCAGGCTCAAACAGGCCAAATTATTTTAAATAAGTTTGCTGCTTAGAGTAAATACAGAGGCTAATGGGATGTTACAGAATGGGATGCCCCACAGCAGACTTGAGATCAGTATATATGCACAGCAACAGTGTCTAAGCAGGCTCAAACAGGCCTAATTACTTTAAATAACTGTGCAGCTTACAGTAAATACAGAGGCTAATGTGATGTTACAGAATGGGATGCCCCACATCAGACTTGAGATCAGTATATATGCACAGCAACAGTGTCTAAGCAGGCTCAAACAGGCCAAATTACTTTAAATAAGTTTGCTGCTTAGAGTAAATACAGAGGCTGATGGGATGTTACAGAATGGGATGCCCCACAGCAGACTTGAGATCAGTATATATGCACAGCAACAGTGTCTAAGCAGGCTCAAACAGGCCAAATTACTTTAAATAACTGTGCAGCTTACAGTAAATACAGAGGCTAATGTGATGTTACAGAATGGGATGCCCCACAGCAGACTTGAGATCAGTATATATGCACAGCAACAGTGTCTAAGCAGCCTCAAACAGGCCAAATTACTTTAAATAAGTGTGCAGCTTAGAGTAAATACAGAGGCTAATGGGATGTTACAGAATGGGATGCCCCACAGCAGACTTGAGATCGGTATATATGCACAGCAACAGTGTCTAAGCAGGCTCAAACAGGCCAAATTACTTTAAATAAGTTTGCTGCTTAGAGTAAATACAGAGGCTAATGGGATGTTACAGAATGGGATGCCCCACAGCAGACTTGAGATTAGTATATATGCACAGCAACAGTGTCTAAGCAGGCTCAAACAGGCCAACTTACTTTAAATAACTGTGCAGCTTAGAGTAAATACAGAGGCTAATGGGATGTTACAGAATGGGATGCCCCACAGCAGACTTGAGATCAGTATATATGCACAGCAACAGTGTCTAAGCAGGTTCAAACAGGCCAAATTACTTTAAATAAGTGTGCAGCTTAGAGTAAATACAGAGGCTAATGGGATGTTACAGAATGGGATGCCCCACAGCAGACTTGAGATCAGTATATAAGCACAGCAACAGTGTCTAAGCAGGCTCAAACAGGCCAAATTACTTTAAATAAGTTTGCTGCTTAGAGTAAATACAGAGGCTAATGGGATGTTACAGAATGGGATGCCCCACAGCAGACTTGAGATCAGTATATATGCACAGCAACAGTGTCTAAGCAGGCTCAAACAGGCCAAATTACTTTAAATAAGTGTGCAGCTTAGAGTAAATACAGAGGCTAATGGGATGTTACAGAATGGGATGCCCCACAGCAGACTTGAGATCAGTATATATGCACAGCAACAGTGTCTAAGCAGGCTCAAACAGGCCAAATTACTTTAAATAAGTGTGCAGCTTAGAGTAAATACAGAGGCTAATGGGATGTTACAGAATGGGATGCCCCACAGCAGACTTGAGATCAGTATATATGCACAGCAACAGTGTCTAAGTAGGCTCAAACAGGCCAAATTACTTTAAATAAGTGTGCAGCTTAGAGTAAATACAGAGGCTAATGGGATGTTACAGAATGGGATGCCCCACAGCAGACTTGAGATCAGTATATATGCACAGCAACAGTGTCTAAGCAGGCTCAAACAGGCCAAATTACTTTAAATAACTGTGCAGCTTACAGTAAATACAGAGGCTAATGTGATGTTATAGAATGGGATGCCCCACAGCAGACTTGAGATCAGTATATATGCACAGCAACAGTGTCTAAGCAGGCTCAAACAGGCCAAATTACTTAAAATAACTGTGCACAAATGGTAATGTTCCCACAGCAGATTTGAGATCAGTTCAGTATATATGCACAACATCAAAAGTGTATAAGCAGCCTGAAACCGCTAAAAAAGCCAGTCAGCCAGCCAGTAACACTTAGGCTGGATGAAAAAAAAAAAATCTCCCTGTGACTGCCTCCGATGTCTGGACATGTCCCGTCCGCCATCTTAGAATGCCTGTAATGTAAATGAATGGACGTTAAAGGAAAACTTTGAGCGATCGAAGCACGGGGAAATTCGGATTCGATCCGAATCGAATTTTTCATGAAATTCGGATCGAATCCGGGTTCGTCTGGATCGATTCGCTTATCCCTAGTATACGTGCATACGCATGATGCAGAACCTCCATTCGAAGTGTTCCGTTTTGCTTTCGTAGCTGTGTGCGGCTCTTGCAGCGTACGCAAGAGGATCAGGATTTCATTTACGTTGAATTGTAAATCTCGTCTAGTACTGTTTTTGAGCGTTTTTCCATGTACCTTGCAACGTAAAATTTCAGTGTCCCACAATATTCTACTTGCATGTGTCTCCAAAAATACATTGATATTACGTTGTAACATAATTTTTATGTAGAAGCTGGTATATGTGCAGGCTTGTACACATGCGCACAGCTTATTAACTGTTTCATGTACACGTGTCCAACTATTCCATCACTCACTTCTGCTCCAATGCTTACTTTAACTCCCTTGTCATTGATTTTCTTTCTTTAATGAATGTCTTAATGTTTACCTTAACTCCCTTGTCATTGTTTTTCTTTCTTTTATGAATTTCTTAATGCCTACCTTAACTCCCTTGTCATTGTTTTTCTCTTTTATGAAGTTCTTTTTTTTTTCCACAATGTTTTTATTGAAGATATGCAAATGTTACAACCAAAAAAGGCTTACATTTCAGTTTATGATACAAGTTGAAAAAATCGCATCCAGTTGAAGTCATTTTTATACGAAGTATAGCACAAATAAGATGTTATACAAAGCATTCAACGCAATTAGGAAACAGCAGCGGCTACAAAGATTAAGTACAAGACCTGTTAAGAGGGTAAGAAAGACAGTGGAGGATGGAGAGAAAAGAAAAAAAAGGGAAAGAGGGAATGGGGTGGGTGTCCATACTACGACCAACATGAAAAGGATAACACTAGGTTACAGGTAGGTGAGAGCTAAGTTACAAATAGGTGACGATCAAAATTTTTTGAAATGGAAATGGGTGATCCAACCTTCCCAGGTAGCTAGGAAGGAAGTAAGATCCCCCTGCATTGGGGCAGCCATCTTTTCAAAAAGCATTACCTCATTAATGCGAGGTATGAGGCTTCCGCTGGGAATGGACCTATTCTTCCATGACCGAGCAATAGTCATTTTAGCAGCAGTTAGAATATGCCGGACTAGCTCAAAATGTGTTCTGGAGCAGTCGGGAGGTCTTAAGTTTAGAAGGGCTAATTGGGGTGAGGGGGTCAGAGGCAGGCCTGTTGCCTTCAGTATAAGGTAAAATACCTTAGCCCAGAACTGCTTAACTAGCCTACACTCCCACCAAATATGAATGTAGGTTCCTTGCTCACGACAGTTTCTAAAGCATTCTGAAGAGTACGAAGGGCAGACCTTGTGAACTCGCTCTGGAACCGGTACCAGCGGAGTAGAACTTTGGTATTAGTCTCTTGGGCGCCTGTGTGCAGGAATTTGGTAAATGAATTCCTCCATATTGCTTTCCAGTCCACATCCGAGAGGTTTATACCAAGATCCTCCGCCCATCTAGTGGTGTAGGCCGGAAGGGATTTCCCATCTGCCTCGCCCAATAGCTTGTATAGCGTGGATACAGTCCCCTTACCAAGAGGCTGCGTCCCACAAATAGACTCAAAAGGCGAGGAAGATCTTGGTACTGACCCCGACTCGATCTAGACGATGTAGCACCAATATAATGAGTAATTTGCAGAAAGCGGAGAAATTCTTTACTCGGTATGTCCCTAAGTGATTGAAGTTCGGAAAAGTTTATCATACCCCTATGCGATAAAAAATCTTTGAACTTCGTTAAGTTGTGTGCCATCCACCAGGAGAAGGCCGACGGTTCCTGGAATGCCAGGAGGAACTCAGGATTGCCAAATATAGAGAGCAAGGGGGTCTGAGGGGAGGAGAGGTTTCCTTTCAATCTATTTTTCAATCTATAAGTTGACGAAGGCAGCCATAGTAAGTTCCCAATCCCTATCGGAGAGCAGCTGGTCTGTTCAATGTCTACCCACAGTGGCCTCTCCATACCAGCGTGGACGGCGGAAAGTTGAGCAATCTGACAGGCAGAGTAATACCGTGCTAAATTGGGAACCCCAAGGCAACCCTGCTGCTTAGATCTGTATAGTGTTCCACGATTAACCCAAGGTTTTTGCTTCCCCCAAATAAAGGAGTTTAAAGAAGCTTGAAGACCCTTAATAAAGGAAGCCGGAATTGGGATTGGAAGAACCCGAAAAAAGTTAAGCATTTTAGGAAGCCAAGTCATCTTAACCGCCGTTATCCTACCCAGCCATGACAGGTGTAGGTCTGGCCCAGGTGGATAGAAGAGCACGAAGATCCTTAGCCAGAGCGGGGTAGTTGGCGGCGTAAAGGGAATCATAGTTAGCTGTAAGGCAGACACCCAAGTATTTAAGGTGGTGCTCTTGCCAGGAGAAGCTGAAAGAAGATTTAAGCGTGGCCAATGTACCCTCAGGGAGAGAGATATTGAGCGCTTGGGACTTTGAGGCATTAATTTGTAGGCCAGATATTTTGAAAAAGTCATCTAGGGTGTGGAAAAGGTTCGGGAGGGATGTGATAGGGTCAAATACCAGCATCAGAATATCATCCGCAAATAAAGAAATCTTATGATCATAGGCTCCTATCTTTATCCCCTAAATATTAATGTTATTCTGCAGCAGCTTGGAGAGGGGCTCAATGGCAATGGCAAACAGTAGAGGGGAAAGGGGGCATCCTTGTCTGGCGCCTCTGCCAAGGGTAAACCGGTTGGAAGAGTAGCCTGAATTTCTGATAAATGCTCCCGGGTTGAATGGTATAATGAGGCAATCCATGTGGTAAAAGAGGGACCCATAGCCCACTTCTTCAGAATAAACTGAAGGTAGTCCCATGCCACAGTATCAAATGCCTTGCGGACATCCAGGGTTAGTAACATGGCTTTGCAACCCTCCTTCCTGGCATGATGAATTAGATTAATAGCCTTACGAATATTATCCCCCACCTGACGCTGGGGAATAAATTCTGCTTGCTCTTTTGAGATTAGAGACCCTATGAACAAATTGAGCCTTGTGGCCAGGACTTTAGCGAGGAGCTTAACATCAATGTTTAATAGAGAAATGGGTCTATGATTGAACCAAAGGGTAGAGTCAGCATTGGGTTTGGGTATCATACAGACGGCCGCAGTGAGCGCATCTATACTCCACGAGTCACCACCACTAAGGGAATTAAACATGCATACCAGGCATGGGGAAAGTACTTGGGAGAATTTTTTATAATAAAGGGTGGTGAAACCATCTGGGCCCGGCTGTTTCCCAATCTTTAAAGAGCTAATGGCTTCCTGGATCTCAGAGAGCTGAACCGGCATCTCTAATGAAGCCCTGGCCTCCTCAGAGAGGGAGGGTAGTTGTATTTGGCCTAACAATTTCTTAGCAAGGCACTCATCAAGTGCAGTCTTAGGCTTGTAAAGATCATCAAGCTGTTTACTAAACGTCGCCACCACCCTCGCTGGGTTGCTTGAAAGTGAGCCATCTAGGGTCTTAATACGTAGAGGTTTAACCCTCTGCGAGACTCCTTTAAGCCTTCTGGCCAGAAGGGTGTTAGGCTTATTACCACCTAAACCTAGATCTATTAATTTGGCGTTCGGCCTCACATGAGAGGCACATATTAAGCCGGTCACCGGCCTGATTAAGGGCAATCCTATTGCGCGTGGAAGGGCAGGTCTTATAGTCAGAAGAGGCTAGGTGGTATGCATGGGTAGTAGTGTATTGAGTTGCTTCTTATACATGGCCTTTCGTCTGGCTGATTCTTGGATGAAATGACCACGGAGTACGGCCTTATGTGCTTCCCAAAGCAGGGCATCAGAGCTTACAGACCCTGTGTTGTCCGAACAAAAGTCCTCAATCACCTTTCGCGTACGTTTAAGTAGGATCTCATCAGATAACATGGGGTCGTAGAGTTTCCAGGATTTTTGTGGGGATCTTTGAGTAAGGGAGTTTAATTAAACTAAAACAAAGTCATGGTCGGATCAGACAATTGGTGGGTCAGGAGAGGCAAGGAGGGAAGCTGTAAGAAAATGTGGTCTTTTCTAGTAAAGAACTTGTGTGGACAGGAATAATGGGTATAGTCTCTCCTTGTGGGGTGAAGTTCCCTCCACGCATCAGCTAAATGATAGAAATTTAGAAGGGAGCAGAACGCCTTTCCGGAGGAGCCATCTTTAACCGCATCAGAGGGACAATCAACCGCATAGCGATCTAGACTTGGATGCAAGGTTTGATTAGAATTCCCGGCTACTATTAAGTAGGGTCTTCAAGAACTCCTCGAAAAAGCGCCCTGATTATGATTTGGGGCATAGTACGTGGCTATCGTAATTGGTTGATCTTGGACTGCACCCACAATTATAAGGAAACGACCTTGAGGGTCTCGTATTGTCTGCTCCGAAGAGAAGGGGAGTGAGCGCTTAAAGGCGATGAGAACCCCTCTTTTCTTGGCATCAGCAGAGGCCGTGAAAAAGAGGGGGTAATCTGCACTTGGGGGGGGGGGTATTTTTCTTGGTGAAATGGGTCTCCTGGAAGCAAACAATATCAGCGTGGAGAGCCCTCATCTGACGAAAGGCCTTGACTCTTTTTTGGGGAATGTTCAGACCTTGCACATTAAGGGAAACCAATTTAACTGCCATTTTTAGGATGTTTAAAGGCTATTACTCTGTAGAGGATGGACACCCAGGGACAGGAAGAGGGGAAAGCAAAGAAAGTGAACAGAGGGGAGAAAACTTGGTAAAGACATATTAAGAAGAACCTAAGGGAGGAAATAGTGCCTCCCAAATTGAAAACAAAATTTCCCACTGGGGATGAGGGGTCCTAAGCCCCAATGGGGAATGCTATCGCAACAAGGGACCTCGAATAAGAGGTCACAATCAAAACTGGAGGAGTGGCTGACCCACAACGGGGGGTCAGTATCAAGAGCTTCCCAACTCGGCGGAAACCAACGGCTTGGGGAGCTTGGAGTGTGCAAGACATAGAACCTGGGCCAGCGGCCCGCAATAAAATTGGTAAAACATTAAACAGCAACAATTAATACAATCAGGTAACATTCTCTGGGATAAGGGTGAGGGTGCTCACCTGAAAACCCTTTTGTTTATAAAACAAGAGAATTATAGAACCTAAATTAAGGGTGCACATGTAAGATAAGTGTGCAGTTAGACATGAAACCACAGATAAAGTTCACTATAAATGACACTAAATGGAAACAGCGGAATAAACACCAAGCATGATC
The DNA here is from genome assembly GCA_027917425.1 of Gastrophryne carolinensis. Classification (NCBI taxonomy): domain Eukaryota; kingdom Metazoa; phylum Chordata; class Amphibia; order Anura; family Microhylidae; genus Gastrophryne; species Gastrophryne carolinensis. The sequence continues at coordinate 346,307,066 of CM051237.1, read as the reverse complement.
ACCAAAGGATCAAGGTGGAGAGTAGGAGCCCTAGTATAATACACAGGGAATCTCACTCATCACCCCTCTCCAGGAGCCGGCTTATCGAACTTATGGAACAATGCAGTCACTGACTTGCTCGTAGATGGAGTGCTTCTCCTTGGACCACGTTTATCTTTGGGCGCTGGCGAGAAGGAGAGTGCTCTCTTCTTTTGTGGAGGGGGGTTAGTACTACGGCATGGGCTATCAAACCCGTTGATGCCAGGATATTCTCCAATTCTTGCGGTGTGGACGCCTCGTACCTCTGGTCAGAGTAGAAAAAAGAGATTTTAAAGGGAAACCCCCATTTATATCTTTGGCCTGCAAAATTTCAAGGGAGGGTTTCATAGCCCGCCGCCTGCCAATAGTTTGTGGAGAGATGTCGGCAAAAAGTTGGTAGTCAAAATTCTGAAATTTGAGTGAACTTTGATCCCGCGCAGCATCCATGAGCACTTCTTTTGTACAGTAAAAATGGAATTTTACAAGAACGTCCCATGGAAGACCATCTGCTCTCTTCTTCTGCAAGGCCTGGTGTATCCTGTCGAATTCCAATCTCTCAATTGGGATGGATGGGGCATACTCTTGGAAAAGGGCCGTAGCTGTGGATTGTAAATCAATGACAGATTCTGGGATACCCCTGATTCTAATGTTAGCTCTATGAGAGCGATTCTCCATGTCCTCAAGCTTGTGATGAAGAGTGAGGTTTTCATTTCTCAGGGCCTCTTATTCCGTTACAAAGGAGGACAGCTCAGAGTTGTGCGCCGACTGCTGTTGTTCAAGATCATTGACTCTTTGGCCCAGTTCTTTGATTTCCGACGAAAGGTTGGTGGAGATCTGAGATGTAATGTTTAGGGCCCAACGCTCAAGGGCTTTCTCAAGCATGGCCTCATACCTATCTAGCGGCGGCGGCTGTGGTTTAGAAGGCGAACCATGCAGAGAGTCGTCCATCCAGGACTCATCTTCTGGCAGAAGGTCGGAGGGGACTTGAAGGTCTCCCTGGGAGGGCGTAGACGCTTCCATCCTAGATGTAGGACGTGGGCAAAATTGATGCCGAGATTAGGTGGAGCCACGTAGCAAGGCCACGGAAAATGAGACCTGCAACACCTGGTTTTTCAGGTTTTGTTAATAGCTTGAATAGATGACCAAATCAAAGGGTGAAGGCGGACTTTAAAGGGAAGCCAAAGGAAGACCCAAACTCATCAAGGTACAAGTGGGAGCTTTTTTCCTTTAAGAGGGCTGAAGAACTAGGAGTGAGGCACTCTATAGTAAGCAATAACAGAGATCATGCAGAAGAGAGACTGATGGTACTTGCTGTGCTTTCTGGAGTCTGCGCTGCGGACTGCGGAGAGGTGACACCCCTTCATTGCTGGTGCGAGCTGCTAAAGAAGCCAGGTTTGTGGGAACAGAGGTATAGCTTGGGCTGCCAGGTAAAATAGTGGCCCGCATCATCCCTCATTTATGTCTTCCAAGAATTATGGGGCCATCCATATGATTAATCCCTTGGTATGGGGCAATGGGGTGCACACTACAGGAGTACGGGCCTCCACTTAGACTGTGCCTGCCCCCTTAAATAAACGGCTGCACCAGGGAGGTCACAAGCAACAGCAGGCAGATGCGGCTAGATTCAAGATGGCGGTGGCCGCTCTGCAGTGCCTGCTGCCCAGCACGATTTCGGGACCCCCTCGGATCCGCCCGAAAAATTGGTAAGTGGGGTTCTGGGGTATGCCCCAGCCAGCGGAGCCCAAAACCGCTAGTTGCTGCAGGCTGTGGGGGGCCGGGGAGCCAGGTACCAGCGGAACGCGGATCTAAGCTGTCATCCGCGCCCCGCACGCATGCGCACTTCTCTTTTATGAATTTCTTAATGCTTCTCTTAACTCCCTTGTCAGTGTTTTTCTTTATTTTATTAATGAATTAATACTTACCTTAACTTCCTTGTCATTGTTTTTCTTCCTTTTTTCAATATCTTAATGCTCACCTTAACTTCCTTTCCTCTTTACATTGTATATTTTTCTCCTTGTGCCTTCTATAGTAGTTATGGGCAGATGTGTATTTCTGAACACATTACTATGATTGTAAAGAACCATAAATGAGTGACATAAGAAATGTTGTAAATATCCTGTTGGGCAGGAAATCATATTGACGGGTCATCACCATCTAAAAGGTGGATGAAATACATGGGGCAGTTGTGGACTAGAGGGGAGCGTACTTGTGACCGGAGGGTGGCAGGTTTGAATCCTGGTCCTGGGACATGATTGAAGTGCTCCTGAGCAAGGCACCTAACCCCGCAAAAACATTTCCACACACATGAACTAAATACAAAATAACCTACATTCCATGCTGGAGGAAATGCAGACCAGCAATAGACAGAGGGAGGCAATGCTGGAGCAGTGGCAGATGTTCAATGCTACCCTTGCACAGATGGTGGCAATTCAACAGGCCGGACAACCGGCATACTTTGGGCAGCCACTATTCAAATTATTTTTTTTTTGTTTGTGCATGCAAAGGCTATTGTACATGAGAGTCACACTCATGGCAACATAAAAAAAACTATGAATGAATAGTTAATGATAACTAAAAACAACAATAAAATGCAAATTACATACTTTTTATTGACTTTGGACAAAGAAGGTTTTTTTTAAGGAAAAATAATTGAAAAAAAATGAAAAAGTCACACAAAAAAACAGACTGATAACAAACACATTAAATAAAGCGTAACTAAAATGAGAAAAAATAAGGTGCTCCCTGACAGACTGACCAGAGGCACTCTGGGTGTGACATACACATTTTCTGGTATTTCAACAATTGCTGTAGAGGGGGAGACATCCAGATAATTGGGCACCTACTACATGATGGTAAAGTTATGTAAAATCATGCATGCAACAATGATTTTTATGACTTTTGCTGGGTGGTACCGGAGAGCCCCCTCACCCATATGATCCAGACACCGGAAACGGCTCTTCAGCAAGCCAAATGTCCTTTCAACAACAGCCCGGGTCTTCAGATGTGCCCAATTGTAGACGTCATGTGGCTGCGTCTGAGACCACAGGATTGAAGTCATTAGCCATGGAAGCAGGGGTATCCCAAATCCCCTAAATAAAACAAAATATAACATTCAAAAAAATAAGAAGCATTTAAATTAATTATGTTTTTATCAGAGGGGAAGAAAATCATAGAGGAAAGCAGGGGACTCATAGACAATTACAATAGTTACACATGGAAATTCTAAGTAAAAATAAATATCAAACTTACCAAGTAGCCAACCGCCAGACAACTCGCCAGACTCAAAACTCCCATAGAGACTGGAATTCCGAAAAATATAGGCATCATGGGTGGAACCAGAAAAACCAGCCATAATGCTCAGAAACCTAAGGTCGGGACCAACAACACTTTGCACATTGATGGAATGTCCCATCTTACAGTTCCTGTAATTGCAAAATAAAGACCAAAAAAAAATTGACAACTACAACTACCTAAGAATTGATAAGATTCTTCTTTAAAATTGTTAAGGGGGGCTTATTATTTTATATTGAGTGGACAGAAGATTGCTTCCAAAAATAGAAGAGTAAAAATACAAGGTAGTTGTAATGTTAGATTTAGGTCTACATAAAAATAGGCAATGCAAGGCAACCTTACAATAAATGTGCCTATAAACATACAAATAGTAAGACATATTTTATATATATATATATATATATATATATATATATATATATATATAGTATATAAAGGAAGGATGGCAGGGGAAAAAAAAACAGTATAGATGCTCAGCAGCAGCTGGAGGCACCAGTGCTACGTGTGTACAGTAAAGATGAGCGAACTTCTGAAAAATTTGATTCGGCCGATTTGCCGAATTTTACCAGAAAATTTGTTTCGGCTCGAATTTATTCGTGATGCATCGTTATTAAAAAACGGCTATTTCTGGGCTTCCGAGAGCCTCCATAGGGTTGCAGAATGTTTTGCTTGGCTGTAACATGCATAGGATGCATGCTGGGTTAGTGAAATAATATTGTAAAGAAGTATGACATGCAGATCAGAGGCATTGTTATTAAATTCACTGTCGCAGAGCGGCACAATTACAGAGTCTTGAGATGGCATCAGCATGATGAGCCCATATATTGCCTGAAAAACACACCCTGAAATTGGCAGCAGCATAGGGAGCCCATATATTGCCTGAAAAACACACCCTGGAGTTGGCAGCAGCATTGGGAGCCCATATATTGCCTGAAAGAGACACTGGAGTTGGCAGCAGCATGAGGAACCCATATATTGCCTGAAAAACACGCTCAGGAGTTGGCAGCAGCATTAAGAGCCCATATATTGCCTGAAAAACACACCCAGGCGTTGGGAGCAGCATTAGGAACCCATATATTGCCTGAAAGACACACTCTGGACTTGGCAGCAGCATAGGGAGCCCATATATTGCCTTAAAGAGACACTGGAGTTGGCAGCAGCATTAAGAGCCCATATATTGCCTGAAAGACACACCCTGGAGTTGGCAGCAGCATAGGGAGCTCATATATTGCTTGAAAAACACACCCTGGAGTTGGCAGCAGCATAGGGAGCCATATATTGCCTGAAAAACACACCCTGGATTTGGCAGCAGCATTAGAAGCCCATATATTGCCTGAAAGACACACAGTGGAGTTGGCAGCAGCATAGGGAGCCCATATATTGCCTGAAAAACACATTAGAGTTGACAGCAGTATTAGGAGCTCACATATTGCTGGAAAAACACATTGGAGTTGGCAGCAGTATTAGGAGCTCATATATTGCCTAAAAAAACACATTGGAGTTGGCAGCAGTATTAGGAGCTCATATATTGCCTGAAAAACACATTGGAGTTGACAGCAGCATAGGGAGCCCATATATTGCCTGAAAAACACACCCTGGAGTTGGCAGCAGCATAGGGAGCCCATATATTGCCAGAAAAACACATTGGAGTTGACAGCAGTATTAGGAGCTCATATATTACCTGGAAAACACATTAGAGTTGGCAGCAGCATTAGGAGCCGGTACTCTTAAAAGCTAGTATTCGGGATGCCCCCCCCCCTGTGAAAGACAATGGGTGCTTTAAATTTGAAAACCAGACTTTTTTTTTACAAAAGGCAAAAGGTTAGTAGGCAGGTACTCTTAAAGTGAACCAACACCCAGGATTTTCACTATCCTGGGTTTTGGTCCACTTCTGCGGGCACCCCGATCGGGGGTGCCCCACTGCATGAAACCCCCCAGATAACCCTAAAAAACTCTCCTCACCCCGCTCATCCAATCAGAGCGCTCAGAGCCGCTGTGGTATGTACGGACAAGCGACGGACAACCACAGCGGCTCTGAGTATGCTGGAGGCCGCATCTCGCACTTCCCTCTAACAGGGAGCGCACCCACGCCGGCTGCGCACCCTGCTAGAGAGAAGCTCGAGATGTGGCCGCGGCCCGCACATGCTCCGTTGGAACGGGGATAAGGTAAAGTTTGTGGGCGGCCTGGGGGGTTTCACACAGCGAGGCATCCCGATTTCGGATGCCCCACGGGGAGGGACCTGATCGGCCCGGGAATCTTATAGATTCCCGGGGCCGATCAGCCTGGTTGTTGGTCCACTTCTAAAGATAAGTGGTAGCACCGACAATGGCCCCCGGTGAAAGGCACTGGGTGCTTTAAACTTGAAAACCAGACTTTTAAAAAAAAAAAAGGCAAAAGGTTAGTAGGCAGGTACTCTTAAAAAATAAGTGGTAGCACTGACAATGGCCCCGGGTGAAAGACAATTGGTGCTTTAAATTTGAAAACCAGACTTTTTTTTTACAAAAGGCAAAAGGTTAGTAGGCAGGTACTCTTAAAGTGAACCAACACCCAGGATTTTCACTATCCTGGGTTTTGGTCCACTTCTGCGGGCACCCCGATCGGGGGTGCCCCGCTGCATGAAACCCCCCAGATAACCCTAAAAAACTCTCCTCACCCCGCTCGTCCAATCAGAGCACTCAGACCCGCTGTGGTATGTACGGACAAGCGACGGACAACCACAGCGGCTCTGAGTATGCTGGAGGCTGCATCTCGCGCTTCCCTCTAACAGGGAGCGCACCCACGCCGGCTGCGCACCCTGCTAGAGAGAAGCTTGAGATGTGGCCGCGGCCCGCACATGCTCCGTTGGAACGGGGATAAGGTAAAGTTTGTGGGCGCCCTGGGGGGTTTCACACAGCGAGGCATCCCGATTTCGGATGCCCCACGGGGAGGGATCTGATCGGCCCGGGAATCTTATAGATTCCCGGGGACGATCAGCCTGGTTGTTGGTCCACTTCTAAAGATAAGTGGTAGCACTGACAATGGCCCCCGGTGAAAGGCACTGGGTGCTTTAAACTTGAAAACCAGACTTTTTTAAAAAAAAAAGGCAAAAGGTTAGTAGGCAGGTACTCTTAAAAAATAAGCGGTAGCACTGGAATGGCCCCGGGTGATAGGCAATGGGTGCTTTAAACTTGAAAACCAGACTTTTTAAAAAAAAAGGCAAAAGGTTAGTAGGCAGGTACTCTTAAAAAATAAGTGGTAGTACTGACAATGGCCCCGGGTGAAAGGCAATGGGTGCTTTAAACTTGAAAACCAGACTTTTTAAAAAAAAAGGCAAAAGGTTAGTAGGCAGGTACTCTTAAAAGATAAGTGGTAGCACTGACAATGGCCCCCAGTGAAAGACAATGGGTGCTTTTAACTTGAAAACCAGACTTTTAAAAAAAAAAGGGAAAAGGTAAGTCAGGCGGTACTCTTAAAAGAAACGTGCTAGCATTTGGGATGCCCCCCCTCGGCAAAAGGCAAAGTTTGCTTAAAAAGTGACTTTGTTTACAAAATGCAACCAGTTAGTAGACAGGTACTCTTGAAATATTTATGCTAGTGTTTGGGATGCCCCCTCTTCAAATACACAGGTTGGCTGCTTTTATAGTGGAAAAGTGACTTCCTTTACAAAATGCAACCAGTTAGTAGACAGCTACTCTTGAAATATTTATGCTAGTATTTGGGATGCCCCCCCCCCCCCCGCGGAGGGCAAGGTTTTCTTAAAAAGTGCCTTTCATTACAAAATGCAACCAGTTAGTAGACAGGTGCTCTGGAAATATTAATGCTAGCACGCTTTTTGAAGAATGGCACCAGGAAAAGCTAAATAGGCAGGTGTGTTATTAACACTAAATAGGCTTGAAAGCTAATGCAAACACTTTAAACTTTCCCTGTCTTTCTCTGTCACTGTCTTTCCCTGTCTTTCTCTGTCACTGTCACAGCCTCTCTCCTTTTCTATCTGTCCCCCGCTTCTTCTGTTCTTTGTTCTATCTATCTATCTCTTCCTCGTTGTATCTATCTATCTATCTATCTATCTATCTAGAGATGAGCGAACTTTTGAAAAATTCGATTCGACGAATTTTCGGACAAAAATCGCTTCGACCCGAATTTATTCACGACGAATCGCTATTAAAAACTGCTATTTCTGAGCCTCCTAGAGCCTCAATAGGGTTGTAAACCATTCTGCCTTGCTGTAACACGCACAGGATGCGTGCTCGGTTAGTTAAATAATACTTTGAATAAATATCACATGCAGATCAGAGGCATCGCTAATAGAATCACAGAGCGACACAATTGCAGAGAGTTGAAGTGGCATCACTATGAGGGGCAGGAGCCCAAACATTGCTTTAAAGAGACACTGGAGTTGGCAGCAGCAGGAGCCCAAAAATTGGATGAATCACACCCTGGAGTTGCAAGCAGCAGCAGGAGCCCAAACATTGGCTGAAAGAGACACTGGAGTTGGCAGCAGCAGGAGCCCAAAAATTGACTGACACACCCTGGAGTTTCAAGCAGCAGCAGCAGCAGCAGCAGCAGGAGCCCAAACATAGCTTGAAAGAGACACTGGAGTTGGCTGCAGGAGCCCAAAAATTGGATGAATCACACCCTGGAGTTGGCAGCAGCAGCAGCAGGAGCCCAAACATTACTTTAAAGAGACACTGGAGTTGGCTTCAGGAGCCCAAAAATTGGATGGAACACACTGGAGTTGGCAGCAGCAGCAGGAGCCCAAACATTACTTTAAAGAGACACTGGGGTTGGCAGCAGGAGCCCAAAGATTGGATGAATCACACCCTGGAGTTGGCAGCAGCAGCAGCAGGAGCCCAAACATAGCTTGAAAAAAGACACTGGAGTTGGCTGCAGGAGCCTAAAAATTGGATGAATCACACCCTGGAGTTGGCAGCAGCAGCAGGAGCCCAAACATTACTTTAAATAGACACTGGGGTTGGCTTCAGGAGCCCAAAAATTGGATGAATCACACCCTGGAGTTGGCAGCAGCAGCAGCAGGAGCCCAAACATTACTTTAAAGAGACACTGGGGTTGGCTTCAGGAGCCCAAAAATTGGATGAATCACACCCTGGAGTTGGCAGCAGCAGCAGCAGGAGCCCAAATATTACTTTAAAGAGACACTGGGGTTGGCTTCAGGAGCCCAAAAATTGGATGAATCACACCCTGGAGTTGGCAGCAGCAGCAGGAGCCCAAACATTAATTAAAGAGACACTGGGGTTGGCTTCAGGAGCCCAAAAATTGGATGAATCACACCCTGGAGTTGGCAGCAGGAGGAGCCCAAACATTACTTTAAAGAGACACTGGAGTTTGCTTCAGGAGCCCAAAAAATGGATGAATCACACCCTGGAGTTGGCAGCAGCAGCAGAAGCAGGAGCCCAAACATTACTTTAAAGAGACACTGGAGTTGGCAGCAGGAGCCCAAAGATTGGATGAATCACACCCTGGAGTTGGCAGCAGCAGCAGCAGGAGCCCAAACATTACTTTAAAGAGACACTGGAGTTGGCTTCAGGAGCCCAAAAATTGGATGGAACACACTGGAGTTTGCAGCAGCAGCAGCAGGAGCCCAAACATTACTTTAAAGAGACACTGGGGTTGGCAGCAGGAGCCCAAAGATTGGATGAATCACACCCTGGAGTTGGCAGCAGCAGCAGCAGGAGCCCAAACATAGCTTGAAAAAAGACACTGGAGTTGGCTGCAGGAGCCCAAAAATTGGATGAATCACACCCTGGAGTTGGCAGCAGCAGGAGCCCAAACATTACTTTAAATAGACACTGGGGTTGGCTTCAGGAGCCCAAAAATTGGATGAATCACACCCTGGAGTTGGCAGCAGCAGCAGCAGGAGCCCAGACATTACTTTAAAGAGACACTGGGGTTGGCTTCAGGAGCCCAAAAATTGGATGAATCACACCCTGGAGTTGGCAGCAGCAGCAGCAGGAGCCCAAATATTACTTTAAAGAGACACTGGGGTTGGCTTCAGGAGCCCAAAAATTGGATGAATCACACCCTGGAGTTGGCAGCAGCCCAAACATTAATTAAAGAGACACTGGGGTTGGCTTCAGGAGCCCAAAAATTGGATGAATCACACCCTGGAGTTGGCAGCAGCAGGAGCCCAAACATTACTTTAAAGAGACACTGGAGTTTGCTTCAGGAGCCCAAAAAATGGATGAATCACACCCTGGAGTTGGCAGCAGCAGCAGAAGCAGGACCCCAAACATTACTTTAAAGAGACACTGGAGTTGGCAGCAGGAGCCCAAAGATTGGATGAATCACACCCTGGAGTTGGCAGCAGCAGCAGGAGCCCAAACATTACTTTAAAGAGACACTGGGGTTGGCTTCAGGAGCCCAAAAATTGGATGATTCACACCCTGGAGTTGGCAGCAGCAGCAGCAGGAGCCAAAACATTACTTTAAAGAGACCCTGGGGTTGGCTTCAGGAGCCCAAAAATTGGATGAATCACACCCTGGAGTTGGCAGCAGCAGGAGCCCAAATATTACTTTAAAGAGACACTGGGGTTGGCTTCAGGAGCCCAAAAATTGGATGATTCACACCCTGGAGTTGGCAGCAGCAGCAGGAGCCCAAACATTACTTTAAAGAGACACTGGGGTTGGCTTCAGGAGCTCAAAAATTGGATGAATCACACCCTGGAGTTGGCAGCAGCAGCAGCAGGAGCCCAAACATTACTTTAAAGAGACACTGGGGTTGGCAGCAGGAGCCCAAAGATTGGATGAATCACACCCTGGAGTTGGCAGCAGCAGCAGCAGGAGCCCAGACATAGCTTGAAAAAAGACACTGGAGTTGGCTGCAGGAGCCCAAAAATTGGATGAATCACACCCTGGAGTTGGCAGCAGCAGCAGCAGGAGCCCAAACATTACTTTAAATAGACACTGGGGTTTGCTTCAGGAGCCCAAAAAATGGATGAATCACACACTGGAGTTGGCAGCAGCAGCAGAAGCAGGAGCCCAAACATTACTTTAAAGAGACACTGGAGTTGGCAGCAGGAGCCCAAAGATTGGATGAATCACACCCTGGAGTTGGCAGCAGCAGCAGGAGCCCAAACATTACTTTAAAGAGACACTGGGGTTGGCTTCAGGAGCCCAAAAATTGGATGATTCACACCCTGGAGTTGGCAGCAGCAGCAGCAGGAGCCAAAACATTACTTTAAAGAGACCCTGGGGTTGGCTTCAGGAGCCCAAAAATTGGATGAATCACACCCTGGAGTTGGCAGCAGCAGGAGCCCAAATATAACTTTAAAGAGACACTGGGGTTGGCTTCAGGAGCCCAAAAATTGGATGATTCACACCCTGGAGTTGGCAGCAGCAGCAGCAGCAGGAGCCCAAACATTACTTTAAAGAGACACTGGGGTTGGCTTCAGGAGCCCAAAAATTGGATGATTCACACCCTGGAGTTGGCAGCAGCAGCAGCAGGAGCCAAAACATTACTTTAAAGAGACCCTGGGGTTGGCTTCAGGAGCCCAAAAATTGGATGAATCACACCCTGGAGTTGGCAGCAGCAGCAGCAGGAGCCCAAACATTACTTTAAAGAGACACTGGAGTTGGCTTCAGGAGCCCAAAAATTGGATGATTCACACCCTGGAGTTGGCATCAGCAGGAGCCCAAAAATTGGCCTAAAGACATAAATATGTTTTGCACCATTTGGAAAGTGTAAAACGTGGCACCATGCTGAATCTAGTCGCATGCATCAGGCATTGGTGGGTGGAAATCCTGGCTGATCCATCCCTGATTCATTTTGACAAAGGTGAGTCTCTCCACATTTTTAGTTGACAGACGAGTTCTCCTCGCCGTAACTATGACCCCCGCCGCACTAAACACCCGCTCAGATGGCACGCTACTTGCCGGGCAGGACAGCTTTTCAAGGGAAAACTCTGCTAGTTGCGGCCACAAATCAAGTTTGGCTGCCCAGAAGTCCAGCGGATCCTCAAGGTGTGTTGGCATGGTCATGTCAAAGTATGACATGACCTGCTGGTTCAGGTCCTGCTCCAGGTCTTCCTGCTGCTCATGAGTAGCCTCACTATGCGGGTGTAGAAAGCTACTCATTAGCGACTGAAGACTGAGGCTGCTGCTGATGGAGCTGCTGCTGCTGCTCCTGCCAACCCCCCCAGCGGCCATGGCAGTGGAAGGTGAGCGCAGAGGTCCCCTCGAGTCAGACCTGCGAGAGTATGGACCATGGCGCAGATAGGCATCGGCCAACTGCCTACGTAGAATGTCTTTGTAGTAGTTTAGTTTGTCCTCCCTCTCGGTGGGTTTAAAAAATGCCCCCATTTTGTGCCGGAAGCGAGGGTCCAATAAGGTGGACAGCCAGAAGTCATCCCGCCGACAGATGGAAACAATTCTGGGGTCACTACGCAAGCACGTGAGCATGCTTCCTGCCATTTGCGCAAGTGACTCGGATGGACTATCTGTCTCCATCTCCACTGCATACTGCCACGGTGTGCCCAGGTCCTCTGTCTCGCCTTCCTCAAAAACCTCTAGCTCCTCTGGCTGCTCCTGCTCCTCCTCTCCTGTCCGCTGACTAGATAAACCAGCCATTTCGCCAAGCCTAAACAGTGTTTCGCTGGACAACTCCTCCTCCTCCAGTTCAGCTCCAACGGGGTTCATGTGGCCGTAAGATGTAAACGCCATGTCTCCAGTGCCCTGACCAGCCATGGTTTCCAACATGTGCTGTAGTACATGAAGCAGTGGAATCACGTCGTTCATCCCGTAATCCTGCCGACTGACAAATAAAGTGGCTTCCTCAAAGGGCCTGAGCAAACGGCAGGTGTCACGTATGAGCTGCCACTGGTTGACATTGAAGTTACACAGGGGAGTCCCCCTATCTGCTTGGATGATCAGGAAATCCGTGATGGCTTTTCTCTGTTCATATAAATGGTCCAACCTGTGAAGGGTGGAATTCCAACGGGTGGAAACATCGCAAATCAGACTATGTTGGGGGATACCATTCTGACGCTGTAGCTCAAGAAGGGTGTGTTTGGCGGTGTATGAGTGGCTGAAGTGCATGCAAAGTTTCCTTGAAGTTGTTAGGATGTCTTGCAGATGGGGGGAACACTTCAGAATCCGCTTGACAACCAGATTGAAGACGTGAGCCATGCAGGGGGCATGGGTCAGGCTTCCTTGGTGCAGCGCAGACAAAATGTTCTTCCCATTGTCGGTAACCATGATTCCCATTTTAAGTTTTCTTGGAGTAAGCCATGTTTGGATTTCCTGATGAATGCATTTAAGCAGTTCCTCCCCTGTGTGACTCCGTTCGCCAAGACAAACCATGTGAAGCACTGCGTGACACCTCCGTGCCCTGCACACATGGTAGACTGGAGGGGCACTGAGACTTGAGCCTACAGTGGAGGGTGAGGAGATGGCGGAGGATGAGGAGGCCGAGTCGCACGGTGTCACAGGCCCAACGGACAGGGAGCGCGGAGGCCGAATCGGCGTGACCTGTCCAAGTTGCTGCTGCAAAGGGACCACATTCACCCAGTGGGCCGTAAACGACATGTACTGTCCCTGACCATAGTTACAGCAGACGTCGGCGCTGCCATGCACTTTGCTACACACCGACAGGCTCAAGGACTGGCCCACCTTCTGTTCAACAAAAGTGTGCAGCGCTGGTACTGCCTTCTTGGCAAAGAAATGACGGCTTGGGACTCTCCACCTCGGCTCGGCACAAGCCATCAGTTCTCTGAAAGGTGCAGAGTCCACCACCTGAAAAGGGAGCGACTGCAGCACCAGCAACTTGGACAGGAGCACATTCAGCTTCTGCGCCGTAGGATGAGTGGGCGCATACTGCTGTCTCTTGGACATGGCTTCGCTGATGGATTGCTGGCGGGATGCATGACTTGGAGGAGGAGGAGGAGCAGGAGCCACAGAGGATGGGTATGACGCACAGCTGCCTTCGGCTGAGGTGCTGGAGCCTTGGCTGGCAGAAATTGGGAGCGGCGTGCCACTCGGTGAGGAAGCAGTCTGGCCCACCTCTCCGGAGCCTAGGTTCTCCCAGGCCGCTTTATGGTGACACTGCATATGTTGACGCAGGGCCGTGGTGCCAACATTTGGACCCTGGCCACGCTTCACCTTCTGCCTACATATCTTGCATGTGGCCATGTTACTCTCCTGCGGATGCTTCAGGAAAAACTGCCACACTACCGAGTAGCTACTTTTCCCACCCCCTGGCCTCACTGATTCACTGCTGCTGTTGCCAACTCCAGGAACCCCTGCCCCACTACCTCCCGATAAGGTAGCCTGCCGCGCAGCAGGTGCTCTACCCCAGCCCCGTTTGGCTCCAGGCTTTACAATTGTGCCCCCATGCTGCCTGCCAACCATGCGGCTAACACCTTGCTGCCTGAGCTGCTGACTCCAGGGCAACCTGCGCCCCTCTTCTCTTGATGATGACGATGAAGCCCCTTCATCACCTGGCTCCCAAGTGCGATCGGCTTCATCGTCATCATCATTATCACCGAGTTGTGGCTGTACGTCACTGATGTTCGTGGATTCGTCAACAGTGTCTGGCGCAGGAGCTGGAACGCTCGCAGCACCCATGACACTGTCCACATCACTATTTGTCTGCCTAGCTAAAGAAGCCACCTCCATTTCTTGGCTGGGCAGTAGCTGCTGACTGTCCTCTATCTGATCGTCCTCCTCACTAAAGAGTGGAGCTAAACCCAAAGCATAGGATACGTCGCTGGGGGAGGGAACGGCGTAGGACAGAGGCAATGGGAGGACAGGGACTGCTCTCGGGGCATAGGAACCTACCCACCCTAGACTGGGGGTCTGAGACGTAAGTTGTGATGATGTTGTTGATGAGCGCGTCAACCAATCTACCACGGCAGATGCGTTACTGATGGAGACCCGACCGCTAGCAGATACTGGCAGATTAGGTCTCTCAGCGTGACTCCTGCTGCTACTGGCCCCCAGTCTGCTGCGACCTCTGCCTGCGGAATTTTGGCCTCTGCCACTCCTCTTTTCACTTCCAGGCACTTGTCTGCCCGACATAGTCTAACTGGCGTGGTAGTAGGTGATATTTTAAGAACCCCCAGGCAGCGGTGGGTCTATATGAAACAGAATATAATGCACACCAAAAGTGAGCAGTAACACTCAGCCTCCAACAGGCCTGCTTAGTGTAATTAAGAGAGCTGCTTAGTGTAAATAAAGAGGGGTATGGTATGTTACAGAATGGGATGCCCCAACAGCAGAGCACCTGGGAGCAGTAGTACTATGCACAGCAAAAGTGTGTTTATCAGGCCAAATTTCTATTAGAATAAGTGCAAAGGGTTATAGTAGTAAATAGAGGCTGGTGTAGTCACAGAATGGGATGCCCCAACAGGAGTGCACCTGTGAGCAGTAGTACTATGCACAGCAAAAGTGTGTTTATCAGGCCAAATTTCTATTAGAATAAGTGCAAAGGGTTATAGTAGTAAATAGAGGCTGGTGTAGTCACAGAATGGGATGCCCCAACAGCCAGCAGTGCACCTGTGAGCAGTAGTACTATGCACAGCAAAAGTGTGTTTATCAGGCCAAATTTCTATTAGAATAAGTGCCAAGGGTTATAGTAGTAAATAGAGGCTGGTGTTGTCACAGAATGGGATGCCCCAACAGGAGTGCACCTGTGAGCAGTAGTACTATGCACAGCAAAAGTGTCTTTATCATGCCAAATTTCTATTAGAATAAGTGCAAAGGGTTATAGTAGTAAATAGAGGCTTGTGTAGTCACAGAATGGGATGCCCCAACAGCCAGCAGTGCACCTGTGAGCAGTAGTACTATGCACAGCAAAAGTGTGTTTATCAGGCAAAATTTCTATTAGAATAAGTGCAAAGGGTTATAGTAGTAAATAGAGGCTGGTGTAGTCACAGAATGGGATGCCCCAACAGCCAGCAGTGCACCTGTGAGCAGTAGTACTATGCACAGCAAAAGTGTGTTTATCAGGCTAAATTTCTATTAGAATAAGTGCAAAGGGTTATAGTAGTAAATAGAGGCTTGTGTAGTCACAGAATGGGATGCCCCAACAGGAGTGCACATGTGAGCAGTAGTACTATGCACAGCAAAAGTGTGTTTATCAGGCCAAATTTCTATTAGGATAAGTGCAAAGGGTTATAGTAGTAAATAGAGGCTTGTGTAGTCACAGAATGGGATGCCCCAACTGGAGTGCACCTGGGAGCAGTACTACTATGCACAGCAAAAGTGTGTTTATCAGGCCAAATTTCTATTAGAATAGGTGCCAAGGGTTATAGTAGTAAATAGAGGCTGGTGTAGTCACAGAATGGGATGCCCCAACAGCCAGCAGTGCACCTGTGAGCAGTAGTACTATGCACAGCAAAAGTGTGTTTATCAGGCCAAATTTCTATTAGAATAAGTGCAAAGGGTTATAGTAGTAAATAGTGGCTGGTGTAGTCACAGAATGGGATGCCCCAACAGCCAGCAGTGCACCTGTGAGCAGTAGTACTATGCACAGCAAAAGTGTGTTTATCAGGCCAAATTTCTATTAGAATAAGTGCAAAGGGTTATAGTAGTAAATAGAGGCTGGTGTAGTCACAGAATGGGATGCCCCAACAGGAGTGCACCTGTGAGCAGTAGTACTATGCACAGCAAAAGTGTGTTTATCAGGCCAAATTTCTATTAGAATAAGTGCAAAGGGTTATAGTAGTAAATAGAGGCTGGTGTAGTCACAGAATGGGATGCCCCAACAGGCAGGAGTGCACCTGTGAGCAGTAGTACTATGCACAGCAAAAATGTCTTTATCATGCCAAATTTCTATTAGAATAAGTGCAAAGGGTTATAGTAGTAAATAGAGGCTGGTGTAGTCACAGAATGGGATGCCCCAACAGGCAGGAGTGCACCTGTGAGCAGTAGTACTATGCACAGCAAAAGTGTCTTTATCATGCCAAATTTCTATTAGAATAAGTGCAAAGGGTTATAGTAGTAAATAGAGGCTTGTGTAGTCACAGAATGGGATGCCCCAACAGCCAGCAGTGCACCTGTGAGCAGTAGTACTATGCACAGCAAAAGTGTGTTTATCAGGCCAAATTTCTATTAGAATAAGTGCAAAGGGTTATAGTAGTAAATAGAGGCTGGTGTAGTCACAGAATGGGATGCCCCAACAGCCAGCAGTGCACCTGTGAGCAGTAGTACTATGCACAGCAAAAGTGTGTTTATCAGGCTAAATTTCTATTAGAATAAGTGCAAAGGGTTATAGTAGTAAATAGAGGCTTGTGTAGTCACAGAATGGGATGCCCCAACAGGAGTGCACATGTGAGCAGTAGTACTATGCACAGCAAAATTGTGTTTATCAGGCCAAATTTCTATTAGAATAAGTGCAAAGTGTTATAGTAGTAAATAAAGGCTTGTGTAGTCACAGAATGGGATGCCCCAACTGGAGTGCACCTGGGAGCAGTACTACTATGCACAGCAAAAGTGTCTTTATCAGGCCAAATTACTTTTAGAATAAGTGCAAAGGGTTATAGTAGTAAATAGAGGCTGGTGTAGTCACAGAATGGGATGCCCCAACCGGAGTGCACCTGGGAGCAGTACTACTATGCACAGCAAAAGTGTGTTTATCAGGCCAAATTTCTATTGGAATAAGTGCCAAGGGTTATAGTAGTAAATAGAGGCTGGTGTAGTCACAGAATGGGATGCCCCAACAGCCAGCAGTGCACCTGTGAGCAGTAGTACTATGCACAGCAAAAGTGTGTTTATCAGGCCAAATTTCTATTAGAATAAGTGCAAAGGGTTATAGTAGTAAATAGAGGCTGGTGTAGTCACAGAATGGGATGCCCCAACAGCCAGCAGTGCACCTGTGAGCAGTAGTACTATGCACAGCAAAATTGTGTTTATCAGGCCAAATTTCTGTTAGAATAAGTGCAAAGGGTTATAGTAGTAAATAGAGGCTGGTGTAGTCACAGAATGGGATGCCCCAACAGCCAGCAGTGCACCTGTGAGCAGTAGTACTATGCACAGCAAAAGTGTGTTTATCAGGCCAAATTTCTATTAGAATAAGTGCAAAGGGTTATAGTAGTAAATAGAGGCTGGTGTAGTCACAGAATGGGATGCCCCAACAGCCAGCAGTGCACCTGTGAGCAGTAGTACTATGCACAGCAAAATTGTGTTTATCAGGCCAAATTTCTATTAGAATAAGTGCAAAGGGTTATAGTAGTAAATAGAGGCTGGTGTAGTCACAGAATGGGATGCCCCAACAGCCAGCAGTGCACCTGTGAGCAGTAGTACTATGCACAGCAAAAGTGTGTTTATCAGGCCAAATTTTTATTAGAATGAGTGCAAAGGGTTATAGTAGTAAATAGAGGCTGGTGTAGTCACAGAATGGGATGCCCCAACAGCCAGCAGTGCACCTGTGAGCAGTAGTACTATGCACAGCAAAAGTGTGTTTATCAGGCAAAATTTCTATTAGAATAAGTGCAAAGGGTTATAGCAGTAAATAGAGGCTGGTGTAGTCACATAATGGGATGCCCCAACAGCCAGCAGTGCACCTGTGAGCAGTAGTACTATGCACAGCAAAAGTGTGTTTATCAGGCCACATTTCTATTAGAATAAGTGCAAAGGGTTATAGTAGTAAATAGAGGCTTGTGTAGTTACAGAATGGGATGCCCCAACAGCCAGCAGTGCACCTGTGAGCAGTAGTACTATGCACAGCAAAAGTGTATTTATCAGGCCAAATTTCTATTAGAATAAGTGCCAAGGGTTATAGTAGTAAATAGAGGCTGGTGTAGTCACAGAATGGGATGCCCCAACAGCCAGCAGTGCACCTGTGAGCAGTAGTACTATGCACAGCAAAAGTGTGTTTATCAGGCCAAATTTCTATTAGAATAAGTGCAAAGGTTTATAGTAGTAAATAGAGGCTTGTGTAGTCACAGAAGGGGATGCCCCAACAGGAGTGCACCTGTGAGCAGTAGTACTATGCACAGCAGAAGTGTCTTTATCAGGCCAAATTTCTATTAGAATAAGTGCAAAGGGTTATAGTAGTAAATAGAGGCTGGTGTAGTCACAGAATGGGATGCCCCAACAGCCAGCAGTGCACCTGTGAGCAGTAGTACTATGCACAGCAAAAGTGTGTTTATCAGGCCAAATTTCTATTAGAATAAGTGCAAAGGGTTATAGTAGTAAATAGAGGCTGGTGTAGTCTCAGAATGGGATGCCCCAACAGCCAGCAGTGCACCTGTGAGCAGTAGTACTATGCACAGCAAAAGTGTGTTTATCAGGCCAAATTTCTATTAGAATAAGTGCAAAGGTTTATAGTAGTAAATAGAGGCTTGTGTAGTCACAGAATGGGATGCCCCAACAGGAGTGCACCTGTGAGCAGTAGTACTATGCACAGCAAAAGTGTCTTTATCAGGCCAAATTTCTATTAGAATAAGTGCAAAGGGTTATAGTAGTAAATAGAGGCTGGTGTAGTCACAGAATGGGATGCCCCAACAGCCAGCAGTGCACCTGTGAGCAGTAGTACTATGCACAGCAAAAGTGTGTTTATCAGGCCAAATTTCTATTAGAATAAGTGCAAAGGGTTATAGTAGTAAATAGAGGCTGGTGTAGTCACAGAATGGGATGCCCCAACAGCCAGCAGTGCACCTGTGAGCAGTAGTACTATGCACAGCAAAATTGTGTTTATCAGGCCAAATTTCTATTAGAATAAGTGCAAAGGGTTATAGTAGTAAATAGAGGCTGGTGTAGTCACAGAATGGGATGCCTCAACAGCCAGCAGTGCACCTGTGAGCAGTAGTACTATGCACAGCAAAAGTGTGTTTATCAGGCCAAATTTCTATTAGAATGAGTGCAAAGGATAGAGGCTGGTGTAGTCACAGAATGGGATGCCCCAACAGCCAGCAGTGCACCTGTGAGCAGTAGTACTATGCACAGCAAAAGTGTGTTTATCAGGCCAAATTTCTATTAGAATAAGTGCAAAGGGTTATAGTAGTAAATAGAGGCTGGTGTAGTCACAGAATGGGATGCCCCAACAGCCAGCAGTGCACCTGTGAGCAGTAGTACTATGCACAGCAAAAGTGTGTTTATCAGGCCAAATTTCTATTAGAATAAGTGCAAAGGGTTATAGTAGTAAATAGAGGCTGGTGTAGTCACAGAATGGGATGCCCCAACAGCTAGCAGTGCACCTGTGAGCAGTAGTACTATGCACAGCAAAAGTGTGTTTATCAGGCCAAATTTCTATTAGAATAAGTGCAAAGGGTTATAGTAGTAAATAGAGGCTGGTGTAGTCACAGAATGGGATGCCCCAACAGCCAGCAGTGCACCTGTGAGCAGTAGTACTATGCACAGCAAAAGTGTGTTTATCAGGCCAAATTTCTATTAGAATAAGTGCAAAGGGTTATAGTAGTAAATAGTGGCTGGTGTAGTCACAGAATGGGATGTCCCAACAGCCAGCAGTGCACCTGTGAGCAGTTGTACTATGCACAGCAAAAGTGTGTTTATCAGGCCAAATTTCTATTAGAATAAGTGCAAAGGGTTATAGTAGTAAATAGAGGCTGGTGTAGTCACAGAATGGAATGCCCCAACAGCCAGCAGTGCACCTGTGAGCAGTAGTACTATGCACAGCAAAAGTGTGTTTATCAGGCCAAATTTCTATTAGAATAAGTGCAAAGGGTTATAGTAGTAAATAGAGGCTTGTGTAGTCACAGAATGGGATGCCCCAACAGGAGTGCACCTGTGAGCAGTAGTACTATGCACAGCAAAAGTGTCTGTATCAGGCCACATTTTATTAGAATAAGTGCAAAGGGTTATAGTAGTAAATAGAGGCTGGTGTAGTCACAGAATGGGATGCCCCAACAGCCAGCAGTGCACCTGTGAGCAGTAGTACTATGCAGAGCAAAAGTGTGTTTATCAGGCCAAATTTCTATTAGAATAAGTGCAAAGGGTTATAGTAGTAAATAGAGGCTGGTGTAGTCACAGAATGGGATGCCCCAACAGCTAGCAGTGCACCTGTGAGCAGTAGTACTATGCACAGCAAAAGTGTGTTTATCAGGCCAAATTTCTATTAGAATAAGTGCAAAGGGTTATAGCAGTAAATAGAGGCTGGTGTAGTCACAGAATGGGATGCCCCAACAGGAGTGCACCTGTGAGCAGTAGTACTATGCACAACAAAAGTGTGTTTATCAGGCCAAATTTCTATTAGAATAAGTGCAAAGGGTTATAGTAGTAAATAGAGGCTTGTGTAGTCACAGAATGGGATGCCCCAACAGCCAGCAGTGCACCTGTGAGCAGTAGTACTATGCACAGCAAAAGTGTGTTTATCAGGCCAAATTCCTATTAGAATAAGTGCAAAGAGTTATAGTAGTAAATAGAGGCTGGTGTAGTCACAGAATGGGATGCCCCAACAGCCAGCAGTGCACCTGTGAGCAGTAGTACTATGCACAGCAAAAGTGTGTTTATCAGGCCAAATTTCTATTAGAATAAGTGCAAAGGGTTATAGTAGTAAATAGAGGCTGGTGTAGTCACAGAATGGGATGCCCCAACAGCCAACAGTGCACCTGTGAGCAGTAGTACTATGCACAGCAAAAGTGTGTTTATCAGGCCAAATTTCTATTAGAATAAGTGCAAAGGGTTATAGTAGTAAATAGAGGCTGGTGTAGTCACAGAATGGGATGCCCCAACCGGAGTGCACCTGGGAGCAGTAGTACTATGCACAGCAAAAGTGTCTTTATCAGGCCAAATTACTTTTAGAATAAGTGCAAAGGGTTATAGTAAATAGAGGCTGGTGTAGTCACAGAATGGGATGCCTCACAGCAGACTTGAGATCAGTTCAGTATATATGCACAGTAAGTGTATAAGCAGCCTGAAAACGCTAACAAAGCCAGTCAGCCAGCCAGTAACACTCAGGCTGGATGAAAAAAAAAAAAAATCTCCCTGTGACTGCCTCCGATTTTTCCTTAACTTTACCTGCTTCTTGCTGACTTTCTGCCTGTCTCCTGCCTGTCTCCTGCCTGTCTCCTGCCTGTCTCCTGCCTGTCCCTGTCTGTCCCTGGCTCTCTGTCTCTCCCTCACTACAGCAGCGTCCTGTCTCTCACGAATGCATTAGAGAAATGAGGAAAAGCAAGATGTCCGCCGCCTTAAATAGCGCTGTGATGTCACCGGGCTTGCTGGCTGCTGATAGGCTGCATGTGACTGCCCCAGCTTGCACTGGTGCGGGGTAGATGTCTGGACATGTCCCGTCCGCCATCTTAGAATGCCTGTAATGTAAATTAATGGATGTTAAAGGAAAACTTCGAGCGATCGAAGCACGGGGAAATTCGGATTCGATCCGAATCGAATTTTTCATGAAATTCGGATCGAATCCGGGTTCGTCCGGATCGATTCGCTCATCCCTATATCTATCTATCCCTCGCACTCTCCCTGCCTGATCTGCTCTGGCCGCAATACAGTGTCAGAATGACCTTCCGCAAAATGGCCGCCGTTTATATGGGGCTGTGACATCATCGTAAGCCTGTCTGCTGATAGGTAGCATGTGACGCCTACCCAGGATTCCTTGCCCCATGGGACATGTCCTGACATGTGGATCCACCATTTCAGATGGGCTGGATAGCAGTAAATGGAGTTTTAAGGAAGCGATTCGAGTGTTCGGCGGAATCGTAACGAAACAAATTTTCTCCTGAAATTCATAACGAATTCGGGTTCGTCAGAATCAATTCGCTCATCTCTATGTACAGTCCATCGCACCCATGAAGTTAGGCATATCGGCGATGTCATTAAATTCCAACTTCAATGCATTCCAGGCTACCACGTTGTCAGGGAAGCATATGTATTTTTTAAACATGGTAGCCATGCCATCCATGTCCACAGAGTGGCCCCCAGCCTCTGAAAAGAGCCATTCGCAAGAAATTGAAGGCAGCCAACCAATTTGATAATGCCTACAATTGCATGCCCCTTGCTTGTGGTGGGAGGCAACCATGGCTGCCACTCACTATACAGTTTCTGAAGGGAAACACGGTTCAGTCGGGTGTGCTCGAATAGCTCAACGTCATGCATGCGACCAATATTCAAACATGCGCAATGCAACCTCAAATCTAACATACAGATGCATAGAATACCATGTAGGAGCAGGCACTCATATTCCTCCACATAGTCCGCCTCCATAACAACGCAACTCACACCACGACGGCACACTTTCACCCGTAAGTTGGGTGTAAAAACATTCATTTTATTGGTCGTGTTGTGTGCAAGCCCATACCAATAACGTATTATTCACGTAAACATGAATTCGTTTTTAAAAAAATACGATCAACGAAAACGCTTACTCGTGCTAATGAAATCGCACATACTCAACAAAAAAGACACGATAATCCCAAAAATACCTTAAAATTCTCTTAAAAAAATAAACAAACACATGTTTTATTCATGTGAAAGTTCTGGTAAAAGAGGCTGTGAATCAAGGCCATAGTTTTGTAATAAAATGCTAATGTTTACTTGTTTAGTGAAGTGCTTTGAGAAATAAATGTTCGTGTCTTAGAATGCCTTGAAAAAGCCTGCCTAAAGCAGCTCAAGAACCTTTTTTTGAAAAGCAAAAGCTTTCATAAGTTACCGTAAAATGGTGTTGTTTAACAAGCAATTATTATCCATAATGTGAAATATTTATGTGTGGTCTTTTACCAGCAATCAGGCATAAGTTAAATGAGATTAGCCCACTCCTGTGGTACAAAGAGAAAAATGTGTTTATTGAAATGCAATACTATTGTGCTTCTTGTACTAACTTATCCTTTATAGTTGGCATATCTGTGTGTACAGGGACAGATAAAGGTTGATGCAGAGCCTCCCCTATATTTTCTTGCTTTTGTCTCTCTGTGTGAGCTTTACACATGGCTTTCGTTGAGTGCAGCGCTCGCATGACTAAGAGCCTCCCTAGAGGAGCATCGTAACAATCCCATAGCTGCGTAAGTCTTCGAGAGCGGTGTGAAGATGCCTCTAGTGTCCATTTCACAGACGACGCTCTTGTATTGGTTGAAGTGAAACTCTCGTCTCTTTTTCGTTTTCATGCATTTTTTAATGTACCTTGCCACGAAATGTGTGAGTCTCCAACGAGATCATTCTCATTCCCATCGAGAAAGTCCTGTTAGTAGCTAAAGCTTTGGGCCCTATCGCACACATTTATTCTTGGTTTTGTAATTTATACGCAGTGGCTTGTTTTTTTGTCGGCTTGTACGCATCCACAAAGTTTTTTTTTATTTTTATTTTTTTTTAAATGTTTCTCATCCCCTGCCCATAGCCCATAACTTACTGATTGGTGTGCCAACTCTATTCTCACTTATCATTGCATGTTTGCCTTGCATTCTTCTATAATCTTAATGCTTACCTTAACCCCATGAAAAACACCTTCTTCTATTCTTCTCTTCTTCTATGATCTTAATTCTTAGCTTAACCCCATGAAACATCTTCTTCTATTCTTCTCTTCTTCTATTACCTTAATGCTTATCTTAATCCCATGAAACATCGTCTTCTTTTCTTCTATGATCTAAATGCTTACCTTAACCCCATGATTCACCTTCTTTTATTCTTCTCTTCTTCTACCGTCTTAATACTTACCTTAACCCCATGAAACATCTTCTTCTATTCTTCTCTTCTTCTATGACCTTAATGCTTACCTTAACCCCATTAAACATCTTTTACTATTCTTCTTTCTTGCTTGTTACACAATCTCCACATTATTGTGATAATTTTTGTAAAGAAATAAAAGCCACAACGTATTTTTTTTAATATATAAAATTTGTTTAATATAAAAACATAAAAGAATATTAAAATTTCCAATCATACAAATATTAAAATCCTTATAAAATGTAAAACTATATACAAAAGATGGTGGCAGGTCCCCATAGATGTATTGCTGTTGGCTCCCTATGGCTGCCGCAGTTTCTGCTATATCCCCCACCAGACCATGCACAGCATCTTCCAATTCTTAGATGCTACTGTGTCAGTTGTGTGTGTACTGGAAAGGAAAAATATTTACATTTAGATAGTATACACTCTGCTTCCTGACAACCTGTTGAAGAAGCCATGTTATTAAATAATCACTTCTCTTTACACTTACTGGGCTGCCGGGGGGGGGGGGGGGGCGGGGGGCAGGGCGTGGGAGCCACTCTCCTTACAGGGACCTGCCACACATCTGCCTCAGAGTCTGTATAAGAAAACAAAAGAAATCTTTAGTAAATCTGATTCATGTGTTTAGAGGCTTCTCTTTTCTGTGTTTGACATCCCCCACCTTCATCTTCTGCTTGTGGTGGTCTTTCATCTGCTACTCCATCCCCTCGGTCCTCACCCCCAGCCACATCTAGAATGTAGATGTACACAATTATACATTACACCACATATTTGTGTGTTTGTATACGTTTGATTCCTGAGTATGTGTGTTTGTGTGTGATGTTTATACCTGAGTCCTCCTGTGGCTTGGCCTCCTCTTCAGACTCCCAGCCTGAAATTTCTTCTTCCTCCTGCAGAGGAGCCAGAGGTCATTGGCACTTCTATGGCACCACCTTCACCTTCCCCAGACTTGTCACCTCTGGGTGGTACACACTCTAGTGCGGTATTCTGACACTATTAAAGAAAAGAATTGTTATAAACACAGCCTTGCCTAATATTATTGAAGTAGGCAATGTATATGCCAAGCTTGTCACTTACTTGGAAAGTTCCTTTTTAAAAATTCCTCCGTTTCAAGTCCGACCACTGCTGCATTATCTGGGTGAAGGTGGTGTCCGTCTCCTCCTCCAGTACCGCCACAACGTCCATTGCCAACAACCTCTTCGTGTAAATGTCGGGCTGGAAGTCGTATTTATAAGTCAACATCATCTACAAACCAAAAAAATATATATAGGGATTATAAAACTTCATTGAATAATAAGTCTAGCAGATTATACCACAAAAGCACTTTACGCATTAAACAACTTCTACAGCCTTTTTTATCTGATGTTACTGTGTGGTCTGGTTAGTACCTGGGATGCCCCCAGGTATGGTGATTATACACCCAGCTAGGCCCCAATAGAAACATAACTTTTGCCGAATGGTGCCCATGTGCGGGCCCACAAAATGGCGCCGAAGCTCGAACCCTGCTCCCCTATAACCTTGGGTCCCAGGCTACCTATGCGCGATCGGCCTATCAGACTGAGCATTAGCGACCCTAACCACCATGTTCTACTGCTAGGCGCATGCTAATGCAGGCATTTTCGGTTACTTATGCACATAATGGTGTCTTACTCAAGCTCTTCATCACCTGAAGTGCCCCAGTGGTTTCCAGAAGCTGGTATGCACTGAGGCCTCGGCGCATGGGCAGAGACATAGGGGGGAGGTATATAAGTAGTTTCTCCGGAGCCGATTCCACTACCATACATCTTTGTGGAATAGCAGAACTCCAACATGACTGGCAAGAAGCGCAGTCACAAGAGCCAAAAGCATTCTAAAGCAGGGCAGGCTCTCGCCATGGGTCCCATAATCGCTTGCCTACGCCTGAACGCACATCAAGGAGAGGCAGCAGGGCACGACATAGCAGCCCTACATTCAGTGATCGTCCATCCCAGCCAAAAACCAAAAGTGGGAAGGCTAAGCAGAGCAGTGAGAGGCCATCCACTAGGACCAGAACTGCTTGCCCCAGACTTAGTCAACGTCAAGCAAATAGCTCCTCCACCAAAAGTGTTAAAGTAAAGGACAGCAGAGGGGGCACGAATACTTGCTCAAGCAGCACTAGCCCCAGACACAGTACTGTCCTTAGCCTAAAATATACCAAGAGTCTGAGGAAGTCCAAAGGGAAGGGTAAGGGAAAAAATATTAGGCACCCAACAACACCCTCTCCTACAGGAGCACAGCAGGGAATCTCAATTCTGGAGAGCCCCCTATCACCCACACCAACCACTCCTGCATCTTCATGGGCCACCCAGAACAACACCACCATCCCACAACCTAGCCCTGTGGAAACTTTGGCCACACAAATCTCCACATGCTCTGATTCATCCACAAAACCCCAGGGCCACATGTTCCCTATTCCACCAAGCACCCAGGGAGATGATAGCCAAAGTTTTGTGTGCAGAAACCTGCGTCGGGGCACTCTCAGTGGTAGGTTTAGTGATGCACAATGCCTGGCTTTGGCCACTGCTTTATCAGACCATTTTCATGATCTTTATGGCTAAACTTCTTGCGGAACATCTAAATCTGTGCGATACCATATCTAGGAGGCCATGACAAGCCAGCAGGTAAATTGTGCTGGGCAAGAAAAAAAATGATATTGATCAGGTTCAATGCAAATTTTCTGACCTAAAATATGCTGTGCGCCAAAAAATCAACAAGTGCAAACAACACAGGTAATCATTGATTGTGGCGTTGTGAATACCACAAATGGAAGTTGCACATGACCTTGCCATTACAACATTAAATTATTGATTTCTTTAAGGTTTCAAACCTGAGGTAGTGTACCCCTGAAACTCACTCTAACACCGGCAGAGGAAATCGTATATGGACTAGTAAATGCTGCAACACTCCATTGATTGCCAGGGACTATGGATTTTGACTGCAATGTTGCTGCATTTGGTAAGTGTATATTAGGTTTGGTGTCCTTTATATCTTAACACATATCACTCTTTACTATTGTCGAGTTGGTCATGCCATCATTCCCTAAGTCTTGTTGGTGGACCAATAGAATGACAACAATAATGAAGTGGATTTTAATTTGTTTAATGCTATACATACATATATGCACACAAGGTATGTGTCTAGATTAATATTATCTGCCCTTATCATTGCAGAAAAACAACAACATTCACACATGAACACCCCAGAACAACAACCACCAGGTACTGCTGCCAGTTCCTCAAGAACTGCCTACTCAAGGAGTGCAGCAAATGAAGATTTTGATATGAGTGTATTGATACAGACGCCACAGGCATGTAAATGAAAGATTGAATGGGTGTATCTTAGAACAAACATCTAATGGTCTTGTGTGCCACCCCCCTACATATGCCCCATAATCACATACAAATTGCACTGCTGCAGCAGCTGAATATGCCACTGCAGCAGCAGCCTCCACCACTCCCTGAGCAACAGCAGCTGGAGCCCCAGCTACAACCTGAACAGCAGGTGCAGCCCCAGCTACAACCTGAACAGCAGGTGGAGCGTGAGGAGCAGATGCGACCCTCACCTCCATGGGCCAGCTCTGTTGCTGAGGATTTGGCCTCACCCTCAACAACTAATACCAATGTTGAAAGGGAAACACACACTCCCTTAGCAAGTGGCCCTACCTGGGGAAGAGGAGGACGGCCTCAGCCACGTCTCCATCTCACCCTGCTGAGCCGGGTGCAGATGATGGAAGCTGAGTGGAGAACTGATAGTCGAGCATACAGGCAATGCAATATTCATTTCAGACAAAGCCTGAAACAAAGTTTAAACATAATACATGAAGATATGCAGTCATTGGTGGAGGCTACCAGTAATCTGAGAGAAACACTGTTAGGGCAGATGCAGATGCTTAATCATAACCTCTCCCAGCTGGTGGCAATACAACAAGCCAGGCAACATACATACTTTGGGAGCCAGACACAATACCAATAATTTCAAATATGTTTATCTGTAATAGGGAAGTTTTACGCCACAGGGCTAGGTTGTGGTCTGGGGGTGTTGTCCTGGGTGGCCCATGATGTAGCAAGAGTGGATGGTGAGGGTGATATGGGCTTCTCCAGGATTGAGCTGTCCTGCTGTGCTTCAGTGGGAGAGGGGTTTGTTGTGGGCCCAATGAGGTATCCCTTAACATTCCCTTTGGTTTTCTGCAGACTCTTGGTAGATGTTTGGCTAGGGCAGCACCTATGTCTAGGGCTAGCAGTGTTGGGCCTACTGTCTTGCCTCCCACTGCTGTGCTTTGGTTTACAAATCTTGGTGTTAGTTGGCTGGGATGGGCGAGCATTGAGTGTTGGGCAGTTGCATATGCACTATCCACACAACCAGCAGCCTTGCATGGCCAACCACAACAACAATGTTTAAACATACTTTGTGTTATTTTTAGTGCAAAAAATGCAATTAACAAGAATTTGTTTGCCCTATCATGTTTGTGCCACTATATGCACTACATACTATGATGTAATTGATGCTTGAGCACAATAAAAATAATTGAAAATGTATGACTTGCTTAATTTGACAGAATCAATGTCAATCAGCAAGCCTTGCATCAAAGTTGAGAAATCAATTGAGTACACACACAGAAACATAGAGACACCACAGAAAAATTCACTGGGGGGAAAAAAAAACCCAAAAATGAAATAAAATTAGACGAGGCAAGGTGATTCCTGACCGCTATGCCGGAGGCACTCTGGGTGCCCAGATTAACAGATTGTGGAAAGTTCAGTGTAGGTGGAGACGGGGATAGATCCATATATTGGGGGACCTTCTGCAGGATGGCAAAATTATGCAGAACCATGCATGCCACTATTATCTTTATCACTTTCTTTGGGCGGTACTGCAGGGCCCCCCTGTGGGATCTAAGCACCGGAAGTGTGACTTCAGCAGGCCAAAGGCACGCTCCCCTACAGCCCTCGTCTTCTTGTGTGCCCGGTTGTAGGCAGCGTGTGCCTGGCTTTGTGGCCGCAGAATAGGCATCATGAGCCATGGGAGCATGGGGTAGCCAGAATCACCTACAAGAACCAAAAACAAACAATTAGAAGGCGCATACATCAGACTCACATTGATACCAGAAAAACTAACATAACCTCCAAAAAAGCATTTGGGTGAGGGAAACAAGAGAGCAATTGACAAATGCAATACTTAAACATGAGGCCTAATTACAAAAATACAGGGACTCTAAGGTTTACACTTAACAAGTAGCCACCCTCCAGATAACTCGCTAGCCTCAAAACACCCATAGAAACTCGAAAACCTCAGAATAAATGCATCATGGGTGGAGCCCGGGAATCCAGCCAAGACACTCAGAAACCTAAGATCAGGAGCTGCTACTCATTAAACATTGATAGAATGTCCAAGCTTACGGTTCCTAGACAAAAGACTCAAAGCACACCAATAAAATAAAACACTAAAGCACACCTAAAATTAATTAACAGATGCTAGCAAGGAACTACAACTGGTAACATTAAATTATTTGGCTAAGGATATTACAGTGTGAGAGTGTAAGGTGGGGGACATTCACTTGTGTGTCCCAAATAACAAGGTAGCAGGTCAATACATAAATAGCTTGGGGAGTAGTGGATGAGAGGGAAGATTGAGGTCCACTTTAATGAAGTTAATACATTGCAAGGTGATAGGAAACATTACATATGCTGAAGCTACTCTACTTGAGAACAAGGTAGCAGGTCAATACATAAATGGCTTTGATACACTAAATAACACATTAGATACAGTGCATGACATGAAAGAGGCAAAGGGCTAACTAATACACACCTGTATAGATATTCATCGGCAACCGGAGGCACAAGCATCACTTGCATACAATCAATCACACCCATGACATTGGGCATATCGACCAGCTCGTAAAAGCCAAACTTGAGCACATTCCAGGCTACCATGGTGTCAGGGAAACAAATGTATTTGTCCACCAAGGTAGTCATGCCATCAAGAAACTTATCGAGGGTGTGACTCCCAGCATAGACTGGGACATCCCCATGCACAGGGTGCCCAGCCTCTGGAACGAGCTGTTTGCCAGAAATTGCAGGCAGCCGACCAATTTGGTCATGCCTGCAACTGCATGCCCCTTCCTTGTGGCGGGGGCCAACCATGGCCACAACTCACAATAGAGCTTCTCTAGAGAAGCGTGGTTAAGTGGGGTGAGCTGGAATACCTCAATGTCATGCATGTGTTCAACTGCAAGCCGTGGCTGATGCATTTCCAAGTGCATAAGACAGATACGGAATATGGCGCGACGATGCAAGCGCTCCATCTCAGCAAAAGACTCGTCAGAGCAATACATTCCATTCTCACGATCACAACGAAAGGCCAAACTCACGAGCTAATAGCAGCCGAATGTGCAGCTGCGAGGCTCTCATTTTGTAGCCTTCCTAATCAGGGCTTTGAATCATGCGCAAGCCCTTGCTAATGACGGCTCATTTGCATATATGCGGAAAAAATACAAAGCAATTACACGAATGAGAAGCTGTACATGCAACAACAAAAATGCTTATACAATGGCAAAACATTGATTCACATGCTTTTTCATGTGAAAGTTCAGGTAAAAGAGGATGTGAATCGACCTTATAGTCTAGTGCAGCAACCAGTTGGTATAGGTGGTAGTGAGAGAGAAGTAAGTAGTCTTCAGAAGAAATAGGCATAGGCAAGTCCTTAAAGGGGGACTAAAGCTGTAAATATGTCTACTGTTTAAAGTAAGTGTAGTGTAAAGAGTTCATTCAGACTTGGGACCTATCCTGATGACACTTAATCGTAGCCACAGGGGTATACCAACTCTGACTCGGGTAAAGTTAAAGTCAATTACAGCTGGCATGGTTTAACAACAATATAATGCTTATTATTCTCTCTTAGATGGGAGCGTACCTCATATTTATTGTGCAGTAAGAGTCAATATGATAGATAATACTTCTAAAAGGTGAAGGGACCTCATATTTTCTTTAAAGTGTGTCCTTCTCAAAACTGTCTTGTTTTTGTCTCGTAATGCGTAATTTTCACTTTGATACCGCATGTCTAAGTGCGTATTCATGATGCAGAGCCGCCATCGGGAGCCTTCCGTTTACTTTTCGTAGCTGCGTACACCATCGAGAATGGCATTTTCTGGCTCTCATTGTGTTCTCGCGAGGACGCGGTTTTCTTTTACGTTGCTTAGTAATCCTCGTATACAACTGTTTTTCAGCGTTTTTCAACGTAGCTTCCAACGTAGATTTTCACTGTCCCGCGATATTCAGCTTCCATCTTTTTCAAAATATATGTCGTAACGGAATTTTGTTGTACAAGCTGCTATGTTTGTACGCATGCGCGCAGTTTATTAACTCATTCATGCCCCCCGTTTCAACTATTCTCTCACTCACCTCTGCTCCCATGCTTACCATAACTCCCTTGCACTTTGGTTTTTTATCTCTGTCCCACTCTATTCATGCTTACCTTAACTCCCTTGCAGTTTGGTTTTTTATCTCTGTCCCACTCTATTCATGCTTACCTTAACTCCCTTGCGGTTTGGTTTTTATCTCTGTCTCACTCTATTCATGCTTACCTTAACTTCCTTGAGGTTTGTTTTTTTATCTCTGTCTCACTCTGTTCATGCTTACCTTAACTCACCTGGAACTGTATCATGTTCTCTATCCCCATATGTTTATGCTTACCTTAATGTCATGGATTCTTTAAATATTTTTTATTTACTTCTTGCTTTTTTATGATTTATGTGCATAAGTGGATGTGTGCAATCATGACATTTATATGAATTTTATAGAAATGAAAGACATCTGAAACCTTTGTAAGTTTATAAAAATGTATTAAAATTCTTTTGTGTATCAAAACATTTTTTTTATTTATTTCAAAACTTTTTTTAAAAAACTTTAAAACTATTTACATAAAAGTGGCAGGCTCCCAAGATTCTATTCCTCGGTGGTCCCCAGTGAAGCTGCCAGCTCCTCAATGTCGCCCACCAGCCTATGAACAGCAGCTGTTAGAATCTGTATTCGCTGCTGTGTGCTGGCTGTGAAAAGAAAACAAAAAATAATTTCTAGTATATGCATTTTGAATACCTGTTGAATGAAAAATTATTAATTTATAGCCTATGGCTAGTGATTGGTCCAGAAATTAATCTAATCTTCTAGGCTAGGGTTTGGACCAGAAATTAATCTAATCTTCTAGCCTAGGGATTGGGCCAGAAACTAATCTAATCTTCTAGGCTAGGGATTGGACCAAAAATTAATCTAATCTTCTAGGCTAGGGATTGGTCCAGAAATTAATATAATCTTCTAGGCTAGGGATTGGGCCAGAAATTAATATAATCTTCTAGGCTAGGGATTGGGCCAGAAATTAATATAATCTTCTAGGCTAGGGATTGGGAATACCTGTTGATAAAGGCATGTTAATGTAAATCAACTAAGTTGTCTCCAAACTTACTAGGCTGGTGGACGACCTGATCCTGGGGGACCACCCTCCTCTCTGGGGCCTGCCACTCCTCTTGGTCTGACTCTTTTGAGTTAAAGCAAAAATATGGTTAGTTAGAATTTCATATTTGCAAATGAAGACTGAAGATGAGTGAATTTTTGAAAAATCTGATACGATCGATTCGCCGGAAATTTCCGCAAAAAAATTTTCAGTCTGAACTTATTCATGACGAATCGCTATTAAAAATGGCTATTTCTGGGGGCGTGGCTATGTAATTGGACGGAGTGGACGTGCGGCACGAGGGCTCCTGAGGAATATCCTGTAATATCCCCTATACTTGGATCTGGGCTCCCTATCTCGGAAATCAGGACCCCCCCCTGGACCTACCTCGTTCTTCTGCCGATCCTGATTGAGGTGTGGCGGTTCACTGGAGTTGCTTGGAGGTTGGCGGTGTGGATCGGGGGTCGGAGTTCGGCGCCATCTTGCCTGGGCAGAGGCGCGAGGAGGAGTGGTGGCCGGAGCGTGGAGGCTGGAAGACGGCGGCAAGATCAATTAGTGCAGCCCGGGTCGTGACTGCTTTAGCCTTCCTCTCGGTGGGTAGTGTGACAGGTGACTGCCTCCCCTCCCGGTCGGGTTCACCAAAGCTCTCTCCCCGGCCAGCGCTACCATCAAAAGCCCCGGCTCCTCTCCGTGGGGCTGTGAACCGCCGTCTCTCCCCCCTGTGGCTGCGGCGGTGGCCCCTGTCGCTGGCCCCCCCAGCCCTCCCACTCCCTTGAAGTTTGGAGGCTGTGTCTGCTGGCCCGCTCGCTAGAGCTCTGATGCGAGCTGTGAGTTTAGTGTGCTGGTATTTTTTCATCAGCAGCCAGTCACACTCTTCCTGTCCCTCCTGCTGCTAGAGCCTCTCACCAGAGGTGCAGATCCTGCTGCTCGTCATTGCCTGACTGCCCTGTGCTTCACCTCTCAGCTGTCAGCTAATTAACACCTTGCTCACCCAACACCAGCCTCCCCTATAATAAAGTTGGATAGCACATCACTGACTCCCACCTTGTTTGTAAACCCCTCCGTGTACTAAAGCCATTCAACAGAAGTGTGCTTGAATCATTCAGACACAGAGCGCTAAAATCACTCAACAATAGTGTGCTCCATCATCCGACCACAGTGGGCTTAAATCATTCAATCGTGGGGTGCCACAATTATTCAACTGCAGTGTGTTTAATATCATTCATCAGCAGTGTGCTTAATATCACCCACCCGCAGTGTGCTAAAATCATTCAACGGCAAAGTGCTAAAATCATTTAACGGCAAAGTGCAAACATCATTCAACGGCAGAGTGCTAAAATCATTCAGCCACAGGGTGTCGTCAGTGACCATGACGGTTGAATCCCTGAAGCGCCAAGTAAAAACCCTCACAGAGCGCGCGGAGGACACAGAAAACCGTAACCGTCGCAATATCATCAGAATACTGGGGATACCGGAGAAGGCGGAGGGGGATACCCCTGAGAACTTTGTTGAAAGCCTCATCAAAACGGCTCTGCCGCCGGTGGGTCTCTCGTCCTTCTTTGTGGTTGAACGGGCACACCGGATCCCGTTTAGGCCCCTCCCACCCGGGGCCCCCCCTCGCCCCTTCATTCTGAAGTTGATGAACTTTAGAGACTGCGATACCATACTGGCGGCTGATAGGAAGCAGCGGGATAGCCTGTATAATGGTGCAAGATTGTCCTTCTTCCCTGACTTCACATCCGAAGTGCAGAAGCAGCGCCGCTCTTTCAATGAAGTGAGGCCGCGTCTCCGGAGGAAAAACATCAAATACTCCATGCTTTTTCCTGCTAAACTGCGAGTGCAAGATGGAACTTCCACCAGATTTTTTTTTACAGCGGAGGAGGCGAGTGACTGGGTAGATTCACTGCCTAAAGCTTGAGATTCTCCCCAATTATTTCCTTGTTCCCCCCTTTTTTTCTTTTTGCAGGCTAATTGGGTGCCACAGTACAATATGAGACACCCAGTGTCTGAGATCCGGTGACTCCGCGCTTCGACTTCCACAACCCCGCCCCCTTCCCCCCCCTCACCCCCTGGTCCTGACTCCCGCGGGATATGCATCCTTCAATGTCCCTCGATGGGCCGTCGTAGCATATATGACCCCAGAGCACTAGTGTTAACCGGTGTTCATTGTTGCTCACAGTTAAGGGATTAAGCTCGCCACAGTTGGGTTTGGTAGAGCCGGGTGGGTTAGGGTGTTAGTATTAAAAGTTTGAGTAAGTGGGAGTGTTACTTGGTAGGGTTTGCTGCTCGGACCCGAAGCCGGGTTTAATGGGTTTCTTCCACCTTTACGTTTGTTATGTATGTTTATGTTACTGGTGTGTGTGTGATGGTGTGAATGGTGAAGTCTGCTGCCGTAAAGCCTTGAGAGGGAATGAGAGTCGCTGGAGCCCTGGTCACTTAACTGGCATATATGAGATACAAATTGAATTGAAATTGAGATGGAATGTAAGGTGATCTCGTGGAACGTGCGCGGACTCAATGATAAGATAAAGAGATCCTCTGTAATCCAATTTTTGAAAAACTGTAAGCCTAATATCATCATTTTGCAGGAGACCCACTTGTTGGGACAGAAATCAATGTCCATTAAAAGGCATGGGTTGCGCACTCATTTCATTCCCACTCCTCTAATTATGCCAGGGGCGTCTCGGTGCTGGTAGCTAAACATTTGACTTTTGTTCTTCTTTCAGTGCATTGTGACCTCAAAGGTCGATTTGTTATAATGCATGCAAAGATATATGATGTTAAGATTCTGATAGTGGGGTTGTATATTCCGCCTCCATTTGATATCGGGGTCCTCCGAGAGATTATGAATAGAGTAGCTGCCCTCCCGCCAGACCCCCTGCTGCTGACCGGTGACTTTAATATGGTCCTCGATAGAGCTCTGGATCGATTGACACCTGGGACAGTCCCGCCCACTCCGCTAGCGGGTTGGGCCGAGGCTCTAGGCTTAATTGAGATATGGAGATGGAAACACCCGATGGAGAGGGCCTTTTCTTGTCACTCGATCCCTCACAAGTCACTCTCACGTATAGACATGGCCTTCGGATCTAAGGGTCTTTTGTCCAGAATAGTAGCCTGTGAATACTTGCCAAGGGGCATCTCAGATCACTCACCACTGATGGTGACAATATGCATGTCAGGGAACCGGGGCCTAAGATCCTGGGCATTGAACCCCCTTTGGTTGGAGGATGAGGAAGTATTTGGCACTATGGTTGGTGAGCAGGAGAGGTACTGGCAGTGTAACGGAGAAGAGACCTCAATTAACACGCGCTGGGACGCATTCAAAGCGGTGGTCAGAGGTAGTGCCATTAGCGCCATTAAAGGGGTTCGGGTAAAAAGGGGCAGATCCATTAGAGAGCTAGAGGAAAAAATAGCGAAAGCGGAGGAGAGATTTGTGGAGACGGCAAACCCCACGGACCACAACTTACTTAACACCGTGCAAAGGGAGTATAGCCTGGCACTAACAGACTCCACAAGAAAGAGCTTACTATTTAAACAGCAGACGGTTTTCGAGAAAGGGAATAAGAACGGGTGAACCTTGGCATACCTCTCCAGGGCAGAGACTCCACAAACACTAATCGCAGGTATCACCAATCAGACCCAATTCATCACGGACTCGGAGGGCATTGCTCAACAATTTTATGATTATTATAGTTACCTCTACTCCTCCAGAGTATGTTACGACCCAGAAGAGTTAGAGTCTTATCTCACTCCCGTAGCCCTTCCATCTCTGTCAGAACCAGAAAGGGCAATGCTGGATAGCCCAATAACTTGTGACGAAATTGTAAGAGCAATAGCCCTTATGTCTAACCGGAAGGCCCCAGGGCCAGATGGATTACCCTCCGAATGGTACAAAAGAAACAGTGAAACTATAGCACCAAGGTTGTTGGAGGTTTTCTCAGAGGCCCTGAAATCGGAGTCCCTCCCTGAGTCCTTTGCGCAGGCGACTATTACCCTGATTTATAAGCCTGGGAAACCCCCCGACTCCTGCAGTTCTTACAGGCCGATCTCGCTCCTGAATCAGGATGCCAAGGTTCTTGCTAAGATTCTGGCTCTCCGTTTAAATACAGTGATACTCTCTTTCATTGGGAATGATCAATCGGGTTTCATGCCAGGCCGAGCGACAAGTATCAATTTAAAGTGGACCAACACCCAGGATTTTCACTATCCTGGGTGTTGGTCCACTTCAGTGGGGCATCCGAGATCAGGATGCCCCGCTGTGTGAAACCCCCCCAAATGCCCCAAAAAACGTACCTTTTCGGCGATGGACAAGCGACGGACAAACCGCCGCCGCCACCGCCTCCCGCGCGCCCCTCTTACAGGGCGTGTGCCCGCGCCGGCCATTTACAAACGGCCGGCGCGGGCGTGCGCACTGCTAGAGAGGCGCGCGGGAGGCGGCAGCGGCTGATCCGTCGCCGATAAGGTAAGGTTTTTTGGGGCTTTTGGGGGGGGAGGTGATCGGCCCGGGAATCTTATAGATTCCCGGGCCGATCACCCCTGGGTGTTGGTCCACTTTAAGAAGGCTGTTTAGTAACTTGCAAATCAAGCATGACAATGTGGGGAGTAGAGTGGTTGTCTCGCTGGACAACGAAAAGGCCTTTGACTCTGTTGAGTGGCATTATTTGTGGGCAGTCCTAACCAAATTTGGTCTCCCTCCAACTTTTATTAAATATGTCCAGCTGCTCTATAAATATCCCAAGGCGAGGGTTAGAGTCAATGGAGTCATGACGGCCACCTTGGTTCTGGGCCGGGGCACGCGGCAGGGGTGCACACTTTCTCCCTTGCTGTTTGCGCTGGCGATTGAGTCATTGGCGTCGCTTATCCGGGACTCCCCTGAAATTCAAGGTTGGAGACTTGGTCAGACGGTTGAGAAGGTTTCCATGTATGCAGATGACACCCTGGTTTACCCGGCTGATGCTGAAGGCTCTCTAGTGGCTTTGCTGGAGCTAATAACTAAATTCGGCTTGTCCTCAGGCCTAAAGGGAAAAATCCAGCTTATATATAGTGGACGAGCCAGGGGGCACTCGGATCTCTCCAGCCTCGTCGCTCAGTATAGTAGATAATTTTAAATACTTAGGAATAGTCATGCATGCGGACCCCTCTAAATTTATAGAACTCAATATCAGCCCAGTAATCGACACCCTCAGGAGGAAAGTGACCCAGTGGACAGCCCTCCCCCTCTCAGTCTTCGGGCATATTAATATATTCAAAATGATTTTTCTCCCTAAGTTCCTATATCTTTACCAAGCCCTGCCTGTGGTGTTGCCAGCCTCACACTTTCGGCTTTTGGACTCCATTCTATTTGGTTTCATCTGGGGGGTTTCTCCCCTTAAAATGAACAGGATCATCCTTAGAGCTCCGCCGGGACTGGGTGGCCTGGCCGCACCGAACATGATGCTATATTTCTATGCCGCGCAGCTAGTGTATGCTACTTGGTGGATGAATCCTCCCGCTGGTAACCCTGTGGTGGCTCTTGAGTCCTCTCTACGGGTTCCAATGATTCCTTTGCAGAGTCTTGTGTACCGGGGCGCGAAGGGTCTCCCATGTGCCACTGCTTGTATAAGAACGACCCTGCATGTGTGGAAGAAGGTACAGGGTATGGAGAACCCCCCGATATCCCCCTCTGACTGGTCCCCTAACACCCCTATCTGGGATATCCCCAATCTGCCAGAGCTGAGGGCCCTCCCTGACACATCCTTCTGGAAAAAACGAGGAATAATCTCATTAGCGCAGATATTCTCTGGGGGGATTCTGATGACGTATGAGCAGCTATGTCAGGCGTTTGCGCTGCCACCTAGAGAATTCTTTCGATATTTGCAACTCCGACATGCTCTAAGGTTCCAGATCCCTATAGTGGGATTACAGCTGGTGGAATCGCCAATCGAATCCCTGATAAGGTCTGCTAACCTAATCAAACCCACCTCCACACTATATAATGCCCTCCTCCTGAGCCAACCGTCCCCTTTAGAGAAAACACGGAGGAAATGGGAAGAATTTATTCCGGGCATAGACCAGGATGATTGGGAAGAGGTGGTAGACAATCTGTATTCCTTGGTCATAGATGCCAGGGATAGGCTGATCCAGGCTAAGTGGCTGCACCAGGTGTACCTGACCCCGGTTAGACTGAAGAGAATGGGCCTAGTGGAGACGGATCTTTGCCCTAGATGTAACACTGGCATTGGTTCTTTAATACATATGAT
This sequence comes from Gastrophryne carolinensis, assembly GCA_027917425.1. Taxonomy (NCBI): domain Eukaryota; kingdom Metazoa; phylum Chordata; class Amphibia; order Anura; family Microhylidae; genus Gastrophryne; species Gastrophryne carolinensis. The sequence continues at coordinate 346,268,499 of CM051237.1, read as the reverse complement.
CTGGGAATGCTCGACAATTTCAACCTTCTGGGACGGGATATCCGGCTTTATGTCCACCTCCTTGGGCCTCCCAGTGCAGAAGTCAGCATCCCTCTGCCTATTAAGTGTGGTAGAACCTATGTTGGATGATGGCCCACAAAAAATCCTGGTGCGTTTATTGATGTTTTATGCGAGGAAGTGCCTTCTTTTAACCCTTTAAGTGCCAGCCTACCTGGAGTTTTTGTCACACTCTGTTGCCAGACCATTTTGCACTATTTTGCTCTCCCCATGTTCAAATGTGATTTTTGAAGGGATTTCCAGGGATTTCCCAGGAAAATGATATATTGTTTTTTTCAGCAGAGTCTGGGCTTTAACATGAAATGTCTTGTTTGTCATTTTTTAGGTGTATTCTCAATATTTTTGGGTGAAATATGTGCAAAAAAAAAAAAAAATTTTTACATATTGTAGTTTTTTTTGTAATAAAAAATGTAAGTTTGTCAATGAAATCTTATTGCGTGTGAAATCCCAATTTCTCCCGGTTACAGCGGTACCACATATGTATAGGTAGACACCCTTTCCTGCCCAGGAGACTCCCCCAAACTGAAACAGCGCTTTAGGGGATTTTCAGATAAAATACAACTGTGCTACGCAATATGCGCACCTTGCAGTTTTTCCAGAAAAACAACCCTTTACATTTGAAATACCCCCAACAAACTATATATTCTCTGGAAGTACACACGTCAGGCTTTCTAGGCGTACCAGGCTTGTTGATGTGGCCATAGTTTTCTGGAAGTAATCCCTCAATGGATTCTTTGGTTGCAAAGAGTTTCCCTAAAAAAAGGATAAAAAAGCAGAATCAAAGCCACATTTTCCTAAAAAAAACTATATACAAACAAGAAAAAACAAGTTTAATCTGAAAACGCAACATCCCCCGAACAGAACAATACCCAACATGCATAGCTACTGTCAAGGGAAGAGTTGCCAAACACCCCAAAGTAAAGCATGTGCGTAACGGTAATTTTACTTGAAAATTTCAGCTCTGCAGACAAAGTGCGCACCTTGCGATTTTTCAACCAAAACAACCCTTGACATTTGGAATATCCCCCATAAACCATATATTCCCTGAAAGTACACACGTTAAGCTTTCTAAGGGTACCCAGCTTGTTGTAGTGGGCTCATCTTTCTGGAAGTAATCCCTCAAAGAATTCTTTGTTTGCGCAGGGTTTCCCTAAAAAATTTATAAAAAAGCTGAATAAAAAACACCTTTTCCTAAAATATAAATATGCAAACCAGAAAAAACAAGCTAAGTCTGAAAGCGCAAGGTCCCCCGAACAGAACAATACCCAACATGCATAGGTACTATAAACCGTTTTAATTGCCAGCCTACTTGAGATTTTGTCACCCTCTGTTGACAGGCCATTTTTCCCCATTTTGCGTCATGTTTTGCGCCATGTTTTGCGCCATTTTTGCTGGAACTTTCAGGAAAATTATATATATATATTTTTGCAGCAGAGTTTAGGCTTTAACATGAAATGTCTTGTTTGTAAATTTTTTTTGTTTTTTTTACAATATTATTAAGTAAAAATAATAAATAAATAAATAAAACATTTTTTTAGAAAATTGACTCCTTTATTTTAAATAAAAAATGTATTTTATTAAGGAAAATCATATTGCATGTGAAAGCCCCATTTCTACCGATTAGAACGGTACCACATATTTATCGGTAGCCCCCTGTTCCTGCCCAGGAGACCCCCCCTAACTGAAACAAGTATTTTATAACATTCACAAAAAAAATACAACTACCATCCACACTACAAAGGGTTAAATCGAGAAAAAAAATGACATAGGGTCCCCCCTCCCAGGGGAGGGAGACCCCATTTTTTTTTTTTTTTTAAGGGTTAAAAACCCTTAAAAATAAAAAAAAAAAATTGACGTGGGGTCCCCCTTACCCAAAGTAACCAGCCCGGGACCAGCTATGGGGGCTTGTAGGCACAGAGTGGGGGGGCCAGCTTTTGTGGCCCCCCCACCCTGCAGCCTACGAGCCCACATAGCCTATGTGGGCCCGGGCTCTTCTGCCCCCCCCCTGGCCTTTGGGGAGGCAGGTAATGGGGGTGCCAGGGGTTAATGGCAAGCCACCCGCTAGCGCAGGTGGCTTGCCATCCCCCCAGCCTTGTGAACTGGTATAGGGGTCATGGACCCCTTACCAGTTCACAAGGGGTTAAAAGTAAATAATCACACAGACACAAGCAGAGAAAAAAATATTTTATTAATTTTTTTTTTTTTTTTACACTGTACTCACCTCCCATCCATCCTGGAGCACTCTGTCCCTCGGTGATCACTGGCTTCTGCTCACTTGCTAGAAGCCTTTTATAGCTGCTGGATGACAGAACACAAAGGGTTAATCAAAAAAAAAATGACATAGGGTCCCCCCTCCCAGGGGAGGGGGACCCCATTTTTTTTTTATTTTTAAGGGTTAAAAACCCTTAAAAATAAAAAAAAAATTGACGTGGGGTCCCCCTTACCCAAAGTAACCAGCCCGGGACCAGCTATGGGGGCTTGTAGGCACAGAGTGGGGGGGACAGCTTTCGTGGCCCCCCCACCCTGCAGCCTACGAGCCCACATAGCCTATGTGGGCCCGGGCTCTTCTGCCCCCCCCTGGCCTTTGGGGAGGCAGGTAATGGGGGTGCCAGGGGTTAATGGCAAGCCACCCGCTAGCGCAGGTGGCTTGCCATCCCCCCAGCCTTGTGAACTGGTCATGGACCCCTTACCAGTTCACAAGGGGTTAAAAGTAAAAAATCACACAGACACAGAGAAAAAAAATCTTTATTTTTCTTTTTTTACACTGTACCCACCTCCGATCCGACGTCCCTCGCCGCTGTCTGTCCCGCGCCGCTGTCACTGACAGATGCCGGTAGTGACCGGCGCAGGGCGGGTGACAGGTGAGGGGGCTCCGATTGGAGCCTCCTCGGCTGACATCCGCCCTGCTCCGATCACCACCGGCATCTGACAGATGCCGGAGCTCGGAGGGGGTATAGGAGGAGCGGGATGACGTCATCCCGCTCCTCCCACAATGGGCGGAGCTAAGCGGCGGCGGCCATCGCCGCCATTACAAGAGGTGAGGACCCGGAAGAGGGTCCTCACCTGAAGATTGCGCAGCCCGGGGGGGGGGACCCGGACAGAATGCTTGGGCACGGAGGTGAGTAAATGACAGTTTGTTTGTTTTTTTTTTTTACAGCGCCGATGTCAGCTCTGGAAACGGGGGGGGGGGCGGCTGGTTTCGGGCCCCCCCCTGAAGACGGAGGACGATGGGGGGGCGATCGGATGCCCCCCGCAGGAAGAGGGGACCCCAAGCTTCACGGGGATACCGGAGGTAAGTGTTTTTTTTTTTCTATTTTTTAACTGTTTGGGGGAAATGCCAGGCACATAGTTTCTACGTGCTTGGCACTTAACGGTAGGAGAAGCAACCACGTAGAAACTACGTGCTTGGCATTTAAAGGGTTAAACTGGAAGCACCCGAATAAGCCGAGTCTGTCAGCCTGGAAGAGTTTAGTAAATGGCAAGTTAATTTTGTATAAGATGACCTACAAGGCCAGAGGATGCCCGGACAAGTTTGAACGAGTATGGGAGGTGTGGCTTGATGCCCCTAGCTCCACTAGTGACTAGGAACTACTTGTGGCTCACCCTCCAGGGCTATAGTGCGGCTCTCCGAAAGACAAGCTCAACTTATAGCAGGCGAGAGTTTGAATGAGTATGAATGGGTGTGAATGTATATGTGTGTTATGTGGTTTGTTTTGTTGGTTAATAGGAATAGATATGGGGCTGCGCCCTCATGTTAGAGGAGGCGAATAGAGATGAGCGAGTAGTATTCGACCGAGTCGGTATTCGATCGAATACTACGCTATTCGTCATACTCGATTTCGATCGAGTACAGCGGCGATGGCGCACTCACAATTCGTTTCCCCTCACATCTTCCCTGGCGCGTTTTTTACACCAATCACCATGCAGGGGGGGTGGGACAGGTCCTGGGAGACTGCTGGCATCGCGAGAACGGCGTCTAGACGCATTGGCTGGAAAAACCATGTGACCTCGAATCTACAAAACTCAGCACTTCCTCTTCGTCAGCATTAGCAGCTTGAACTTAGTGAGGGATAGACGCTCACAGCAGGGAAAGACAGGCTGTAGCTGGCAGGGCCCCAGAAGCTCGGAATATCGCATTTACCACCATATATACCAGCTACCAGAAGACAAGAGAGTCATTAAGAGCCCTTATTAGGGCTACTATGCTGAACGGGATATAGCTCATATGTAGGCAGGCAGGGCCCCAGAAGCTCAGAATATCGCATTTACCACCATATATACCAGCTACCAGAAGACAAGAGAGTCATTGAGAGCCCTTATTAGGGCTACTATGCTGAACGGTATATAGCTCATATGTAGGCAGGCAGGGCCCCAGAAGCTCAGAATATCGCATTTACCACCATATATACCAGCTACCAGAAGACAAGAGAGTCATTGAGAGCCCTTATTAGGGCTACTATGCTGAACAGTATATAGCTCATATGTAGGCAGGCAGGGCCCCAGAAGCTCAGAATATCGCATTTACCACCATATATACCAGCTACCAGAAGACAAGAGAGTCATTGAGAGTCCTTATTATTAGGGCTACTATGCTGAACAGTATATAGCCCATATGTAGGCAGGCAGGGCCCCAGAAGCTCAGAATATCGCATTTACCACCATATATACCAGCTACCAGAAGACAAGAGAGTCATTGAGAGCCCTTATTAGGGCTACTATGCTGAACAGTATATAGCTCATATGTAGGCAGGCAGGGCCCCAGAAGCTCAGAATATCGCATTTACCACCATATATACCAGCTACCAGAAGACAAGAGAGTCATTGAGAGCCCTTATTAGGGCTACTATGTTGAACAGTATATAGCTCATATGTAGGCAGGCAGGGCCCCAGAAGCTCAGAATATCGCATTTACCACCATATATACCAGCTACCAGAAGACAAGAGAGTCATTGAGAGCCCTTATTAGGGCTACTATGCTGAACAGTATATAGCCCATATGTAGGCAGGCAGGGCCCCAGAAGCTCAGAATATCGCATTTACCACCATATATACCAGCTACCAGAAGACAAGAGAGTCATTGAGAGCCCTTATTAGGGCTACTATGCTGAACAGTATATAGCTCATATGTAGGCAGGCAGGGCCCCAGAAGCTCAGAATATCGCATTTACCACCATATATACCAGCTACCAGAAGACAAGAGAGTCATTGAGAGTCCTTATTATTAGGGCTACTATGTTGAACAGTATATAGCTCATATGTAGGCAGGCAGGGCCCCAGAAGCTCAGAATATCGCATTTACCACCATATATACCAGCTACCAGAAGACAAGAGAGTCATTGAGAGCCCTTATTAGGGCTACTATGCTGAACAGTATATAGCCCATATGTAGGCAGGCAGGGCCCCAGAAGCTCAGAATATCACATTTACCACCATATATACCAGCTACCAGAAGACAAGAGAGTCATTGAGAGCCCTAATTAGGGCTACTATGCTGAACAGTATATAGCCCATATGTAGGCAGGCAGGGCCCCAGAAGCTCAGAATATCGCATTTACCACCATATATACCAGCTACCAGAAGACAAGAGAGTCATTGAGAGTCCTTATTATTAGGGCTACTATGTTGAACAGTATATAGCTCATATGTAGGCAGGCAGGGCCCCAGAAGCTCAGAATATCGCATTTACCACCATATATACCAGCTACCAGAAGACAAGAGAGTCATTGAGAGCCCTTATTAGGGCTACTATGCTGAACAGTATATAGCCCATATGTAGGCAGGCAGGGCCCCAGAAGCTCAGAATATCGCATTTACCACCATATATACCAGCTACCAGAAGACAAGAGAGTCATTGAGAGTCCTTATTATTAGGGCTACTATGCTGAACAGTATATAGCCCATATGTAGGCAGGCAGGGCCCCAGAAGCTCAGAATATCGCATTTACCACCATATTTACCAGCTACCAGAAGACAAGAGAGTCATTGAGAGCCCTTATTAGGGCTACTATGCTGAACAGTATATAGCCCATATGTAGGCAGGCAGGGCCCCAGAAGCTCAGAATATCGCATTTACCACCATATATACCAGCTACCAGAAGACAAGAGAGTCATTGAGAGTCCTTATTATTAGGGCTACTATGCTGAACAGTATATAGCCCATATGTAGGCAGGAAGGGCCCCAGAAGCTCAGAATATCGCATTTACCACCATATATACCAGCTACCAGAAGACAAGAGAGTCATTGAGAGCCCTTATTAGGGCTACTATGCTGAACAGTATATAGCCCATATGTAGGCAGGCAGGGCCCCAGAAGCTCAGAATATCGCATTTACCACCATATATACCAGCTACCAGAAGACAAGAGAGTCATTGAGAGTCCTTATTATTAGGGCTACTATGCTGAACAGTATATAGCCCATATGTAGGCAGGCAGGGCCCCAGAAGCTCAGAATATCGCATTTACCACCATATATACCAGCTACCAGAAGACAAGAGAGTCATTGAGAGCCCTTATTGGGGCTACTATGCTGAACAGTATATAGCCCATATGTAGGCAGGCAGGGCCCCAGAAGCTCAGAATATCGCATTTACCACCATATATACCAGCTACCAGAAGACAAGAGAGTCATTGAGAGTCCTTATTAGGGCTACTATGCTGAACAGTATATGGCTCATATGTAGGCAGGCAGGGCCCCAGAAGCTCAGAATATCGCATTTACCACCATATATACCAGCTACCAGAAGACAAGAGAGTCATTGAGAGTCCTTATTATTAGGGCTACTATGTTGAACAGTATATAGCTCATATGTAGGCAGGCAGGGCCCCAGAAGCTCAGAATATCGCATTTACCACCATATATACCAGCTACCAGAAGACAAGAGAGTCATTGAGAGCCCTTATTAGGGCTACTATGCTGAACAGTATATAGCCCATATGTAGGCAGGCAGGGCCCCAGAAGCTCAGAATATCACATTTACCACCATATATACCAGCTACCAGAAGACAAGAGAGTCATTGAGAGCCCTTATTAGGGCTACTATGCTGAACAGTATATAGCCCATATGTAGGCAGGCAGGGCCCCAGAAGCTCAGAATATCGCATTTACCACCATATATACCAGCTACCAGAAGACAAGAGAGTCATTGAGAGTCCTTATTATTAGGGCTACTATGTTGAACAGTATATAGCTCATATGTAGGCAGGCAGGGCCCCAGAAGCTCAGAATATCGCATTTACCACCATATATACCAGCTACCAGAAGACAAGAGAGTCATTGAGAGCCCTTATTAGGGCTACTATGCTGAACAGTATATAGCCCATATGTAGGCAGGCAGGGCCCCAGAAGCTCAGAATATCGCATTTACCACCATATATACCAGCTACCAGAAGACAAGAGAGTCATTGAGAGTCCTTATTATTAGGGCTACTATGCTGAACAGTATATAGCCCATATGTAGGCAGGAAGGGCCCCAGAAGCTCAGAATATCGCATTTACCACCATATATACCAGCTACCAGAAGACAAGAGAGTCATTGAGAGCCCTTATTAGGGCTACTATGCTGAACAGTATATAGCCCATATGTAGGCAGGCAGGGCCCCAGAAGCTCAGAATATCGCATTTACCACCATATATACCAGCTACCAGAAGACAAGAGAGTCATTGAGAGTCCTTATTATTAGGGCTACTATGCTGAACAGTATATAGCCCATATGTAGGCAGGCAGGGCCCCAGAAGCTCAGAATATCGCATTTACCACCATATATACCAGCTACCAGAAGACAAGAGAGTCATTGAGAGCCCTTATTGGGGCTACTATGCTGAACAGTATATAGCCCATATGTAGGCAGGCAGGGCCCCAGAAGCTCAGAATATCGCATTTACCACCATATATACCAGCTACCAGAAGACAAGAGAGTCATTGAGAGTCCTTATTAGGGCTACTATGCTGAACAGTATATAGCTCATATGTAGGCAGGCAGGGCCCCAGAAGCTCAGAATATCGCATTTACCACCATATATACCAGATACCAGAAGACAAGAGAGTCATTGAGAGCCCTTATTAGGGCTACTATGTTGAACAGTATATAGTTCATATGTAGGCAGGCAGGGCCCCAGAAGCTCAGAATATCGCATTTACCACCATATATACCAGCTACCAGAAGACAAGAGAGTCATTGAGAGCCCTTATTAGGGCTACTATGTTGAACAGTATATAGCTCATATGTAGGCAGGCAGGGCCCCAGAAGCTCAGAATATCGCATTTACCACCATATATACCAGCTACCAGAAGACAAGAGAGTCATTGAGAGCCCTTATTAGGGCTATTATGTTGAACAGTATATAGCTCATATGTATGCAGGCAGGGCTTCAGAAGCTCAGAATATCGCATTTACCACCATATATACCAGCTACCAGAAGACAAGAGAGTCATTGAGAGCCCTTATTAGGGCTACTATGTTGAACAGTATATAGCTCATATGTAGGCAGGCAGGGCCCCAGAAGCTCAGAATATCGCATTTACCACCATATATACCAGCTACCAGAAGACAAGAGAGTCATTGAGAGCCCTTATTAGGGCTACTATGCTGAACAGTATATAGCTCATTCTAGCTATATACACACTGCACACAACGGCTGCTTTAGTGAGGGGTAGCTGCTGCTTGAATAGGGACAGAAAGACTTCAGTGGTGTATTACCACCTATATACAAAACTATATACACTCTGCTCAAAACTGCTGCTTTAGTGAGGGGTAGCTGCTGCTGGAATAGGGACAGAAAGACTTCAGTGGTGTATTAGCACCTATATACAAAACTATATACACTCTGCTCAAAACGGCTGCTTTAGTGAGGGGTAGCTGCTGCTGGAATAGGGACAGAAATACTTCAGTGGTGTATTACCACCTATATACAAAACTATATACACTCTGCTCAAAACGGCTGCTTTAGTGAGGGGTAGCTGCTGCTGGAATAGGGACAGAAATACTTCAGTGGTGTATTACCACCTATATACAAAACTATATACACTCTGCTCAAAACAGCTGCTTTAGTGAGGGGTAGCTGCTGCTGGAATAGGGACAGAAAGACTTCAGTGGTGTATTAGCACCTATATACAAAACTATATTTTGCACTACTGTTTTGTGTCCTCTGTGCCAACAAAACACTGTTTTATACCCGGTGCGTATAGGCACCATTTCACCTTCTGGCAGTATACGGCTGTATAGCCAGGTGTTCTCCTAAAAAATATATTTATATTTGGCACTACTGTTTTGTGTCCTCTTTACCAACAAAACCCTGTTATATACCCGGTGCGTATAGGCACCATTTCACCTTCTGGCAGTATACGGCTGTATAGCCAGGTGTTCTCCTTAAAAATATATTTATATTTGGCTCTACTGTTTTGTGTCCTCTGTGCCAACAAAACCCTGTTATATACCCAGTGCGTATTAGGCACCATTTCACCTTCTGGCAGTATACGGCTGTATAGCCAGGTGTTCTCCTAAAAAATATATTTATATTTGGCTCTACTGTTTTGTGTCCTCTGTGCCAACAAAACACTGTTATATACCCAGTGCGTATTAGGCACCATTTCACCTTCTGGCAGTATACGGCTGTATAGCCAGGTGTTCTCCTTAAAAATATATTTATATTTGGCTCTACTGTTTTGTGTCCTCTGTGCCAACAAAAGACTGTTATATACCCAGTGCGTATAGGCACCATTTCACCTTCTGGCAGTATACGGCTGTATAGCCAGGTGTTCTCCTTAAAAATATATTTATATTTGGCTCTACTGTTTTGTGTCCTCTGTGCCAACAAAAGACTGTTATATACCCGGTGCGTATAGGCACCATTTCACCTTCTGGCAGTATACGGCTGTATAGCCAGGTGTTCTCCTTAAACATATATTTATATTTGGCTCTACTGTTTTGTGTCCTCTGTGCCAACAAAACACTGTTATATACCCGGTGCGTATTAGGCACCATTTCACCTTCTGGCTGTATACGGCTGTATAGCCAGGTGTTCTCCTTAAAAATATATTTATATTTGGCTCTACTGTTTTGTGTCCTCTGTGCCAACAAAAGACTGTTATATACCCGGTGCGTATAGGCACCATTTCACCTTCTGGCAGTATACGGCTGTATAGCCAGGTGTTCTCCTTAAAAATATATTTATATTTGGCTCTACTGTTTTGTGTCCTCTGTGCCAACAAAACACTGTTATATACCCAGTGCGTATTAGGCACCATTTCACCTTCTGGCAGTATACGGCTGTATAGCCAGGTGTTCTCCTTAAAAATATATTTATATTTGGCTCTACTGTTTTGTGTCCTCTGTGCCAACAAAAGACTGTTATATACCCGGTGCGTATAGGCACCATTTCACCTTCTGGCAGTATACAGCTGTATAGCCAGGTGTTCTCCTTAAAAATATATTTATATTTGGCTCTACTGTTTTGTGTCCTCTGTGCCAACAAAAGACTGTTATATACCCGGTGCGTATAGGCACCATTTCACCTTCTGGCAGTATACGGCTGTATAGCCAGGTGTTCTCCTAAAAAATATATTTATATTTGGCATAACGCGTGGCCAAAAAAGTAAAACGTCTGAAATGCGGAGGGCTAGCGCAAAGGGACGTGGACGAGGACGGGGGCGCGGAAATGCTGGTGGGGGCACAAACCGCGTTGAAGCCAGTGGGGATACAATGCGTGCTGGTGAGGGGCAGCCAGCATTACGCTCATCCAGCTTCCCTGCCTTTATGGGACAGTTATGCGGGGGGCGGGGTACACCTCTGTTGAGGCCTGAGCAGCGTGAACAGGTAGTGCAATGGATGGCCAATAACGCTTCCAGTCACTTGTCCACCACCCAGTCATCCACACAGTCTCACTCTGACCCTCCTTCCTCCCAACCTGGCCAACAGAGTCAGCCCACCCTTGACCCCTCCCAGGACCTCTTTTCGGGTCCTTTTCCAGATGTGCTGCAAGAATCCCAGGAGCTAGCAGAGGAATTTGTTTGTAGTGATGCCCAAACACTTGAGTATCTGCCATCTCCTGGTGATGTGGACCCGGAACCAGCATCTGCTATCATGAGCGATGATGATGAGACGCAGTTGCCATCAAGGGAGGCTGTTGGAAGGTCCAGTGGGCAGGAGGAGGAGCAGAGAGAGGAAGTGGAAGAGGAGGTGGTGGACGACGAAATGACCGACCCCACTTGGACAGGGGTGATGTCCAGCGGGGAAAGCAGTGGAGATGCGGTCTGCGCATCACCGAATAAGGCAGCAAGAGGCAGAGGACAGTCCAGAGGCAGAGGACAGTCCAGACAGAGAAGGCAGGCCACAGCCAGCAGGGCCGAAGCTCTTCCCGGCAGCAGGCAGTCGCGTGAAGCTCCCCCATCGAGGCCTCGTACTTCTGTGGTGTGGAGATTTTTTAATGTTTGCGCGGACGACAAACTGAGCGCGGTTTGCGCAATCTGCCACTCAAAACTGAGTAGGGGCTCTGAGAAGAGCAATCTGACCACCTCAGGCATGCGCCGTCACTTGGAAGTCAAGCACTGGGCTGAGTGGGAGAGAGCAAACACAATACAACCTGCGCCCGGTCTTGCTGCCACTGCCTCTTCCCCTTTGTTGTGTGCTGCCACTGCGGTCCAGACCTCCAGCCAGGACACCTCCACATCTGCCTCTGCCTCGGCTACTTTGGGGCCTTCTCCTTCAGCCCCCCCTTCCCCCGCATCTTCGTCTGCACCTTCCATCTCCTCGTCCCATCAACTGTCCATCTCGCAGGTGTTCAACCGCAGGCGGAAGTACGCCTCTAGTCACCCCCAAGCCCAAGCCTTAACCTGCCTCATCTCCAAACTGCTGGCCCTGGAGATGTTGCCATTTAGGCTTGTGGAGACGCAGGCCTTCCGCGACCTGATGGCGGCTGCCGCACCTCGCTATTCCGTCCCTAGCCGCCACTATTTTTCCCGGTGTGGCGTCCCCGCCCTGCACCAGCACGTGTCGCGTAACATCAGGCGGGCCCTGAGGTACGCAGTCAGCGCAAAGGTCCACTTGACCACCGACTCGTGGACAAGCGCTTGCGGCCAAGGACGCTACATCTCTTTGACGGCACACTGGGTGAATGTTGTGGAAGCGGGGACGGGGTCGCAAACAGGGACGGCCTACATACCACCCCCGCCCAAGATTGCCAGCACGGGTTCTGATAGACCCCCCTCCTCTTCCTCCTCCTCCTCCTCCTCTGCCTTAACATCGCCCTCAGCCCCTAGCTGGAAGCGTTGCAGCACTGGCGCGGGGAGACGTCAGCAGGCGGGGCTTAAGCTCATCAGCTTGGGCGACAGGAAGCACAGCGCCGCAGAGGTGAGGCACGCCATATTGCAGCAGACAGAGATGTGGCTGTCGCCGCTGCAGCTAGGACCAGGCATGGTCGTGTGCGATAACGGCCGTAACCTGGTGGCGGCTCTGGAGCTTGCAGAACTCAATCACGTACCATGCCTGGCCCACGTTTTTAATTTGGTAATACAAAAGTTTCTAAAGACTTACCCCAACCTGGCAGAGCTACTGGTCAAAGTGCGGCGCTTGTGCGCTCACTTTCGGAAGTCAACTGTAACTGCTGCTAGCTTAAAAAAAATCCAGCAACGCCTCCATTTGCCTCAACATCGGCTGTTGTGCGACCTGCCCACTCGCTGGAATTCCACCTATTGCATGTTGGCCAGGGTGTGTGAGCAGCAGAGAGCATTGATGGAGTACCAGATGATGCATCCACGCGTGCATCCAACTCAGCTCCCTCAGTTTGCCAACCACGAGTGGCCATGGATGGCAGACATATGCGATGTATTGCGTATCTTTGAGGAGTCCACTAAGAAGGTCAGCAGCGAGGACGCTATAGTGAGCGTAACCATCCCGCTCCTATGCGTCCTTAAAGAATCGCTCATCGCAATAAGGGAGAACGCATTGCACACAGAGGAGACGGGGGTAGGAGGAGACGCAACGCAGGTAGACAGTCAGACCACACTTTTGTCTGCTGCTCGGTGGCAGTTGCAGGAGGAGGAGGATGAGGAGGAGGAGGACAACGTGGAGGTGGCTGTGGAAGAGGATGCTGGCAGCGAGGGTAGCAGTCAGGCTGTGTGCGTCCCATTGGTTCAGCGCGGATGGGGCGGAGAGGAGGAGGAAGAGGAGGAAATGGAAAATGATCCTTCTGGTGGGGGCAGTGACGTCATGCCTACTCAGAGTCTGGCACACATGGCTGACTTCATGCTGGGCTGCTTTTCCCGGGACATACGTGTTGTCCGGATATTGGAGAACAAACTATACTGGGTCTTCGCACTCCTGGACCCCCGGTATAAAGATAACTTCTCCTCTTTTATTCCGGTAGAGGAGAGGACGAATCGATTACTGGAATACCAGAGGGAACTCTTGCAGAACATGATGCAGATTTTCCCACCCAGCATCGCTGGCGGCAGAGAGGAGAGTGTCTCCCAGAGTCTGACAACATCGATCAGGCCCACAGCCACCAGGGGAACACTCTCCAAGGTGTGGGACACGTTCATGTCACCCCCTCGTGCAACTTCCATCACTGTGGGGCCCGCTATCAGCAGGAGGGACAAGTATCGGCGGATGTTGCGGGACTACCTGGCAGACCACACCCCTGTCCTCCCCGATCCCTCGGCGCCCTACACTTACTGGGTCTCCAAGTTGGACACGTGGCTGGAACTGTCCCTGTACGCCTTGGAGGTGCTTGCCTGCCCTGCCGCCAGCGTGCTATCAGAAAGGGTGTTCAGCGCAGCCGGGGGCATTATAACCGATAAGCGCAGCCGCCTGTCAACCGACAGTGCCGACAGGCTGACGCTAATCAAAATGAACAGCAAGTGGATTGACCCGGACTTTGCTTGTACAACAGTGGAAAGCAGCCAAGAGTGAAGTGCCATCTGTATGAAGTGCCATTTCCTCCTCCTCCTCCTCCTTAGAATCGCCGTAGAATTGCTGTATTAATAAAAAAAATTATGGCTCACCTCTTGGACTTAATACAATCAATTGCTAACAGGTCTCAGCTCTTGGGCCTCCACATAATTTCTAAGAGGTCTCAGCTCTTGGGCCTTAATACAATTTTCAAGAGGTCTCAGCTCTTGAGCCTCCACACAATGTTTGAGAGGTCTCAGCTCTTGGGACTCCACACAATTTTTAAAAGGTCTCAGCTCTTGGGACTCCACACAATGTTTGAGAGGTCTCAGCTCTTGGGCCTCCACACAATTTTAAGAGGTCTCAGCTCTTGGGACTCCACACAATTCTTAAAAGGTCTCAGCTCTTGGGACTCCACACAATGTTTGAGAGGTCTCAGCTCTTGGGACTCCACACAATTTTTAAGAGGTCTCAGCTCTTGGGACTCCACACAATGTTTGAGAGGTCTCAGCTCTTGGGCCTCCACACAATTTTTAAGAGGTCTAAGCTCTTGGGCCTCCACACAATGTTTGAGAGGTCTCAGCTCTTGGGACTCCACACAATTTTTAAAAGGTCTCAGCTCTTGGGACTCCACACAATATTTGAGAGGTCTCAGCTCTTGGGCCTCCACACAATTTTTAAAAGGTCTCAGCTCTTGGGACTCCACACAATTTTTAAAAGGTCTCAGCTCTTGGGACTCCACACAATGTTTGAGAGGTCTCAGCTCTTGGGCCTCCACACAATTTTTAAAAGGTCTCAGCTCTTGGGACTCCACACAATTTTTAAAAGGTCTCAGCTCTTGGGACTCCACACAATGTTTGAGAGGTCTCAGCTCTTGGGCCTCCACACAATTTTTAAAAGGTCTCAGCTCTTGGGACTCCACACAATGTTTGGGAGGTCTCAGCTCTTGGGACTCCACACAATTTTTAAAAGGTCTCAGCTCTTGGGACTCCACACAATGTTTGAGAGGTCTCAGCTCTTGGGCCTCCACACAATTTTTAAGAGGTCTCAGCTCTTGGGACTCCACACAATTTTTAAGAGGTCTCAGCTCTTGGGCCTCCACACAATTTCTAAGAGGTCTCAGCTCTTGGGCCTTAATACAATTTTCAAGAGGTCTCAGCTCTTGGGCCTATACACAATTTCTAAGAGGTCTCAGCTCTTGGGCCTCCACACAATTTCTAAGAGGTCTCAGCTCTTGGGACTCCACACAATTTCTAAGAGGTCTCAGCTCTTGGGACTCCACACAATGTTTGAGAGGTCTCAGCTCTTGGGCCTCCACACAATTTTTAAAAGGTCTCAGCTCTTGGGACTCCACACAATGTTTGAGAGGTCTCAGCTCTTGGGACTTCACACAATTTTTAAAAGGTCTCAGCTCTTGGGACTCCACACAATGTTTGAGAGGTCTCAGCTCTTGGGCCTCCACACAATTTTTAAAAGGTCTCAGCTCTTGGGACTCCACACAATTTTTAAAAGGTCTCAGCTCTTGGGACTCCACACAATGTTTGAGAGGTCTCAGCTCTTGGGCCTCCACACAATTTTTAAAAGGTCTCAGCTCTTGGGACTCCACACAATGTTTGAGAGGTCTCAGCTCTTGGGACTCCACACAATTTTTAAAAGGTCTCAGCTCTTGGGACTCCACACAATGTTTGAGAGGTCTCAGCTCTTGGGCCTTCACACAATTTTTAAGAGGTCTCAGCTCTTGGGACTCCACACAATTTTTAAGAGGTCTCAGCTCTTGGGCCTCCACACAATTTCTAAGAGGTCTCAGCTCTTGGGCCTTAATACAATTTTCAAGAGGTCTCAGCTCTTGGGCCTATACACAATTTCTAAGAGGTCTCAGCTCTTGGGCCTCCACACAATTTCTAAGAGGTCTCAGCTCTTGGGACTCCACACAATTTCTAAGAGGTCTCAGCTCTTGGGACTCCACACAATGTTTGAGAGGTCTCAGCTCTTGGGCCTCCACACAATTTTTAAAAGGTCTCAGCTCTTGGGACTCCACACAATGTTTGAGAGGTCTCAGCTCTTGGGACTCCAAACAATTTTTAAAAGGTCTCAGCTCTTGGGACTCCACACAATGTTTGAGAGGTCTCAGCTCTTGGGCCTCCACACAATTTTTAAAGGTCTCAGCTCTTGGGACTCCACACAATGTTTGAGAGGTCTCAGCTCTTGGGCCTCCACACAATTTTTAATAGGTCTCAGCTCTTGGGACTCCACACAATTTTTAAGAGGTCTCAGCTCTTGGGCCTCCACACAATTTCTAAGAGGTCTCAGCTCTTGGGACTCCACACAATTTTTAAGAGGTCTCAGCTCTTGGGACTCCACACAATGTTTGAGAGGTCTCAGCTCTTGGGCCTCCACACAATTTTTAAGAGGTCTCAGCTCTTGGGCCTCCACACAATTTTTAAGAGGTCTCAGCTCTTGGGACTCCACACAATTTTTAAGAGGTCTCAGCTCTTGGGCCTCCACACAATTTCTAAGAGGTCTCAGCTCTTGGGACTCCACACAATTTTCAAGAGGCCTCAGCTCTTGGGCCTCCACACAATTTTCAAGAGGTCCCAGCTCTTGGGACTCCACACAATTTTTAAGAGGTCTCAGCTCTTGGGCCTCCACACAATTTCTAAGAGGTCTCAGCTCTTGGGACTCCACACAATTTTCAAGAGGTCTCAGCTCTTGGGCCTCCACACAATTTTTAAGAGGTCTCAGCTCTTGGGCCTCCACACAATTTTTAAGAGGTCTCAGCTCTTGGGACTCCACACAATTTTTACGAGGTCTCAGCTCTAAGCTTCCCTTACTGCTGGGGTGACACAATGTAACAAACCTCCTCCTGTAAGCTTCCCTGACTGCTGGGGTGACACAATGTAACAAACCTCCTCCTTTAAGCTTCCCTTACTGCTGGGGTAACACACTGTAACAAACCTCCTCCTGTAAGCTTCCCTTACTGCTGGGGTGACACACTGTAACAAACCTCCTCCTGTAAGCTTCCCTGACTGCTGGGGTAACACACTGTAACAAACCTCCTCCTTTAAGCTTCCCTTACTGCTGGGGTGACACACTGTAACAAACCTCCTCCTGTAAGCTTCCCTTACTGCTGGGGTAACACACTGTAACAAACCTCCTCCTGTAAGCTTCCCTGACTGCTGGGGTGACACAATGTAACAAACCTCCTCCTTTAAGCTTCCCTTACTGCTGGGGTAACACACTGTAACAAACCTCCTCCTTTAAGCTTCCCTTACTGCTGGGGTAACACACTGTAACAAACCTCCTCCTGTAAGCTTCCCTTACTGCTGGGGTAACACACTGTAACAAACCTCCTCCTGTAAGCTTCCCTGACTGCTGGGGTGACACAATGTAACAAACCTCCTCCTTTAAGCTTCCCTTACTGCTGGGGTAACACACTGTAACAAACCTCCTCCTGTAAGCTTCCCTTACTGCTGGGGTGACACACTGTAACAAACCTCCTCCTGTAAGCTTCCCTTACTGCTGGGGTAACACACTGTAACAAACCTCCTCCTGTAAGCTTCCCTGACTGCTGGGGTGACACAATGTAACAAACCTCCTCCTTTAAGCTTCCCTTACTGCTGGGGTAACACACTGTAACAAACCTCCTCCTTTAAGCTTCCCTTACTGCTGGGGTAACACACTGTAACAAACCTCCTCCTGTAAGCTTCCCTTACTGCTGGGGTAACACACTGTAACAAACCTCCTCCTGTAAGCTTCCCTGACTGCTGGGGTGACACAATGTAACAAACCTCCTCCTTTAAGCTTCTCTTACTGCTGGGGTAACACACTGTAACAAACCTCCTCCTGTAAGCTTCCCTTACTGCTGGGGTGACACACTGTAACAAACCTCCTCCTGTAAGCTTCCCTGACTGCTGGGGTGACACAATGTAACAAACCTCCTCCTGTAAGCTTCCCTTACTGCTGGGGTAACACACTGTAACAAACCTCCTCCTGTAAGCTTCCCTTACTGCTGGGGTGACACACTGTAACAAACCTCCTCCTGTAAGCTTCCCTGACTGCTGCGGTGACACACTGTAACAAACCTCCTCCTGTAAGCTTCCCTTACTTCTGGGGTGACACACTGTAACAAACCTCCTCCTGTAAGCTTCCCTTACTGCTGGGGTGACACACTGTAACAAACCTCCTCCTGTAAGCTTCCCTTACTGCTGGGGTAACACACTGTAACATACCTCCTCCTTTAAGCTTCCCTTACTTCTGGGGTGACACAATGACACAAGAGGACATCTCTAACCACATCTCACACACACACACACACACACACACGCACACAATGACAATTGGGGTGGGGTCTATTTATTTTCCCCCTTGCCTATGCCATCTGTGGTTGTCATTAGGCAACGTGATTTTAAGGGTTGCAGAATTTTGTTCTTCTTTTTTGTACAGTTTGGCTTGGGGTCCATGGCAATGTAGAGGAAAGAAGGTTTCCTTGTCTTGTCTCACTTTACGTAGAAGTTATATTGTGTTTGGAGTGTATTGTTGAGTGGCTGTGATAGTGGCGTAATAGTGCGACTCGGGCGCGTTATATGCACCCAGACATGCTTCCCCTGCTGTCCCAGTTGCATTCCAGCAGTGTTGGCATCATTTTCTGATGTTTCAGGGTGGACTTGGTGACCTCCAAGTGGTCGAATTGAGATTTCCAAGTGGCGATCATTTTTTTCCCATAGACTATAATGGGATTCGATAATCGGTCGAGTAGTCGAGTAACGCGGTCTATTCGAATCGAAATTCGAAATTTCGAATATTTCACTACTCGCTCATCTCTAGAGGCGAACTATGACCGTGATAGTAATGTAATGTAATTGTTCTATGTTCTCTGGAAAAACATAAATAAAAATGTATATAAAAAAAAGGCTATTTTTGGCCTTCCGAGAGCCTCAATAGGGTTGTAGAAAATTTTACCTTGCTCTAACACGCATAGGATGTGTGCTGGGTTAGGGAAATAATACTGTAAAGAAGTATGACATGCAGATCAGAGGCATCGCTATTAGAACAATTACAGAGCCTTGAGGTGGCATCAGCATAAGGAGCCCAAATATTGCTTGAGAAACACACCCTGGAGTTGGCAGCAGCATAAGGAGCCCATATATTGCCTGAAAGACACACTGGAGTTGGCAGCAGCATGGGGAGCCCATATATTGCCTGAAAAACACACCCTGGAGCTGGCAGAAACATAGGGAGTCCATATATTGCCTGAAAGACACATTTTAGTTGGCAGCAGCAGGAAAGCATATATTGCCTGAAAAACACACCCTGGAGTTGGCAGCAGCATGAGGAGCCCATATATTGCCTAAAAGACACACTGGAGTTTGCAGCAGCATGAGGAGCTCATATATTTTGCCAGATGAACACACCCTGGAGTTGGCAGCAGCGTGAGGAGCTCATATATTGCCAGAAGGACATACCCTGGAGTTGGCAGCATTGTGAGGAGCTCATATATTTCCTGAAAGACACACTGGAGTTGGCAACCGCTTAAGGAGCCCATATATTGCCTGAAAGACACCCTGGAGTTGGCAGCAGCATAGGGAGCCCATATATTGCCTGAAAGACACATTGGAGTTGGCAGCAGCATGGGGAGCCCATATATTGCCTGAAAGACACACTGGAGTTGGCAGCAGCATGAGGAGCCCATATATTGCCTGAAAAACACACGCTGGAGTTGGCAGCAGCATTATGAGCTCATATATTGCCAGAAGGACACAACCTAGAGTTGGCAGCAGCATAAGGAACCCATATATTGCCTGAAATACACACTGGATTTGGCAGCAGCATGAGGAGCCCATATATAGCCTGAAAGACAAACTGGAGTTGGCAGCAGCATAAAAAGCCCATATATTGCCTAAAAGACACACTGGAGTTGGCAGCAGCACGAGGAGCCCATATATTGCCTGAAAGCAACACTGGAGTTGGCAGCATCATGGGGAGCCCATGTATTGCCTAAAAGACACACCCTGGAGTTTGCAGCAGCATGGGGAGCCTATATATTGCCTGAAAAACACACCCTGGAGTTGGCAGCAGCATAGGGAGTCCATATATTGCCTGAAAGACACATTGGAGTTAGCAGCAGCATGAGGAATGCATTCATTGCCTGAAAAACACACCCTGGAGTTGGCAGCAGCATGAGGAGCTCATATATTTTGCCAAATGAACACACCCTGGAGTTGGCGGCAGCGTGAGGAGCTCATATATTGCCAGAAGGACACACCCTGGAGTTGGCAGCATCGTGAGGAGCTCATATATTGCCAGAAGGACACACCCTGGAGTTGGCCGCAGCATTTCGAACCCATATATTGCCTGAGAAACACACCCTGGAGTTGGCAGCAGAATAAGGAGCCCATATATTTCCTGAAAGACACACTGGAGTTGGAAGCCGCTTAAGGAGCCCATATATTGCCTGAAAGACACCCTGGAGTTGGCAGCAGCATGGGGAGCCCATATATTGCCTGAAAAATACACCCTGGAGTTGGCAGCAGCATAGGGAGCCCATATATTGCCTGAAAGACACATTGGAGTTGGCAGCAGCATGGGGAGCCCAAATATTGCCTGAAAGACACACTGGAGTTGGCAGCAGCATGAGGAGCCCATATAGTGCCAGAAAAACACACGCTGGAGTTGGCAGCAGCATGATGAGCTCATATATTGCCAGAAGGACACATCCTGGAGTTGGCAGCAGCATAAAAAGCCCATATATTGCCTAAAAGACACATTGGAGTAGGCAGCATCATGGGGAGCCCATATATTGCCTAAAAGACACACCCTAGAGTTTGCAGCAGCATCGTGAGGAGCCCATATATTGCCTGAAAAAGACACCCTGGAGTTGGCAGCAGCATAGGGAGTCCATATTTTGCCTGAAAGACACATTGGAGTTTGCAGCAGCATGAGGAGCTCATATATTTTGCCAGATGAACACACCCTGGAGTTGGCGGCAGCGTGAGGAGCTCAAATATTGCCAGAAGGACACACCCTGGAGTTGGCAGCATCGTGAGGAGCTCATATATTGCCAGAAGGACACACCCTGGAGTTGGCAGCAGCATTTGGAACCCATATATTGCCTGAAAGACACACTGGATTTGGCAGCAGCATGAGGAGCCCATATATTGCCTGAAAGACAAACTGGAGTTGGCAGCAGCATAAGGAGCCCATATATTGCCTAAAAGACACACTGGATTTGGCAGCAGCATAAGGGGCCCATATATTGCCTGAAAGACAAACTGGAGTTGGCAGCAGCATAAAAAGCCCATATATTGCCTAAAAGACACACTGGAGTTGGCAGCAGCACGAGGAGCCCATATATTGCCTGAAAGACACACTGGAGTTGGCAGCATCATGGGGAGCCCATATATTGCCTAAAAGACACACCCTAGAGTTTGCAGCAGCATGGGGAGCCCGTATATTGCCTGAAAAAGACACCCTGGAGTTGGCAGCAGCATAGGGAGTCCATATTTTGCCTGAAAGACACATTGGAGTTTGCAGCAGCATGAGGAGCTCATATATTTTGCCAGATGAACACACCCTGGAGTTGGCGGCAGCGTGAGGAGCTCATATATTGCCAGAAGGACACACCCTGGATTTGGCAGCATCGTGAGGAGCTCATATATTGCCAGAAGGACACACCCTGGAGTTGGCAGCAGCATAAGGAACCCATATATTGCCTGAAAGACACACTGGAGTTGGCAGCAGCATGAGGAGCCCATATATTGCCTGAAAGACAAACTGGAGATGGCAGCAGCATAAAAAGCCCATATATTGCCTAAAAGACACACTGGAGTTGGCAGCAGCACGAGGAGCCCATATATTGCCTGAAAGCAACACTGGAGTTGGCAGCATCATGGGGAGCCCATATATTGCCTAAAAGACACACCCTGGAGTTTGCAGCAGCATGGGGAGCCTATATATTGCCTGAAAAACACACCCTGGAGTTGGCAGCAGCATAGGGAGTCCATATATTGCCTGAAAGACACATTGGAGTTGGCAGCAGCATGAGGAATGCATATATTGCCTGAAAAACACACCCTGGAGTTGGCAGTAGCATGAGGAGCCCATATATTGCCTAAAAGACACACTGGAGTTGGCAGCAGCATGAGGAGCTCATATATTTTGCCAAATGAACACACCCTGGAGTTGGCGGCAGCGTGAGGAGCTCATATATTGCCAGAAGGACACACCCTGGAGTTGGCAGCATCGTGAGGAGCTCATATATTGCCAGAAGGACACACCCTGGAGTTGGCAGCAGCATTTCGAACCCATATATTGCCTGAGAAACACACCCTGGAGATGGCAGCAGAATAAGGAGCCCATATATTTCCTGAAAGACACACTGGAGTTGGAAGCCGCTTAAGGAGCCCATATATTGCCTGAAAGACACCCTGGAGTTGGCAGCAGCATGGGGAGCCCATATATTGCCTGAAAAATACACCCTGGAGTTGGCAGCAGCATAGGGAGCCCATATATTGCCTGAAAGACACATTGGAGTTGGCAGCAGCATGGGGAGCCCAAATATTGCCTGAAAGACACACTGGAGTTGGCAGCAGCATGAGGAGCCCATATAGTGCCAGAAAAACACACGCTGGAGTTGGCAGCAGCATGATGAGCTCATATATTGCCAGAAGGACACATCCTGGAGTTGGCAGCAGCATAAAAAGCCCATATATTGCCTAAAAGACACATTGGAGTAGGCAGCATCATGGGGAGCCCATATATTGCCTAAAAGACACACCCTAGAGTTTGCAGCAGCATCGTGAGGAGCCCATATATTGCCTGAAAAAGACACCCTGGAGTTGGCAGCAGCATAGGGAGTCCATATTTTGCCTGAAAGACACATTGGAGTTTGCAGCAGCATGAGGAGCTCATATATTTTGCCAGATGAACACACCCTGGAGTTGGCGGCAGCGTGAGGAGCTCAAATATTGCCAGAAGGACACACCCTGGAGTTGGCAGCATCGTGAGGAGCTCATATATTGCCAGAAGGACACACCCTGGAGTTGGCAGCAGCATTTGGAACCCATATATTGCCTGAAAGACACACTGGATTTGGCAGCAGCATGAGGAGCCCATATATTGCCTGAAAGACAAACTGGAGTTGGCAGCAGCATAAGGAGCCCATATATTGCCTAAAAGACACACTGGATTTGGCAGCAGCATAAGGGGCCCATATATTGCCTGAAAGACAAACTGGAGTTGGCAGCAGCATAAAAAGCCCATATATTGCCTAAAAGACACACTGGAGTTGGCAGCAGCACGAGGAGCCCA
Organism: Gastrophryne carolinensis; assembly: GCA_027917425.1. Lineage (NCBI taxonomy): Eukaryota > Metazoa > Chordata > Amphibia > Anura > Microhylidae > Gastrophryne > Gastrophryne carolinensis. The sequence goes on along the minus strand of CM051237.1, from coordinate 346,245,251 downwards.
TATATTGCCTGAAAGACACACTGGAGTTGGCAGCATCATGGGGAGCCCATATATTGCCTAAAAGACACACCCTAGAGTTTGCAGCAGCATGGGGAGCCCGTATATTGCCTGAAAAAGACACCCTGGAGTTGGCAGCAGCATAGGGAGTCCATATTTTGCCTGAAAGACACATTGGAGTTTGCAGCAGCATGAGGAGCTCATATATTTTGCCAGATGAACACACCCTGGAGTTGGCGGCAGCGTGAGGAGCTCATATATTGCCAGAAGGACACACCCTGGATTTGGCAGCATCGTGAGGAGCTCATATATTGCCAGAAGGACACACCCTGGAGTTGGCAGCAGCATAAGGAACCCATATATTGCCTGAAAGACACACTGGAGTTGGCAGCAGCATGAGGAGCCCATATATTGCCTGAAAGACAAACTGGAGATGGCAGCAGCATAAAAAGCCCATATATTGCCTAAAAGACACACTGGAGTTGGCAGCAGCACGAGGAGCCCATATATTGCCTGAAAGCAACACTGGAGTTGGCAGCATCATGGGGAGCCCATATATTGCCTAAAAGACACACCCTGGAGTTTGCAGCAGCATGGGGAGCCTATATATTGCCTGAAAAACACACCCTGGAGTTGGCAGCAGCATAGGGAGTCCATATATTGCCTGAAAGACACATTGGAGTTGGCAGCAGCATGAGGAATGCATATATTGCCTGAAAAACACACCCTGGAGTTGGCAGTAGCATGAGGAGCCCATATATTGCCTAAAAGACACACTGGAGTTGGCAGCAGCATGAGGAGCTCATATATTTTGCCAAATGAACACACCCTGGAGTTGGCGGCAGCGTGAGGAGCTCATATATTGCCAGAAGGACACACCCTGGAGTTGGCAGCATCGTGAGGAGCTCATATATTGCCAGAAGGACACACCCTGGAGTTGGCAGCAGCATTTCGAACCCATATATTGCCTGAGAAACACACCCTGGAGTTGGCAGCAGAATAAGGAGCCCATATATTTCCTGAAAGACACACTGGAGTTGGCAGCCACTTAAGGAGCCAATATATTGCCTGAAAGACAACCTGGAGTTGGCAGCAGCATGGGGAGCCCATATATTGCCAGAAAAATACACCCTGGAGTTGGCAGCAGCATAGGGAGCCCATATATTGCCTGAACGACACATTGGAGTTGGCAGCAGCATGGGGAGCCCAAATATTGCCTGAAAGACACACTGGAGTTGGCAGCAGCATGAGGAGCCCATATAGTGCCAGAAAAACACACGCTGGAGTTGGCAGCAGCATGAGGAGCTCATATATTTTGCCAGATGAACACACCCTGGAGTTGGCAGCAGCGTGAGGAGCTCACATATTACCAGAAGGACACACCCTGGAGTTGGCAGCATCGTGAGGAGCTCATATATTGCCAGAAGGACACACCCTGGAGTTGGCAGCAGCATTTCGAACCCATATATTGCCTGAGAAACACACCATGGAGTTGGCAGCAGCATAAGGAGCCCATATATTTCCTGAAAGACACTCTGAGGTTGGCAGCCGCTTAAGGAGCCCGTATATTGCCTGAAAGACACCCTGGAGTTGGCAGCAGCATGGGGAGTCCATAAATTGCCTGAAAAATACACCCTGGTGTTGGCAGCAGCATAGGGAGCCCATATATTGCCTGAAAGACACACTGGAGTTGGCAGCAGCATGAGGAGCCCATATATTGCCTGAAAGACACCCTGGAGTTGGCAGCAGCATGAGGAGTCCATATATTGCCTGAAAGACACACTGGAGTTTGCAGCAGTATGAGGAGCTCATATATTTTGCCAGATGAACACACCCTGGAGTTGGCAGCAGCGTGAGGAGCTCATATATTGCCAGAAGGACACACCCTGGAGTTGGCAGCATCGTGAGGAGCTCATATATTGCCAGAAGGACACACCCTGGAGTTGGCAGCAGCATTTGGAACCCATATATTGCCTGAGAAACACACCCTGGAGTTGGCAGCAGCATAAGGAGCCCATATATTTCCTGAAAGACACACTGGAGTTGGCAGCCGCTTAAGGAGCCCGTATATTGCCTGAAAGACACCCTGGAGTTGGCAGCAGCATGGGGAGTCCATATATTGCCTGAAAAATACACCCTGCAGTTGGCAGCAGCATAAGGAGCCCATATATTGCCTGAAAGACACACTGGAGTTGGCAGCAGCATGAGGAGCCCATATATTGCCTGAAAGACACACTGGAGTTGGCAGCAGCATGAGGAGCCCATATATTGCCTGAAAAACACACTCTGGAGTTGGCAGCAGCATGATGAGCTCATATATTGCCAGAAGGACACACCCTGGAGTTGGCAGCAGCATAAGGAGCCCATATATTGCCTGAAAGACACACTGGATTTGGCAGCAGCATGAGGAGCCCATATATTGCCTGAAAGACAAACTGGAGTTGGCAGCAGCATAAAAAAACCCATATATTGCCTAAAAGACACACTGGAGTTGGCAGCAGCATGAGGAGCCCATATATTGCCTGAAAGACACACTGGAGTTGGCAGCAGCATGAGGAGCTCATATATTTTGCCAGAAGGACACACCCTGGAGTTGGCAGCAGCGTGAGGAGCTCATATTTTGCCAGAAGGACACACCCTGGAGTTGGCAGCAGCATGAGGAGCTCACATATTTTGCCAGAAGGACACACCCTGGAGTTGGCAGCAGCATTTGGAGCCCATATATTGCCTGAAAGACACCCTGACGTTGACAGCAGCATAAGAAGCCCATATACTGCCTAAAAGACACACTGGAGTTGGCGGCAGCATGAGGAGACCATATATTGCCTGAAAGACACCTTGGAGTTGGCAGCAGCATAAGGAGCCCATATATTGCTAAAAGACACACTGGAGTGTGCAGCAGCATGAGGAGCTAATATATTTTGCCAGAAGGACACACCCTGGAGTTGGCAGCAGCATTAGGAGCCCATGTATTGCCTGACAGACACACTGGAGTTGGTGGTAGCATAAGGAACCCATACATTGCCTGAAAGACACATTGGAGTTGGCAGCAGCATGGGGAGCCCATATATTGCCTGAAAAGACACATCCTGATGTTGGCAACAGCATTTGGAGCCCATATATTGCCTGGAGTAACACATGCCCTGGAGTTGGCAGCAGAATGAGGTTCCCATATATTGCCTGAAAGATATGCCCTGGAGTTGGCAGCAGCATGAAGAGAACATAAACAGATTTTGGGCGCATATGTCTTATCAGAACATTATTAAAAATTAAGATTAACGTAAAGAATTTCCTCAATAATTACTTGGGGTGTGATGCAGAGGAATGTCTGTAACTGGAGACCAGCGCCTTAAATCTGTTTTGCACTATCCATATTTCTGAAATATTTGAAGTCTTGGTCTGGCACCATGATCAATCTACTCTGATTCATCAGGCATTGGTGGGTGGAAATCTTGGCAGACCCATGCCTGATTCATCTTCACACAGGTCAGTCTATCAATAGTTCCACAACTGCTGGTGTTACTTATACACACATCTAAGAGTTTTACCACTTTGTTCCTGTTAAAGTCTTAAGGGCCTAGTTACTACTTAGTGAAAGGCCATAGATAGTTATACACCTGCTGCTGTTATCGCCAAATCCTGTTTTAGGCATAGTGTAGTGTTTTGTCCTCCCCTCATATACGCACTAAGTATGTCAGGCAGAGAAGTGCCAGAATGGGCACAGAGGAGTGGTAGAGGTCTATATTCATCAAGCAGAGGTCGCAGCAGACTAGGGGTGAGTGGCAACAGGAGTCTCAGTGAGAGGCCTTCCGGTATCAGCTAGCGGTCGTCTCTCGACCAGCAACCCATCTGCCATCATCGATTGGTTAACACGACCATCCACTTCATCACACGTGACATCCCCAGTCAGCTGTCTGTTGTATCTTATGCTTTGGGTTCAGCTCCACTATTCAGTGGAGGCCGTAATGAATCTCACCTCATAGTAACATAGTAACATAGTATGTAAGGCTGAATAAAGACTTTAGTCCATCCAGTTCAGCCTGTTTAACTCCTTCCAGTGGTCTAGTAGCCATAGCCGGAAATGTTATTACATGCCAGGAAGGCATCAAGGCCACTTTTGAACATTTTTAATGTATCCCTCATCACTACCTCCTCTGGCAGCGAGTTCCATAGTCTCACTGCTCTTACAGAGAAGAATCCCCTCCTATGTCGGTGGAGAAAGCACCTTTCCTCTAACCTTAGTGGATGCCCCCGGGTTATGGTTACACTCCGGGGTATAAATAGATTGTGGGACAGATCCTTGTATTGACCCCGAATATATTTATACATAGTTATTAGATCACCCCTCAATCGTCTTTTTTCTAGACTAAATAAGCCTAACTTGGACAATCTTTCCGGGTACTCTAGCCCCCGCACTCCTTTTATTAACTTTGTTGCCCTTCTTTGAACGTGCTCCAGTTCTGATATGACCTTCTTAAGCACAGGTGCCCAGAACTGTATACAGTACTCCATATGGGGTCTGACCAGTGACTTGTACAGGGGTAAAATGATGCTCTGGTCATGAGCACCCATGCCCCTCCTGATGCACCCCATGATCCTGTTTGCCTTGGCAGCAGCTGCCTGGCATTGATTACTACAGTTGAGCTTATTGTCAACTAAAACCCCTAGATCCTTTTCCATTGTTGTTTTACCAAGTGTTTCTTTATTTAGTGTGTAATCATGACACATATTTCTCCTTCCCATGTGCATAACCTTACATTTATCTGTGTTAAACTTCATTTGCCATTTAACTGCCCATGCTTCCAATTTATCTAAATCTGTTTGTAGTTGCCTGTTGTCCTCCTTTGTTTTAATTACTTTACTCAGCTTAGTATCATCTGCAAAGATTGAGACTTTACTGTTTAATCCATACCCAATGTCATTTATATATATATTGAAGAGAATTGGTCCCAGAACTGACCCTTGTGGTACTCCACTAGTAACAGTGACCCAATCTGAGTGTGTACCATTGATAACCACCCTCTGCTTCCGATCACTAAGCCAATTTCCCACCCATCTGCACACGTTTTCCCCCAGTCCAAGCATTCTCATCTTTTGTACCAGCCTTTTATGTGGCACAGTATCAAATGCTTTAGAAAAGTCAAGATATATGATATCCAATGACTCCCCCTGATCCAATCTTGAACTTACCTCCTCATAAAAGCCGATCAGGTTTGTCTGGCAGGAGCGATTCCTCATAAATCCATGCTGATATGGAGTAATAAGGTCATTTTCCCCAAGGTGCTCCAGGATAGTATCCCTTAAGAAACCTTCAAACAGCTTGCCCACCACAGATGTTAAGCTTACCGGTCTGTAGTTCCCAGGTTCCCCCCTAGATCCCTTTTTGAATATTGGCACCACATTTGCCAAGCGCCAATCCATCGGAACAAACCCTGTAGTTATGGAATCCACAAATATTAGAAATAACGGCTTGTCTATTACTGTACATAACTCCCTTAAAACACGAGGATGTATGTCATCTGGTCCCGGCGATTTATCGATTTTCATCTGCTTGAGACGGTGCCGGACTTCTTCCTTGGTTAGACCAGTGACATTTAATGGAGGGTTTCGGTTATTCCCCTGCATTTCACTGGGCATGTCAAATTCTTTTGTGAATATAGAAGCAAAGAAGTTGTTAAGCAAATTAGCTTTCTCCTCATTTCCCTCTATAGGGGTCCCATCCTTGCTTTTCAGGGGGCCCACACCCTCAGGTTTGTACCTTTTACGGTTTATGTAGCTAAAGAATAATTTGGGGTTAGTTTTACTCTCTTTCGCGACCAGTCTTTCTGTCTCCAGCTTAGCTGCCCTTATCTGTTGTTTACATTGTTTATTTTCTTCTTTATAGTTTTTTAACGCTTCCGCTGTCCCTTCCTGCTTTAAACGTTTAAATGCCTTTTTTTTGTTGTTTATTGCCCCCTTAACCTTTTTATTTAGCCACATCGGTTTACATGTGTGTCTAATAGTTTTATTCCTGTAAGGTATATATCTGTCACACTGAAAATTAAGTATTCCTTTGAAAGTATCCCATTTAGCGTCCATGCTTTTGTTCTTAAGGACATTTTCCCAGTCAATGCAGTGTAGGGCATCTCTAAGTTGGTCAAACTTTGCCTTTTTGAAGTCCCGCGTTTTTGTGACTCCTTGATAAGGCACCCTAGTGACTGCTAATTGGAAATTAATGATATTATGATCACTGCTTCCAAGGTGTCCCCCAACCTGTACCTTTATTACTTTGTCTGGTACATTGGTTAGTATTAGGTCCAATATGGCTTTCCCCCTTGTTGGAGCTTGTACTTGTTGGGAAAGGTAGCCATCTTTTGTTTTAGATAAAAAACTATTACTTTTCTGCGAAACACATGTTTCAGCATCCCAGTCTATATCTGGGTAGTTAAAGTCCCCCATAATCACTACCTCATTTATTTTAGCGGCTATATCTATTTGCCTTAGCATCATATTTTCTATGGATTCGGATATATCTGGAGGTTTATAGCAAACCCCCATCAGTATTTTATTTTTGTTTCTCCCTCCATGTATTTCTACCCATACCGACTCCACATGGTCATTCCCCTCACATATATCCTCCCGCAGAGCAGGCTGTAGAGAGGATTTTACAATTAAGCAGACTCCACCCCCTTTGCGTTTGTTACGGTCCCTCCTAAACACACAGTATCCCTGTAAATTTACTGCCCAGTCATAGCTTTCATCCAGCCAGGTCTCTGTTACCCCCACTATATCATATTGTTCTTCTGTTATTATCAGTTCTAGTTCATCCATTTTATTAGTCAAGCTTCTAGCATTTGTAAGCATGCATTTCAAATGCTTATGACAATTTTGATAATTCTGTATATTGCCCTTATTCCTGCTAGATGTGCTAACCCCTCCCCCCTCTCCACCCCCAGTTTCATGTCTACACCCACTGTCACTTTCTTTCCTAACTTCCCCTTTGTAATAGCTTTTACCCTCCCCCCCAATGCTCAGTTTAAATACTCCTCTAACCTTTTAGCCATCCTCTCCCCCAGAACAGATGCACCCTCCCCATTGAGGTGCAACCCATCCCTGCCAAAGAACCTGTAGCCCACTGTGAAGTCGGCCCAGTTCTCTAAGAACCCAAACCCCTCCTTTTTACTCCAATTTTTGAGCCACCTGTTTACATCTCTAATCTCCCGCTGCCTCTCTGGTGTGGCTCTTGGTACTGGTAGTATTTCTGAGAATACTACAGTTGAGGTCCTTGCCTTAAGCTTACGGCCTAAGTCCCTGAAATCATTTTTTAGGACCTTCCACCTACTTCTTCCTATGTCATTAGTGCCAATATGCACCATGACCGCTGGGTTCACGCCAGCCCCTCCCAACAATCTGTCAGCCCGCTCCGCTACATGCCGTACTCTTGCCCCAGGAAGGCAACACACTGTTCGGCAATCCCGGTCTTTGTGACAGATTGCCCTGTCTGTTCCCCTAATAATAGAGTCACCCACTACCAGCACCTGTCTTGCCTGCCCTGTTCTCCCATTTCCCCTCCCTTCCTTACTGGAGCCGACAGATGTGTCTTGCTGCAGCTCTGCCATTCCTGAGCTAACATCCTCCTCATCTGCCAACCGGGCAAACTTGTTTGGAGGTGCCTGTTCAGGGCTAGCCTCCCTGTAACTTTTACCCCTACCCCGCCTTCTAACTGTTATCCAGCTAGCTGCCTCATTTTCCTGACACCTCAGTGTCAGTCTTCTTTCTTTTGTAGGTTAATAGTTGGTCCCTAGTTGTCCGCATGGCCCTCCTAGCTGCTTTATCAACCACTTGTCTTGGATATCCCCATGTATGAAATCGATTTCGCATGTCCTTAATCTCCTCTTGGAAATTCTGTTCATTCGAGCAGTTTCTCCTCAGTCTTAGCATTTGCCCAACAGGGATACCCTCCTTTAGTTTTTTCTGATGAAAGATTGAATAGTGCAATAAGCTATTGGTAGACGTCGATTTCCTATGTAGATGAGTGGAAATACATCCATCAGATTCAACTTGTAAAGTTAAGTCAAGGAACACAATTTGCCGTGCTGAATATGCATACGTGAGGTGAATGTTCAAAGAGTTGTTATTCATGGCTGAAATGAACTCCTCACATAGATGTACAGGGCCTTGTTCTTGGTATTCATGAGTCTTTGTAAATAATTTTTAATAATTGCATTAAAACAGACTCATATTGAAATCTTACTTCTGTCTTTGATAGTCTAGCAATTTTCATCTTTATACTGATATTCTTGAGATTGAAATCCCTTGGGACAGTATATCTAATAGTCTAGTAATTTTCATCTTTATACTGATATTCTTGAGATTGAAATCTCTTGGGACAGTATATCTTGATTGGTTAGTTTGCAGTACTATGTTACTGCTAGATAGATAGGAATTGGGCACGGGAAGAGTACTCCGATTGTATAAAAATCACCTTTCATTATTGTAAGGAATTTTAACAGGATGTAAGTAGTATAGTAATTCTTGCCGTCAATAGTATAGTGCCTATTGAACTCCATCTTTATATGTTTGCTGTCATTGTGGGGGTCCGGTATTTGTGACTATGTATATAGCATATTTGAGTGATTTGCCTTCTAACAAGGACTCCCCAGTCACTAGGATTGGGAAGGCATTAAAAGTTATGCACTATTTGATGTCCCTTGGCTTTATAGATAACCCGAGGGGCTCACGTTCATAACCATGAGGCACCTGAATCATTCTGATTATCTGGGTTACTCTACTCATCCCTTGCAATGCCCCAGGGTTTTCAATATATATTTAATGTTTATCTAATGTACATCATTTAATGCATATCTTTCTTGCATGCTTAGGTGTACCTGTGGGGCAGGTGGGAATTTATAGCCATAGTTATAATTTTAAGGACAAACTTTGATTGTTCGATGTCTGTTTGGATGTACTTGAGAGGCCAGTCGGCTTTGATAATTGTGAGTATAACCCCAATTATAACTTAATGGCCTGGGGATATACAGAAGTACTAGCTATGTAGCATTATATTAAGCCCTTAGTGATTTTTGATTTAACATGTATACAACATCAATGTATTTATAGAATGTATAAATTATATGCTGCACATCACTGTCTATGTAGTATGTAATAGAATTGTGTCCCTTTTTCTTCCCCCCCCCCCCCCTCCCCGAATACTTACCTTCCACAATTCCGGGCTGGGACTTGTACCCAACCGCTGGGTGGACGGGTGCGCGGCGGGCGCCTCCTACTGCAGGGCGAAGGGCGTCTGACGCGGACACATCCTGTATTGGTGGTCCAGTGAGGTGTGTGCGGCATAGCGTCTGAAGCGTTGCCCTTGCGGCCATTCCTATTGGCCGGGCCGTGGCGCCGCTCCATTGGCTAGCGGCTTATTTTCGGGGTATTTAAGGTGGGGGATTCCGGGCAGCCGATACACCCTGGCGAAGTGTCATTCTGACACGCAACGCATCGGTGGCGGCTGCTACGGGGGATCCCTTAGTGACTAGGTAATGTAAGCTTATTCTTTTATTTTTGCATTAGCTCTTGGCGCATTTTTATGCATTATATTTACCTGGGTACTGGCGTTAACCATTGCACATTGTATTGCACAGCACTTTAATGGTTCATGTTAATGTGTTTGTTAAAAGGTTAGTTACAATTGTTTTTTCTTCCCACATGAAATATTTTGTATGTTGCACATTGTATACATGTATTTGGCACATAGCACTTTATGGATTTAGCTATCCCTGTTAAATGAGAGATAATCACGGTTTTATTAAACATTAGCACATTCTTTCACGCTGTCTATTAATTATTCCGCCAGCATTATATCCAGGTTTAACTTATCAGATATTTGTGATACACGCCAATATAAATAAAAATAGTCATAAAATGGTTTAATATCTATAGTCACGGATATAGGGCGAATGTGTCTATATGTTTTTTATTTGTATATTGTGTTGTGATGTGTTGCTTTTTGTGTCTTTATTATATTTTTTAGTATTTATTCAATAAAATACCATTGTAATTTTTATTATCTGAGTGAGGCCTTTCTATATGGGGATGACTTTTTAGGGATTAATCTAGGATTCCCTCATTGTGTAAGTCTGTTTAGGTTTGGCAAAATGGCTGGTTTACCTAGTCATCTGACAGGAGAGGAGGAGCAGGAGCAGCCAGAGGAGCTAGAGGGTTGTGAGGAAGGCGAGACAGAGGACCCAGACACAGCGTGGCAGTATGCAGTGGAGATGGAGACAGGTAGTCCCTCCGAATCACTTGCACAAATAGCATGATGCTTGCTTATGTGCTTGCGTAGTGTCCGCCGAATTGTCACCATTCGACAGCGGGATGACTTCTGGCTCTCCACCTTATTGAACCCTCGCTACCGGCACAAAATACTGTTTTATGCCTAGTGGAGAGCATTGACCTGCCCTTATCAGTACACACCACATACGTATATCTGAGAATCTGAGAGTTGCACCATTTTTTCCTTTTAAAGTCTTCAGGACCTAGTTACTTTGAAAGGCCAGACACATTTTTCATGGACAGACAAGTTCTCCTTGTGATTACTATGGCCCCTGCCGCGCTATACCCCCTCTAATGGCACAACACTGGCAGAGCAGGACAGCTTTCCCAGTGTAAACTCTGCTAGTTGCCACCACAGATCAAGTTTGGCTGGCCAGAAGTCCAGTGGATCAAGGTGTGTTGGCATGGTCATGTCAAGGTATACCACCACCTGCTGGTTCAGGTCCTGCTCCATGTCTACCTGCTGCTCATGAGTTGCCTCACTATGCGGGTGAAGAAAGCTACTCATTAGCGGCTGAAGTCTCAGAGGTCCCCCCTGGGAGAGGATTGACGATGGCACAGATAGGCATCGGCCAACTGACAGTGGGTGTAAAAAAAAAACATTATTGCACAACAGCGGCAGGTGTCTGGCCTTTCACACTAACTAACCCATCAGCACTTGAAGATAAAACCAAATGCAAACACTGCCAGATTGCCTGAAATGGGATGCCCTGTGCTCAAAGTTAGTTAATAGCACTAAAGCAAACTTTATAACGTGTTTTTTGTTACAAAATGGAAAAGGTAAGTAGACAGGTACTCTTAAAAGACAAATGCTAGCATCCGGGATGCCTCCGGGGAAAGGCAATGACTACTGCACAATTTACAATGTGATTTTTGTTACAAAATGGAAAAGGTAAGTAGCCAGGTACTCTTAAAAGACAAATGCTAGCATTCAGGATACCCCCGGTGAAAGGCAATGACTGCTGCAAACTTTACAATGTGGTTTTTGTTACAAAATGGAAATGGTAAGTAGCCAGGTACTCTTAAGAGACAAATGCTTGCATTGTCTTTTAAGAGTACCTGGCTACTTTTGTAAAAAAAAAGCACTTTTTCACATTTAAAGCAGCCGTTGCCTTTCACCGGGGGGCATTCCGAATACTACCACTTATCTTTAAGAGTACCTGTCTACTTACCTTTTGCATTTTGTAAAAAAAAGTCACTTTTTCATGTTCAAAGCAGCCTTTGCCTTTTACCAGGGGGCATTCTGAGTGCTACCAATTATCTTTAAGAGTGCCTTCAACTAGCCCATCAGCATTTGAATATAAAACCAAATGCAAACATTGCCAGATTGCCTGAAATGGGATGCCCCGTGTTTAAAGTTAGCACTAAAGCAAACTTTAAAACGTGGTTTTGTTACAAAATGGAAAAGGTAAGTAGCCAGGTACTCTTAAAAGACAAATCCTAGCATTCGTGATGCCCCCAGGGAAAGGCAATGACTACTGCAAAATATACAACGTCATTTTTGTTACAAAATGGAAAAGGTAAGTAGCCAAGTACTTTTAAAAGACAAATGCTAGCATTCGGGATACCCCCGGTGAAAGGCAATGACTGCTGCAAACATTACAACGTGGTTTTTGTTACAAAATGGAAATAGTAAGTAGCCAGGTACTCTTAACCCTTTAAGTGCCAATCACGTAACACCTACGTGCTGGCTTGGCTGGGCCTTAAGTGCCAAGCCCATAGGTGTTACGTGCTTGACTTTCCCCCCTGCTAGTAAAAAAAATAAAAATCAAAAATACTCACCTGACCCCTCGTTGGATCCGGACGGGTCTCCCCTTTAATTTGGTGCCATCCGAGAGGAGAGCCCCCGGAATAGCCCCCCCCCCGCTTCGGCAGCAGCAGCTGCTAACTGTAAAAAAAAAAAAAAAAAAATCAAAATGACATTGTCTCCCGATGGGTGTCCTCTTCACTGGGGGGGGGGGCCTCCGATCGCCCCCCCAGCCTCTTCCGTGGCAAGGAGAGGGCAGAAACTGCCCTCCCTCCCCACTTCCTGGAACGGGTCTGCTAGCCCCGCCCCCTGGGGGCGGGACCGGGTGACATCATTGTGATGTCACCAGCAGCCCTCTTAATGCCGGCACCGTGAGACAGACAATCAGTCTGCTCGTGTGCCTGGAGGAGGGCGGATGGGGAGGAGGAGAGGGCTGAGATCGCCCCCCCCCTCCCCAGGCTCTCTCCTTCAAACACACGAGCAGGCTGTCATCGCAGATCGCCGGGGGACACAGGATCAGAGGTGAGTAAAGTAAAGTAAAAAAAAAATAAAGATCATTTTTTTTTCTTATGTGTCTGTCTTTTTTTATTTAACATTTAACCCCTTGTGAACTGGTAAGGGGTCCATGAGACCCCTTATACCAGTTCACAAGGCTGGGGGATGGCAAGTCACCCGCTTGCCGCAGTGGGTGACTTGCCATTAACCCCCGGCACCCCCATTACCTGCCTCCCCAAAGCCCAGGGGGGGCAGAAGAGCCCAGGCCCACACAGACTATGTGGGCTCGTAGGCTGCAGGGTGGGGGGGCCACAAAAGCTGGCCCCCCCACTCTGTTCCTACAAGCCCCCATAGCTGGTCCCGGGCTGGTAATGCTGGGTAAGGGGGACCCCATTTCATTTTTTGGGGGGATTTTTAAGGGTTTTTTTACCCTTAAAATTCCAAAAAAAATGGGGTCCCCCCCCCCCTGGGAGGGAGGACCCTATGTCATTTTTTTTTTTAATTAACCCTTTGTGTTCTGTCGCCGCAGCTATAAAAGGCTTCCAGCTGCAGCAGGAGAGCAGGAAGCCAGATTGATCAGCGTGGGACACAGGGATGGATGGGAGGTAAGTATTAAAAAGTAAAAAAAAAAATAATAATAAAATATTTTTTCTTATGTGTCAGTGTCTTTTTTTTTACACTTAACCCCTTGTGAACTGGTAAGGGGTCCATGAGACCCTTATACCAGTTCACAAGGCTGGGGTCTGGCAAGTCACCTGCCGCTAGCAGGTGACTTGCCATTAACCCCCAGCACCCCAATTACCTGCCTCCCCAAAGCCCAGGGGAGGGGCAGAAGAGCCCGGGGACACATAGGCTATGTGGGCTTGTAGGCTGCAGGGTGGGGGGCCACAAAAGCTGGCCCCTCCACTCTGTTCCTACAAGCCCCCATAGCTGGTCCTGGGCTGGTAATGCTGGGTAAGGGGGACCCCATTTCATTTTTTGGGGGATTTTTAAGGGTTTTTAACCCTTAAAATTCCCCAAAAATGGGGTCCCCACCCCCGGGAGGGGGGCCTTATGTCATTTTTTTTTAAATTAACCCCTTATGTTTATAGTGTGGATAGTAGTAGTATTTTATTTGTAAATGTTATAAAGTGCTACTTTCAGTTTGGGGGGTCTCCTGGGCAAGAATGGGGGGCTACCGATACATATGTGGTACCGTTGTAATCGGGAGAAATTGGGCTTTCACGCAATATTTTTTCTCTAATAAAGTAAATGTTTTATTTACAATAAAGGAGACAATTGTCTAAAAAATATTTATTTATTTATTTTTACACAAAAATATTAAAAAAAAACAGTAGAAAAATTACAAACAAGACATTTCATGTTCAAGCCTAAACTCTGCTGCAAAATATATATCTATAATTTTCCTGAAAATTCCGGCAAAAATAACGGTTAAACGTGGCACAGAATGGGGAAAAATGACCTGTCAACAGAGGGTGAAAAAAATTCAAGTAGGTTGGCAATTAAAAGCGTTAATATTACCTATGCATGTTGGGTATTGTTCTGCTTGGAGGACCTTGCTCTTTCAGATTTAGCTTGTTTTTTCTTGTTTGCATATTTATATTTTAGGAAAACATGTTATTTATTACGTTTTTTTATTCATTTTTTTAGGGAAACTCTGTGCAACCTAAGAATTCTTTGAGGGATTACTTCCAGAAAGGTGAGCCTACTACAACAAGCTGGGTACTCTTAGAAAGCTTAACATGTGTACTTTCAGGGAATATATAGTTTATAGGGGATATTCCAAATGTAAAGGGTTGTTTTGGTTGAAAAATTGCAAGGTGCACATTTTGTCTGCAGAGCTGAAATTTTCAAGTAAAATTACTGTTATGCGCATGCTTTACTTTGGGGTGTTTGCCAACTCTACCCTTGACAGTACCTATGCATGTTGGGTATCGTTCTGTTCGGGGGATGTTGCTTTTTGAGATTTTACTTGTTGTTTCTTGTTTGCATATAGTTTTTTTTAGGAAAATGTGGCTTGATTCTTCCTTTTTATTCTTTTTTAGGGAAACTTTGTGCAACCAAAGAATACATTGAGGGATTACTTCAAGAAAACTAAGCCCACATAAATAGGCTTGGTACGCCTAGAAAGCTTGAGGTGTGTACTTCCAGAGAATATATAGTTTGTGGGGAGTATTTTAAATGTAAATGGTTGTTTTTCTGGAAAAACTGCAAGGTGTGCATAGCGCATAGCGCAGTTGTATTTTATCTGAAAATCTCCTAAAGCTCTGTTTCAGTTTGGGGGAGTCTCCTGGGCAGGAAAGGGTGTCTACCTATACATATGTATCGCTGTGACTGGGAGAAATTAGGGTTTCGCACGCAATAACATTTTATTGACAAACTTTTATTTTTTATTACAAAAAAACACTACAAATTGCAAAAAATAGATTTTTTTTATTTTTTTTTGTACATATTTCACCAAAAAGTATAGAGAATACACCTGGAAAAGGTGTACAAAATTACAAAATGGAAAAGGTAAGTAGCCAGGTACACTTAAAAAGCAAATGCTAGCAATCGGGGTGCCCCCGGTGAAAGGCAATGACTGCTGCAAACTTTACAATGTGGTTTTTGTTACAAAATGGAAAATGTAAGTAGCCAGGTACTCTTAAAAGACAAATGCTAGCATTCGGGATGCCCCCAGTGAAAGGCAATGACTGCTGAAAACATTACAAAGTGGTTATTGTTACAAAATGGAAAAGGTAAGTAGCCAGGTACACTTAAAAGGCAAATGCTAGCAATCGGGATGCCCCCGGTGAAAGGCAATGACTGCTGCAAAATTTACAACATGGTTTTTGTTACAAAAATGGAAAAGGTAAGTAGCCAGGTACTCTTAAAAGACAAATGCTAGCACACAGTGACAGCATGGGATGCCCCCGGTGAAAGTGAATAACTACTGCAAATGTATTTAAAACATGTTTTTTGTTACAAAATGAAAAAGGTAAGTAGCCAGGTACTTTTAAAAGACAAATGCTAGCATTTGGGATGCCCCTGGTGAAAGGCAATGACTACTGCAAAATTTACAACATGGTTTTTGTTACAAAATGGAAAAGGTAAGTAGCCAGGTAGTCTTAAAAGACAAATGCTAGCATATGGGTTGCCCCCGGTGAAAGGCAATGACTGCTGCAAAATTTACAATGTGGTTTTGTTACAAAATGTAAAAGGAAAGTAGCCAGGTACTCTTAAAAGACAAATGCTAGCATTCGGGATGCCCCCAGTAAAAGACAATGACTACTGCAACATTTACAACGTGGTTTTTGTTACAAAATGAAAAAGATAAGTAGCCAGGTACTTTTAAAAGACAAATGCTAGCATTTGGGATGCCCCCAGGGAAAGGCAATGACTACTGCAAAATTTACAATGTGGTTTAAGTTACAAAATGGAAAAGGTATGTAGCCAGGTACTCTTAAAAGACAAATGCTAGAATTCGGGATGCCCCCGGTGAAAGGCAATGACTAGAAATGAGCGAATCGAATCTGACGAATCCAAATTCATTCCGAATTTCATGAAAAATTCGATTCTAAACAAATCCAAATATCGCCTCAATTCGATCGCTCAAATCGCTTCCTTAAAACTCCATTTACTACTATCCAGGCCATCTAACATGGTGGATCCACATGTCAGGACATGTCCCATGGGGCAAAGAATCCTGGGTAGGCGTCACATGCTACCTATCAGCAGCCAGACTTCCCGATGATGTCAAAGCCCTATATAAGTGGCGGCCATTTTGCAGGAGCTCATTCCGACACTGTTTTGCGTCGAGAGCGGATCACGCAGAGAGAGCGAGGGTCAGATAGATAGACAGATAGATAGATAGATATAGATAGAGCGAGGGAGAGATAGATAGAACAAGGAGCAGAAGGAGCGAGGGACAGATAGAGCCAGAGAGAGAATGAGAGAGGCTGTGGCAGTGACAGAGAAAGACAGAGTAGTGTTAATTACACACCTGCCTATTTAGCTTTTTCCTGGTGTCATTCTTTAAAAAGCATGCTAGCATTAATATTTTAAGAGTAACTGGCTACTTACCTTTTGCATTTTGTAAAGAAAGTCACTTTTTCACGTTTAAAGCAGCCATTGCCTTTCACTGGAGGGCATTCTGAGTGCTACCACTTATCTTTAAGAGTACCTGTCTACTCATCTTTTGCATTTTGTAAAAAACAGTCACTTTTTCACGTTTAAAGCAGCCTTTACCTTTTACCAGGGGGCATTCTGAGTGCTACCAATTATCTTTAAGAGTGCCTGTCTACTTACCTTTTGCATTTTGTAAAAAAAAGTCACTTTTTCATGTTTAAAGCAGCCTTTGCCTTTCACCAGGGGGCCTTCTGAGTGCTACCAATTATCTTTAAGAGTGCCTGTCTATTTACCTTTTGCATTTTGTAAAAAAAGTCAAGTTTTGGTGGTGGGTGAGGGGGCAAAAATGGGGGGTATCCAGCGGAGCTCTGGCTGATTTCTAGTTGCCATGTGATTGGTGATCATGAGCCATTTGCTGTCTGCCCTCCCATGGCTGCCTCCATCCCCCCCATTAGCGGCTCCTCTATCCCCCCCATCTACACACGGGTGTTCACTGGGTGAGCCAAATCGTCCATGCACCTGCCACCCCCACAATACAATCTAAATTGTATTTGGTTTTTCAAATTTTTTGGTGTGTTATAAATGTGTTTTGGGCCTAATGTGTGCTAATCAATATAAATGATTATTTATCGGGGTGGGCGATGGCTGACAGGTGTGCAGCTGGCGATGGTGGTGGGTGAGGGGGCAGAAATGGGGGGTGTCGAGCGGAGCTCTGGCTGATTTCTGGTTGCCATGTGATTGGTGATCATGAGCCTGCACCCCCCATGGCTGCCTCCATTCCCCCTCCTTAGCGGCTCCTCTATCCCTCCCCCCATCTACACACAGGTGTTTACTGGGTGAGCCAGGCCTGGCGAGCACCTGCCACCCATGTACCTTACTGCCAATCCAACTGCACATGCTGGCTAAAAGTATAGCGTAGTGTGACTGTGACCAGTGCACGCACAGGATCGGGGATAAGGTAGTTGTTAGAGGGGATTGAGGGTTTTTTTACCTACCCTTCTTAATCTATACTTCTATTAACGAAACTTTATTTAGACGTGTTGGTTGGTTTTTGGCCCGAAGACTTCTTCAGTTGGACCTTCGCTGGACCTTCACCCTCCCTTTTGGGCCTGTCCCTACTAGGACCTCTACTGTCCCCGTGTCCTCCTCCCTCCATCCGGAACCCGCATCCCCCCCCAGATTACCATTTGGTTCAACTGCTCCCGCTGAGTTCACCACTTCTTCGGATCTATATATATTTATTTATATATATATATATATATATATATATATATATATATATATATATATTTAAAATTTTTGATTCTTGACTGTTTATTGTGTAGTTTTATTTTTTGTATTTTGCTCTTTTTAGTGGGCTTTAGTTCTAGGTTTTAGTTCTAGGCTTTAGTTAGTACAGTCATCCCCCATAGGGTTTTGATTTTGTGACTTTTTGGATTATCAGACTTAAAAATGGCTGGAAGAAGGTACACTGCTCAGGATCAGTGGCTTATATGATGGAGTCGGACTCAGAAGACTTTAGCGAGTCAGGGTCAGAGTATATGCCCTCAGGTAGTGAGTCCGACAGTGTCTCCTCTAGTGAGGAGGCACAGCCGCGCAGTAGTACCAGTGCTAGGCATCCTAGAAGGGATGGTACCGCACAAGAAGAGGCCGTGTCGGAGGAAAGTGTAGGGTGGGGGGGGGGAGTGCTGTAGCTGAAGGAGTGCCTGCGTGGAGGCCTCCTAATAATTATTCCCCCAAAATTCTTTCATTTGATTTGGTTACCGGGGTCAATGTTGACACCACAAACTTCCGTCTCATTGACTACTTCAATTTATTTGTATCAGAGGCCATCCTACTGGATATGGTCCATTACACTAATCTCTATGCTGAGCAGGTCCTCACCCAAAATCCTGCACAGAGGCACGCCCGAGCTCATGCATGGCAACCATCAAATTTGAGTGAGATAAAAAAATTTGGGGGCTCACTCTAGCAATGGGTATCAAATGGGTATGGGAGTCCTACTGGGATACCCAATCCTTATTGGCAACCCCAATATTTGCGTCAGTGTGACCGGCTATACCAAATTTTTCTGGATATATGAAGGAAGGGACACACATCTGGACCCCCCTGGTTGTCCCCTTGATTTGACCATCAGTGGAGAAATTGTGTGGGAGCTCATGACTCCTCTACTGGGGAGAGGTTACCACTTATATGTGGGCAACTTCTATAGCAGCATACCCTTATTTAGAGCCTTCTACTCATTGGACACACCGGCCTGCGGCACCATCAACTGCAATCGAAAAGGTTTGCCCAGGTCAATGCTGCAAAAGAAATTGAATCGTGAGCTCCTGGCTGTGAAATATATGGACAAGAAAAATGTAATCATGCTAACGACAATCCACGATAAGTCAGTCATGACTGTACGACAACGTGGTCCCCGAACCCCCTTACCAAAAGCCACGTTGTATCAAGGATCATAATAAATTCATGGATGGCGTTGATAAGACTGACCAAATACTAACATACTACAATGCCGCCCACAAATCCAGAGCCTGGTACAAAAAAAGTTGCGATTCATTTGGTCCAACTGGCAACTTTTAACTCCTTTGTTGTCTTCAAGGCAGCAGTACCAGGCTCCAATTTGTATCTTCTAAACTATCAGCAGCAGCTACTCCCTGCTCTGTTGTTTAGGGATACCGAGGAGGCCCCAGAAATTACAGCTAATGACAACCAGGCTAGATTAGTGGGGAAGCACGTTATAAAGTGAATTCCCGACATGGGTGGTAAGAGGTATCCCCAGAAGGCTTGTAGGGTATGTAGAAACCATGGCATTAGTAAGGATGTGCGGTACTACTGCCCGACTTGCCCCAGCCAACCTGGTTTATGCTTCGACCATTGCTTTGAAGCATACCACACCCAGGTAAACTACTGATTAGTACTGGGTTAGTTTTACTAAGATTAGACTGTAGGTGGACCCCTTTTTTTGTTAATGTGTTTTCTTTTCCTTTCTTTTGATATGTTTACAGATGTGATGGGATGTACTGGAGGAGGAGCAGCCGGTTACTTGTGGCGCATGATGATTAAAACTTGGCCCCCCTTTTCAGCATTGTAATACCTGAACTGGATCACTGATCTTATAATCTGATGCCACAGCTAATGAAGCCTATCTGCACCTCACAAGTATAATCCTTATTGCAGCTGTTTATACCATTAAGAAATGTAAAGTTCTGTTTTGTGCGCTTTCATAGTGCATGCTTTACTTTGAGGTGTCTGGCACCTAACTTAAAAGTAGCTATGCATTTTGGGTATCGTCCGGTTCGGCGGACCCTGCTGTTTCAGATTTAACTTTTAATTCCTGTTCGCATATAGATTTTTTTAGTAAAATGTGGAAACCCGTGAAACCGTTAATGTTAATGTGTTGAAAACTTTGGCCACTGGAACAATCCTGGTACGCCTAGAACACTTGAGGTGTGTACTTTCAGGGAACATATGGTTTGTGGGGGGGTATTTCAATTGAAAAGTGGTGTTTTGGTTGAAAAAGGACAACGTGCGCACTTTGTCTACAGAGCAGGAAATTTCAAGTGAAATGCTCGTTATACATACGCTTTGCTTTGGGGTAATTGGTAACCCTACCCTTGGAGGTAGCTATGCATGTTGGGTATTGTTCTGTTCAGGGGACCTTATCGTTTCAGATTTGGTTTTTTTCTTTTTTTTTGGTTAGCGCATGGTTTTTATAGGAAAATTTGGTCTTAATACTGCATTTTTGCTATTTTTTTAGGGAAATCCGGTACAACCAGTGAGTTTCGGGAAGGCTTGCGTCCAGAAAGCTGCAGCTACAACAACAAGCCTGGTACGCCTAGAACGCTTGAGGTACATACTTTCAGGGAACATATGGTTTGTTGGGGTATTTCAATTAAAAAGTAGTGTTTTGGTTGAAAAAGCGCAACGTGCGCACTTTGCAGAGCAGGAAGTTTCAAGTGAAATTCCCGTTATGTATACGCTTTGCTTTGGGGTACTTGGCAACCCCAGCTTTGGAGGTAGCTATGCATCTTGGGTATTGTTTTGTTCAGGGGACCTTGCCGTTTCAGACTTCATTTGTTTTTTTGGTTAGCACATGGTTTTTATAGGAAAATTTGGTCTTAATGCTGCATTTTTACTATTTTATTAGGGAAATCTGGTACAACCAGGGAGTTTCGGGAAGGCTTGCGTCCAGAAAGCTGCAGCTACAACAACAAGCCTGGTACGCCTAGAACGATTGAGGTGTATACTTTCTGGAAACATATGGTTTGTGGGGGGTATTTCAATTGAAAAGTGATGTTTTGGGGGAGTGCGCATGCATGCGGGGAGCGGATGACACCTCTGATCCGCGCTCCGTAATTACCTGGCTTCCCGGCCCCTCACAGCCTCCTGCGACCAGCGGTTTTGGCCTCCACCGGCTGGGGCACCCCCCCAGGACCCCACACACCAACTTTCAACCAGATCCGAGGTGGGTCCGTAATCGCTCCTGCCAGACAGGCACAGAGGAGCGATCGCCGCCATTTTCAATCCAGCAGCTGCCTGGCTCCCTGGCCCCCCCAGCCCTCAAACATCGTCGATATTGGGCTTCTCCAACTGGGGCAGTCCCCAGGACCCCATCTACCTAGCCTCAGCTCGATCTGTGGGGGGTCCCGGATTTGTATAGGACGGCAGGCAAGGAGGAACGGCCGCCGCCATCTTGATTCCTGTAGCTGCCAGGCTCCCGGGCTCCTCACAGTTCCCAGGGACAGGCGGTTTTGCACCCTGTTGATTGGGGCAGACCCCGGGACCCCACACATTTGATTTCTATTTACAATAGAGGAGACCCCCTAATTGTGCTGGGCAGCAAACTGAAAAGAGCAGCCCCTGTCATCTTGGACTCTGCCCCTATTTACACTGCCAGAGTCATTCTTGGAGCAGATACCAAATTAAGGGGGCAGGCACCTCCTAGCTGGGGGCTCATGTGTGTGCACCTGTGACGTCCTCCTGCAATATGTTTCATAATGCACCTCACTATTCCCAAGGGATGCCACACTAGTGATATGATTGGTTTCATAACTCTGGACAGGTGCACAAGGTGAGCGCACAGGTTTACTGATAACCCGTCAGTCCTGATATACTTCTGAGCTATTATGCCTGGCTAAATGTATTACTCACTTCAGCATTGAAGGGGCGATATTTCTTTGCTGACTGCAACGCAGCCCCCAGTAAGCGCAGCAAGTACCATCAGTTTCTCCCCTGCGTGTCCTTTGCTATCGCTCACTATAGAAGTGACTTTTAACTAGTCTCTGAAGAAGAAAAGTTCTCATTTGTATCCTGATGAATGCGGGTCTTCCTTTGGCTCTCTTTTAAGGTCCGCCGCAATTCTTCAATTTGCCCACCTATTTAAGCTATTCACAAAATCTGACGGCACTGCAGGTCCTATTTTCCGTGACCTTGCTACGTGGCCCCAACCTATCTCGGCATCAAATTTACCCAAGTCCTCTCTCTAGGATGGAAACGTCTACGCCTTCCCAGGACGACCCTCAAGTCCCATCTGATCTTTTGCCAGAAGATGAGTCCTGGATGGACGACTCCCTGCAAGGGTCGCCTTCTAAACCGCAACCGCCGCCACTAGATAGATATGAGGCCATGCTTGAGAAAGCCCTTGAACGTTGGGCCCTGAACATTACAACTCAGATCTCTGCCAATCTTTCAGCGGAATTCAAAGAACTGGGCCAAAGAGTTGACGATCTTGAACAACAACAGTCAGCACATAACTCTGAGCTCTCTTCCTTTGGAACAGAATTAGAGACCCTGAAAAACGAAAACCTCACCCTTCATCACAAGTTCGAGGACATGGAGAATCGTTCCTGCAGAGCTAACATTAGAATCAGGGGTATCCCAGAATCTGTTATTGATTTACAATCCACAGCACCAGCCCTCTTCCAGGAGCTTGCCCCGTCCATCCCAATTGAGAGATTGGAATTCGACAGGATACATCGGGCCTTGCAAAAGAAAAGAGCAGACGGTCTTCCGCGGGACGTTCTGGTAAAATTCCATTTTTTCCGCACAAAAGAATTGATTATGACGACTGCGAGGGATCAAGCCTCACTTAAATTTCAGAACTTTGACTACCAATTATTTGCCGACATCTCTCCACAAACTATCAGTAGGAGGCGGGCTATGAAACCATCTCTTGAAATTTTGCAGACCAAAGGAATCCGATACAAATGGGGGTTTCCTTTCAAAATCTCATTTTTCTACTCCGACCAGAGGTATGAGGCATCCACGCCACAAGAGTTGGTGAACATTTTGACATCATTGGTTTTGAAAGCCCATGTTGTAGTACCAACCCCCCCCCCCCCCACAGAAGAAGAGAGCACTTTCCTTCTCGCCAGCGCCGAAGGACAAACGCGGTCCAAGGAGAAGCACTCCCTCTACGAGCAAGTCAGCGACTGGACTGTCCCATAAGTTCACTAAGCCAGCCTCTGGTGAGGGGTGATGAGTGAGATTCCCAGTGCGTTTTGCAGGGGCTCTTACTTTCACCTCGATCCTTGGGTGATCGTGCCATACGTTTATCCTGTTGTTCCTGTTTAGTGTTGATTACACTTTATTCTAGTTATGGTTTTAAGATCGGAAACTATCTTTACAAATGTACCCTAGCCTTAAGTTCTATAATTCAGTTTTATGAACAAAGGAGCTTCCTAAAGTTTAAATGCTATATTCAGACGAGTATCACTACCCTTATCTTATAGAATGTTGATAGTACAAATTGATGCAGTTTAAAGTTATGCAATTGTTTTGCGGGCCGGGAGCCCAGGTTCTAGGTCTTGTGCACTCCAAGCTCCCCAACCCGTCGGTTTCCGCCGAGTTGGGAAGTTATTGATACTGACCCCCTGTTGTGGGTCAGCCAATCCGCAAGTTTTGATTGTAACCTCTTCGGAGGACCATTATTGTGATAGCATTCCCCATTGGGGCTGAAGCCTTCTAGCCCCAGTGGGAAATCCTGTTCTCAAGTTGGGAGACGTTTCTCCCTCCCTTAGGTTTTTTATAATATGTCTATACTATGCTTTTCCCTTCTCTCCTCTTTTTCGGCTTTCCCTTTTTTTCGTCCTTGGGTGTCCATCCTCTACATAGTAACAGTTTTTAAATTGCTTCAAAATGGCAGTTAAATTGGTTTCGCTTAATGTACAAGGTCTAAATGTTCCCCAGAAAAGAGTTAAGGCCTTTCGACAGATGAGAGCCCTTCATGCGGATATTGTTTGCTTTCAGGAGACCCACTTCACCAAAAACAATACCCCCAAATTTCTTAGTGCGGATTACCCCCTCTTATTTACGGCCTCTGCCGACGCCAAAAAAAGAGGAGTTCTTATCGCCTTTAAGCGCTCACTCCCCTTCTCATCAGAGCAGACAATACGAGACCCACAGGGTCGCCTTCCTATAATTGTAAGTACAATCCAAGATCAACCAATTACGATAGCTACGTACTACGCTCGGAATCACAGTCAGAACGCTTTTTTCGAGGAGTTCCTGAAAACCCTGGACCCCTTAGTGAAGGGGTTCTTGATTGTTGCTGGGGATTCTAACCAAATTCTGCATCCGACCCTAGATCGCTATGCGGTCGATCGTCCGGTGGTTGCGGGCAAGGATGGCTCCCCAGGAAAGGCATTTTGCTCCCTTCTAAACTATTATCATTTAGCTGATGCATGGCGGGAACTTCACCCCACTAAGAGAGACTATACTCACTATTCTAGTCCGCATAAGGTGTTCACTAGAATTGACCACATTTTACTACAACTTCCCTCCTTACCTCTCCTGACCCACTCCTCTATAGTACCAATTGTCTGGTCTGATCACGATTTAGTCTTGGTCGAATTAAACTCTCTTACGCAGAGATCCCCACAAAAATCATGGAAGTTGTACGATCCTATGCTATCAGATGAGATCCTGCTTGAACGCACATGAAAGGTGATTGAGGATTTCTATTCGGATAACATAGGGTCTGTAAACTCAGATGCACTGCTTTGGGAAGCCCATAAGGCTGTTCTCTGGGGTCATTTTATTCAAGAATCAGCCAGAAGAAAAGCTATGTATAAGAAGCAGCTCAATACATTACTTGATGCATACCACTTAGCCTCTTCTGACTATAAGACCCGCCCAACCAGGCGAAATAGGGTTGCCCTTAACCAGGCCAGCGACCGGCTCAATATGTACCTCTCAAGTGAGGCCGAACGTCAAATTAATAGATCAAGGTTCAAGTGGTATCGTCTGAGTAATAAACCCAATACCCCCCTGGCTAGAAGGCTCAGAGGAGTTACACAGAGGGTTAAACCTCTCCGTATCAAAACCCTGGATGGCTCAATTTCAAGCAACCCTGCCAAGGTGGTAGCGACATTTAGTAAGCATCTTGAGGACCTTTACAAGCCTAAGGCAGCACTGGATGAGCGCCTTGCTGAGAAAATGTTGGGCCAATTACAGCTACCCTCCCTTTCTGAAGCAGACAGAGCATCATTAGAGATGCCGGTTCATCTCTCTGAGGTCCAGGATGCAATTAGTTCTTTAAAAATGGGGAAGTAGCCGGGACCGGATGGTTTCACCGCCCTCTATTATAAAAAATTCTCCCAAATACTTTCCCCACGTCTGGTTCGTACATTTAACTCCCTTAGGGAAGGTGAATCGTGGAGTACGGATGCGCTTACCGCAGCCGTCTGTATGATACCCAAACCTAACGCTGACTCGACCCTTTGGTCCAATCATAGACCCATTTCTCTACTAAATATTGATGTTAAGCTTCTCGCCAAAGTTCTGGCGACAAGACTCAACAAGTTCATAGGGACTCTAATCTCCAAAGAGCAGGCAGGATTTATTCGCCACCGTCAGGTGGGGGATAATATCCGCAAGGCTATTAATCTAATTCATCATGCCAGGAGGGAAGGCAGTAGGGCCATGTTACTAACACTGGATGTCCGGAAAGCATTCGATACTGTGGCATGGGACTACTTACACTTTATATTAAAGAAGTGGGGTATGGGTTCCTCCTTTACGGCATGGATTGCCTTGTTATATTCCAATCCGGGAGCCTATATCAAATATTCGGGTTATTCCTCCAACAGGTTTACCCTTGGCAGAGGCACGAGACAAGGTTGCCCCCTTTCCCCTATACTATTTGCCCTCGCCATCGAGCCCCTCTCCAAATTGCTGCAGAACAATATCAACATTAAGGGGATAAAGATAGGAGGGTATGACCATAAAATTTCCCTATTTGCAGATGACATTTTAATGTTGGTATCTGACCCTATAACGTCCCTTCCGAACCTTCTCCACACTTTAGATGAATTTTCCAGAATATCTGGATTACAAATTAATGCCTCAAAATCTCAAGCGCTTAACATATCTCTTCCCGAGGGTACACTGGCCACGCTTAAATCTTAAATTATGATTCCCTTTTTGCCGCCAACTACCCTGCCATGGCCAAGGATCTTCGCGATCTTCTGGCCCCATGGACCAGACTGAATCTGTCATGGCTGGGAAGGATAACGGCGGTCAAAATGACCTGGCTCCCTAAACTGCTCTACTTCTTTCGGGTTCTCCCAATTTCAATTCCGGCTTCCTTTATTAGGGGTCTCCAGGCATCTTTGAACTCCTTTATCTGGGGGAAGCAGAAACCGCGGGTTAATCGGGGGACACTATACAAATTGAAGCATCAGGGGGGCCTTGGGGTTCCCAATTTAATACGATATTACTCTGCTTGTCAGATCGCCCAATTGTCTGCCCTCCATGCTGGTATAGATAGACCACTGTGGGTGGACATCGAACAGACTAGCTGCTCTCCGATAGGGATAGCGAACTTGTTATGGCTATCACCATTGACCTACAAGGATATTGACAACCCCGTCCTGAATCACTCCCTCAAAATATGGAAGACAAATAGAGTGAAAGCTAACCTTTTCTCCCCTCAGACCCCCCTGCTCTCTATATTTGGTAACCCTGAATTTCTCCCAGCCTTTCAAGAGCCGTCGGCTTTCTCCTGGTGGAGGACACACAACTTAACGAAAGTTAAGGATTTTTTATCGCATAGGGGTACGATAACCTTTTCTGACCTCCAATCGCTTAGGGATATTTCGTGTAAAGAGTTTCTACGCTTTCTGCAAATTACTCACTATATCGGGACTAAAAAAATGTTGGAGTCAGCACCAAAACCCTCCTCGCCCTTTGAAGCTATATGCGAGATACAGCCTCTCGGCAAAGGGACGGTATCAACGCTGTATCAGGTATTGGGTGAGACAGATGGGAAACCCTCCCTGCCTATACCACTAGATGGACTGAGGACCTTGGTATAAATCTTTCGGATGCGGACTGGAAGGTAATATGGAGGAACTCATTTACCAAATTTCTCCACACAGGCGCCCAGGAGACTAATACCAAGGTTCTACTTCGTTGGTACTTGGTTCCAGAGCGGATTCATAAGTTTTGCCCTACGTATTCTGCAGAATGCTTTAGAAACGTGAGCAAGGAACCTATATTCATGTCTGGTGGGAGTGTAGGCTGGTGAAACAGTTTTGGGCTAAGGTATTCTATCTCATATTTAAGGCGACAGGCCTGCGTTTGACCCCCACACCCCAATTAGCTCTCCTAAATCTAAGACCTTCCGACTGCCCCAAAACACAGTTTGAGCTAGTGAGACATATCCTAACAGCTGCTAAAATGACTATCGCGCGGTCATGGAAGAGTAAGACCATTACCAGTGGTAGCCTCATACCTCGTATCAACGAGGTAATGCTATTTGAAAAAATGGCTGCCTCAATACAGGGGGACCTTACTCCCTTCCTAGCTACCTGGGAAGGCTGGATCACCCATTTCCAGCCCAAAAACTTCGACCGTCACCTATTTGTACCTTAGCTCCCACTTTCCGTAACCTAATGTTACCTTTTCGACTTGGTAGTAGAATGGACACCCACCCCGTTTCTTTTTTCCCTCCTACCCATTCCCCAACTATCTCCTTTATCTTTGTGCTATGTTATGTACTCAAATTTTCAGCCGTTGTTGTTTCCAAAATGTGTTAAATGCTCTGTATATAATCTCGTTTGGCCTCTAATATCTGTGATAATGTTTTCAACTGGATGCGGTTCCTATAAATTGAAATATAAGCTGTTTTTGGTTGTAACAATTGCCTATCTTCAATCAAAATATTGTGGAAAAAAAGAAAAGTGGTGTTTTGGTTGAAAAAGCGCAAGGTGCGCACTTTGTCTGCAGAGCAGGAAATTTCATGTGAAATGCCCATTATGCATACGCTTTGCTTTGGGGTAATTGACAACCCTACCCTTGGAGGTAGCTATGCATGTTGGGTATTGTTCTGTTCAGGGGACCTTGCCGTTTCAGATTTGGTTTGTTTTTTTGGTTAGCGCATGGTTTTTATAGGAAAATTTGGTCTTAATGCTGCATTTTTGCTATTTTTTTAGGGAAATCCAGTACAACCAGTGAGTTTCGGGAAGGCTTGCATCCAGAAAGTTAAAGCTACAACAACAAGCCTGGTACGTCTAGAACACTTGAGGTGTGTACTTTCTGGGAACTTATGGTTTGTGGGGGTTATTTCAATTAAAAAGTAGTGTTTTGGTTGAAAAAGCGCAAGGTGCGCACTTTGCAGAGCAGGAAGTTTCAAGTGAAATTCCCGTTATCTATACGCTTTGCTTTGGGGTAATTGGCAACCCCAGCTTTGGAGGTAGCTATGCATCTTGGGTATTGTTCTGTTCAGGGGACCTTGCCGTTTCAGACTTCATTTGTTTTTTTGGTTAGCGCATGGTTTTTATAGGAAAATTTGGTCTTAATGCTGCATTTTTGCTATTTTATTAGGGAAATCTGGTACAACCAGGGAGTTTCGGGAAGGCTTGCGTCCAGAAAGCTGCAGGTACAACAACAAGCCTGGTACGCCTAGAACGATTGAGGTGTATACTTTCAGGGAACATATGGTTTGTGGGGGGTATTTCAATTGAAAAGTGGTGTTTTGGTTGAAAAAGCGCAAGGTGCGCACTTTGTCTGCAGAGCAGGAAATTTCATGTGAAATGCCCATTATGCATACGCTTTGCTTTGGGGTAATTGACAACCCTACCCTTGGAGGTAGCTATGCATGTTGGGTATTGTTCTGTTCAGGGGACCTTGCCGTTTCAGATTTGGTTTGTTTTTTTGGTTAGCACATGGTTTTTATAGGAAAATTTGGTCTTAATGCTGCATTTTTGCTATTTTTTTAGGGAAATCCAGTACAACCAGTGAGTTTCGGGAAGGCTTGCATCCAGAAAGTTGCAGCTACAACAACAAGCCTGGTATGTCTAGAACACTTGAGGTGTGTACTTTCTGGGAACTTATAGTTTGTGGGGGTATTTCAATTAAAAAGTAGTGTTTTGGTTGAAAAAGCGCAAGGTGCGCACTTTGCAGAGCAGGAAGTTTCAAGTGAAATTCCCGTTATGTATACGCTTTTCTTTGGGGTAATTGGCAACCCTACCCTGGATAAAGCTATGCATGTTGGGTATTGTTCTGTTCAGAGGACCTTGTCATTTCAGATTTGGTTTGTTTTTTTTTTGGTTTGTGCATGTTTCTTATAGGAAAATTTGGTCTTAATTCTGCATTTTTGCTATTTTTTTAGGGAAATCCGGTACAACCAGTGAGTTTTGGGAAGGCCTGCGTCCAGAAAGCTGCAGCTACAACAACAAGCCTGGTATGCCTAGAACGCTTGAGGTGTGCACTTTCAGGGAACATATGGTTTCTGGGGGGTATTTCAATTGAAAAGTGTTTTGGTTGAAAAACCGCAAGGAGAGCAAAATGGTTGTATTTTCTTTGAAAATCGGCTCAACCGCTCTTTTCGGTTTTACGTGTCTCCTGGGCAAGAAAGGATGTCTACCAATACATATGTGGTACTTTTGCAATTAGGAGGAATAGGGCTTTTTCACACAATATGATTTCCTGGAACAACTTGCATGTTTTATTAAGAAAACGCACTACAAATTGTAAAAAATGTTAAAAAACATATTTTCCACAAAAATATTAAAAAAACACTGACAATCTTACAAACAAGACATTTCATGTTAAAGTCCAGACTGTGCTGAAAAAAACAATATATAATTTATCAGGGAAATACCAGGAAATCCCTTCAAAAATCACTGTTGAACATGTGGAGTGCAAAATAGTGCAAAATGGTCTGGCAACAAAGGGTGACAAAATCTCAAGGTAGGCTGGTGGTTAAAGGGTTAAAGAAGCCTTTGCCTTTCACCAGGGGGCATTCTGAGTGCTACCACTTTTCTTTAAGAGTACCTGCATCTTTACCTTTTACATTTTGAACAAAAAACTAATTTTAAAACTGCCTGTGGTGCATTTAACTCTAACCAGGGTATCCTGTGTAAGACCATCTGACAGTGTCTTTTTGCATTAGATTTTAGCTACAGTGTCTGCCTATTTTCTCCAACTTTTCTACACACCTGCTGTTACAAAAATTCTTTTTTGTTAGTGTATTGTTTTCCCCTCCTAAACGCAGTAAAAATGTCAGGCAGAGATGTGCCAGGATGTGCACCAAGGAGAGGTCTAGATTCATCAAACAGAGGTTGCAGCAGACTAGGGGCGATTGGCAGCAGGAGTCGAAGTGAGAGGCCTGATCTCACGGTATCTGCTAGCGGTCGTGTTTCGACCAGCAATGCATCTACCGTCATCGATTGGTTAACGTGGTCATGACACCCCCAGTCAACAGTCGGTAGTTTCCTCGGACACAACCCTGAGTTGGCATGGCCCTGGAGCAGCTTCTGTCCTTCCATTGCCTCTGTCCTATGCCCCCCCCTCCAGCCAATGTATCTTATGCTTTTGGTTTAGCTCCACTATTCAGTGAGGACGATGTGTTAGGACAGTCAGCAGCTACTGCCCAGCCAAGAAATGGAGGAGACATACGCTGAGTGGGGTGGGAGGCGGTGTGGTGAGCGGCATGGGAGGTGGGGCAGTTTTTCATCAAGCATCCACAGGAGGGTAACCTGGTCACATGCAAGATGTGTAGACAGAAGGTGAAGCATGGCCAGAGCCCCAATGTTGTTGCCATGGCCCTGCGGCAAAATATGCAGCATCACCATAAAGCGGCATGGGAGAACTGAGGCTCCGAAGTGGGGGTCCAGCCTACTGGGTGAATGTGGTTCCTGCACAGTCACAACAGCAACTTGGACAGGTCGTGCCTCTTCAGCCTCCACGCTTCCAGGCCGTTGTGCCTGTAACAGTGTGCGACTCCGCCTCCTAATGCTCCACCGTCTCCTCGGCCTCCACTGTTTGGTCAAGTTTTGGTACCCCTCCAGCCTACCATGTGTGCAGGGCACGGTGGTGTCACGCTGTGCTTCACATGGTTTGCCTTGGCGAACGAAGTCACACAGGGGAGGAGCTGCTAAAATTTGTTCATCAAGAAATCAAAACATGGCTTACTCTGCGAAAACTGGAAATGGGAACCATGGTGACTGACAATGGGAGTAACATCTTGTCTGCGCTGCGACAAGAAAGGCTGAGCCATGCGCCCTGTATGGCACAGGTGTTCAACCTAGTTGTCAAGCGTTTTCTGAAGTCTTCCCCCCATCTGCAAGACATCCTAACAATGGGACGGAAACTTTGTATTCACTTCAGCCAATCCTACACCGCCAAGCACACCCTTCTTGAGCTATAGCGTCAGAAAGGTATCCCCCAACATAGTCTGATTTGCGATGTTTCCACCCGTTGGAATTCCACCCTATATATGTTAGATCGACTATATGAACAGAGAAAAGCCATCAATGATTTCTTGATGATCCAAGCAACTTTAATATATACCAGTGGCAGCTCATACGTGACACCTGCCGATTGCTCAGACCCTTTGAGGAAGCCACTTTATTTGACAGTCACCAGAATTACGGGATGAACAACGTGATTCCACTGCTTCATGTACTACAACACATGTTGGAAACCATGGCTGGTCAGGGCACTGGAGACATGGCACATACATTTCCCATGGGAGTTGAGGAGGAGGAGGGTCACAGTGAAGCACAGTTTAGTTTTGGTGAAATGGGCAGTTTATCTAGTCATCTGACAGGAGAGGAGGAGCAGGAGCAGCAAGAGGAGCTAGTCCCAACTCCAGGGTGTGTCTTTCAGGCAATATATGGGCTGCTTATGCTGCAAACGCCAATGTGTTTCTCTGGCAATATATGGGCTCTTTATGCTGCTGCTGCCAACTCCAGGTTGTGTCTTTCAGGCAACATATGAGCTGCTTATGCTGCTGCCAACTCCAATATGTTTTTCTGGCAAAATTTGGGCTACTTATGCTGCTGTTAACTCCAATGTGTTTTTCAGGCAATATATGTGCTCCTAATGCTGCTGCCAACTCCAATGTGATTTTCAGGCAATATATGGGCTCCTTATGCTGCTTCTGCCAACTCCAGGGTGTGTCTTTCAGGCAAGTTATGGCCTGCTTATGCTGCTGCCAATTCCAATATGTTTTTCAGGCAATATATGGGCTCCTCATGCTGCTGCTGCCAACTCCAATGTGTTTTTCAGGCAATATATGGGCTGCTTATGCTGCTGCCAACTCCAATGTGTTTTTCAGGCAATATATGTGCTCCTAATGCTGCTGCCAACTCCAATGTATTTTTCAGGCAATATATGGGCTCCTTATGCTGCTGCTGCAAATCCAATGTGTGTCCTTCAGGCAATATAGGGGCTCCTTATGCTGCTGCTGCCAACTCCAGGGTGTGTCTTTCAGTCAATATATGGGCTGCTTATGCTGCTGCCAACTCCAATGTGTTTTTTAGGCAATATATGGGCTGCTTATGCTGCTGCCAACTCCAATGTGTTTTTCAGGCAATATATGTGCTCCTAATGCTGCTGCCAACTCCAATGTGTTTTTCAGGCAATATATGGGCTCCTTATGCTGCTGCTGCCAACTCCAATGTGTGTCCTTCAGGCAATATATGGGCTCCTTATGATGCTGCTGCCAATGCAAATGTGTGTCCTTCAGGCAATATATGGGCTCCTTATGCTACTGCTACTGCTGCCAACTCCAGGATGTGTCTTTCAGGCAATATATGGGCTCCTTATGCTGCTGCTGCTGCTGGTGGTAACTTCAGGGTGTGTCTTTCAGGCAATATATGGGCTCCTAATGCTGCTGCCAACTCCAATGTGTTTTTCAGGCAATATATGGGCTCCTTATGCTGCTGCTGCAAACACCAGTGTGTGTTTTTCAGGCAATATATTGGCTGCTTATGCTGCTTCCAACTCCAATGTGTTTTTCAGGCAATATATTGGCTGCTTATGCTGCTGCTGCCAACTCCAGGATGTGTCTTTCAGGCAGTATATGGGCTCCTAATGCTGCTACCAACTCCAATGTGTTTTTCAGGCAACATATGGGCTCCTAATGCTGCTGCCAACTCCAACGTGTTTGTCTGGCAATATATGGGCTCCTTATGCTGCGGCTGCCAACTCCAAGGTGTGTTTTTCAGGCAATATATGTGCTCCTTATGCTGCTGCCAACTCCAGGGTGTTTTTCAGGCAATATATGGACTCCTAATGCAACTGCCAACTCCAATGTGTTTTTCAGGCAATACATGGGCTCCTTATGCTGCTGCTGCCAACTCCAGGGTGTGTTTTTCAGGCAATATATTTGCTGCTTATCCTGCTTTCAACTCCAATGTGTTTTTCAGGCAATATATTGGCTGCTTATGCTGCTGCTGCTGCAAACTCCACGGTGTGTCTTTCAGGCAATATATAGGCTCCTTATGCTGCTGCTGCCAACTCCAAGGTGTGTTTTTCAGGCAATATATGTGCTCCTTATGCTGCTGCCAACTCAAATGTGTTTTTTAGGCAATATATGGGCTCCAAATGCTGCTGCCAACTCCAATGTGTTTTGCAAGCAATATATGGGCTCCTGATGCTGCTGCTGCAAACTCCCATGTGTGTCTTTCGGGCAATATATTGGCTGCTTATGCTGCTTCTAACTCCAATGTGTATTTCAGGCAATATATTGGCTGTTTATGCTGCTGCTGCCAACTCCAGGGTGTGTCTTTCAGGCAATAGATGGGCTCCTAATGCTGCTGCCAACTCCAATGTGTTTTTCGGGCAATATATGGGCTCCTAATGCTGCTGCCAACTCCAATGTGTTTTTCAGGCAATACATGGGCTCCTTATGCTGCTGCTGCAAACTCCAGGATGTGTCTTTCAGGCAATATATGGGCTCCTTATGCTGCTGCTGCCAACTCCAGGGTGTGCCTTTCAGGCAAGTTATGGGCTGCTTATGCTGCTGCCAATTCCAATATGTTTTTCAGGCAATATATGGGCTCCTCGTGCTGCTTCTGCCAACTCCAATGTGTTTTTCAGGCAATATATGGGCTGCTTATGCTGCCGCCAACTCCAATGTGTTTTTCAGGCAGTATATGTGCTCCTAATGCTGCTGCCAGCTCCAATGTGTTTTTCAGGCAATATATGGGCTCCTTATGATGCTGCTGCCAATGCAAATGTGTGTCCTTCAGGCAATATATGGGCTCCTTATGCTACTGCTACTGCTGCCAACTCCAGGATGTGTCTTTCAGGCAATATATGGGCTCCTTATGCTGCTGCTGCTGGTGGTAACTTCAGGGTGTGTCTTTCAGGCAATATATGGGCTCCTAATGCTGCTGCTGCAAACACCAGTGTGTGTTTTTCAGGCAATATATTGGCTGCTTATGCTGCTTCCAACTCCAATGTGTTTTTCAGGCAATATATTGGCTGCTTATGCTGCTGCTGCCAACTCCAGGATGTGTCTTTCAGGCAGTATATGGGCTCCTAATGCTGCTACCAACTCCAATGTGTTTTTCAGGCAACATATGGGCTCCTAATGCTGCTGCCAACTCCAACGTATTTCTCTGGCAATATATGGGCTCCTTATGCTGCGGCTGCCAACTCCAAGGTGTGTTTTTCAGGCAATATATGTGCTCCTTATGCTGCTGCCAACTCCAGGGTGTTTTTCAGGCAATATATGGACTCCTAATGCAACTGCCAACTCCAATGTGTTTTTCAGGCAATACATGGGCTCCTTATGCTGCTGCTGCCAACTCCAGGGTGTGTTTTTCAGGCAATATATTTGCTGCTTATCCTGCTTTCAACTCCAATGTGTTTTTCAGGCAATATATTGGCTGCTTATGCTGCTGCTGCTGCAAACTCCAGGGTGTGTCTTTCAGGCAATATATGGGCTCCTAATGCTGCTGCCAACTCCAATGTGTTTTTCTGGCAATATATAGGCTCCTTATGCTGCTGCTGCCAACTCCAAGGTGTGTTTTTCAGGCAATATATGTGCTCCTTATGCTGCTGCCAACTCAAATGTGTTTTTTAGGCAATATATGGGCTCCAAATGCTGCTGCCAACTCCAATGTGTTTTGCAAGCAATATATGGGCTCCTGATGCTGCTGCTGCAAACTCCCATGTGTGTCTTTCGGGCAATATATTGGCTGCTTATGCTGCTTCTAACTCCAATGTGTATTTCAGGCAATATATTGGCTGTTTATGCTGCTGCTGCCAACTCCAGGGTGTGTCTTTCAGGCAATAGATGGGCTCCTAATGCTGCTGCCAACTCCAATGTGTTTTTCGGGCAATATATGGGCTCCTAATGCTGCTGCCAACTCCAATGTGTTTTTCAGGCAATACATGGGCTCCTTATGCTGCTGCTGCAAACTCCAGGATGTGTCTTTCAGGCAATATACGGGCTCCTTATGCTGCTGCTGCCAACTCCAGGGTGTGCCTTTCAGGTAAGTTATGGGCTGCTTATGCTGCTGCCAATTCCAATATGTTTTTCAGGCAATATATGGGCTCCTCGTGCTGCTTCTGCCAACTCCAATGTGTTTTTCAGGCAATATATGGGCTGCTTATGCTGCTGCCAACTCCAATGTGTTTTTCAGGCAGTATATGTGCTCCTAATGCTGCTGCCAGCTCCAATGTGTTTTTCAGGCAATATATGGGCTCCTTATGATGCTGCTGCCAATGCAAATGTGTGTCCTTCAGGCAATATATGGGCTCCTTATGCTACTGCTACTGCTGCCAACTCCAGGATGTGTCTTTCAGGCAATATATGGGCTCCTTATGCTGCTGCTGCTGGTGGTAACTTCAGGGTGTGTCTTTCAGGCAATATATGGGCTCCTAATGCTGCTGCTGCAAACACCAGTGTGTGTTTTTCAGGCAATATATTGGCTGCTTATGCTGCTTCCAACTCCAATGTGTTTTTCAGGCAATATATTGGCTGCTTATGCTGCTGCTGCCAACTCCAGGATGTGTCTTTCAGGCAGTATATGGGCTCCTAATGCTGCTACCAACTCCAATGTGTTTTTCAGGCAACATATGGGCTCCTAATGCTGCTGCCAACTCCAACGTATTTCTCTGGCAATATATGGGCTCCTTATGCTGCGGCTGCCAACTCCAAGGTGTGTTTTTCAGGCAATATATGTGCTCCTTATGCTGCTGCCAACTCCAGGGTGTTTTTCAGGCAATATATGGACTCCTAATGCAACTGCCAACTCCAATGTGTTTTTCAGGCAATACATGGGCTCCTTATGCTGCTGCTGCCAACTCCAGGGTGTGTTTTTCAGGCAATATATTTGCTGCTTATCCTGCTTTCAACTCCAATGTGTTTTTCAGGCAATATATTGGCTGCTTATGCTGCTGCTGCTGCAAACTCCAGGGTGTGTCTTTCAGGCAATATATGGGCTCCTAATGCTGCTGCCAACTCCAATGTGTTTTTCTGGCAATATATAGGCTCCTTATGCTGCTGCTGCCAACTCCAAGGTGTGTTTTTCAGGCAATATATGTGCTCCTTATGCTGCTGCCAACTCAAATGTGTTTTTTAGGCAATATATGGGCTCCAAATGCTGCTGCCAACTCCAATGTGTTTTGCAAGCAATATATGGGCTCCTGATGCTGCTGCTGCAAACTCCCATGTGTGTCTTTCGGGCAATATATTGGCTGCTTATGCTGCTTCTAACTCCAATGTGTATTTCAGGCAATATATTGGCTGTTTATGCTGCTGCTGCCAACTCCAGGGTGTGTCTTTCAGGCAATAGATGGGCTCCTAATGCTGCTGCCA
This sequence comes from Gastrophryne carolinensis, assembly GCA_027917425.1. Taxonomy (NCBI): domain Eukaryota; kingdom Metazoa; phylum Chordata; class Amphibia; order Anura; family Microhylidae; genus Gastrophryne; species Gastrophryne carolinensis. The sequence continues at coordinate 346,208,523 of CM051237.1, read as the reverse complement.
ACTCCAATGTGTTTTTCGGGCAATATATGGGCTCCTAATGCTGCTGCCAACTCCAATGTGTTTTTCAGGCAATACATGGGCTCCTTATGCTGCTGCTGCAAACTCCAGGATGTGTCTTTCAGGCAATATACGGGCTCCTTATGCTGCTGCTGCCAACTCCAGGGTGTGCCTTTCAGGCAAGTTATGGGCTGCTTATGCTGCTGCCAATTCCAATATGTTTTTCAGGCAATATATGGGCTCCTCGTGCTGCTTCTGCCAACTCCAATGTGTTTTTCAGGCAATATATGGGCTGCTTATGCTGCTGCCAACTCCAATGTGTTTTTCAGGCAGTATATGTGCTCCTAATGCTGCTGCCAGCTCCAATGTGTTTTTCAGGCAATATATGGGCTCCTTATGCTGCTGCTGCCAACTCCAATGTGTGTCCTTCAGGCAATATATGTGCTCCTTATGATGCTGCTGCCAATGAAAATGTGTGTCCTTCAGGCAATATATGGGCTCCTTATGCTACTGCTGCTGCTGCCAACTCCAGGATGTGTCTTTCAGGCAATATATGGGCTCCTTATGCTGCTGCTGCTGCTGCTGGTGGTAACTTCAGGGTGTGTCTTTCAGGCAATATATGGGCTCCTAATGCTGCTGCCAACTCCAATGTGTTTTTCAGGCAATATATGGGCTGCTTATGCTGCTTCCAACTCCAATGTGTTTTTCAGGCAATATATTGGCTGCTTATGCTGCTGCTGCCAACTCCAGGATGTGTCTTTCAGGCAGTATATGGGCTCCTAATACTGCAACCAACTCCAATGTGTTTTTCAGGCAACATATGGGCTCCTAATGCTGCTGCCAACTCCAACGTGTTTCTCTGGCAATATATGGGCTCCTTATGCTGCTGCTGCCAACTCCAAGGTGTGTTTTTCAGGCAATATATGTGCTCCTTATGCTGCTGCCAACTCCAGGGTGTTTTTCAGGCAATATATGGACTCCTAATGCAGCTGCCAACTCCAATGTGTTTTTCAGGCAATACATGGGCTCCTTATGCTGCTGCCAACTCCAGGGTGTGTTTTTCAGGCAATATATTTGCTGCTTATGCTGCTTTCAACTCCAATGTGTTTTTCAGGCAATATATTGGCTGCTTATGCTGCTGCTGCTGCAAACTCCAGGGTGTGTCTTTCAGGCAATACATGGGCTCCTTATGCTGCTGCCAACTCCAGGGTGTGTTTTTCAGGCAATATATTTGCTGCTTATGCTGCTTTCAACTCCAATGTGTTTTTCAGGCAATATATTGGCTGCTTATGCTGCTGCTGCTGCAAACTCCAGGGTGTGTCTTTCAGGCAATATATGTGCTCCTTATGCTGCTGCCAACTCCAATGTGTTTTTCAGGCAATATATGTGCTCCTTATGCTGCTGCCAACTCAAATGTGTTTTTTAAGCAATATATGGGCTCCAAATGCGGCTGCCAACTCCAATGTGTTTTGCAAGCAATATATGGGCTCCTGATGCTGCTGCTGCAAACTCCCATGTGTGTCTTTCAGGCAATATATGGGCTCCTAATGCTGCTGCCAACTCCAATGTGTTTTTCGGGCAATATATGGGCTCCTAATGGTGCTGCCAACTTCAATGTGTTTTTCAGGCAATACATGGGCTCCTTATGCTGCTGCTGCCAACTCCAGGGTGTGTTTTTCAGGCAATATATGGGCTCCTAATGCTGTTGCCAACTCCAATGTGTTTTTCAGGCAATATATGCGCTCCTTATGCTGCTGCTGCCAACTCCAGGGTGTGTTTTTCAGGCAATATATGAGCTGCTTATGCTGCTGCCAACTCCAATGTGTTTTTCAGGCAATATTTGTGCTCCTAATGCTGCTGCCAAGTCCGATGTGATTTTCAGGCAATATATGGGCTCTTAATGCTGCTGCCAACTCAATGTGTTTTTCAGGCAATACATGGGCTTCTTATGCTGCTGCTGCTGCCAAATCCAGGGTGTCTTTCAGGCAATATATGGGCTCCTAATGCTGATGCCAACATCAGGGTGTGTCTTTCAGGCAATATATGGGCTCCTAATGCTGCTGCCAACTCCAATGTGTTTTTCAGGCAATATATGGGCTCCATATGCTGCTGCTTCAAACTGCAGTATGTCTTTCAGGCAATATATGTGCTCCTTATTCTGCTGCCAACTGCAATTTGATTTTCAGGCAATATATGGGCTCCTGATGCTGCTGCTGTCAACTCCAGGGTGTGTCTTTCAGGCAATATATGGGCTCCTTATGCTTCTGCTGCCAGCTCCAGGGTGAGTCTTTCAGGCAATATAGGCTGCTTATGCTGCTGTCAACTCCAATGTGTTTTTCAGGCAATATATGGGCTCCTCATGCTGCTGCCAAATCCAGGGTGTGTCTTTTAGGCAATATATGGGCACCTAATGCTGCTGCCAACTCCAATGTGTTTTTCAGGCAATGTAAGGGCTCCTAATGCTGTTGCCAATTCCAATGTGCTTTTCAGGCGATATATGGGCTCATGCTGCTGCTGCCAAATCCAGGGTGTGTCTTTCGGGCAATATATGGGCTCCTAATGTTGCTGCCAACTCCAATGCGTTTTTCAGGCAATATATGGGCTCCTTATGCTGCTGCTGCCAACTCCAGGGAGTGTCTTTCAGGCAATATGGGCTGCTTATGCTGCTGCCAATGCCAATGTGTTTTTCAGGCAATGTATGGGCTGCTTATGCTGCTGCCAACTCCAATGTGTTTTTCAGGCAATATATGGGCTCCTCATGCTGCTGCCAAATCCAGGGTGTGTCTTTTAGGCAATATATGGGCTCCTAATGCTGCTGCCAACTCCAATGTGTTTTTCAGGCAATGTATGGGCTCCTAATGCTGTTGCCAACTCCAATGTGCTTTTCAGGCGATATATGGGCTCATGCTGCTGCTGCCAATCCAGGGTGTGTCTTTTGGGCAATATATGGGCTCCTAATGTTGCTGCCAACTCCAATGTGTTTTTCAGGCAATTTATGGGCTCCTTATGTTGCTGCTCTCAACTCCAGGGTGTAACCTATCACGCATCCTATGCATGTTACAGCAAGGCAAAATGTTCAACAACCCTATTGAGGCTCTTGGAAGGCCAGAAATAACCTTTTTCTTAGTGATTCGCCGTGATACATGCGGACTGAAATGAATTTTTCTGGAAAATATGGTGACTCGGCCGAATGGAATTTTTAATAAATTCGCTCATCAACAGCAATGACTGCTGCAAAATTTACAACGTGATATTTGTTACAAAATGGAAAAGGTAAGTAGCCAGGTACTCGTAAAAGACATATGCTAGCATTCAGGATGCCCCCGGTGAAAGGCAATGACTGCTACAAAATTTATAAAGTGGTTTTTGTTACAAAATGGAAAAGGTAAGTAGCCAGGTACTCTTAAAAGACAAATGCTAGCACACTTTTTAAAGAATGACACCAGGTGTGTTATTAACACTAAATAAGCTTGAAAGCTAATGCAAACACTGGAAACTGTCTCTCTCTGTCTCTGTCACTGTCACTGTCTCTCTCCTTCTCTCCCTGGCTCTATCTGTCCCTGGCTCTATCTGTCCCTGGCTCTGTCTGTCTGTCCCTCGCTCTCTGTCTGTCTGTCTGTGCCTCTCTCTGTTTGTCTGTCCCTTGCTATGTCTCTGCTTGACCCGTTCTCGCCACAATACACTGCCGAAATGAGCCTCCACAAGATGGCCGCCGCTTATTTAGGACTGTGACATCATCGGGAAGCCTGACTGCCGATAGGCAGCATGTGATGCCTACCCAGGATTCTTTGCCCCATGAGACACGTCCTGACATGTGGATCCACAATTTTAGATGGCCTGCACTGCAGTAAAAGGCATTTTAAGGAAGCTATTCGAGTGATCGAATTGCAGCGATATTCAGATTCTTTTAGAATCGAATTTTTCCTGAAATTCCTAACGAATTCGGATTCATCAGATTCGCTTTGCTGATCTCTATCTGCAAGGCATCATGAAATCTGAGGATTACCAATGGATTTTAAGTTGCTCTGTAAAGCTGGGTTTTTTGTCTGAGATCTTGGGTCTTCCAGCATGGATGGCAACCAAGCTCTGGCAAGTTCTGACGTCACACAGCAACTTGGACAGGTCGTACCTCTTCAGCCTCCACGCTCCCAGGCCATTGTGCCTGTGACAGTGTGCGACTCCGCCTCCTCATGCTCCACCGTCTCCTCAGCCTCCACTGTTCGGTCAAGTCTTGGTACTCCTCCAGTCTACCATGTGTGCAGGGCACTGTGGTGTCACGCTGTGCTTCACATGGTTTGCCTTGGCGAACGAAGTCACACAAGGGAGGAGCTGCTAAAATTTGTTCATCAAGAAATCAAAACATGGCTTACCAGTGAGTTTCGGGAAGGCTTGCATCCAGAAAGTTGCAGCTACAAAAACAAACCTGGTATGTCTAGAACACTTGAGGTGTGTACTTTCAGGGAACTTATGGTGTTATTCCAATTAAAAAGTAGTGTTTTGGTTGAAAAAGCGCAAGGTGCGCACTTTGCAGAGCAGGAAGTTTCAAGTGAAATTCCCGTTATGTATACGCTTTTCTTTGGGGTAATTGGCAACCCTACCCTGGATAAAGCTATGCATGTTGGGTATTGTTCTGTTCAGAGGACCTTGCCGTTTCAGATTTGGTTTGTTTTTTTTTTTGGTTTGCATTTTTGCTATTTTTTTAGGGAAATCCGGTACAACCAGTGAGTTTTGGGAAGGCTTGCGTCCAGAAACAAGCCTGGTATGCCTAGAACGCTTGAGGTATGCACTTTCAGGGAACATATGGTTTCTGGGGGGTATTTCAATTGAAAAGTGTTTTGGTTGAAAAACCGCAAGGAGAGCAAAATGGTTGTATTTTCTTTGAAAATCGGCTCAACCGCTCTTTTCGGTTTTACGTGTCTCCTGGGCAAGAAAGGATGTCTACCAATACATATGTGGTACTTTTGCAATTAGGAGGAATAGGGATTTTACACACAATATGATTTCCTGGAACAACTTGCATGTTTTATTAAGAAAACGCACTACCAATTGTAAAAAAATGTTAAAAAACATATTTTCCACAAAAATATTAAAAAAACACTGACAATCTTACAAACAAGACATTTCATGTTAAAGTCCAGACTGTGCTGAAAAAAACAATATATAATTTATCAGGGAAATACCAGGAAATCCCTTCAAAAATCACTGTTGAACATGTGGAGTGCAAAATAGTGCAAAATGGTCTGGCAACAAAGGGTGACAAAATCTCAAGGTAGGCTGGTGGTTAAAGGGTTAAAGAAGCCTTTGCCTTTCACCAGGGGGCATTCTGAGTGCTACCACTTTTCTTTAAGAGTACCTGCATCTTTACCTTTTACATTTTGAACAAAAAACAAATTTTAAAACTGCCTGTGTGCATTTTACTCTAACCAGGGTATCCTGTGTAAGACCATCTGACAGTGTCTTTTTGCATTAGCTTTTAGCTACAGTGTCTGCCTATTTTCTCCAACTTTTCTACACACCTGCTGTTACAAAAATACTTTTTAGTTAGTGTATTGTTTTTCCCTCCTAAACGCAGTAAAAATGTCAGGCAGAGATGTGCCAGGATGTGCACCAAGGAGAGGTCTAGATTCATCAAACAGAGGTCGCAGCAGACTAGGGGCGATTGGCAGCAGGAGTCGAAGTGAGAGGCCTAATCTCACGGTATCTGCTAGCGGTCGTGTTTCGACCAGCAATGCATCTACCGTCATCGATTGGTTAACGTGGTCATCCACCTCATCACAAGTGACATCTGACACCCCCAGTCAACAGTCGGTAGTTTCCTCGGACACAACCCTGAGTTGGCATGGCCCTGGAGCAGCTTCTGTCCTTCCATTGCCTCTGTCCTATGCCCCCCCCCTCCAGCCAATGTATCTTATGCTTTGGGTTCAGCTCCCCTATTCAGTGAGGACGATGTGTTAGAGGACAGTCAGCAGCTACTGCCCAGCCAAGAAATGGAGGAGACATACGCTGAGTGGCGTGGGAGGCGGTGTGGTGAGCGGCATGGGAGGTGGGGCAGTTTTTCATCAAGCATCCGCAGGAGGGTAACCTGGTCACATGCAAGATGTGTAGACAGAAGGTGAAGCATGGCCAGAGCCCCAATGTTGTTGCCATGGCCCTGCGGCAAAATATGCAGCATCACCATAAAGCGGCATGGGAGAACTGAGGCTCCTAAGTGGGGGTCCAGCCCACTGGGTGAATGTGGTTCCTGCACAGTCACAACAGCAACTTGGACAGGTCGTGCCTCTTCAGCCTCCACGCTCCCAGGCCGTTGTGCCTGTAAAAGTGTGCGACTCCGCCTCCTCATGCTCCACCGTCTCCTTGGCCTCCACTGTTCGGTCAAGTCTTGGTACCCCTCCAGCCTACCATGTGTGCAGGGCACGGTGGTGTCACGCTGTGCTTCACATGGTTTGCCTTGGCGAACGAAGTCACACAGGGGAGGAGCTGCTAAAATTCATTCATCAAGAAATCAAAACATGGCTTACTCTGCGAAAACTGGAAATGGGAACCATGGTGACTGACAATGGGAGTAACATCTTGTCTGCACTGCGACAAGAAAGGCTGAGCCATGCGCCCTGTATGGCACAGGTGTTCAACCTAGTTGTCAAGCGTTTTCTGAAGTCTTCCCCCCATCTGCAAGACATCCTAACAATGGGACGGAAACTTTGTATTCACTTCAGCCACTCCTACACCGCCAAGCACACCCTTCTTGAGCTATAGTCTGATTTGCGATGTTTCCATCCGTTGGAATTCCACCCTATATATGTTAGTTCGACTATATGAACAGAGAAAAGCCATCAATGGTTTCTTGATGATCCAAGCAGAAAGGGGGACTCCCCTGTGTAACTTTAATATAAACCAGTGGCAGCTCATACCTGACACCTGCCGATTGCTCAGGCCCTTTGAGGAAGCCACTTTATTTGACAGCCACCAGAATTACGGGATGAACAAATTGATTCCACTGCTTCATGTACTACAACACATGTTGGAAACCATGGCTGGTCAGGACACTGGAGACATGGCACATACATTTCCCATGGGAGCTGAGGAGGAGGAGGAGGAGGGTCATAGTGAAGCATAGTTTAGTTTTGGCGAAATGGGCAGTTTATCTAGTCATCTGACAGGAGAGGAGGAGCAGGAGCAGCAAGAGGAGCTAGTCCCAACTCCAAGGTGTGTCTTTCAGGCAATATATGGGCTGCTTATGCTGCAAACGCCAATGTGTTTCTCTGGCAATATATGGGCTTTTTATGCTGCTGCTGCTAACTCCAGGTTGTGTCTTTCAGGCAACATATGAGCTGCTTATGCTGCTGCCAACTCCAATATGTTTTTCTGGCAAAATATGGGCTGCTTATGCTGCTGTTAACTCCAATGTGTTTTTCAGGCAATATATGTGCTCCTAATGCTGCTGCCAACTCCAATGTGATTTTCAGGCAATATATGGGCTCCTTATGCTGCTGCTGCCAACTCCAGGGTGTGTCTTTCAGGCAAATTATGGGCTGCTTATGCTGCTGCCAATTCCAATATGTTTTTCAGGCAATATATGGGCTCCTCATGCTGCTGCTGCCAACTCCAATGTGTTTTTCAGGCAATATATGGGCTGCTTATGCTGCTGGCAACTCCAATGTGTTTTTCAGGCAATATATGTGCTCCTAATGCTGCTGCCAACTCCAATGTGTTTTTCAGGCAATATATGGGCTCCTTATGCTACTGCTGCAAATCCAATGTGTGTCCTTCATGCAATATATGGGCTCCTTATGCTGCTGCTGCTGCTGCCAACTCCAGGGTGTGTCTTTCAGTCAATATATGGGCTACTTATGCTGCTGCCAACTCCAATGTGTTTTTCAGGCAATATATGTGCTCCTAATGCTGCTGCCAACTCCAATGTGTTTTTCAGGCAATATATGGGCTCCTTATGCTGCTGCTGCAAACTCCAATGTGTGTCCTTCAGGCAATATATGGGCTCCTTATGATGCTGCTGCCAATGCCAATGTGTGTCCTTCAGGCAATATATGGGCTCCTTATGCTACTGCTGCTGCTGCCAACTCCAGGATGTGTCTTTCAGGCAATATATGGGCTCCTTATGCTGCTGCTGCTGCTGGTGGTAACTTCAGGGTGTGTCTTTCAGGCAATATATGGGCTCCTAATGCTGCTGCCAACTCCAATGTGTTTTTCAGGCAATATATGGGCTCCTTATGCTGCTGCTGCAAACACCAGTGTGTGTCTTTCAGGCAATATATTGGCTGCTTATGCTGCTTCCAACTCCAATGTGTTTTTCAGGCAATATATTGGCTACTTATGCTGCTGCTGCCAACTCCAGGATGTGTCTTTCAGGCAGTATATGGGCTCCTAATGCTGCTACCAACTCCAATGTGTTTTTCAGGCAACATATGGGCTCCTAATGCTGCTGCCAACTCCAACGTGTTTCTCTGGCAATACATGGGCTACTTATGCTGCTGCTGCCAACTCCAAGGTGTGTTTTTAAGGCAATATATGTGCTCCTTATGCTGCTGCCAACTCCAGGGAGTTTTCAGGCAATATATTTGCTGCTTATGCTGCTTTCAACTCCAATGTGTTTTTCAGGCAATATATTGGCTGCTTATGCTGCTGCTGCTGCCAACTCCTGGGCGTGTCTTTCAGGCAATATATGGGCTCCTAATGCTGCTGCCAACTCCAATGTGTTTTTCTGGCAATATATGGGCTCCTTATGCTGCTGCTGCCAACTCCAAGGTGTGTTTTTCAGGCATTATATGTGCTCCTTATGCTGCTGCCAACTCAAATGTGTTTTTTAGGCAATATATGGGCTCCTTATGCTGCTGCTGTCAACTCCAGGGTGTGTTTTTCAGGCAATATATGGGCTCCGAATGCTGTTGCCAACTTCATTGTGTTTTTCAGGCAATATATGCGCTCCTTATGCTGCTGCTGCCAACTCCAGGGTGTGTTTTTCAGGCAATATATGGGCTGTATATGCTGCTGCCAACTCCAATGTGTTTTTCAGGCAATATGTGTGCTCCTAATGCTGCTGCCAAGTCCAATGTGATTTTCAGGCAATATATGGGCTCTTAATGCTGCTGCCAACTCCAATGTGTTTTTCAGGCAATATATGGGCTCCTTATGCTGCTGCTGCAAACACCAGTGTGTGTCTTTCAGGCAATATATTGGCTGCTTATGCTGCTTCCAACTCCAATGTGTTTTTCAGGGAATATATTGGCTGCTTATGCTGCTGCTGCCAACTCCAGGATGTGTCTTTCAGGCAGTATATGGGCTCCTAATGCTGCTACCAACTCCAATGTGTTTTTCAGGCAACATATGGGCTCCTAATGCTGCTGCCAACTCCAACGTGTTTCTCTGGCAGTATATGGGCTCCTTATGCTGCTGCAGCCAACTCCAGGGTATGTTTTTCAGGCAATATATGTGCTCCTTATGCTGCTGCCAACTCCAGGGTGTTTTTCAGGCAATATATTTGCTGCTTATGCTGCTTTCAACTCCAATGTGTTTTTCAGGCAATATATTGGCTGCTTATGCTGCTGCTGCTGCCAACTCCAGGGTGTGTATTTCAGGCAACATATGGGCTCCTAATGCTGCTGCCAACTCCAACGTGTTTCTCTGGCAATATATGGGCTACTTATGCTGCTGCTGCCAACTCCAAGGTGTGTTTTTAAGGCAATATATGTGCTCCTTATGCTGCTGCCAACTCCAGGGAGTTTTCAGGCAATATATTTGCTGCTTATGCTGCTTTCAACTCCAATGTGTTTTTCAGGCAATATATTGGCTGCTTATGCTGCTGCTGCTACCAACTCCTGGGCGTGTCTTTCAGGCAATATATGGGCTCCTAATGCTGCTGCCAACTCCAATGTGTTTTTCTGGCAATATATGGGCTCCTTATGCTGCTGCTGCCAACTCCAAGGTGTGTTTTTCAGGCAATATATGTGCTCCTTATGCTGCTGCCAACTCAAATGTGTTTTTTAGGAAATATATGGGCTCCTTATGCTGCTGCTGTCAACTCCAGGGTGTGTTTTTCAGGCAATATATGGGCTCCGAATGCTGTTGCCAACTTCATTGTGTTTTTCAGGCAATATATGCGCTCCTTATGCTGCTGCTGCCAACTCCAGGGTGTGTTTTTCAGGCAATATATGGGCTGTATATGCTGCTGCCAACTCCAATGTGTTTTTCAGGCAATATGTGTGCTCCCAATGCTGCTGCCAAGTCCAATGTGATTTTCAGGCAATATATGGGCTCTTAATGCTGCTGCCAACTCCAATGTGTTTTTCAGGCAATATATGGGCTCCTTATGCTGCTGCTGCAAACACCAGTGTGTGTCTTTCAGGCAATATATTGGCTGCTTATGCTGCTTCCAACTCCAATGTGTTTTTCAGGGAATATATTGGCTGCTTATGCTGCTGCTGCCAACTCCAGGATGTGTCTTTCAGGCAGTATATGGGCTCCTAATGCTGCTACCAACTCCAATGTGTTTTTCAGGCAACATATGGGCTCCTAATGCTGCTGCCAACTCCAACGTGTTTCTCTGGCAATATATGGGCTCCTTATGCTGCTGCAGCCAACTCCAGGGTATGTTTTTCAGGCAATATATGTGCTCCTTATGCTGCTGCCAACTCCAGGGTGTTTTTCAGGCAATATATTTGCTGCTTATGCTGCTTTCAACTCCAATGTGTTTTTCAGGCAATATATTGGCTGCTTATGCTGCTGCTGCTGCCAACTCCAGGGTGTGTATTTCAGGCAATATATGGGCTCCTAATGCTGCTGCCAACTCCAATGTGTTTTTCTGGCAATATATGTGCTCCTTATGCTGCTGCCAACTCAAAGGTGTTTTTCAGGCAATGCATGGGCTCCTTATGCTGCTGCTGCTGCCAACTCCAGGGTGTCTTTCAGGCAATATATGGGCTCCTAATGCTGCTGCCAACATCAGGGTGTGTCTTTCAGGCAATATATGTGCTCCTAATGCTGCTGCCAACTCCAATGTGTTTTCCGGCAATATATGGGCTCCTTATGCTGCTGCTGCCAACTCCAGGGTGTTTTTCAGGCAATATATGGACTCCTAATGCAGCTGCCAACTCCAATGTGTTTTTCAGGCAATACATGGGCTCCTTATGCTGCTGCTGCCAACTCCAGGGTGTGTTTTCAGGCAATACATTTGCTGCTTATGCTGCTTTCAACTCCAATGTGTTTTTCAGGCAATATATTGGCTACTTATGCTGCTGCTGCTGCCAACTCCAGGGTGTGTCTTTCAGGCGATATATGGGCTCCTAATGCTGCTGCCAACTCCAATGTGTTTTTCTGGCAATATATGGGCTCCTTATTCTGCTGCTGCCAACTCCAAGGTGTGTTTTTCATGCATTATATGTGCTCCTTGTGCTGCTGCCAACTCAAATGTGTGTTTTTCAGGCAATATATGGGCTCCTTATGCTGCTGCTGCCAACTCCAGGGTGTGTTTTTCAGGCAATATATGGGCTCCGAATGCTGTTGCCAACTTCATTGTGTTTTTCAGGCAATATATGCGCTCCTTATGCTGCTGCTGCCAACTCCAGGGTGTGTTTTTCAGGCAATATATGGGCTGCTTATGCTGCTGCCAACTCCAATGTGTTTTTCAGGCAATATGTGTGCTCCTAATGCTGCTGCCAAGTCCAATGTGATTTTCAGGCAATATATGGGCTCTTAATGCTGCTGCCAACTCCAATGTGTTTTTCAGGCAATACATGGGCTCCTTATGCTGCTGCTGCTGCCAACTCCAGGGTGTCTTTCAGGCAATATATGGGCTCCCAATGCTGCTGCCAACATCAGGGTGTGTCTTTCAGGCAATATAGGGGCTCCTAATGCTGCTGCCAACTCCAATGTTTTTTTCAGGCAATATATGGGCTCCTTATGCTGCTGCTTCAAACTGCAGTATATCTTTCAGGCAATATATGTGCTCCTTATTCTGCTGCCAACTGCAATTTGATTTTCAGGCAATATATGGGCTCCTGATGCTGCTGCTGTCAACTCCAGGGTGTGTCTTTCAGGCAATATATAGGCTCCTAATGCTTCTGCCAACTCCAATGTGTTTTTCAGGCAATATATGGGCTCCTCATGCTGCTGCCAAATCCAGGGTGTGTCTTTTAGGCAATATATGGGCACCTAATGCTGCTGCCAACTCCAATGTGTTTTTCAGGCAATGCATGGGCTCCTAATGCTGTTGCCAACTCCAATGTGCTTTTCAGGCGATATATGGGCTCATGCTGCTGCTGCCAAATCCGGGGTGTGTCATTCGGGCAATATATGGGCTCCTAATGTTGCTGCCAACTCCAATGCGTTTTTGAGGCAATATATGGGCTCCTTATGCTGCTGCTGCCAACTCCAGGGAGTGTCTTTCAGGCAATATGGGCTGCTTATGCTGCTGCCAATGCCAATGTGTTTTTCAGGCAATGTATGGGCTGCTTATGCTGCTGCCAACTCCAATGTGTTTTTCAGGCAATATATGGGCTCCTCATGCTGCTGCCAAATCCAGGGTGTGTCTTTTAGGCAATATATGGGCTCCTAATGCTGCTGCCAACTCCAATGTGTTTTTCAGGCAATGTATGGGCTCCTAATGCTGTTGCCTACTCCAATGTGCTTTTCAGGCGATATATGGGCTCATGCTGCTTCTGCCAAATCCAGGGTGTGTCTTTTGGGCAATATATGGGCTCCTAATGTTGCTGCCAACTCCAATGTGTTTTTCAGGCAATTTATGGGCTCCTTTTGCTGCTGCTGCTGCCAACTCCAGGGTGTAACCTATCACGCATCCTATGCATGTTACAACAAGGCAAAATGTTCAACAACCCTATTGAGGCTCTCGGAAGGCCAGAAATAACCTTTTTCTTAGTGATTCGCCGTGATACATGCGGACTGAAATGAATTTTTCTGGAAAATATGGTGACTCGGCCGAATGGAATTTTTAATAAATTCGCTCATCAACAGCAATGACTACTGCAAAATTTACAACGTGATTTTTGTTACAAAATGGAAAAGGTAAGTAGCCAGGTACTCGTAAAAGACATATGCTAGCATTCAGGATGCCCCCGGTGAAAGGCAATGACTGCTACAAAATTTACAAAGTGGTTTTTGTTACAAAATGGAAAAGGTAAGTAGCCAGGTACTCTTAAAAGACAAATGCTAGCACACTTTTTAAAGAGTGACACCAGGTGTGTTATTAACACTAAATAAGCTTGAAAGCTAATGCAAACACTGGAAACTGTCTCTCTCTGTCTCTGTCACTGTCACTGTCTCTCTCCTTCTCTCCCTGGCTCTATCTGTCCCTGGCTCTATCTGTCCCTGGCTCTGTCTGTCTGTCCCTCGCTCTGTCTGTCCCTCTCTCTGTTTGTCTGTCCCTTGCTATGTCTCTGCCTGACCCGTTCTTGCCACAATACACTGCCGAAATGAGCCTCCACAAGATGGCCGCCGCTTATTTAGGACTGTGACATCATCGGGAAGCCTGGCTGCTGATAGGCAGCATGTGATGCCTACCCAGGATTCTTTGCCCCATGAGACACGTCCTGACATGTGGATCCACAATTTTAGATGGCCTGCACTGCAGTAAAAGGCATTTTAAGGAAGCTATTCGAGTGATCGAATTGCAGCGATATTCAGATTCTTTTAGAATCGAATTTTTCCTGAAATTCCTAACGAATTCGGATTCATCAGATTCGCTTTGCTGATCTCTATCTGCAAGGCATCATGAAATCTGAGGATTACCAACGGATTTTAAGTTGCTCTGTAAAGCTGGGTTTTTTGTCTGAGATCTTGGGTCTTCCAGCATGGATGGCAACCAAGCTCTGGCAAGTTCTGACGTCACACAGCAACTTGGACAGGTCGTGCCTCTTCAGCCTCCACGCTCCCAGGCCATTGTGCCTGTGACAGTGTGCGACTCCACCTCCTCATGCTCCACCGTCTCCTCAGCCACCACTGTTCGGTCAAGTCTTGGTACCCCTCCAGCCTACCATGTGTGCAGGGCACAGTGGTGTCACGCTGTGCTTCACATGGTTTGCCTTGGCGAACGAAGTCACACAAGGGAGGAGCTGCTAAAATTTGTTCATCAAGAAATCAAAACATGGCTTACTCTGCGAAAACTGAAAATGGGAACCATGGTGACTGACAATGGGAGTAACATCTTGTCTGCGCTGCGACAAGAATGGCTGAGCCATGCGCCCTGTATGGCACAGGTGTTCAACCTAGTTGTCAAGCATTTTCTGAAGTGTTCCCCCCATCTGCAAGACATCCTAACAATGGGAAGGAAACTTTGTATTCACTTCAACCACTCCTACACCGCCAAGCACACCCTTCTTGAGCTATAGCGTCAGAAATGTATCCCCCAACATAGTCTGATTTGCGATGTTTCCACCCGTTGGAATTCCACCCTATATATGTTGGATTGACTATATGAACAGAGAAAAGCCATCAATGATTTCTTGATGATCCAAGCAGAAAGGGGGACTCCCCTGTGTAACTTTAATATAAACCAGTGGCAGCTCATACGTGACACCTGCCGATTGCTCAGGCCCTTTGAGGAAGCCACTTTATTTGTCAGTCACCAGAATTACGGGATGAACAACGTGATTCCACTGCTTCATGTACTACAACACATGTTGGAAACCATGGCTGGTCAGGGCACTGGAGACATGGCACATACATTTCATGGCCACATGAATCCCATGGGAGCTGAGGAGGAGGAGGAGGAGGGTCACAGTGAAGCACAGTTTAGTTTTGGTGAAATGGGCAGTTTATCTAGTCATCTGACAGGAGAGGAGGAGCAGGAGCAGCAAGAGGAGCTAGTCCCAACTCCAGGGTGTGTCTTTCAGGCAATATATGGGCTGCTTATGCTGCAAATGCCAATGTGTTTCTCTGGCAATATATGGGCTCTTTATGATGCTGCTGCCAACTCCAGGTTGTGTCTTTCAGGCAACATATGAGCTGCTTATGCTGCTGTCAACTCCAATATGTTTTTCTGGCAAAATATGGGCTGCTTATGCTGCTGTTAACTCCAATGTGTTTTTCAGGCAATATATGTGCTCCTAATGCTGCTGCCAACTCCAATGTGATTTTCAGGCAATATATGGGCTCCTTATGCTGCTGCTGCCAACTCCAGGGTGTGTCTTTCAGGCAAGTTATGGGCTGCTTATGCTGCTGCCAATTCCAATATGTTTTTCAGGCAATATATGGGCTCCTTATGCTGCTGCTGCCAACTCCAATGTGTTTTTCAGGCAATATATGGGCTGCTTATGCTGCTGCCAACTCCAATGTGTTTTTAAGGCAATATATGTGCTCCTAATGCTGCTGCCAACTCCAATGTGTTTTTCAGGCAATATATGGGCTCCTTATGCTGCTGCTGCAAATCCAATGTGTGTCCTTCAGGGAATATATGGGCTCCTTATGCTGCTGCTGCGAACTCCAGGGTGTGTCTTTCAGTCAATATATGGGCTGCTTATGCTGCTGCCAACTCCAATGTGTTTTTCAGGCAATATATGGGCTGCTTATGCTGCTGCCAACTCCAATGTGTTTTTCAGGCAATATATGTGCTCCTAATGCTGCTGCCAACTCCAATGTGTTTTTCAGGCAATATATGGGCTCCTTATGCTGCTGCTGCCAACTCCAATGTGTGTCCTTCAAGCAATATATGGGCTCCTTATGATGCTGCTGCCAATGCCAATGTGTGTCCTTCAGGCAATATATTGGCTGCTTATGCTGCTGCTGCTGGTAACTTCAGGGTGTGTCTTTCAGGCAATATATGGGCTCCTAATGCTGCTGCCAACTCCAATGTGTTTTTCAGGCAATATATGGGCTCCTTATGCTGCTGCTGCAAACACCAGTGTGTGTCTTTCAGGCAATATATTGGCTGCTTATGCTGCTTCCAACTCCAATGTGTTTTTCAGGCAATATATTGGCTGCTTATGCTGCTGCTGCCAACTCCAGGATGTGTCTTTCAGGCAGTATATGGGCTCCTAATGCTGCTACCAACTCCAATGTGTTTTTCAGGCAACATATGGGCTCCTAATGCTGCTGCCAACTCCAATGTGTTTCTCTGGCAATATATGGGCTCCTTATGCTGCTGCTGCCAACTCCAAGGTGTGTTTTTCATGCAATATATGTGCTCCTTATGCTGCTGCCAACTCCAGGGTGTTTTTCAGGCAATATATGGACTCCTAATGCAGCTGCCAAATCCAATGTGTTTTTCAGGAAATACATGGGCTCCTTATGCTGCTGCTGCCAACTCCAGGGTGTGTTTTTCAGGCAATATATTTGCTGCTTATGCTTCTTTCAACTCCAATGTGTTTTTCAGGCAATATATTGGCTGCTTATGCTGCTGCTGCTGCCAACTCCAGGGTGTATCTTTCAGGCAATATATGGGCTCCTAATGCTGCTGCCAACTCCAATGTGTTTTTCTGGCAATATATGGGCTCCTTATGCTGCTGCTGCCAACTCCAAGGTGTGTTTTTCAGGCAATATATGTGCTCCTTATGCTGCTGCCAACTCAAATGTGTTTTTTAGGCAATATAAGGGCTCCAAATGCTGCTGCCAACTCCAATGTGTTTTGCAAGCATTTATATGGGCTCCTGATGCTGCTGCTGCAAACTCCCATGTGTGTCTTTCGGGCAATATTTTGTCTGCTTATGCTGCTTCTAACTCCAATGTGTTTTTCAGGCAATATATTGGCTGTTTATGCTGCTGCTGCCAACTCCAGTGTGTGTCTTTCAGGCAATATATGGGCTCCTAATGCTGCTGCCAACTCCAATGTGTTTTTCGGGCAATATTTGGGCTCCTAAGGCTGCTGCCAACTCCAATGTGTCTTTCAGGCAATATATGGGCTCCTAATGCTGCTGCCAACTCCAATGTGTTTATCTGGCAATATATGGACCTCTTATGCTGCTGCTGCCAACTCCAATGTGTTTTTCAGGCAATATATGGGCTCCTTATGCTGCTGCTGCCAATGCCAATGTGTGTCCTTCAGGCAATATATGGGCTCCTTATGCTGCTGCTGCTGCTGCCAACTCCAGGATGTGTCTTTTAGGCAATATATGGGCTCCTTATGCTGCTGCTGCCAACTCCAATGTGTTTTTTGGGCAATACATGGGCTCCTTATGCTGCTGCTGCCAACTCCAGGGTGTGTTTTTCAGGCAATATATGGGCTGCTTATGCTGCTGCCAACTCCAATGTGTTTTTCAGGCAATATTTGGGATCATGCTGCTGCTGCCAAATACAGGGTGTGTCTTTCGGGCAATATATGGGCTCCTAATTGCTGCTGCTAACTCCAATGTGTTTTTCAGGCAATATTTGGGCTGCTTATGCTGCTGCTGCCAACTCCAATGTGTGTCCTTCAGGCAACATATTGGCTGCTTATGCTACTGCTGCCAACTCCAGGATGTGTCTTTCAGGCAATATATGGGCTCCTTATGCTGCTGCTGCCAACTTCAGGGTGTGTCTTTCAGGCAATATATGGGCTCCTAATGCTGTTGTCAACTCCATTGTGTTTTTCAGGCAATATATGGGCTCCTTATGCTGCTGCTGCCAACCCCAGGGTGTGTTTTTCAGGCAATATATGGGCTGCTTAGGCTGCTGCCAACTCCAATGTGTTTTTCTGCCAATATATGTGCTGCTTATGCTGCTGCCAACTCCAATGTGTTTTTCAGGCAATATTTGTGCTACTAATGCTGCTGCCAACTCCAATGGGATTTTCAGGCAATATATGGGCTCTAAATGCTGCTGCCAACTCCAATGTGCTTTTCATGCAATACATGGGCTCCCTATGCTGCTGCTGCCAACTCCAATGTGTGTCCTTCAGGCAATATATGGGCTCCTTATGCTGCTGCTGCCAACTCCAGGGTGTGTCTTTCAGGCAATATATGGGCTCCTAATGCTGCTGCCAACATCAGGGTGTGTCTTTCAGGCAATATATGGGCTCCTAATGCTGCTGCCAACTCCAATGTGTTTTTCAGGCAATATATGGGCTCCTCATGCTGCTGCAAATCCAATGTGTGTCCTTCAGGCAATATATGGGCTCCTTATGCTGCTGCTGCCAACTCCAGGGTGTGTCTTTCAGTCAATATATGGGCTGCTTATGCTGCTGCCAACTCACATGTTTTTTTCAGGCGATATATGGGCTCATGCTGCTGCTGCCAAATCCAGGGTGTTTCTTTCGGGCAATATATGGGCTCCTAATGTTGCTGCCAACTCCAATGTGTTTTTCAGGCAATATGGGCTATTTATGCTGCTGCCAACTCCAATGTGTTTTTCAGGCAATGTATGGGCTGCTTATGCTGCTGCCAACTCCAATGTGTTTTTCAGGCAATATGTGGGCTCCTCATGCTGCTGTCAAATCCAGGGTGTGTCTTTTAGGCAATATATGGGCTCCTAATGCTGCTGCCAACTCCAATGTGTTTTTCAGGCAATGTATGGGCTCCTAATGCTGTTGCCAACTCCAATGTGCTTTTCAGGCGATATATGGGCTCATGCTGCTTCTGCCAAATCCAGGGTGTGTCTTTCGGGCAATTTATGGGCTCCTCATGCTGCTGCCAACTCCAATGTGTTTTTCAGGCAATTTAAGGGCTCCTTATGCTGCTGCTGCCAACTCCAGGGTGTAACCTAGCACGCATCCTATGCATGTTACAGCAAGGCAAAATGTTCAACAACCCTATTGAGGCTCTCGGAAGGATTCGCCGTGATACATACGGACCGAAATGAATTTTTCTGGAAAATATGGTGAATCGGCCGAATGGAATTTTTCATAAATTCGCTCAACAGCAATGACTGCTGCAACATTTACAACGTGATTTTTGTTACAAAATGGAAAAGGTAAGTAGCCAGGTACTCGTAAAAGACAAATTCTAGCACACTTTTTAAAGAGTGACACCAGGTGTGTTATTAACACTAAATAGGCTTGAAAGCTAATGCAAACACTGGAAACTGTCTCTCTCTGTCTCTGTCACTGTCTCTCTCCTTCTCTCCCTGGCTCTATCTGTCTCTGGCTCTATCTGTCCCTGGCTCTGTCTGTCTGTCTGTCTGTCCCTCGCTCTGTTTGTCTGTCCCTTGCTCTGTCTCTGCCTGACCCGTTCTCGCCACAATACACTGCCGAAATGAGCCTCCACAAGATGGCCACCGCTTATTTAGGGCTGTGACATCATCGGGAAGCCTGGCTGCTGATAGGCAGCATGTGATGCCTACCCAGGATTCTTTGCCCCATGAAACACGTCCTGACATGTGGATCCACAATTTTAGATGGCCTGCACTGCAGTAAAAGGCATTTTAAGGAAGCTATTCGAGCGATATTCAGATTCTTTTAGAATCTAATTTTTCCTGAAATTCTTAACGAATTCGGATTCAGCAGATTCGCTTTGCTGATCTCTATCTGCAAGGCATCATGAAATCTGAGGATTACCAACGGATTTTAAGTTGCTCTGTAAAGCTGGGTTTTTTGTCCGAGATCTTGGGTCTTCCAGCATGGATGGCAACCAAGCGCTGGCAAGTTCTGACGTGGCCAGCTATGATTCCAGATCCAGATCTAAAAGCCACTGAACACCTGTGAAGAGTTTACAAAGGAGGAGTGGTCCAACATTTCGGCTGAGAGGTGTAAGAAGCTTATTGATGGTTATAGGAAGTGTCTGATTTCAGATTTTAAGGGTGCCAATAATTTGGTCCAGTCCATTTTTGGAGTTTGGTGTGACATGTCAAATTTGCTTTTTTTCTACCTTTTTTGGTTTAGTTCCAATACACACAAATCATTTACTGTGTGCAATGCAACCCTTATCTGTAAGAAATACTTCACTTTCTTGAAAAATTTCAGGGGTGTCAACATTTACGGCCATGAATGTATGTTCCCAGGGGAGTAAAGCATAGGAAGTCGCATGTTGAGATCTGGGGTACTGGTAGACCACAGGCTAAATAACAGTTGTAATGTCAAGCAGCTGCTTTCAAGACTACCAAGAAAGTATCCAGCATTAAAAGAGGCATGGTAGCACAGAATAGGGATCTAATATTGCCTCTTTGCAAAGCAGTGGTCAGCCCTCATTTGGTTTACGTGGTCCTGTTCCGGGTGCTAGTTCAAAGAAAGGATGCACTGAATTTGGAAAAGGTGTAAATATATAAATGGTCAATACCTGGAAAAAACGACAATCCTTTTTTTACCATAAGAACGATAATCTGTGAAATAGCCTCCCGCAGAGGCTTGTTACAGTATCAACAGCTGACAGCTTAAAAAAAAATTAGATGCTTTTTAAGAAGGTAATATCAATAGAAGTTAACAACTTACCCCAGCCCTGTCCCTTGGTTGAACTTGATGGGCATATGTATTTTTTCAACCGTATTAACTATGTACAGTAACTATGTAACGATACAGAGGTACCACTGAGTCCCCAAGTAGGTGTAGACTGCCTATCCACATCCAATATCTCTCACCCACTTTGTCTGATAAATGGGCCCGAATTATACATTTTTTTTGTTTTATTTATTTTTGTATATATATAATTGTAATTCACTGGAGAGGAGTATAAAGAGAGCGTCCTCCCCTCCAGTGGTGTCTATAGCGGGGTTTCACAGAGGCTATACCTCTTAGGTAAAAGCGTTCCTTATCAGTAACGTCATTAGCTTTGGCTGCACCCCAAAAAAAATAGTGAGATTTGGGACCCCTCAATTCAGATGCAGGTGAAGTGGTTGCAATAGCAGACGATTCTGCTAGCATCAGAAGGGTTGGTGGGGGAAATAAGAAGTGGGTGTATTGAGAATACTCCATGCATACAGTTCAAAGGGCAGGGGGCACCCGGCTGACATGTCTGTAGGGGGCTAGTCTATAACCCCTGCCTATTATGTGCAACCGCAAGGAGGTTTCAGAAGACTCCCTTAAACCCTTTAACAGTTCACAAAGCGTGAGGCTAAAAAAAACACATTAATCATTAAATTAACTATACTCACCCCACCTGCTCCTTTACCCCCACCATCCCTTTCAAAGCTGGCAGCAGCAACTGTGGTTGCAGCTGCTACTCCTGCATCTAGTGTGAAGCAGGACACAGGTCCCTTTACCTTGGCATCCAACCAAGGGTAATGGCTGGCCACAAGGGAGGGAAACCTTTATACCACAGAGGCAGCCCTATACACAGTTTACAGGTTAGTGGTGGCTAGCATGCCATGTGCCGGCACAGGCGGGCAGCATGCCTGATGATTTAATCAGGTCACTGTAGCTCCAGCCATATCCAAAGCCCTTCACTAATCATGTGTACTGTCATTTTTTGATCAGGCCAAGCAGGTTGTTTCCTGGTGGCTTGAACTATGTTAAATGCATAATACATACAAATACATAAAAATGCATAAAGCACAAAATGCAAGGTTAGTCTGTAGTGACAAGCAGAAGTGTCAGGCCTCTTCCGGACCACGCCTCTTGCAGGCCATACCCATCTTAGGCCATGCCCCACCCTGACCCATACCAGACTACTCTCCAAGGCAAAATCTGTGGAAGGTGCAAAACAGTTACAAAAATGTATGTACCTGCCTGACTAATAGGATGGGACAATTAAGCAAACCATGCTATATATAAAGTGAAGGTAGTGGGATTAAAACAATTAGAACAATGACAGACAATGTTATCATATTTTTAAAGAAAAAAATACCACCATTTGAATGCAAACCCATCAGAATTTGCAGTGAAGATAGAATCTCTTTATTATCTGCATATTTTATGTTACATTCATTTTTTTAAAATATCATAATATCCCAGAATCTACTTTATATATAAGTAATGCTGTCATCAGCAAAGATATACACAATTACATTTCTGAATATTTATGCTGTAGATAATATTTTACATTAAACAAATCTCTTTCGCATATCTCCCTTTAGGCATGTGTTAACCATTTACTATCTGCTACTTTTTAATTACAGAACAGCATTAAAATGACAGATACATTCAGTGGTTTTCATTTAATTTAACTTATAAAAGTCTTAAAAAAATAAAGTTTAACTACAATTCATAAAAAGGTGCATTGCATATGGGCCAGGAATTGTCATATTTTTTTAAAAATGTAATTATATGTTCTTGGAATGAAAGAATTATTGTGCACTCAATCCAATCTTGAGGTCTTGACAACAACAATACAAAATTGTATAAGTTCACTCCCCAATCACAAAGCTATGAAAGCTGGAATATGTCTTTAAAGTTCAAATCCATCTAGGTCATGGTATAGCTGAAGTAAAAAAATCAAGATTTGCTGTATTTTCTTACTTAAATGGCTTCATCCATTACAGAACTCAGTCCTCATGTGGATTTAAGTAATTGCCCTGCTATTTATAGAGTATACTGCATGTCAGTGCTTTCCAAATGTATCTCTATAATAAATGGCCCCTCAGTTTGTACACTTGTCAAAATCTGGTCTGTGACAGTATTTTCATTTTTTTTGGCTTTGTGATACATTAACTTTTGTCCCACCAAACTAGATGTTTTGGAGTTGTATAATCAATGTGGAATTGCAACCCTTTGCAATCTCTCCATTGCAATGGTTTAACTCCAGTTCAAGTTGTTGGTTCTTTACTGCTGTTATATGGCTGTGAAGATGCGTGAGGACCACAAGGCTCAACTGTGGAGATTATCCGGATTACAGACTTTCTCACTTAAAGTGGTAGTCCAGTCTATATACTCTCCCCCCACCCTGACACTCTTCTCTGGCACTGAGGCACGTGGGGAGGCTTACCACATCAGCTTACAACAGCAGCTTAGCTCACCCAGAGCATGCTTGCCAGTGATGCTGGGCTCTATGTATTGACCCGCTCACCCATTCCCTTAAATGCGCTGTATGTGCAGCCACTGAAGAGATGGTGCAGGAACCGGGTAGGGTAAGCTGTTGTAAAGCCTCACCCTGCCTCAGCACCGGGGGGGGGGGGGGGGTGGCATGGTGCGGGGCACTTGGAAGACCGGATTTCCACTTTAATTTTCGAATAAAGAGCAGCAGGCTACTGATACCCTTTCAGGTATTTTCTTAAAAAAATAGAAAACACATTTTCCCCATTATTGTGTGATGAATGAGAAAGTCATTTGGATACTTTAGCCTGAAAGTTCTTGTGCTAGCAAATCATTGAAAGGAGTAATCCACTTTTGTGGAGTTTTCCATTAGATCCCAGATCAGACTTCAGATCATGGCCAGCCCAAGGATCCCTGGCCTACCTGCAGTCACTCCCTTGACCTCCCTGCAGTTCTAGCTTCTAGCTTGTAATATAGTTTGGCGTGTAAGGCGCACAAGCCCAATCTGAGGAACCAATTATTCTCTATGGACACGCCAAGCTAGAAGAAAAGTGGATCTCTCAGAGATGCTGAGTCCAGAGGATCAGCAGCAGTTAAGTTGGGGATTCTCATTATGGTCAGTGCATCTGTTCTGGGGTTCGATGAGAAACTCGATTAAGGTGGAGTTTTCCCTTTAACTCATCAAGTCTCAAGTCTCGCATCTAACAGTAGCTTAAAATAAAATTGGGTTTCATTTTAAACAAATAATGTAATATAAGTGTTGACTCTCTAACTTTTTATGAAAGAGCAGGAAAGGTTTGAAACATGATTAAAAAGATGGAGCTAAGTGAAGCCAGCAAAACCAAGCTGATTCAATTCTCCAGTGTTCATTGCAGTGGTCTTTGTAAATCAGTCCTAGAAAGGTGTACTCTTTTATCAAAGAAAATAAGGTTCTATAAAATTGCTACTTTTTTTTCTACACATGAACCAAACATGGCACATAAATATTTTAACCTACAATATATAACACAGCATTTTTTCTTCCAATGTCATATTTTAAATGCGTTTATTGAAGTAAAGGATTAGAAGCATATGAAAGCAGTTTTTCAATTATTTTTTGCATATATATTTACAGCTTTAGATACATAATTCTATGGTAATATTTACAGTGTAAACATCAAATTATTTAAATTATAAGAAACAGATCTGCAACAATTTTCACCTCACAACATATTTGTTTTGGTTTGAATATTGAAGTAATCTTTTTATATACTATATGAAACTCAAAAATATAGTAAACTTTTTGTCTTGGTTAGGTAGCAGAATTTTTTCCCTCAGAGGTTCTGTAAAAATCCAAAAAAAAAACAATCTTAACAAACAATCATAATAATAATATATGTTTCTAATTGATAAATAATTCCACTGAACATATATTAGTATCAAACCTAGGTCAAAATAGTGGAATTGTAAAAAAAAAAAAAAATACTGTATTTTTCCCCCTATAAGAGGCGTCTTATTGGGCGTATGTAAAAAAAAAAAAAAGTATACTTACATTATGCTCCCACTGTCCCCACTCTGTCGCTGCCACCGCCTCTCTGGCTAACACTTGGGTATTTGTGCCAGCACGCACTGACACCTGAGAGGCAGCGGCGGTGCTAGAAGTCAGAGCGGGAACACAGCTCCTTTCGTGTGTCAGCGCACACATCCTATGAGAATGGGATGGGGAGAATGCCACACTGCCTATGGGAATAGGAGGGGGGAATTCCACACTGCCTATGGGAATGGGAGGGGGAATACCACACATCCTATGGGAATGGGATGGGAAGCATGCCACACTGCCTATGGGAATGGGAGGCGGGAGTACTACACATCCTATTGGAATAGGATAGGAAGAATGCCACACTGCCTATGGGGATGGGAGGGGGGATGCCACACTGCCTATGGGGAATGGGAGGGGGAATACCACACTGCATATATGGGGAACGAGAGGGGTATGCCACACTGCCTATGGGAATGGGAGGGGGGTGCAACATGGCCTATGGGAATGGGAGAGGGGGATGCAACGCTGCCTATTGGGAATGGGAGTAGGGGATGCCACGCTGCCTATGGGAATGGGAGTGGGGAATACCACACATCCTATAGGAATGGGATGGGGAGAATGCCACACTGCCTATGGGAATGGGAGGGGGGATGCCACACTGCCTATGGGAATGGGAGAGGGACTGCCACATTGCCTATGTGCCTATGGGGATGGGAGGGGGTAATGCCACACTGCCTATGGGAATGGGAGGGGGTAATGCCACACTGCATATATGAGGAATGGGAGGAGGGATGCCCCACTGCCAATGGGAATGGGAGGAGGGATGTCCCACTGCCTATGGGAATGGAAGGAGGGATGCCCCACTGCCTATGGGAATGAGAGGGGGAATGCCACACTGCCTATTGGGAATGGGAGTGGGAATGCTACACTGCCTATGGGAGGAGGAATGCCACACTTCCCATGGGAGGGGGGAATGCCACACTTCCCATGGGAGGGGGGAATGCCACACTTCCCATGGGAGGGGGGAATGCCACACTGCCTTTGGGAATGGGAGGGGGGATGCCACACTACCTTTGGGAGGGGGGTACCATACTGCCTGTAATGGGGTGTTTTAGCACAACATATAGCTTAGAATATTTTGTCCCTCCTCCAAATCCTAGGTACGTCTAATGGGTATGTGCGTCTTATATGGGAAAAATACAGTATATACATTTTCTAACAAAATTTAAATTAAGGAACAATAATTCGAATTGCATATGTACCAGTGGTAGGTGGTTCAAAAGCTCATCCAGAGTGGCATCATCATAGGTTTCCAATGTTGACTGACTTAGATCGTTATCTTCTCGAAGACTGGCAGGGTTAATATCTTCTTGACTGTAAGACACAGCATGGTGCATACATTTCTTTTTATTTATCACCATTTTTTTACATTTTAGGGTTCTTTAAATTCCCTGTCCAGGCTCACACTAACCTCCTCATACTTTATCCACCTTGGAAGTAGTGTAAAATAAACCATTTCAAAGCAGTATATACAAGAGTATATACAAAGTTGTGGTTTAGCTAAGAAAAGCATGTCATAACACAGCTTCACGAGTCTTGAGCATGCTCTACTGTGGTCAGAGGAAGTTGTCAGACCACTACAGCTTGATGGACTCACTAATGCTGAGAACACCAAGAGATAGAAATGACTGTTAAATCATTAATTTGTTCCTGCAGAAATTAAACAAAAAGAAGGGCAAACTTTGGAGCCCTGCAATGGATTATGCAGGTGCTGAGTAAAATGGAAAAGAGGCAAATGGTAAGGCATCAGGTAAGCTGCTTGTTGCCTTATTATTGCCATGGGTTTACAGTCACTTTTTTGTTGTATTTTACTGTAAGTTGATGGCAGCAGTGTAGAGGCCTTGAATCATCAATGCATTCCTAATAGGGTCACCTTATTCTCCCTCAACCACTATTTAGATTTGCAGAAAAAGTATGATACAACACTGAAATTAAAATCTGATTATTGTTGGTGGTAAAATATTTTTAGTGGTGGTTCCAGACCCATACTTGTTAGAGCTGTCAAACATGATACTTAGTGCATTTAGGGCACACATGTTCAACCTGCTGTTCAACCTGTGGCCCAGGGGGCACATAAGACCATCAGAGCCATCTGATTTGGCCTCTGACATCCTGTGGGCAAAGTGGGATGAGTAAATAGGGGCTGCCATAAGAATGGGTGATTGCACGGACAGCATTGGCAAATATAGGTGACAGCAGTGGCTTGAAGGAAGATGGTGACATTGATTGTACCCCACCACCTCTGAGAGAAATCTTTGGTAGAATAATTTGGAAAAATGATTTTTCTACAATAATTTTATGCTTAGCATTGGTGGGAGCTTAGATAGGCTGAGTATTGGAACATAGTTAAGATGTGGGACTGGTGGGGGAGGGCTAGAAATAACAGACCAATATATTCAGAGAAGTAAGCCAAATGGCATGTGTGTTGCTAGCATGTGGGGATTGCTACATATGAATACAGGGGTAGTGGAAGGACATACGACAGGAGCTTTTGAAGACAGTGGGTATCCTGATTGTTGCTATGGTATTCCAAATTAAACAATTCTGAACTTATGCATTGAGGCCCTCGACCAGGTTCCAAGCATTTAAGTGGCCTGCGGTTGTCAAAAGGTTGAGCACCCCAGCATTAGGTCATGCATACTTATTTTGTGGAAGATATTAACAGAATAAATAAGAACCTAAAAATCCTCTGGAGCATAGTTAATAAGTAAAGTAATTGTCCAGGCAGGTCCCATGCTGTATTGCTACTGACCTCTGTGTGTTTTCATTTTCAGCCTGAGGATCACTCCTTTCTGGGCCCTGTTTGGCAACCCCCTCACTCCCTCTGGACATCATCGAGGTTATGGTCCTCAACCGTGAACTGCCCCGGCCCATGCCCCCCCTGCTCATGACTGCTAATGATTCCATGCTTTCCCTTTTTTGTCAGTATTCTGAGTTTGCATCCTCTCTGTATTCAGAAGGAAAGCCTTACGCCAGTACAAGGTGTACGCCCTGAAAGAGTACACACTCATTGCCCAAAAAGTCTAGAGCTCAATACAAAACAAAACAAAAAAACAGAAAGAAAAAAAAACAACTGGAAGCATGAGGACATTTACGGCTACTTGGTTATAAGGTTAACAGAAGTGTCTGGACAATTACTTTATTCGATTTGTTTTTTTTGTTTATGAATTTCTCTAGACTCAACATATGGAATAACACCCTACTGGCCACTAAACTAAACCCGAGCTTTGTGCTGAACCCCAGGGCTTGGGGGCTCATTGGAGGCATTTCCCTAGGATATGCCATCAATGTGTTATAGCTGTGGGTCTAGTCCCTAGTCCCTCTAGTGAACTCCCCACCCCACAGCGGCCTAAAGGGGTCCATGGCAGGGACTCCCTCCATCCACTCCTGGGAAAGGGGAGTAGACAGGGGAAATGCCCACTGGAGAACTACCAAAGTTACAGGTCCCCAAGGAAATGGCCAAGACTCCTCTGTGGCCAGCCTTCGATCCTCCTTCGCACTCCCACCTGCTTCCCTTCATTTCCTCCTCTCTTTCTCTGCTGCTATACACACGCTGCTACACACACACATCACCCCCTTTTCCCCATCTTCCTTTTATACCCTTCCCCGGTCTCATTTCCCAACCTATACCTGGCCTACCCTCACAGGGTTCCTTCTCTCCCTCCCCTGCCAGCCCAAGACTCCTCTGTGGCCAGCCTTCGATCCTCCTTCGCACTCCCACCTGCTTCCCTTCAATTCCTCCTCTCTTTCTCTGCTGCTATACACACGCTGCTACACACACACATCACCCCTTTTCCCCATCCTCCTTTTATACCCTTCCCTGGTCTCATTTCCCAACCTATCCCTGGCCTACCCTCACAGGGTTCCTTCTCTCCATCCCCTGCCAGCCCCGGAATGACTTGGAGATAGAGATGTCAGGACCTGACAGAGCTTTTTCAGCCCAGCTGGCTACCCATGTCCTGCCTGAATGATCATCTAAGGAAGAGGATGACTCAGGGCCCCCACCCCCTGAATCCAATCCCAGGGCTGTTCCCTCCTGCCCCCAGGAACCATCCTGGTATAGGTTAGCTTCTGCAGCCTGGAGACCTGGGGTACCTAGGTGGGGCCTTGGTAAGTACTTGCTGGTATTCCAGCCCCTGACCTTCCTAACCCCCTTCTCTTTCCAATGCACTCTCACAGAAGTAAAGGACCCACTCAGCTTGACTCCTCAGGCTGGGGTGCTCCAAGTTACACTCAGTATTGGGGCCACCACATGACACTTTCAGACGCCACCATCCACCAGAAATTCTATAAAAAGGTAAGTGCATGGGACCCTTAGTAGAGGAAACTTTCTCTTTATTTCTGATGTTACTCACCTGCTTTTCCAACATTGCAGAGCCTTCCGGTCCGCAAAGTCTTGTCTTCTGACCCAGGCTGTGGAAATAACCCTGGACCCACCATCTGACTTCACTTCACCAGAGCACAGTGGCTGAGCAGCCATACAATCATGCTCCTGCCATCCCCATTCTCCCTGGACCCAGTTGGCCCCTGTTTACCCCAAATAACCCCTTTCTCTCTGTGCTCTCCAAATTAAACAACATTTGCTATTGGCCTTACAGTACATACAAAAGGTTTGGTTTACTTTCAGTTGGTGCTCTGGGTTCTGGGTGTGGGGAGAGACCCCTTTGGGTTGCTGCAGGTTCTGGATGTGGGGAGAGACCCATTTGGGTTGCTGTGAGTGCTGGGTGCAGGGAGAGACCCCATTAGGTTGCTGTGGTTGCTGGGTGCAGGGAGAGACCCCTTTAGGGTCTCTTATACCCTCTCTTTATACCCTTCCCCGGTCTGATTTCCCAACCTATCCCTGGCCTACCCTCACAGGGTTCCTTCTCTCCCTCCCCTGCCAGCCCAGGACTCCTCTGTGGCCAGCCTTCGATCCTCCTTCGCACTCCCACCTGCTTCCCTTTTCTTCCTCTCTTTCTCTGCTGCTATACACACGCTGCTGCTACACACACACACACACACACACACATCACCCCTTTTCCCCATCCTCGTTTTATACCCTTCCCCGGTCTCATTTCCCAACCTATCCCTGGCCTACCCTCACAGGGTTCCTTCTCTCCATCCCCTGCCAGCCACGGAATGACTTGGAGATAGAGATGTCAGGACCTGACAGAGCTTTTTCAGCCCAACTGGCTACCCATGTCCTGCCTGAATGATCATCTAAGGAAGAGGATGACTCAGGGCCCTCACCCCCTGAATCCAATCCCAGGGCTGTTCCCTCCTGCCCCCAGGAACCATCCTGGTATAGGTTAACTTCTGCAGCCTGGAGACCAGGGGTACCTATGTGGGGCCTTGGTAAGTACTTGCTGGTATTCCAGCCCCTGACCTTCCTAACCCCCTTCTCTTTCCAATGCACTCTCACAGAAGTAAAGGATCCACTCAGCTTGACTCCTTAGGCTGGGGTGCTCCTAGTTACACCCAGTATTGGGGCCACCACATGACACTTTCAGACGCCACCATCCACCAGAAATTCTACGTAAGGTAAGTGCATGGGACCCTTAGTAGAGGAAACTTTCTCTTTATTTCTGATGTTACTCACCTGCTTTTCCACCATTTCAGAGCCTTCCAGTCCACAAAGTCTTGCCTTCTGACCCAGGCTGTGGAAATAACCCTGGACCCACCATCTGACTTCACTTCACCAGAACACAGTGGCTGAGCAGCCATACAATCATGCTCCTACCATCCCCATTCTCCCTGGACCCAGTTGGCCCCTGTTTACCCCAAATAACCCCTTTCTCTCTGTGCCCTCCAAATTAAACAACATTTGCTATTGGCCTTACATACAAAAGGTTGGGTTTCCTTTCATTTCATTGGATTCTCTGGGTTCTGGATGTGGGGAGAGACCCCTTTGGGTTGCTGAGGGTTCTGGGTGTGGGGAGAGAACCATTTGGGTTGCTGTGACTGCTGGGTGCAGGGAGAGATCCCTTTAGGTTGCTGGGTGCAGGGAGAGACCCCTTTAGGTTACTGTGGGTACCAGGTGCAGGGGAAGACCCTTTTAGTTTGCTGTGGGTGATGGGTGCAGGGAAGGACCCCTTTAAGTTGATGTGGTTGCTGGATGCAGGAAGAGACCCCTTTGGGTTGTTGTGAGTGATGGGTGCAGGGAGGGACCCCATTAGGTTGCTGGGCATAGGGAAAACCCCATTTAGGTTGTTGTACGTGCTGTGTGCAGGAAGGGATCCCTTTAGACTGCTGTGGTGCTGGGTGCAGGGAAGGACCCCTTTGGGTTGCAGTTAAGGCTAGATGCATAAAGAGACCCCTTTTGGTTGCCGTGGGTGCAGAATGGGACCCCTTTAAGTTTCTGTGGGTGCTGGGTGCATGTAAGAACCGGTTTAGGTTGCTGTGGATGCTGGGTGCAGGAAAATACCCCCTTAGGCTGCTGTAGGTGCAGGAAGGGACCTCTTTAGTTTGCTGTGGGTGCTGGGTGTAGGAAGGGACCACTTTATGATTCTGTGGGTACAGGGATGGACCTCTTTAGGTTACTGTGGGTGTTGGAAGCAGGGAGAGACCCCTTAAGATTGCTTTGGTTGCTTGGTACAGGGAAGGGCCTTTTATGCTGTTGCAGGTGCTGAGTGCAGGGAGCCCTTTAAGTATGTTGACCATTTTTTCATAGGAACAAATTCAGGATGTTTGAATTGTGAAAGAATAACAATTCACTAGGTTAAATTTTGATATCACACTGCAGCCTTTCAACAAGTGTGATGTTTCCGGCATCCAAACATTGACGCAGACTTTACAGTCATCCCTACATATAGGTTCACCAGGATGCTTGGAATCATATACTAGGCAGTTTGCCCGATACACTGAATACAAATAAAAAAGGATGATCATACCATATAATAGACTTGATTTAGGTTTACATTTTCTGCTTCCAGTATGGTCACTGGAAAGAATCAACAATATGAGCATACAGTTTGACATTGCTAAAACTGAAATCTGAACATGCAGTCTAATAATCACACGGAAAACTGTAGGACAGGAAGAGACTGCAAGAGACACAAGATTTGATTTCACAGTTTCTTTTGAAGCCCACACATGTGTTGTGGTTTTGAAATATAGGTTTCACATATTGGGGTACCCCAAACTGGACAGTGGTTGCTCCTCTTTAAGGGGCATAAACAGTACTTACTGAAGTAATATATAATAAAATCAAGAAACTAAAGAAATACCCAAAATCAATATTGTGCTTTAATTCAAGGGTACACCCAAGGACAATAATAATAAGGCAACAAGCAGCTGATACCTATCCATTGTGTGTCTCTTCTATTTTCTGCAGTGCTGGGCAGAAGCTGTAGCAGGGTTTCAAAGTTTCCCCTTTCAGTGACGTTTCAAACTGGCCCCAGCCGAGGCTACAAAAAGATGGCCACTGGCTCCCATTTGTGAAGACACTCCTAGTGCTGGCCCTAGAAGTGTCCTCACTTATGGGAGCTGCCAAGCGTGCGTCTGGACAGGCACTTTAAAGTGACAATGTGGTCCTGGAGTCTAAAAGACTCCAGAGCCGGCCATTAGCCTGCCCCAGGGCATCCAAAATCAGGGTGCCCTACTGTATGAAACCCATGGAGTCGCTGGTTTTCCCAGTGGCTCAGACAGAAACCTTGCTGTCTGCCTCTGCATCTTTGGCTTCCTGATAGCTGAGGCCATTCAGATAGGCTGGAGGCTAGAGGGAATCCAGGGATGTTACTAGCAGGCTGGTCACATCAGCCAGCATTCTTGAGATCAGCTCTCTGATCCACTGCCGACAAGGAGACTTTTAAGGCAAGTTCTCAATTTTGTGAATTTTGACTTGATTTCTTGGGGAAACAGCAGTCCTAATTACCTTTAGCTAACAGAATGTGAATGGAAACATTAGGGGTCTAATTTACTAATAATAAGAATAACTACTAATAAGAGTGAGGACAGAGTGATCAATAATAAAGCAATTTGTGCTAAACGATTAGTAACAATCTGGACAAAACAAGACCTGGACTTAAACAAGATAATCTAAATAAAAATTGGTAATCTAAAGGAGATGTCTAAGATACTTATGCTTAGCCTTAAACTTGCAAACTGACATTGCAGCTTCTTTGGTTTCTAGTACAAAAATATTGTAACATAAAAGTGAATGCATAGGTAATTTAAGGAGGTATGCGAAGTGTATCGCAAATTAAAGTCCTAATAAATGAAACTGGCTCTGGTTTGTTCTTTTAGAAAATCACAATCATTTCACTTGTCGAAATGATTCCAGATTAATCCCACAAAATAATGACAATCATGGCTAACTAGATGCAATTGACCTTTTGCAATTGTCAGCTATCATGCTATTTAATTAAAATCCTTCAGTTTCCATCAATACCTTCTTTTTCCAGTGAGAACAGAGTTTAAATACTTCTTTACTGCCATCTGCTTCCGAAAACGGCTGTAGTTATCCGTAAACACAGCATCAGAGTGACGTTTTACTGGGGCTGGATCTTCAACAATGTTATTGCTAGATAGAAATAGCATAGAAAAAACATTGTTTTAGTTACCCTTTGCTATGTTTTTCCTTAAATAAAATAATTGTTTAAAGTAAATACATCAATAGTGTTGGGTGAAGTCATAAAAGTTGAGTTCGGCAGGTCCGGCTGAACTTTGAACAAAAGTTCAGTTTGGGTACCTGAATGTGACCCGAACCCTATTGAAGTCAATGAGCCCAAAAATGGCTGTAAAATAGTAGAAAGGGTTAGAGGGCTGAAAATTGGAGGCAACCCCAGTGTGATTGCCCTGCACAAAATCGGGTCGAGACAGTCCAAATATTATATATTATATATATTTATAACACCCTCATAACACTATAACAGGCTGAGTGACAGAGCCTCACATCACCCCCATAGCAGACTGTGTGACAGAACCCCCCATCACCCACATAGCAGACTGTCTGACAGAGCCCACCATCACTCTCAGAGCAGATTGTGTGACAGAACCCCCCCATCACCCTCATAGAAGACTGTCTGACAGAGCCCCACATCACCCCCATAGTAGACTTTCTGAAAGAACCCACCATAACTCCCGGAGCAGACTGTGTGACAGAACCCCCCCCCCCATCACCCTCATAGAAGACTGTCTGACAGAGTCCCCCATCACTCTATATCATATTTTGTGACAGAACCCCCATCACCAGACTGTGTGACAGAACCCCCATCACAACATAGAAGACTGTATGACATAACCCCCATCCCCACCTATAGCAGACTGTGTGACTGAGCCCCCCCATCACCTCTGTAGCAAACTGTGTGACTGAACCCCCCATAACCCCCATAGCAGACTGTGTGAAAGACCCACCCATAGCAGACTGTGTGGCAGAGCCCCCCATCACCCTATAGAAAAATGTGTAACCGAGCCCCCCATAACCCCATAGCAGACTTTGTGACAGAACCTCCATCATCCCCATAGCAGACTGTGTGACAGAGCCCCCGCCACCTCCATAGCAGACTGTGTGACAGTGCCCCCCATCAACCCATAGCAGACTGTCTGACAAAGACCTCCATCACCCCATAGCAGGCTGTGTTACAGAACTCCCCATGCCCCATAGCAGACTGTATGACAGAACCCCTTTGTGCACTGCAATTTTTTGAATAACGCTTGGATCATGGATCTAAAATGAATTACTAAAACAAATATCTCACCTGACCCTTTTGCCGATAAGAGATTCTAAATATCTTCTTGCAGAGAGCTGCCCCAAAAGTTTGCTGTAACCACTGGTGAAGAGTCCATCAGCATGCCTAGAGGTTCTAGCATTTTAAATCACAAATATGTTAGATATAAACCATGGACCTAATTATTATCATTAAAATAACACTGAAAATATAGTAAACAACAATAAAGGGAAAAATGTAGGTACATATATTGCAAATAGTACAATATGTGCAATTTTTAAGCTTGTCAGGATTACAATTTGCATGATGAGCTTTCTCAGAGATTTTCTATCAACACATCTTTTTGAAGAATGAATCATTGCTGTGCACTTGAAATCATGCTACTTTTTCCATCTGTGCCCATTTAAACATTCCTGGTGTGAAGAGTGCATAGTTCACGGATGCTGTGGTAGCAAGGAGCAAGGTTACACAGTGGGGCATCTCAAAATGTGTACAAAGTGTACCAAACTTGGGGGGGGGGGGGGGGGGGGGGTCAAAATCCTAGGGTGTGGTCAGCTTTCAAAGATCAATGTCTTAGTCCATATTTACAATGCCAACTGTGCTAGAAAACATGAGTTTAATTTGATATGAAGTCCAGAACTAATGGTCTGGAGAAATTTCAGTTTTGCAGTAAAACTTGCCATATTGTTCTGGCTTAAAATGTTAGCTTTCTAATAATCATTAATTGGATAACATGGAGTCATTTTATAGATTAAAGGGATTGTCCAGACAAAACAAATAAAAAACAGCTATATTCACCTTGTCCAAAGCAGCTCCACCACTGGTGTAAAACTTACCAGGAGTGGAATGCCTGGTCAGTCTTTTCGGCCCAAGATGGCACACGTGGTCGAGTTTAGTTTCCGTTCCACAGCCCGCCCACTCCATTCATTGCAATGGAGGGGGAAGGCCAAGGTGAGGTATTGCGTGTCAGTTTCGGCAAATCCAGGCAGCTGTGCATGCTGGCGGGCAGAAACTGGACTCAACCACAGCTGCCATCTTGGACTGAAGACCACTAATTCTCCCCTCCTGGTATGTTTTACATCTGCTGATTTGGGCAGCAATGGACAAAAGTTGAGTATAGCTGTTTTTTTTTTTGCCTGGACAATTGCTTTCATTTCTGTTACCATATGGATCATTTCTTGTACTTACGGTCCTTAACTTATATGTAACTGACATTACCTTCACACAGTCCTTCCATCAAATTTCCCAGAAAATGTGCAACACAAAAGGTGCTGTTCTGCAGGCACACTTTCCAACCCTAATCTACCTCCTTGTGCTGCCATACTTACATTCTCATCAAGCTGCTTCATTTGATGAGGGAAACAGCACACTCCTGTAGCTGCCTCCCACTCCTTCAGAAAGATGGTAAGTTTGTAAGCATTACATGGCTTGCAGGTGGTAAGAGGGAGTAAATCAGGGTCTCTGTAGACAAGCACCCTCAGTTTTGCCATGGAATGTTTATGTCTGCATTAACAAGTAAGTGCATCCAACTATTAATAGTAAATTACACATTTTTACACATTATCATTACACATTACTCTCTCCTCCTTACAAGAAAGGACCTAAATGGTTCCCAAAAATACAATTCTGTGAAATACTCACCTGTAGAATTGGTATTATTGGTATACAGTACGTCCTGCTCCAGATAGATTACTTACACTTGGGTTTTCCTCCGCCAGATGGCGCTGCACTGCAGAGACATGCAAAACAGGCTCCTCCTGGCCCCTCAAATACCCGGGGACCTCCCACAAATCCCCAGCATTAAAAAGCAGTGAAAAAGAAGCCGGGAGAATTTAACAACCAAAAACTGGTAACTATATCAATGATAACAATCACCATACAGGGGATCCAGAATAATGCAAAAACCAGGGTGGGGTGGAGCAGGACGTACTGTATACCAATAATACCAATTCTACAGGTGAGTATTTCACAGAATTGTATTATTCTTAGTATACAGTGCGTCCTGCTCCAGATAGATTACTTACACTTGGGACATCCAATAGCAGTGTCCATAAAGTAGGGTGGGATCCCCAATAAAAAGGTAACAGCAGACAGTTTAAACCACTGCCGCCTGCAAAACCTTTCGGCCAAAAAAAGCAACAGCTGAGGCCTTAACATCAACCTTGTAAAGCTTAGAAAAGGTATGAGCAAAAGACCAAGTAGCGGCCTTGCACACTGGTGCAATAGAAACCTGGTGCTGAAAAGCCCAAGGGGCACCAATAGCACGACAAGAAAGAGCAATAAAGCGAAGGGAGGATTCTTCCCCTTAGCAGAGTAGGCCTGAATCACAGCCTGACAAATCCACTTGCTGATAGTAGACTTGGCAGGAGCCAAAACCCCTTCTAGGACCACAAGAAGAGCATCAGTGTTCTTGAAAGGTGCAGTAGCCACCAGATAGTACTTCAGACACCTAACCACATCAAAGAGGGCAAAACTCTCTCCTTAGCATTGCTAGGGTTAGGGCAAAGAGAAGGAAGAACAATATCCTGATTCAAATGAAAGGCAGACACTACCTTTAGGCAGAAATTCAGGTTTGAACGAAACACCACCTTGTCCTGGTGCCTCTCAAAGTAGGAGGGCTGAATGGACAGCACCGCCAACTCAGACACACGCCTGACAGAAGTGATAGCTACCAGAAACACAACCTTGAGCGTAAGAATGGCCGAAGCAGCATCCTGCACAGGTTCAAAGGCAGCACCCTGCAAAGCAGGCAAGACCAATTCCAAATCCCAAAAACAGGGACCATAGGTTGTCGTGGGGAACGCACATGAGCAACACCCCTAAAAGCAGACTTAATCAAGGAATGCTGAACAAAAGACTTCTGGAAGAAGACAGGGTAGAAACCTGACCCTTCAAGTACTGAGTTAGAGACCGACTCAAACCCATGCAGTAAAACTCCAGATCCCTGGGAACTGAGAACACCCAACAGGGAAGAGACCAAGACTTAACCAGTCAATGTAGGTACGCCATACCATATAACAGATGGAAGAAGAAGTCATCTTCCTTGCCTTCACCATGGACTCAACCAACGAGGTAGACAAACCTTTCTCCATCAAGATGGAGGTTTCAGCAGTCAGGCCGTCAAGGCCAGAGTTTGTAATTGGGATGGCGTAAGTGGTCCTAAGTGAGCAGATCTGGAACTCCAGGCAGAAAGCACTGATCTACTGCCATCTGCACCACGTCTGCGAACCACACTCTTCTTGGCCACCTGAGGCCACCAGAACCACTGGCACCCCTTCCAGAGCAATCTTGCACAGAACCCTGCCTAGCAGGGGGAATGTAGAAGACATACATAAACTGAATGTCCTGCCATGACATTACTAAGGCATCCATGGGCACTGCCAGAGGATCCTGGGATAGGGAGACAAAGGCCAGGAGTTTGTGATTGTGACGGAACGCAAACAGATCCACATCAGGTTGGCCCCAACGGTGATGCAGAGATTGGAACACCCTGTTGCAGAGGGACCCCCCCCGGAATGTATACCGCTGAAATGCAAGGAACATTGGCCTCCACCCAGATCAGAATCAGAGACACTTCCAGGAGGACCCACTTGCTCCGGGTCCCTCCCTGATAATTGATGTAGGCAACTGCCATCAGAATGACCATGCGCCCCTGAGCAGACAGGCCTTGAAATGAGTAGTCAAATGAATCAGAACTAACCTGATCGCTCACAGCTTCAAGACATTGAATAGGCCTCCTAAGGGTCCCACCTCCCCTGGAACCTCAGGGACCTCCAGAAGAACCCCCCCAACCTGATAGACTGGCATCCGTGGTGACCGGGAAGGAGCAAGAAGGTTCCGCCCCCCAATAGGTTCCTTGAGTCCATCCACTACAAGAAGTCTTGTTTGCCGCCGCACACCTACCAAGTATCAGATGGGGGGTGCACGGTTAGCGATGACACCGCAAGTCCACAAGTCGCAAGGAAAACCAGCACTCCATGTATGCAAAGAGATGGGTAAGGTTTTATTTGCACAACAGCACAAAACCAAGCAGGAACATATAATCCAACGTTTCGGGGGTTACCGCGAGCCCCCTTCATCAGGGATAACATACAACCATTGGTAACCCCCGAAACGTTGGATTATATGTTCCTGCTTGGTTTTGTGCTGTTGTGCAAATATAACCTTACCCATCTCTTTGCATACATGGAGTGCTGGTTTTCTTTGCATCCACTACAAGAGGGACCTCCTCACCAGGGGGGAAGACACCCAGACCCTGTCCAGGGATGCTGGGTCCTTGTCCCATACAGACAATAGGAGAAGTTGCAGAAGCCCCAAGAGGGACTGAGCACAAGGTGCCGCTTCGAAGCACGCCACCATCATGGTGACGGGACGGGGGCAGCTAGGAGGAACTGAACTTGTGCAAACAGATTGTCGACTTTCTGCTGAGGAAGGAATATCCTTGCCTGAATTGTGTCCAGATTCATTCCTAGGAATGAAGTTGCCAAGAAAGGGGACAGTGAGGACTTGGGGTGGTCACCCATCCACATGACTCCAGGATGGACACCACCAGCTGAGTATCCAACTTTGCCAGATGTAGAGGCTGGGAAGTGATGAGGACGTACAGTTAGTGCAGCACGCGGACGCCCCTTGGCCTCATCATAGACATCACCCCTGCCAGCACCTTGGTGAGCACTCTGGGAGCTGAAGAGAGGCCAGATGGCAAGGCCACAAATTGGCAGTGTTGATCTTCCAACGTGGATCTAAGGAATCTTGGTGTCCTGAAAACACAAGGATGTGAAAGTAAGCATCATTGATATCCACAAACGGCATGAAGCCCCCGGGTCGCAAGGAGCAGATGGCCGAGCGCAGAGTTTCCACGAGGAAAGCGCCTCTACTTGACAATTAGCTGAAGATCTGTGCATCCAGAATGGGCCAGACTGACCCATCTTTTTTGGGAACTGTGAAAAGGTTGGTGTAGGGTCCCTTGCCTCTGTCTGTTAAGGGAAATCTGCAAATGACCCCCAAACCCAGCAGACCTTGCACGGCCTGCGCCAGCACCTGAGCAGAAGTAGGGACAAGGAGTACCCGGGACCAGGTAATCTTAGGGGAGGGCGCACAGCAAACACCATCTTGTAGCCGGAGGACACTACCTTCTAAATCCACCGATCTGAGGCGTGATGCCTCCAGACTTAAGCAAGGTGCCGCAGCCGTCCCCTTACCCAGGCGGGTGAGGGCGCCCCATCATGCTTGAGGGGACTTGGGAGAGGATTTGGGCATAGCCCCCCCAGAGGAGCCAGGGTGTTGTCTTCTGCTCCTGGACAGGGAGCTGCACGAGCCCCCGCGAAGGACGCCCCTGGTTCCTGTTTAACACCATGGTGGGGGGTGGAAGGGGGGCCCCGGCCCCGAAGGACCCGAGACAGCCGTCTGAGCTGGAGTAACTTACCTCTCTTACTAAACAGGTCTAGACAGGCCCCAAACAGACGTAGCCCCTTAAAGCGACGTATAGCCACCACAAGGGCAGAAGATCTTGCACACATTCTAATGGTGTCATCCAATGCTAATAGGATAAATTTTACAAACACATCACAATTGGAGAGTGCATTAAACACATCCCAAGGGAGATCATCAGGGGCACGATCAAGCATTTTTCTGATGAGGGTTCTAGCGGCCACAGAAGTAATGGCAGAGGCACAGACAGGGTGCAGCGCCGTCCCCGCACATGCAAAGGCGTGGGAGGCCAGCAGGTCAATGCGCCGGTCCTCAGCATCCCGAAGGGTAGTATAATCGGGGGGATGCAAGAAAGGAGTGTTAGATAGCCCTATGATCGGGACATCCACCTCAGGGGGGGATGACCAACATTTAACCACCTCAGGGGGAAAAGGATACTTCCTATCCCAATCTCCTGGAACCCCGGGAAGTTTACTAGGGCACTCCCATTCCTTGAGCACAAGGGTATGGAGATGTGCCT
The DNA here is from genome assembly GCA_027917425.1 of Gastrophryne carolinensis. Classification (NCBI taxonomy): domain Eukaryota; kingdom Metazoa; phylum Chordata; class Amphibia; order Anura; family Microhylidae; genus Gastrophryne; species Gastrophryne carolinensis. The sequence continues at coordinate 346,168,576 of CM051237.1, read as the reverse complement.
GCTCTAGGAATTCCAAACGTGATGTTTCTGTATGGAAACGCTCCCCTCTTTGCCTGGGAGCCTCACCAGGGAGAAAGATAGACAGAACCTCAAAGATCTGGATCAATAATCTGTCAGTGTCATCCTGGGCCCAGGGGTCAGGGACAGAGTCTTCATGACCCTTCGGTCTCTCATCAGATGAGCCTGAGTCAGAAAAGAGCTCTCCATCAGAAGGGGTATAGCCACACAGATTCATAAACTCCTCGGTTCCCATAGGGAAAACAGTAACATTAGGCGTCAAGTGCCGCTTCTTAGCAGGGCCCTTACGCACTAAAGACCTCGCAATAATCTGTTCAGCCGTAGGCAGTCTAGGAGGCAAATCAGGCTGAGAATCCCCACTTGTGTGCGACTCAGCAGGAGTGAGATTTAAGCCTGGGGGAGCAGGTGAAGTGAAACAAGGTGCAGCCACTGGCAGGCCAGAATGCAAAGCCAGCGCTTGTTCAGCACAGGGTACACAGACCCGTGCCCTGTCAGCATCAGCATGGGGTTGTCCACACGCCATACACAGCCGCTCTTGTCCCAGGGGGACCCCGGTCACATTATCCTGAGATGCCTCCATATGGTGATTATTAGGCACAATATTCCAGTAGGGATTGACGCTATAAAGCAACCCTGGATGCCCCAATGACCCGCTAGGGAGTGGGAGTGATTTTACAAGGCCCGCTATCAATTACACCGGGCAGGGAGAAGCCAATGGATTCACCCTCTGAAAGACACAATGAGAAGAAGGGTGTCAGAACCGAAACACACAACAGTGAATTATAAAGCCGCCCGCGAGGGCACTTACGGACCACGGTAAGTAAGAACGTCACACGCGCGCGCGACCAGACAATATGGCACAGAGTACCTCGAAGGGCGGGCCAGAGCGAGCCGTGACGCGGGGCGCGCCATGCCAGGCGCCGCCCCCCTGAAGAGCGTGAAGTCCACTGACAAGCAGCCAATGAAGACGCGGAAGCGTCTGAGGTAACGCCGCCGCCCGGCGCGGAACATCCCTTAAACTTATGCTCTAACCACTAGGCCGTGCAGCCGGCTAACGGCAGGTGCTACTCAATAATGTTACAAATCTGAAGTAACGTTCCAATGAAGGAAAAGGTGCTCGCGGCGGTGGCATTTCGGTTGACACCACATATGCAAAGGCGTGGGAGGCCAGCAGGTCAATGCGCCGGTCCTCAGCATCCCGAAGGGTAGTATAATCGGGGGGATGCAAGAAAGGGGTGTTAGATAGCCCTATGATCGGGACATCCACCTCAGGGGGGGATGACCAACATTTAACCACCTCAGGGGGAAAAGGATACTTCCTATCCCAATCTCCTGGAACCCCGGGAAGTTTACTAGGGCACTCCCATTCCTTGAGCACAAGGGTATGGAAATGTGCCTGCTCTAGGAATTCCAAACGTGATGTTTCTGTATGGAAACGCTCCCCTCTTTGCCTGGGAGCCTCACCAGGGAGAAAGATAGACAGAACCTCAAAGATCTGGATCAATCATCTGTCAGTGTCATCCTGGGCCCAGGGGTCAGGGACAGAGTCTTCATGACCCTTCGGTCTCTCATCAGATGAGCCTGAGTCAGAAAAGAGCTCTCCATCAGAAGGGGTATAGCCACACAGATTCATAAACTCCTCGGTTCCCATAGGGAAAACAGTAACATTAGGCGTCAAGTGCCGCTTCTTAGCAGGGCCCTTACGCACTAAAGACCTCGCAATAATCTGTTCAGCCGTAGGCAGTCTAGGAGGCAAATCAGGCTGAGAATCCCCACTTGTGTGCGACTCAGCAGGAGTGAGATTTAAGCCTGGGGGAGCAGGTGAAGTGAAACAAGGTGCAGCCACTGGCAGGCCAGAATGCAAAGCCAGCGCTTGTTCAGCACAGGGTACACAGACCCGTGCCCTGTCAGCATCAGCATGGGGTTGTCCACACGCCATACACAGCCGCTCTTGTCCCAGGGGGACCCCGGTCACATTATCCTGAGATGCCTCCATATGGTGATTATTAGGCACAATATTCCAGTAGGGATTGACGCTATAAAGCAACCCTGGATGCCCCAATGACCCGCTAGGGAGTGGGAGTGATTTTACAAGGCCCGCTATCAATTACACCGGGCAGGGAGAAGCCAATGGATTCACCCTCTGAAAGACACAATGAGAAGAAGGGTGTCAGAACCGAAACACACAACAGTGAATTATAAAGCCGCCCGCGAGGGCACTTACGGACCACGGTAAGTAAGAACGTCACACACGCGCGCGACCAGACAATATGGCGCAGAGTACCTCGAAGGGCGGGCCAGAGCGAGCCGTGACGCGGGGCGCGCCATGCCAGGCGCCGCCCCCCTGAAGAGCGTGAAGTCCACTGACAAGCAGCCAATGAAGACTCAGAAGCGTCTGAGGTAACGCCGCCGCCCCGCGCGGAACATCCCTTAAACTTATGCTCTAACCACTAGGCCGTGCAGCCGGCTAACGGCAGGTGCTACTCAATAATGTTACAAATCTGAAGTAACGTTCCAATGAAGGAAAAGGTGCGCGCGGCGGTGGCATTTCGGTTGACACCACATATACCAGTCCAAGCAGACATTACAAAGAGGGCCATATGCATGTAATCACAATACACTGACATCCACACACCCCGCCCCCTTCTTTTCCTCCCGAGGGCTACGGGGAGAATGAGGGAGGATGGCGCCCCTTTGTGCAGGGCCCACCGCTACCGGGGCATCGGACAATAATGCGGGAGGGGCATCCCATAAAGGCTCACCATCAGCCTATACCGCCTACCCTTTGGTGGGGGACTGCGGTGGAGCAGCGCTCCTTAAGCACACATGGTGCTGCCTACCTTCACCCGACCAGCGCAGCCCAGGCTGGGAGGCACATCACATCAAGGACGGGTGGGAATAGTCCAACAGGGCCGCAGGCTTTAATAGCCCAGCTCACCTGCGACAGAGTGATATTTCATGTCTTCGCAGTAAGCACTGCAGAGAAATCTGGGGATTTGTGGGAGGTCCCCGGGTATTTGAGGGGCCGGGAGGAGCCTGTTTTGCATGTCTCTGCAGTGCAGCGCCATCTGGCGGAGGATAACCCAAGCGTAAGTAATCTATCTGGAGCAGGACGTACTGTATGCTAAGAATATAACGATGTACTTCAATTTTATTCACATACTGTATTTCAGTTATTAAAGCATTTCTATGTTAATACTGCATGTAATATTATGGCACTATCACATTTAGGGATTATTATGTATGCAATGATAATTTAATAAACCCCTTTAACTGCGCTACCAGCCGGAGCTAGGGGTCACTAGCGCATAGGCTTATACAAGCCATGCACAAATGCAGGCCAAGAGCGAGAGACATATCAGCGCTTACTCTCTGCAGCCGGCTCTGCAGTGCAGACGGCCGCAGTATCTGACAAGAGATGCTCAAGTGCCGTTCGCACATTTCAATAATAAATAAGGCTGCCTATGTTTGCTGACTTACTGTATATGGTCAGCTTACCATCACAGCTGCCTGCTATTAATTTGAGTTTTGTAAGATTTTCAGCTCAACACAATGAGGTGCAAAAAAGTTGCAAAAGGTTTCCAAGACTATTGGGCAATCTACTCTTTGTGTATTACTAAAGTGTACTAAAGTGTAGGTAGCTCACCAAATAAATAACATAACGTGGCAAGCTCACATTAGGCAGTGTGCTCACATTATTATGGTGAATTGCTCCTTGACTATAAAAGAGGAAGTCCAATAATACAGACCCCTTGTGTTGAGCCCAATTTGGGCATTCAAATAAAAATCCACTTACCTGATACTGATGGGGATGGGGATCTGCACGTCATGCTGGACTGACAGCTGCAATTTTTCCTCTGCATATAACCCATCTATGCAGTGGACATGTCCAGGGAGGTAGGTAGGAGCACTTCAATCATGACCAGGGAATTGAATCTGCAACTCTCTGGTCATAAGGCTTTCTTACCTCTAGCCCACAAGTCACCTGTATATTGTGGGCATGCTGCACCAAGGATTGGGTGACTGACCTGTCATTTAAGCCTGAATTGAGCTTAGCAAAGCGGAAGGGCTGGAAGGGGAATATTTAAATTATTGGATTGTATATAATTGTGGATTGTAATAATATATAATTGGATAGTAATAATTGTGTTACTGAAGCTCTAAAAAAAATCTAAAAATCTAGCTTTGATCTAAAATATCTACTATCATAATTACATCAGTCTATGCAATTCTCTGAGGAAGAGGATGACAAAAATGCCCTTTTTATTATCATTTGTATTATCAAATAATGTGTGGGAACTGATAACTTTGCACGTGACATATCTTGTGAAAGATAATGCCATTTCTGAAACATCCTAGTCACAGATCTGACAATTATTTTACCTGCCAACACCTTGGGTCATGTCTAGAAAAAACTTTTCATTATCTGGCAGTGTGTTCTGCAAAAAATCCATGTCCTGTTTTAACGACACCTGTGTCTGGTCTGATTCACTTGCCCCTTCATATGATAGTCTGTTTCCTAACCTAAAAAAGAAAGCAAGCATTATTCATTTGATTTAACCATTTCATTGCCAACCTACCTAGGCATGTTGTCACCTTTGCCAGGCAATTATTAAGCATTTTAAACTAAATATATGTTTAATTATATATGTTAACCTTTAACATGAAATGTTAAAGCTAAATGTCTTGCTTATAATTCTTTCAGTCCAATATTTTTAGGTGAAATATGTGAAAATAAATGTAAAATTTTTTTTACATTTTGTAGCTTTTTTTATAGAAAAAGTACATTTTTCAAGAAAACAATATTGCTTGTAAAAGTCACATTCTTCCCAAATACAATGGTACCACATATGTATCTGTAGACACTATTCCCTGCCTAGGAGACACCCCAAACTGAAAAGAGCACTTTATGAGTTTTTCAATTAAATACAGCTACTATGTGCACCTGATGTCAGCTCACTTGCCAGTATAAAAAGCCCCTTCCTGCACGGGGAAAAAGCTGTCAGAAGCCAAGCACTTTACAGAGAATCTGTGTTCTCTGTCCCACTGAAGACCCTGGCACGACTATGGGAGACCTTCCAGTGGATGAGGACACCTCAAGAGCTGGAACATGGATGGAGGTGAGGGTTTTTTTTGGCTTTAAAGGGGAGAAAATGGCAGTCAAATAAAATGTATGAATGCAGGGAGCGTGCCTGTGCTGGCCATTCACAAATGCCTGGCGCGGGCATGCACCCTGCTAAAGGGATAGCAGGGACGCGGCCGCTGCTAGTGCATGTGCTGTTGGACTGGGAACAAAGGTAAGTTTTCGGATGACCTGGTGGGGGTTCACACCCGGAGGAGGGAGTATTCGTGCCCTGGAGTCCCATATGTGACAGACGCTCTGTCTTTTGGATGTCATCACTATTCAGTTGCCCACCGGGTCATTCACTGCTGCACGATCCATTTCGATCAGCTTGGCTATCAGTTCCTGACGTGGGCGGTTGCTAGCCACCCTTCCCCGGCTCTCGAGTAGATCCTTCAGGGTCAGCCTTTTCAACTTGTCATACTGACTCTCCATCAGGGTAGCACTCTCTCTGGGTACAAAGGACCATCCCACCGCTGCCACCAATTGTAGCGATAACCCTTATCGCCGGAGGGCTTCACCGCCCGAGACGTCCTTTTCCCAATCGTAAGAGGTGCTGCTGGAATTCCAGAGTTGTCCGTGAGGAAACAGGAACAGCCCTTACAAGGGCTAGTGAATTGTAATATAGCGTTTCCCCCAATAAGAGACAGAACTCAGTATTGAGGGTGAAGGTGAAGTGTCTTTATTAGTGCCACTCTAGGCCTTATATACACAAGTCTCCATGCAATGACAACCACACTGACCAATAGCAGCAGGGCACACAATCCCTCAACTCTGCCGGTAACACAATCAGTAGAACAATAGCAGGCTGTAATACAATCAATCAGGACAATGCCATTGACTGTGACGTAATCAACAATACACAAAGGCAGTCTGTAATACAATCCAAAATACAATGACATTGCCTGTAACCGTATCAAAATACAATGACATTGTCTGGAACCTAATTAAGAAAAGGCCAGTGAATGACCCGGTGGGCAACTGAATAGTGATGGCATCCAAAAGACAGAGCGTCTGTCACACCATAGACTACAGGATGGGTTTTGGTACTCTTTAAAACAGGGCAACCATTACAATTGCCTTGTCTCCATAAAACATTACCCCTGGTTCTTTATCCCTACATATGTTTCAAACTGGATCCATCTGCCAGTTTTCAATCCACTCACAAACTGTATATTCTAACCATGAAGACCTCACTTTCTCCAATAAGCATCTATAAGGGACAGTGCCAAATGCTTTTGCAAAATCCAGAAAAACTATATCTACAGCCGACCCTCTGTTCAGGTTTCTACTCACCTCCTCATAAAAGCCAAGCAGGTTAGCCTGGCAGCTTCTGTCCTTAGTAAAACTGTGCTGGCTGTCACTTAGAATTTAATGCACAGTTACATAATCCTGTATGTAGTCTTTTGGGAGAACCTCAAGCAATTTCCCCACAATGGATGTTAAGCTTAAAGGTCTGTAATTTCCCAGAGAAGACCTAGAACCCTTTTTAAAAATAGGCACCCCATTTGCAGTGCATCAATCCCTTGGTACTATAGTGAGTCTTTAAAAATCAAAATCAGAGGTGGTGAAGTAACTGAGCTGAGTTCTTTAAAGTGGAACAACACCCAGGATTTTGACTATCCTGGGTTTTGGTCCACTTCGGTGGGGCACCCCGATCGGGGGTGCCCCGCTGTGTGAAACCCCCCAGAAAGCCCCAAAAACTCACCTCTCCCCGCTCCCACGTGACCGCTGCAGCCAATCCCCGCCGGGGGAAAAGCGGGAGGCAGCGACGGACAAGAGAGGGCGCCCGCCGACCGCCTCCCGCGCGTCACTCTTACAGGGCGCGTGCCCGCGCCGGCCATTCACAAACGACCGGCGCGGGTGCGCGTCCTGCTAGAGGGACGTACGGGAGGCGGTGGCGGGCGCCGCTGGATCAAGGGGCAGGTAGGGATTTAGGGGTTTCTGGGGGGTTTCACACACCGATCGGGGTGCCCCGCAGTCAGGGAGCTGATCGGTCCGTGAATCTTATAGATTCCCGGGCCGATCATGGGAGGGTGTTGGTCCACTTTAAGAACTACTGGGTGAAGTCCATCTAGTTTTTCTTGGATGGTAGCCATGTTTAGCCAGTTATGAAATATGCTTAGGGTAATGTTCGCAGTGGCGTGCTTAATTTGTGTACACAGAACTAAAGTACCCATTTAGCATTTCTTGGGCCACATAGTAACATAGTATGTAAGGCTGAATAAAGACTTTAGTCCATCCAGTTCAGTCTGTTTATCTCCTTCCAGTGGTCTAGTAGCCATAGCTGTAAATGTTATTACGTGCCAGGAAGGCATCCAGGCCACCTTTGAACATTTTTACTGTATCCTTCATTACTACCTCCTCTGGCAGCGAGTTCCATAGTCTCACTGCTCTTACAGAGAAGAATCCCCTCCTATGTCGGTGGAGAAAGCACCTTCCCTCTAACCTTAGTGGATGTCTTCGGGTTATGATTACACTCAGGGTATAAATAGATTGTGGGAGAGATATTTGCATTGACCCCGAATATATTTATACATAGTTATTAGATCACTCCTCAGGTGTATTTTTTATAAACTAAGTAAACCTAACTTAGACAATCTTTCAGGGTACTCTAGTCCCCGCACTCCCTCCCATGTGCATAACCTTACATTTATCTGTGTTAAACTTCATTTCACATTTAACTGCCCATGCTTCCAATTTATCTAAATCTGTTTGTAGCTGCCTGTTGTCCTCTTTTGTTTTAATTATTTTACACAGTTTAGTATCGTCTGCAAAGATTGAGACTTTACTGTTTAATCTGTACCCAATGTCATTAACATATATATTGAAAAGAATTGGTCCCAGAAATGACCCGTGTGGTACTCTGCTAGTATCGGTGACCCAATCTGAGTATGTACCATTGATAACCACCCTCTGGTTCCGATCATTAAGCCAATTTCTTACCCATCTGCACACGTTTTCACCAAGTCCAAGCATTCTCATCTTTTGTACCAGTCTTTTATGTGGCACAGTATCAAATGCTTTAGAAAAGTCAAGATATATGATATCCAATGACTCCCCCTGATCCAATCTTGAACTTCCTCATAAAAGCTGATTCGTTTGTCTGGCAGGAGCGATTCCTCATAAGTCCATGCTGATATGGAGTAATAAGGTACTTTTCCCCAAGATGCTCCAGGATAATATCCCTTAAGAAACATCTCTTCCATTGTGTGCTTTTGCCAGCTTGTTAAAGACACAAGCTGAAGTCCATGCTTGAGTTTGGGAACCAAAACTTGCAAAGTTTGTTACCAACCCCAACTTTGTGGCTTGGGTTCACACAACTACTGTTGAACTCTTTAAAGTGGACCTCCAGTCAAGAAAATAAAGTTTAGTAATTTATTACCCTAAAGCCCCCCCCTTAGCTCTGCTCCTAGAATTACATGAGAGCGGCCATCTTGGATCACACCTGAGAGTCCTGATTATACATGAGCATGAGTGGGGGGATGAGGGGAGCCTTTGCTAGCACACAGACACTTTGAAGTCGAGCTGGGAGAGTCTTTATGATCAGCCGACCCAGCCAGAGAGAGACTTTATCTGTTTCCAACCACACAGAATGTGAAATCCTTCTCTGGCTGCATTGATGCAAAGAACAGCAGCATGACTGCAGTGTGTCTGTGTGATATTGTTTCTCCACACAAAGTAGGGATTTTGCTAGTGTATAGGTAGCCCACACCAAACCTCTCAAAAGGGATCAGCATGTCTGTCATGTAATGTTACACACACACACTCTGAATCATCAGCTGCTGGAGGGGTTAAATGTAACTATGTATCAATGTAAGTCAATGCCCTTAGCTGCTACATAGCTTTGCAACAGTTGTTTACCATTATTGATACAATGTATTGGGAGCTCTCTGAGCAGTGCTGAGTCATTACAGCTGATGGCTCTTTACTTCTGTCTAAAGAGATTTAGGATAATTTTGACTGTATGACTAGGTTTCTCAGAAGCAGGGCTGTCAAGATTGGGGCAAGGTGGCCACCCCATACAGTTTAGTAGTATAGTACCTGCGTACAATTCCTCAACATCAGCAAGGAGTTAGGCCCTCTCAACTAGTTTACAACAATGATTTCAAGAGGTGGGGTTTAGTGGAGCAATTTATTAAACTTTGTTTTTTGGTTGGCTGTCCGCTTTAAGTGCATTTCTCATGACTGTACTGTACCCCCTCTGACAGAGCATTCTATAGCCTATCCAGTCCCCTCCTATGCCAGTACAAGAAGCATCTTTCCTTTAACCTTAGCAGATGCCTCCAGGTTGTAATTATAGTCCTGGGTATAAATAGATCATGAGGTAGATCTTTGTATTGACCCCGGATATATTTATACATAGCTATTAGGACCACTCCTTGGCCATCGTCTTTCCAAACTAAATAGGCCTAATTTTGACGGGTACCCTAGTATTAATTGAGCTGCCAGTGTTTGAAGCCACTCAAGTTCTGAAATGTCCTCCTTATTCACTGGTGTCAAAAGCTGTACTCAATTTCCCATATGGGGTCTGGCCAGTTTTATTTTTGAGGGGCAATTATCATTATTATTTCAGTTTCACCCAGGGTTTCCAAATTTAGTGCGTAATCATTGCACATATTGTTCCTGCTCATGTGCATATAACTTCATTTGTTATTTTCTGCCCATACCTCTACACTTTTCTTCTCAAGGCATGCTTCCTTTTTGTGTTAATTCCCTTTGACAGTTTAGTATAATCTGCAAAGATTGATATTCTACTGTTTAATCCGTTCCCAATATCATTAATATATATTTAGTCCCCTGCAGGACTCCGCTTAGTAACAGTGATCCAGTCTGAGTATATAGCGTTGATAATCAATTGAGTCCTATCGTTAAACCTATCAATAAACCAATATATCTCCCATGAACATACTTTCCCCCAATCTAATCATTCTCATTTTTTGTACTTGTCCTTTATGTGGCACGGTATCAAATGCTTTAGAAAAGTCAAGAAATCCAATGACTCCCTCTGATCTGGTTTTGAAATAAATGCAGATTAGGCTTGTCTGGCAGGACCGATTCCCAATAAATCTATGGGGGTTATTAAAGAAAGGATAGTGCCAGGCAGCTCATAACGACAGGCAGCGTCTGGTGAATGCCGGGCGCTGTACGCAAAACCACATTTAAGAAAGCGATTCTGGTGCGCGCCTCTAACATCGCCACGTAGCATCACATTTAACAATCCAGGCGGCTCAGCGTATAGCCCCGGCGTTCTAGGTTCCAGAGCGTCATGTAGTACCTGTCACTCTGTAGCACTCCAGCCATAAATTCAATGGGCTTTCATTAGTTGTGTATAAGTAGCGTGTTTGCCAAGTTGTTTATTAAAGTGTTATTGTCCCAGTGTTAAAACAATGTCATTCCATATGTTTTCTCTTTGCTACTGGTGGATATGTGTTCAAAAACACACTTTAATCACACAGCGTCTGAAGCTTTGTGCTACAGCGTCCAGGTTGAGAGCGTCAACGCTGTGTGTCTAGTGTTTTGTTAAATATGGTGTGGAGCGCCAAGTGCCGAACGCACTGAGTTAGTGCTATACTGTTGTTACACACATGACATTCATCAATGCCGGCCAGGTTACTAAAGCGAATGAGATGCTCTGTTACAGCGCCCAATACTTGTTTACAGCGTCTACTAGCGGTCACTATACAGACGCTCATCTGGCAATACCTGGCGTTAGTAGTGAATCAGCCTCCCTGTGTTCAAAAACAGACTATGATCACACAGAGTCTGGTGCTCTATGCTACAGCGCCCAGCTTTAGAGCGCCAACGCTGTGTGTGTCTAATGTTTTGTTAAATATGATGTGGAGCACCGAGTGCCGGACACACTGAGCTGCGGCTACCGCAGCAGTGCTATACTGTTGTTACAGCGCCTAACACACATCACATTCATCAATGCTGGCCAGCGACCAGGACACTATTTTACAGCGCCCGGTACTCGTTTACAGCCTCTACTAGCGGTCACAATAAGTGCCGCTATACAGATGCTCATCTGGCAATACGTGGCGCTAGTAGTGAATCAGCCTCGGGCAGGCTGATTCATTACTAGCGCAAGGTACTGGCAGATGAGCACCTGTAGCAAGGCGCTCAGAGCGACCGCTAGTAATCGCTGTGATCGGCTATGGGTCGCTGTTAACGAGCGTCTCAGTCGCTGGCCGGCATTGATGAATTTGATGTGTGAGTCGCTATAACACCCATACAGAGCTATATGGGAGTGAACAGTAGCGACTGGTAAGTGTGAGCGATTCAAATCATTTTCATCAAAAAAAACAGCCTCACACAGAGCCTGTGCTCAAAATTGGGATGCTGTAGCCCAGGGCGCCAGAAGCTGTGTGATTAAGTCCGTTTTTGAACACATATACACCAGTAACAAAGCATATGGAATTACATTGTTATTACATTGTGACATTAACACGTTAATATCAGACCTGTAATGACAATTCTGCATAAAAATGTAAAAAATCTAAAAAGTTTTTAAAAATGACTTTAAATCGGCCAGGAGAGGTCACACAATGATTTGATAAAAAAAAAAAAAAAAAAAAAAAAAAAAAATTAAAAGAAAACCCTGTTTAAAGAGAAGAAAAGTAACGTCTATTGAAATGTATGGGAGAGCGACAGGTAGTGACAGGTAATCCCCGGCCGTCTGTGATGATGAATCGGACAAAACATGGTGCTGTCACTCACTGGAATCGCTTTGATAAATGTGGTATTGCGTACAGCGCTCAGCGTTCACCAGACGCTGTCTGCCGGTTACAAGGCACTGCCTGCCACTATCCCTTGATGAATAAACCCCTTAGATGTTAAGGAATAATGAGGTAATGTTCACTGACTGTCCACCAGGGGCTTGATTTAGCAAAGCACTACCAGTATCCAGTTTGATGCATAGTTTGTCGGTTTCATGTGCAAGCTGCATTTAATACATTTTTTTTTACATCAGTGCATGTCAGCACAGTGTGAAAAATACATTTACAATTCCAGCAAAGCATAGAAACTCATTTCAGTAAGCCGGCTTTTTATCTAATTTTAATCAAAAATTGTGTCTGTGATGGGGCATTTTTCAGGTGGGGTAAATCATTTTTCTAGTGATTTAAGCATATTTTTAGAAACAACAGAACCATGTGTTGTAAGCAGAAACAACAGAATCTGTAGGACCAGTGTAACCCACACTTTTGGTAAACTGTTTACTTGTTATATATGATAACAAATAAATAAGTTCTATTTTAATTCTGAAAACCACTCTTTAGCTAACCCACATTACAGGACCACTAATTGAATAACAACAAACATCTTTCAATATAATTTAACAAAAGTCCATTTTAGTAAGTTGTTGTTCACAAAATACAAATGAATGCTGAGGTCATTTGGACACTGAAGGGTTTTTCCTGCAATTGCATTTTTAAGTACCCAAATTAAGCATTTAATCAAACATTATGGGCAGCTCAATGCTTTTGAAAAGCATATTGTTCTCAGCAAATCCATCTGCCAGGTCCTATAAAAGCAGTTTTTGCAGATTATATATGGCTACACTGTCCCAACAGTGGTCCTGGATTCAAATAATAATAAAAATTAGGTATTATGTACAGCATTACATTTAAAATAAAATATATGGCCAAACATTTACACTGGACTCCATAAACACACTATATGCAGCAAAGAAAAGTGCAACTGGTTTGTTGTACAGTATGAAAGTGAGGTGAAGAAGGGAATGGGTTGGTTAAGTGAGCTAGCCAACAGCCACTACTCAAAATGGGCCACCTAAAATAAAATGACCAATATGCTATAGATAGGTAGACAAGTTGATAAACTACTTGTATAACTCTAAGGGAGGGAATCAAAAGAACAGAAATGTATTGTACATACTGTTTAAGGGCATTTACTAATATCATACGTACGACTATTCATAGCTTTCAGAAAACAGTAGTATATATATATATTTTTTTCAGATAGTGACAATACAGAAGTAAATACACTCATCTGTGAAAACCTATTTAGAAAGTTAGAGGACTACATGATATTCTCTAGATGTTTATATATCTGTCGGAAGGGGAAGCTTTATTTTTTACGGTTATTTTGACACACTTTAGAGGTAAAAGGCGGATAGCCCCCTCTTACCAAATTTACAGACTACACCCTAGAGGGACACTTGCTTCATGGAGGGTTTGGCCTCTGACTGTATGGGTATAAATCAAATATCTCAAAAGAGTGGAGTAACCAACTTTTACCTTAAATATCAGATTCATTACCCCCACAACCAGACATCAGAAAGGTTTCAGAACAATTCATCTATTTTACTATCAAAAACTTCATTACAAAGCATTCAAATTGCCCTTTTCTCCACAAAATACATTTTGCAATGGGAACTTTTGACATGGGAACTTTTGACAGCCAGAGGCAGTCGGGACGTGTTTATTGATAGCAAGAAAAGACGCAGCGGGGACTTGTGCATTGTTAGCGAGGAGAGATGCAGGGACTTAAGAGTTATTATATGCAAAGTGTTACCTGGCTTCAGCAGGCTATATAGCTTAATTGGTAGCGTACTGTACTATGAAACAGAGAGTCTCATGTTCACAATCCCACCTACTATTTTATTTATTTGGTTTAGTTTCAATTAAACTATTATTAATTACATTTTTTGTGGTTTCATCCTATTTTGTTGCTCTACTCTCTACACAATTATTACTTTGTTCTTTCATGTTACCCCTGCTGCTGTCTGCAGTATCTTTTGGTTTCCCATTTTCTCGTTCATATTCTTAAAAGGCATTTTTCCATGTCTTCCTCTTGTTTTGCTCCCTGCCCCGGGGGCATCCTGACTTGGGATGCCTGGCTATGTGAACCCTCCCTAGTTCGCCTGTCAACGTACCTTTGCCCATTTCATGAAACATGCATGGGCTCTCATCCAATCAGCGTGATTTGCTTGGCCAGCTCAGTTTGCATCTCGGAGCTCAGCAATGAGCATCACTGCCACCCAACCTTACTGAATGGCTATCTGTGGGAGCGTGCCTAAGCCCAGAGATGCTGAGTATGTGGCCACAGGTATTTACATCGCCATGGAAGCCAGGAAAAACAGTGGCGTTTCAAACAGTGGGGCATCCCAATTTGTCTTTTAGATTCCAGGATCTGTTTTGTTCCTGTTTAATACCTTTATATATACCTGCACAGTCATTCAAAGTAGATATTTTTTCCAGTCAATTTTGTTTATTTTGTAAAGATTTTATATATTTATTGAGTCACCTAGTGGTCTTATCATAGAAGCAGCTCACACACACACACGCAGAGCTGTTACCACCGGGTACAGCGCTTGAGTGTTAAAAAATCTACAGTATGTTTACTGCAGCTGTTGCTAGGAGACCAGTGGGCTAAACTCTGCTGCTGTCTGCTATCATCTCACTGAATAAAACCCAGTAAATTTTATAATTTAAAGGCATAAATTATGTTATTTTTCTATTACCACATTGTTTATACACGTTAGAAGCTATTGTGTGGCTATTTTCTTATTTACCTTTTTTAATGCAAATTTTGGTGTTAGTGTTTCCTTAAGGACTATACTGGAATAGAGAGAAGTGTTTTAAAATGAAGCAAAAAAAAAAAAACCCTTACCACAGCCGATTATATAAACTGCCCAAAGACCATTGCAGATCCTCTTCTTGCTTGCTTATCTCAGGGTTACAATAAATCTCATTTTTGGCAAGCAGTGGGCAACATTAACTGTAGGATCTTATTTTGGGATGGGAAAAATTTTAATTATCTAGGTCATGCAGAAAGGGTAGAACAAATGGACATTCAATTTCTATATCTCCTACGTCAATAGGAATATTAAGCAGTTGAATTGGTAATAGAAGAACTAGATTTCTACTTGTTTCATTCTTACCTGCTGTTAGAGTATGACCCTAAAGGGGGTAATGCCAATGCTCGGAGGTATAAAACACTAAACAGCGTGAGAGTCACCATAAGGTGGAATATAGTTCTGTGTTCCATAACTTCAGCTCTGTAAAATGACAAAACACATATCCGATTAAAAAAA
Organism: Gastrophryne carolinensis; assembly: GCA_027917425.1. Lineage (NCBI taxonomy): Eukaryota > Metazoa > Chordata > Amphibia > Anura > Microhylidae > Gastrophryne > Gastrophryne carolinensis. The sequence continues at coordinate 346,153,379 of CM051237.1, read as the reverse complement.
ATAGAAACACATTACATTCCACATATTAACTGTTGAACTTAATTGCTATTAATTGCCTCATACTCATTATTGAGGTATTGAGGTATTGAGCTATATATATATATATATATATATATATATATATTTGATTTTTTCAATAAAATAGGATTGCATTTTAAAGCAGCATTGTGGTAAACTTCATAATATTAATATCAGTAATAATACAAATTGTAATTAGTACTAGTATTAGTACTATAGTAAAAGTAATTAGACTTTAATTTTGTAATCTTTTTCTGCAGGAAGAGTAAGCCACGTTTGATACTGTGCTTTGATAGGCTTAAAATATTCCAATACCTTATTTCCGCCAATTTTACTAAATCAGATACATTTGATACATATTTTCTTCTCTCCATCTCCATACACAGATCAACGTTAGTCATGTATCGCCTTTGAAATGACAGTTACTGTATTTTTTGAGGTTCACATTGTTGTATTATTCCTGAAGAGGTCTGAAGGCTTTGAAAGCTTGCCATTTCATGTCATAGCTAATAAATGCTATTAATTTAACTTCTTTTCTACCTACATTGATGGCTAAGATGGTACAACAACTTAATAATATTCAATCGCTGCAGTTACAGTGTGCTATATGTATAGAAATATGAATTTTCCAGGAGTGTTTAAGTAAGGAAGATTATTTATTTACAGTATCCATGTGTCTCTCCCACTCCTAATCTATCCATCTATCCTCCTTTTGTTAATATAATCTATATCTTATTGTCTGTCTACTTGCTTTACATGCTATCAGTCATATTTTCTGTATAATGAAATGTCTAACTTACAATCTTTCTACTTTGATTTCCATATTGTTCTAGCTTTCATTCAATATATTTTCTAATATAATCCCTGTCTTATTATCTTTCTACTTTTCTGTCCATCAGTTCTAGTTACTGTAACTATTGATCAATCTGTATATCAATCTATCACTATGTATTCTATCCATCTATCTATCTGATATACTTCTATACTTTTATCTTTCTATTTTGCAGTCCCATCAAATCATGTTTATCTATATATTGCTATCTATTAATCAATCAATCGACCGATCACCTTTCTAACTAATATAATCCCTTAGTGTATCTATCTATCTGTCTAGCAATCAATTACCTTTCTAACACAATTCCTAATATAATAATGTCCATCAAATCTATCTATCTATCGTAATGTATACCTACTGTATCAGTCTTTCTATGTTGATTTCTTTCTAGTTTGTGAGTCTCTGACAGTCTGTTAAAACCATCCTGAAATAATGAATAAAAGTTGGAGTCCCGGCTCTCCGGATGGAGCAGAGTTGCCGCAGTGCCATGGCAGCAGGGAAGGAGTTTCCCTTGGACTGGGGTGGACTTACCTGGTGAGGGCAGAGTTCAGCGTATCCTGAAGACGGGATGAGGTTTACCGGCGGGCGCTGTCCTCGCTTCTGATTCAGCAACAAGTCTCCGGGAAGGGGCTAAAGTTGGCCGGCACCCTCCGCTGCGCTCTCCTGCCGTCTCCGATGTGACTCGCGTACTTGTCAGGCTGACATTGACTACCCGGAGCTCCGCAGTCTGCTCCTATAAAACGAGCGCCAGAAGGGCTGGTCAGCAGCGCAAACTCGAGTGGCTCATGCCATGACGTCACTGCAGCTCCCCCAGGGACCGGCTATAAAAGCGTCATCGGCTCCTTGCCTGGGACTTCCGATGAAGTCTGAGTGATCAATGGATACCAGAAGACATGCATACAATTAGTGATTCGCAGCCTCCTGTAAATTATGCATGCTTTCATAACTCTTAAAATGTAAAAGTTAGCCTATTAGCATTTTATTTAACTTCGTAGTTGGAAACTAAACCGGAATAAAAGTAGAAGGATGTTTAATATTTGGGGTGTGTGCCACCTTGTGGTGAAAGAAGAGACATCGCATTATATAGCACTACCATGAATAGTGTGTACCAGTGACAAAGTATGTCTTCTTATCTTCCCCACATAGCAATAGCACCAGGGGCGAACTGGCCATAGGGAAACCCGGGCAAATGCCTGGTGAGCTGCCCAGCTTTGGGGTAGTCTGGGCTGCTACCAACACTCCCATCCAGTCTCACCCCCCCCCCATCCCCTTCACCACTCTATCCCCTCACTCAAGCAACCCCAGCCCATGTCCTCACCCTAATGATAGGGCTGATTTTTGGCCCAAGTCCGCCACTCACTAACCAGGGGTGTAACTAGGGGTGTAACTACAGAGGGTTCAGGGGTAGCAACTGCATTGGGGCCAATGAGGACAGGGTGCCCCACAATTGTCTCTTATCCCATTTGTGCTCACAAGGCATCATGTACAAAAAGAAAGTGATCGGCAGTTGTCTACAAAACAATGCCACTACAAAACAATGGTTCCCACACTGGACCACAAAACCTGAGACTGCCACACAATTCAAAAATAAAAATATAGGCATGAGAAAGTGACCAGGAAGATACATAACATATGGGTCCAATTGAAAATGGCAGTTAAAAGGCAGTTATAGAGCTCTTATTGATGTGCACCTCCTGCAGCACACTGTATATGCTGTACCAGGTTTGATTTGCCCCTCCATTCCACCATGAACAGGTGCAAATGTGGTCATATGGTCACTTGAGCAGCAGATCTGATACAGCTTCTACATCAAGCTACATGAAATGGGGGAGAGGCAGATGGGGCAGATTTCCGAAGAGCTCCTTGCTGTCTTAATATTGCCATTGACTGGACTATCCTTTTACCTTATGTGCTTTGTGCAAATAAGAAAAAAACACAGTAGATGCAATAAATATGAAGCAGAAAACTTATGGGAAATTTGAGCATGACCTGTAAAGAGTGCAATACTAAAGGATAGTAGCAGCTTATTCCTGCCACAAAATCCATACGAGGTGTGGACATTTTGGACTCTGTAATGTACAATGTAATGCCCTGTTAGTGTCCCACCTTCTGTAAGCTGGCAACCCCCAATCTTGGCCACCACTTTCGCCTATAGTCAAGTGCCGTTCACCGGGACGCACGGTTACCCCCAGGTCTTAAAGGACGCAAAGGATGCCAGCTCACGGTGAAGACAAAAAGGACACAAGGGAATACTATAGCCAAGGTTGTTCACAGGTAACATAGTAACATAGTAACATAGTAACATAGTATGTAAGGCTGAATAAAGACTTTAGTCCATCCAGTTCAGCCTGTTTAACTCCTTCCAGTGGTCTAGTAGCCATAGCCGGAAATGTTATTACATGCCAGGAAGGCATCAAGGCCACTTTTGAACATCCCTGTCCAATAGAGCGTCTACCCACAGGGATGAGGCAGAAGAGTAGTCAGACACTAGCCAAAGGTCAAGCTGGGTGGTCAGAGGTAACGCGGTATCCAAAGGGGTTAGGCAAATATAAAGGTCAGGCAGGCAAAAGGGTCAGTTCTGGGGGCAAACAAAGCCGGGTCAATCTCGAGAATAGCACAGATAGTGTCAAACCCTGAGCAATACTAGCTATAACAGGCAACAAGTTCAGGGCTAAACTTTATTTAAAGGATGGCTGGCCAATGGGAACACTGAGGAAAATGAGTAATGATTAGTGCTACTAAGATCCAGGCTGTAATTGGAACTAATCCCAGGGGCTGGACTGCCCTGACCGTTAAGGCTGTCCAGCCCCAGGTGTGTGATTAACTTGTTATTGGACAGAGTGGTATCTTCTACGAGCTGCTCAGGCCGTGCCCGAACAACTGCAGAGGAGCGAGGTAGGCAGGCAGAGTGGCTAGCCGTGCTCTTCGGCTTCCAGGAGCCGTGAGCGCACCCTGCTCCAAACAGCCAGGGAACATCGCGGGTGGAGATGAGCGAAGTTTTGAAAAATTAGATTCGGCCGATTCGCTGAATTTTCCGTCAAAAAACGATTTAACCCGAATTTATTCGCGGCGAATCGCTATAAAAAACGGCTATTTCTGAGCTTCCTAGAGCCTCAATAGGGTTGTAAACCATTCTGCCTTGCTGTAACACGCATAGAATGTGTGCTGGGTTAGTGAAATAATACTGTAAATAATTATGACATGCAGATCAGAGGCATCACTATTAGAATCGCAGAGCGGCACAATTGCAGAGAGTTGAGGTGGCATCACAATGAGGAGCCCCTATATTGCCTTGACCTGGCAGCAGCAGGAGCCCACAAATTGGCTGAATGACACCCTGAAGTTGGCAGCAGGAGCCCAAAAATTGACTGAGAGACACACCCTGGAGTTGGCAGCAGCAGCAGGAACCCAGAAATTGGCTGGAAGGCACCCTGAAGTTGGCAGCAGCAGGAGCACAAAAATTGGCTGGAAGGCACACCCTGGAGTTGGCAGCAGCAGCAGGAACCCAAAAATTGACTGAGAGACACACCCTGGAGTTGGCAGCAGCAACAGGAACCCAGAAATTGGCTGGAAGGCACTCTGAAGTTGGCAGCAGCAGGAGCACAAAAATTGGCTGGAAGGCACACCCTGGAGTTGGCAGCAGCAGCAGTAACCCAAACATTGGCTGGAAGGCACCCTGGAGTTGTCAGCAGCAGCAGGAGCACAAAAATTGACTGAAAGTCACCCTGGAGTTGGCAGAAGCAGCAAGAGCCCAAACATTGCTTGAAAGAGACACTGGAGTTGGCAGCAGGAGCCCAAAAATTGGCCTAAAGACACACCCTGGAGTTGGCAGCAGCAGCAGGAGCCCAAAAATTGGCCTAAAGACACACCCTGGAGTTGGCAGCAGGAGCCCAAACATTGCTTGAAAGAGACACCCTGGAGTTGGCAGCAGCAGCATGAACCCAGAAATTGGCTGGAAGGCACCCTGAAGTTGGCAGCAGCAGGAGAACAAAAATTGGCTGGAAGGCACACCCTGGAGTTGGCAGCAGCAGCAGGAGCCCAAACATTGACTACACCCTGGAGTTGGAAGCAGCAACAGGAACCCAGAAATTGGCTGGAAGGCACTCTGAAGTTGGCAGCAGCAGCAGTAACCCAAACATTGGCTGGAAGGCACCCTGAAGTTGCCAGCAGCAGTAGGAGCACAAAAATTGACTGAAAGTCACCCTGGAGTTGGCAGAAGCAGCAGAAGCCCAAACATTGTTCGAAAGAGACTCTGGAGTTGGCAGCAGGAGCCCAAAAATTGGCCTAAAGACACACCCTGGAGTTGGCAGCAGCAACAGGAGCCCCAAAATTGGCCTAAAGACACACCCTGGAGTTGGCAGCAGGAGCCCAAACATTGCTTGAAAGACACAGGAGTTGGCAGCAGCAGCCCAAAAATTGGCCTAAAGACACACCCTGGAGTTGGCAGCAGCAGCAGGAGCCCAAACATTGCTTGAAAGAGAAACCCTGGAGTTGGCAGAAGCAGCAGGAGCCCAAACATTGCTTGAAAGAGACACTGGAGTTGGCAGCAGGAGCCCAAAAATTGGCCTAAAGACACACCCTGGAGTTGGCTGCAGCAGCAGGAGCCCAAACATTGCTTGAAAGAGACACTGGAGTTGGCAGCAGCAGCAGCACCAGGAGGCCAAACATTGCTTGAAAGAGACACCCTGGAGTTGGCAGAAGCAGCAGGAGCCCAAACATTGCTTGAAAGAGACACTGGAGTTGGCAGCAGGAGCCCAAAAATTGGCTTAAAGACATACACTGGAGTTGGCATCAGCACCAGGGGCCCAAACATTGCTTGAAAGAGACACTGGAGTTGGCAGAAGCAGCAGGAGCCCAAACATTGCTTGAAAGAGACACCCTGGAGGTAGCAGAAGCAGCAGGAGTCCAAACATTGCTTAAAAGAGACACTGGAGTTGGCAACAGGAGCCCAAAAATTGGCCTAAAGACACACCCTGGAGTTGTCAGCAGCAGCAGGAGCCAAAACATTGCTTGAAAAAGACACTGGAGTTGGCAGCAGCAGCAGGAGCCCAACCATTGCTTGAAAGAGATACTGGAGTTGGCAACACTAGCCCAAAAATTGGCCTAAAGACACACTGGAGTTGGCAGCAGGAGCCCAAACATTGCTTGAAAGAGACACCATGGAGTTGGCAGCAGCAGCAAGAGCCCAAACATTGCTGGAAAGAGACCTTGGAGTTGGCAGCAGGAGCCCAAAAATTGGCCTAAAGACACACCCTGGAGTTGGCAGCAGCAGCAGGAGCCCAAACATTGCTTGAAAGAGACACTGGAGTTGGCAGCAGGAGCCCAAAAATTGGCCTAAAGACACACTGGAGTTGGCAGCAGCAGGAGCCCAAACATTGCTTGAAAGATACACCCTGGAGTTGGCAGCAGCAGCAGGAGCCCAAACATTGCTTGAAAGAGACACTGGAGTTGGCAGCAGCAGGAACCCATAAATTGGCCTAAAGACACACCCTGGAGTTTGCAGCAGCAGCAGGAGCCCAAACATTGCTTGAAAGAGACACTGGAGTTGACAGCAGGAACCCAAAAATTGGCTTAAAGACACACCCTGGAGCTGGCAGCAGCAGCAGGGGCCCAAACATTGCTTGAAAGAGACACTGGATTTGGCAGAAGCAGCAGGAGCCCAAAAATTGCTTGAAGGAGACACTGGAGTTGGCAGCAGCAGCAGCAGTAGGAGCCCAAACATTGCTTGAAAGAGACACCCTGGAGTTGGCAGAAGCAGCAGGAGCCCAAACATTGCTTAAAAGAGACACTGGAGTTGGCAGCAGGAGCCCAAAAATTGGCCAAAAGACAAACACTGGAGTTGGCAGCAGCAACAGGAGCCCAAACATTGCTTGAAAGAGACATTGGAGTTGGCAGCAGCAGGAGCCAAAACATTGCTTGAAAGAGACACTGGAGATGGCAGCAGTAGGAACCCATAAACTGGCCTAAAGACGCACCCTGGAGTTGGCAGCAGGAGCAGCAGGAGCCCCAAACATTGCTTGAAAGAGACACCCTGGAGTTGGTAGCAGGAGCCCAAATATTGCTTGAAAGAGACCATGGAGTTGGCAGCAGGAACCCAAACATTGGCCTTAAGACACACCCTGGAGTTGGCAGCAGCAGCATGAACCCAGAAATTGGCTGGAAGGCACCCTGAAGTTGGCAGCAGCAGGAGAACAAAAATTGGCTGGAAGGCACACCCTGGAGTTGGCAGCAGCAGCAGGAGCCCAAACATTGACTACACCCTGGAGTTGGAAGCAGCAACAGGAACCCAGAAATTGTCTGGAAGGCACTCTGAAGTTGGCAGCAGCAGCAGTAACCCAAACATTGGCTGGAAGGCACCCTGAAGTTGCCAGCAGCAGTAGGAGCACAAAAATTGACTGAAAGTCACCCTGGAGTTGGCAGAAGCAGCAGAAGCCCAAACATTGTTCGAAAGAGACTCTGGAGTTGGCAGCAGGAGCCCAAAAATTGGCCTAAAGACACACCCTGGAGTTGGCAGCAGCAACAGGAGCCCCAAAATTGGCCTAAAGACACACCCTGGAGTTGGCAGCAGGAGCCCAAACATTGCTTGAAAGACACAGGAGTTGGCAGCAGCAGCCCAAAAATTGGCCTAAAGACACACCCTGGAGTTGGCAGCAGCAGCAGGAGCCCAAACATTGCTTGAAAGAGAAACCCTGGAGTTGGCAGAAGCAGCAGGAGCCCAAACATTGCTTGAAAGAGACACTGGAGTTGGCAGCAGGAGCCCAAAAATTGGCCTAAAGACACACCCTGGAGTTGGCTGCAGCAGCAGGAGCCCAAACATTGCTTGAAAGAGACACTGGAGTTGGCAGCAGCAGCAGCACCAGGAGGCCAAACATTGCTTGAAAGAGACACCCTGGAGTTGGCAGAAGCAGCAGGAGCCCAAACATTGCTTGAAAGAGACACTGGAGTTGGCAGCAGGAGCCCAAAAATTGGCTTAAAGACATACACTGGAGTTGGCATCAGCACCAGGGGCCCAAACATTGCTTGAAAGAGACACTGGAGTTGGCAGAAGCAGCAGGAGCCCAAACATTGCTTGAAAGAGACACCCTGGAGGTAGCAGAAGCAGCAGGAGTCCAAACATTGCTTAAAAGAGACACTGGAGTTGGCAACAGGAGCCCAAAAATTGGCCTAAAGACACACCCTGGAGTTGTCAGCAGCAGCAGGAGCCAAAACATTGCTTGAAAAAGACACTGGAGTTGGCAGCAGCAGCAGGAGCCCAACCATTGCTTGAAAGAGATACTGGAGTTGGCAACACTAGCCCAAAAATTGGCCTAAAGACACACTGGAGTTGGCAGCAGGAGCCCAAACATTGCTTGAAAGAGACACCATGGAGTTGGCAGCAGCAGCAAGAGCCCAAACATTGCTGGAAAGAGACCTTGGAGTTGGCAGCAGGAGCCCAAAAATTGGCCTAAAGACACACCCTGGAGTTGGCAGCAGCAGCAGGAGCCCAAACATTGCTTGAAAGAGACACTGGAGTTGGCAGCAGGAGCCCAAAAATTGGCCTAAAGACACACTGGAGTTGGCAGCAGCAGGAGCCCAAACATTGCTTGAAAGATACACCCTGGAGTTGGCAGCAGCAGCAGGAGCCCAAACATTGCTTGAAAGAGACACTGGAGTTGGCAGCAGCAGGAACCCATAAATTGGCCTAAAGACACACCCTGGAGTTTGCAGCAGCAGCAGGAGCCCAAACATTGCTTGAAAGAGACACTGGAGTTGACAGCAGGAACCCAAAAATTGGCTTAAAGACACACCCTGGAGCTGGCAGCAGCAGCAGGGGCCCAAACATTGCTTGAAAGAGACACTGGATTTGGCAGAAGCAGCAGGAGCCCAAAAATTGCTTGAAGGAGACACTGGAGTTGGCAGCAGCAGCAGCAGTAGGAGCCCAAACATTGCTTGAAAGAGACACCCTGGAGTTGGCAGAAGCAGCAGGAGCCCAAACATTGCTTAAAAGAGACACTGGAGTTGGCAGCAGGAGCCCAAAAATTGGCCAAAAGACAAACACTGGAGTTGGCAGCAGCAACAGGAGCCCAAACATTGCTTGAAAGAGACATTGGAGTTGGCAGCAGCAGGAGCCAAAACATTGCTTGAAAGAGACACTGGAGATGGCAGCAGTAGGAACCCATAAACTGGCCTAAAGACGCACCCTGGAGTTGGCAGCAGGAGCAGCAGGAGCCCCAAACATTGCTTGAAAGAGACACCCTGGAGTTGGTAGCAGGAGCCCAAATATTGCTTGAAAGAGACCATGGAGTTGGCAGCAGGAACCCAAACATTGGCCTTAAGACACACCCTGGAGTTGGCAGCAGCAGCAGGAGCCCAAACATTGCTTGAAAGAGACACTGGAGTTGACAGCAGGAGCCCAAAAATTGTCCTAAAGACACCCTGGAGTTGCAAGCAGCAGCAGCAGGAGCCCAACCATTGCTTGAAAGACACACCCTGGAGTTGGCAGCAGGAGCCCAAACATTGCTTGAAAGAGACCATGGAGTTGGCAGCAGCAGGAACCCATAAATTGGCCTAAAGACACACCCTGGAGCTGGCAGCAGCAGCAGGAGCCCAAACATTGCTTGAAAGATACACTGGAGTTGGCAGCAGGAGCCAAAAAATTGGCCTAAAGACACACCCTGGAGTTGGCAGCAGTAGCAGGAGCCCAAACATTGCTTGAAAGAAACACTGGAGTTGGCATCAGCAGCCCAAAAATTTGCCTAAAGACACACCCTGGAGTTGGCAGCAGCAGCAGGAGCCCAACCATTGTTTGAAAGAGACAGGGGAGTTGGCATCAGCAGCCCAAAAATTTGCCTAAAGACACACCCTGGAGTTGGCAGCAGCAGCAGCAAGAGCCCAAACATTGCTTGAAAGAGACACCCTGGAGTTGGCAGCAGCAGCAGGAGCCCAAACATTGCTTGAAAGAGACACTGGAGTTGGCATCAGGAGCCCAGAAATTGGCCTAAAGACACCTACTGGAGTTGGCAGCAGCAGGAGCCCAAACATTGCTTGAAAGAGACACCCTGGAGTTGGCAGCAGCAGCAGGAGCCCAAACATTGCTTGAAAGAGACACTGGAGTTGGCAGCAGGAGCCCAAAAATTGGCCTAAAGACACACCCTGGAGTTGGCAGCAGCAGCAGGAGCCCAACCATTGCTTGAAAGAGACACTGGAGTTGGCAGCAGCAGCCCAAAAATTGTCCTAAAGACACACTGGAGTGGGCAGCAGCAGGGGCCCAAACATTGCTTGAAAGAGACACCCTGGAGTTGGCAGCAGCAGCAGGAGCCTAAACATTGCTTGAAAGAGGCACTGGAGTTGGCAGCAGCAGCCCAAAAATTGGCCTAAAGACACACCCTGGAGTTGGCAGCAGCAGCAGGAGCCCAAACATTACTTGAAAGAGACAGCCTGGAGTTGGCAGCAGCAGCAGGAGCTCAAACATTGCTTGCAAGAGACACTGGAGTTGGCAGCAGGAACCCAAACATTGGCCTAAAGACACACCCTGGAGTTGGCAGCAGCAGACGGAGCCCAAACATTGCTTGAAAGATACACTGGAGATGGCAGCAGCAGCCCAAAAATTGGCCTAAAGACACACTCTGGAGTTGTTAGCAGCAGCAGGAGCCCAAACATTGCTTGAAAAAGACACCCTGGATTTGGCAGCAGCAGCAGGAGCCCAAACATTGCTTGAAAGAGACACTGGAGTTGGCAGCAGAGGCACAACAATTGGCCTAAAGACACACAATGGAGTTGGCAGCAGCAGGAGCCCAAACATTGCTTGAAAGAGACACCCTTGAGGTTGCAGCAGCAACTGGAGCCCAAACTTTGCTTGAAAGAGACACTGTAGTTTGCAGCAGGAGCCCAAAAATTGACTTAAAGACAGACCCTGGAGTTGGCAGCAGCAGCAGCAGGAGCCCAAGCATTGCTTGAAAGAGTCACTGGAGTTGGCAGCAGGAACCCAAACATTGGCCAAAAGACACACCCTGGAGTTAGCAGCAGCAGCAGGAGCCCAAATATTGCTTGAAAGACATACTGGAGTTGGCAGCAGCAGGAGCCCAAACATTGCTTGAAAGAGACACCCTGGAGTTGGCAGAAGCAGCAGGAGCCCAAACATTGCTTGAAAGAGGCACTGGATTTGGCAGCAGGAGCCCAAAAATTGGCAGAAAGATTCACTGGAGTTGGCAGCAGCAGGAGCCCAAACATTACTTGAAAGAGACAGCCTGGAGTTGGCAGCAGCAGCAGGAGCGCAAACATTGCTTGCAAGAGACACTGGAGTTGGCAGCAGGAACCCAAACATTGGCCTAAAGACACACCCTGGAGTTGGCAGCAGCAGACGGAGCCCAAACATTGCTGAAAGATACACTGGAGTTGGCAGCAGCAGCAGGAGCCCAAACATTGCTTGAAAGAGACACCCTGGATTTGGCAGCAGCAGCAGGAGCCCAAACATTGCTTGAAAGAGACACCCTGGATTTGGCAGCAGCAGCAGGAGCCCAATCATTGCTTGAAAGAGACACTGGAGTTGGCAACAGGGGTCCAAAAATTGGCCTAAAGACACACAATGGAGTTGGCAGCAGCAGCAGGAGCCCAAACATTGCTTGAAAGATACACCCTGGAGGTTGCAGCAGCAGCTGGAGCCCAAACATTGCTTGAAAGAGACACTGGAGTTGGCAGCAGGAACCCAAACATTGGCCAAAAGACACACCCTGGAGTTGGCAGCAGCAGGAGCCCAAACATTGCTTGAAAGAGACACCCTGGAGTTGGCAGCAGCAGCAGGAGCCCAAACATTGCTTGAAAGAGACACTGGAGTTGGCAGCAGGAGCCCAAAAATTGGCCTAAAGACACACCCTGGAGTTGGCAGCAGCAGCAGGAGCCCAACCATTGCTTGAAAGAGACACTGGAGTTGGCAGCAGCAGCCCAAAAATTGTCCTAAAGACACACTGGAGTGGGCAGCAGCAGGGGCCCAAACATTGCTTGAAAGAGACACCCTGGAGTTGGCAGCAGCAGCAGGAGCCTAAACATTGCTTGAAAGAGGCACTGAAGTTGGCAGCAGCAGCCCAAAAATTGGCCTAAAGACACACCCTGGAGTTGGCAGCAGCAGCAGGAGCCCAAACATTACTTGAAAGAGACAGCCTGGAGTTGGCAGCAGCAGCAGGAGCTCAAACATTGCTTGCAAGAGACACTGGAGTTGGCAGCAGGAACCCAAACATTGGCCTAAAGACACACCCTGGAGTTGGCAGCAGCAGACGGAGCCCAAACATTGCTTGAAAGATACACTGGAGATGGCAGCAGCAGCCCAAAAATTGGCCTAAAGACACACTCTGGAGTTGTTAGCAGCAGCAGGAGCCCAAACATTGCTTGAAAAAGACACCCTGGATTTGGCAGCAGCAGCAGGAGCCCAAACGTTGCTTGAAAGAGACACTGGAGTTGGCAGCAGAGGCACAACAATTGGCCTAAAGACACACAATGGAGTTGGCAGCAGCAGGAGCCCAAACATTGCTTGAAAGAGACACCCTGGATTTGGCAGCAGCAGCAGGAGCCCAAACATTGCTTGAAAGAGACACCCTGGATTTGGCAGCAGCAGCAGGAGCCCAATCATTGCTTGAAAGAGACACTGGAGTTGGCAGCAGGGGTCCAAAAATTGGCCTAAAGACACACAATGGAGTTGGCAGCAGCAGCAGGAGCCCAAACATTGCTTGAAAGATACACCCTGGAGGTTGCAGCAGCAGCTGGAGCCCAAACATTGCTTGAAAGAGACACCCTGGATTTGGCAGCAGCAGCAGGAGCCCAATCATTGCTTGAAAGAGACACTGGAGTTGGCAGCAGGGGTCCAAAAATTGGCCTAAAGACACACAATGGAGTTGGCAGCAGCAGCAGGAGCCCAAACATTGCTTGAAAGATACACCCTGGAGGTTGCAGCAGCAGCTGGAGCCCAAACATTGCTTGAAAGAGACACTGGAGTTGGCAGCAGGAACCCAAACATTGGCCAAAAGACACACCCTGGAGTTGGCAGCAGCAGCAGGAGCCCAAACATTGCTTGAAAGAGACACTGGAGTTGGCAGCAGGAACCCAAACATTGGCCTAAAAACACACCCTGGAGTTGGCAGAAGCAGCAGGAGCCCAAACATTGCTTGAAAGAGACACTGGAGTTGGCAGCAGGAGCCCAAAAATTGGCTTGAAGACATACACTGGAGTTGGCAGCAGCACCAGGGGCCCAAACATTGCTTGAAAGAGACACTGGCGTTGGCAGAAGCAGCAGGAGCCCAAACATTGCTTGAAAGAGACACCCTGGAGGTAGCAGAAGCAGCAGGAGCCCAAACATTGCTTAAAAGAGACACTGGAGTTGGCAACAGGAGCCCAAAAATTGGCCTAAAGACACACCCTGGAGTTGTCAGCAGCAGCAGGAGCCAAAACATTGCTTGAAAAAGACACTGGAGTTGGCAGCAGCAGCAGGAGCCCAACCATTGCTTGAAAGAGATACTGGAGTTGGCAACAGCAGCCCAAAAATTGGCCTAAAGACACACTGGAGTTGGCAGCAGGAGCCCAAACATTGCTTGAAAGAGACACCATGGAGTTGGCAGCAGCAGCAAGAGCCCAAACATTGCTGGAAAGAGACCTTGGAGTTGGCAGCAGGAGCCCAAAAATTGGCCTAAAGACACACCCTGGAGTTGGCAGCAGCAGCAGGAGCCCAAACATTGCTTGAAAGAGACACTGGAGTTGGCAGCAGGAGCCCAAAAATTGGCCTAAAGACACACTGGAGTTGGCAGCAGCAGGAGCCCAAACATTGCTTGAAAGATACACCCTGGAGTTGGCAGCAGCAGCAGGAGCCCAAACATTGCTTGAAAGAGACACTGGAGTTGGCAGCAGCAGGAACCCATAAATTGGCCTAAAGACACACCCTGGAGTTGGCAGCAGCAGCAGGAGCCCAAACATTGCTTGAAAGAGACACTGGAGTTGACAGCAGGAACCCATAAATTGGCCTAAAGACACACCCTGGAGTTGGCAGCAGCAGGAGCCCAAACATTGCTTGAAAGATACACCCTGGAGTTGGCAGCAGCAGCAGGAGCCCAAACATTGCTTGAAAGAGACACTGGAGTTGGCAGAAGCAGCAGGAGCCCAAACATTGCTTGAAGGAGACACTAGAGTTGGCAGCAGCAGCAGCAGTAGGAGCCCAAACATTGCTTGATAGAGACACCCTGGAGTTGGCAGAAGCAGCAGGAGCCCAAACATTGCTTAAAAGAGACACTGGAGTTGGCAGCAGGAGCCCAAAAATTGGCCAAAAGACAAACACTGGAGTTGGCAGCAGCAACATGAGCCCAAACATTGCTTGAAAGAGATATTGGAGTTGGCAGCAGCAGCAGCAGGAGCCAAAACATTGCTTGAAAGAGACACTGGAGATGGCAGCAGTAGGAACCCATAAACTGGCCTAAAGACGCACCCTGGAGTTGGCAGCAGGAGCAGCAGGAGCCCCAAACATTGCTTGAAAGAGACACCCTGGAGTTGGTAGCAGGAGCCCAAATATTGCTTGAAAGAGACCATGGAGTTGGCAGCAGGAACCCAAACATTGGCCTTAAGACACACCCTGGAGTTGGCAGCAGCAGCAGGAGCCCAAACATTGCTTGAAAGAGACACTGGAGTTGACAGCAGGAGCCCAAAAATTGTCCTAAAGACACCCTGGAGTTGCAAGCAGCAGCAGCAGGAGCCCAACCATTGCTTGAAAGACACACCCTGGAGTTGGCAGCAGGAGCCCAAACATTGCTTGAAAGAGACCATGGAGTTGGCAGCAGCAGGAACCCATAAATTGGCCTAAAGACACACCCTGGAGCTGGCAGCAGCAGCAGGAGCCCAAACATTGCTTGAAAGATACACTGGAGTTGGCAGCAGGAGCCAAAAAATTGGCCTAAAGACACACCCTGGAGTTGGCAGCAGTAGCAGGAGCCCAAACATTGCTTGAAAGAAACACTGGAGTTGGCATCAGCAGCCCAAAAATTTGCCTAAAGACACACCCTGGAGTTGGCAGCAGCAGCAGGAGCACAACCATTGTTTGAAAGAGACAGGGGAGTTGGCATCAGCAGCCCAAAAATTTGCCTAAAGACACACCCTGGAGTTGGCAGCAGCAGCAGCAAGAGCCCAAACATTGCTTGAAAGAGACACCCTGGAGTTGGCAGCAGCAGCAGGAGCCCCAAACATTGCTTGAAAGAGACACTGGAGTTGGCAGCAGGAGCCCAGAAATTGGCCTAAAGACACCTACTGGAGTTGGCAGCAGCAGGAGCCCAAACATTGCTTGAAAGAGACACCCTGGAGTTGGCAGCAGCAGCAGGAGCCCAAACATTGCTTGAAAGAGACACTGGAGTTGGCAGCAGGAGCCCAAAAATTAGCCTAAAGACACACCCTGGAGTTGGCAGCAGCAGCAGGAGCCCAACCATTGCTTGAAAGAGACACTGGAGTTGGCAGCAGCAGCCCAAAAATTGTCCTAAAGACACACTGGAGTGGGCAGCAGCAGGGGCCCAAACATTGCTTGAAAGAGACACCCTGGAGTTGGCAGCAGCAGCAGGAGCCTAAACATTGCTTGAAAGAGGCACTGAAGTTGGCAGCAGCAGCCCAAAAATTGGCCTAAAGACACACCCTGGAGTTGGCAGCAGCAGCAGGAGCCCAAACATTACTTGAAAGAGACAGCCTGGAGTTGGCAGCAGCAGCAGGAGCTCAAACATTGCTTGCAAGAGACACTGGAGTTGGCAGCAGGAACCCAAACATTGGCCTAAAGACACACCCTGGAGTTGGCAGCAGCAGACGGAGCCCAAACATTGCTTGAAAGATACACTGGAGATGGCAGCAGCAGCCCAAAAATTGGCCTAAAGACACACTCTGGAGTTGTTAGCAGCAGCAGGAGCCCAAACATTGCTTGAAAAAGACACCCTGGATTTGGCAGCAGCAGCAGGAGCCCAAACATTGCTTGAAAGAGACACTGGAGTTGGCAGCAGAGGCACAACAATTGGCCTAAAGACACACAATGGAGTTGGCAGCAGCAGGAGCCCAAACATTGCTTGAAAGAGACACCCTGGAGGTTGCAGCAGCAACTGGAGCCCAAACATTGCTTGAAAGAGACACTGTAGTTTGCAGCAGGAGCCCAAAAATTGACTTAAAGACAGACCCTGGAGTTGGCAGCAGCAGCAGCAGGAGCCCAAGCATTGCTTGAAAGAGTCACTGGAGTTGGCAGCAGGAACCCAAACATTGGCCAAAAGACACACCCTGGAGTTAGCAGCAGCAGCAGGAGCCCAAATATTGCTTGAAAGACATACTGGAGTTGGCAGCAGCAGGAGCCCAAACATTGCTTGAAAGAGACACCCTGGAGTTGGCAGAAGCAGCAGGAGCCCAAACATTGCTTGAAAGAGGCACTGGATTTGGCAGCAGGAGCCCAAAAATTGGCAGAAAGATTCACTGGAGTTGGCAGCAGCAGGAGCCCAAACATTACTTGAAAGAGACAGCCTGGAGTTGGCAGCAGCAGCAGGAGCGCAAACATTGCTTGCAAGAGACACTGGAGTTGGCAGCAGGAACCCAAACATTGGCCTAAAGACACACCCTGGAGTTGGCAGCAGCAGACGGAGCCCAAACATTGCTTGAAAGATACACTGGAGTTGGCAGCAGCAGCAGGAGCCCAAACATTGCTTGAAAGAGACACCCTGGATTTGGCAGCAGCAGCAGGAGCCCAAACATTGCTTGAAAGAGACACCCTGGATTTGGCAGCAGCAGCAGGAGCCCAATAATTGCTTGAAAGAGACACTGGAGTTGGCAGCAGGGGTCCAAAAATTGGCCTAAAGACACACAATGGAGTTGGCAGCAGCAGCAGGAGCCCAAACATTGCTTGAAAGATACACCCTGGAGGTTGCAGCAGCAGCTGGAGCCCAAACATTGCTTGAAAGAGACACTGGAGTTGGCAGCAGGAACCCAAACATTGGCCAAAAGACACACCCTGGAGTTGGCAGCAGCAGCAGGAGCCCAAACATTGCTTGAAAGAGACACTGGAGTTGGCAGCAGGAACCCAAACATTGGCCAAAAGACACACCCTGGAGTTGGCAGAAGCAGCAGGAGCCCAAACATTGCTTGAAAGAGACACTGGAGTTGGCAGCAGGAGCCCAAAAATTGGCCAAAAGACACACCCTGGAGTTGGCAGAAGCAGCAGGAGCCCAAACATTGCTTGAAAGAGACACTGGAGTTGGCAGCAGGAGCCCAAAAATTGGCTTGAAGACATACACTGGAGTTGGCAGCAGCACCAGGGGCCCAAACATTGCTTGAAAGAGACACTGGAGTTGGCAGAAGCAGCAGGAGCCCAAACATTGCTTGAAAGAGACACCCTGGAGGTAGCAGAAGCAGCAGGAGCCCAAACATTGATTAAAAGAGACACTGGAGTTGGCAACAGGAGCCCAAAAATTGGCCTAAAGACACACCCTGGAGTTGTCAGCAGCAGCAGGAGCCAAAACATTGCTTGAAAAAGACACTGGAGTTGGCAGCAGCAGCAGGAGCCCAACCATTGCTTGAAAGAGATACTGGAGTTGGCAACAGCAGCCCAAAAATTGGCCTAAAGACACACTGGAGTTGGCAGCAGGAGCCCAAACATTGCTTGAAAGAGACACCATGGAGTTGGCAGCAGCAGCAAGAGCCCAAACATTGCTGGAAAGAGACCTTGGAGTTGGCAGCAGGAGCCCAAAAATTGGCCTAAAGACACACCCTGGAGTTGGCAGCAGCAGCAGGAGCCCAAACATTGCTTGAAAGAGACACTGGAGTTGGCAGCAGGAGCCCAAAAATTGGCCTAAAGACACACTGGAGTTGGCAGCAGCAGGAGCCCAAACATTGCTTGAAAGATACACCCTGGAGTTGGCAGCAGCAGCAGGAGCGTAACCATTGCTTGAAAGAGACACTGGAGTTGGCAGCAGCAGGAACCCATAAATTGGCCTAAAGACACACCCTGGAGTTGGCAGCAGCAGCAGGAGCCCAAACATTGCTTGAAAGAGACACTGGAGTTGACAGCAGGAACCCAAAAATTGGCTTAAAGACACACCCTGGAGCTGGCAGCAGCAGCAGGGGCCCAAACATTGCTTGAAAGAGACACTGGATTTGGCAGAAGCAGCAGGAGCCCAAACATTGCTTGAAGGAGACACTAGAGTTGGCAGCAGCAGCAGCAGTAGGAGCCCAAACATTGCTTGATAGAGACACCCTGGAGTTGGCAGAAGCAGCAGGAGCCCAAACATTGCTTAAAAGAGACACTGGAGTTGGCAGCAGGAGCCCAAAAATTGGCCAAAAGACAAACACTGGAGTTGGCAGCAGTAACATGAGCCCAAACATTGCTTGAAAGAGATATTGGAGTTGGCAGCAGCAGCAGCAGGAGCCAAAACATTGCTTGAAAGAGACACTGGAGATGGCAGCAGTAGGAACCCATAAACTGGCCTAAAGACGCACCCTGGAGTTGGCAGCAGGAGCAGCAGGAGCCCCAAACATTGCTTGAAAGAGACACCCTGGAGTTGGTAGCAGGAGCCCAAATATTGCTTGAAAGAGACCATGGAGTTGGCAGCAGGAACCCAAACATTGGCCTAAAGACACACCCTGGAGTTGGCAGCAGCAGCAGGAGCCCAAACATTGCTTGAAAGAGACACTGGAGTTGACAGCAGGAGCCCAAAAATTGTCCTAAAGACACCCTGGAGTTGCAAGCAGCAGCAGCAGGAGCCCAACCATTGCTTGAAAGACACACCCTGGAGTTGGCAGCAGGAGCCCAAACATTGCTTGAAAGAGACCATGGAGTTGGCAGCAGCAGGTACCCATAAATTGGCCTAAAGACACACCCTGGAGCTGGCAGCAGCAGCAGGAGCCCAAACATTGCTTGAAAGAAACACTGGAGTTGGCATCAGCAGCCCAAAAATTTGCCTAAAGACACACCCTGGAGTTGGCAGCAGCAGCAGGAGCCCAACCATTGCTTGAAAGAGAAACTGGAGTTGGCATCAGCAGCCCAAAAATTTGCCTAAAGACACACCCTGGAGTTGGCAGCAGCAGCAGCAAGAGCCCAAACATTGCTTGAAAGAGACACCCTGGAGTTGGCAGCAGCAGCAGGAGCCCAAACATTGCTTGAAAGAGACACTGGAGTTGGCAGCAGGAGCCCAGAAATTGGCCTAAAGACACACACTGGAGTTGGCAGCAGCAGGAGCCCAAACATTGCTTGAAAGAGACACCCTGGAGTTGGCAGCAGCAGCAGGAGCCCAAACATTGCTTGAAAGAGACACTGGAGTTGGCAGCAGGAGCCCAAAAATTGGCCTAAAGACACACCCAGGAGTTGGCAGCAGCAGCAGGAGCCCAACCATTGCTTGAAAGAGACACTGGAGTTGGCAGCAGCAGCCCAAAAATTGTCCTAAAGACACACTGGAGTGGGCAGCAGCAGGGGCCCAAACATTGCTTGAAAGAGACACCCTGGAGTTTGCAGCAGCAGCAGGAGCCTAAACATTGCTTGAAAGAGGCACTGGAGTTGGCAGCAGCAGCCCAAAAATTGGCCTAAAGACACACCCTGGAGTTGGCAGCAGCAGCAGGAGCCCAAACATTACTTGAAAGAGACAGCCTGGAGTTGGCAGCAGCAGGAGCTCAAACATTGCTTGCAAGAGACACTGGAGTTGGCAGCAGGAACCCAAACATTGGCCTAAAGACACACCCTGGAGTTGGCAGCAGCAGACGGAGCCCAAACATTGCTTGAAAGATACACTGGAGTTGGCAGCAGCAGCCCAAAAATTGGCCTAAAGACACACTCTGGAGTTATTAGCAGCAGCAGGAGCCCAAACATTGCTTGAAAAAGACACCCTGGATTTGGCAGCAGCAGCAGGAGCCCAAACATTGCTTGAAAGAGACACTGGAGTTGGCAGCAGGGGCACAAAAATTGGCCTAAAGACACACAATGGAGTTGGCAGCAGCAGGAGCCCAAACATTGCTTGAAAGAGACACCCTGGAGGTTGCAGCAGCAACTGGAGCCCAAACATTGCTTGAAAGAGACACTGTAGTTGGCAGCAGGAGCCCAAAAATTGACTTAAAGACACACCCTGGAGTTGGCAGCAGCAGCAGCAGGAGCCCAAGCATTGCTTGAAAGAGTCACTGGAGTTGGCAGCAGGAACCCAAACATTGGCCAAAAGACACACCCTGGAGTTAGCAGCAGCAGCAGGAGCCCAAACATTGCTTGAAAGAGATACTGGAGTTGGCAGCAGCAGGAGCCCAAACATTGCTTGAAAGAGACACCCTGGAGTTGGCAGAAGCAGCAGGAGCCCAAACATTGCTTGAAAGAGGCACTGGATTTGGCAGCAGGAGCCCAAAAATTGGCATAAAGATTCACTGGAGTTGGCAGCAGCAGGAGCCCAAACATTACTTGAAAGAGACACCCTGGAGTTGGCAGCAGCAGCAGGAGCGCAAACATTGCTTGCAAGAGACACTGGAGTTGGCAGCAGGAACCCAAACATTGGCCTAAAGACACACCCTGGAGTTGGCAGCAGCAGACGGAGCCCAAACATTGCTTGAAAGATACACTGGAGTTGGCAGCAGCAGCAGGAGCCCAAACATTGCTTGAAAGAGACACCCTGGATTTGGCAGCAGCAGCAGGAGCCCAAACATTGCTTGAAAGAGACACCCTGGATTTGGCAGCAGCAGCAGGAGCCCAATCATTGCTTGAAAGAGACACTGGAGTTGGCAGCAGGGGCCCAAAAATTGGCCTAAAGACACACAATGGAGTTGGCAGCAGCAGCAGGAGCCCAAACATTGCTTGAAAGATACACCCTGGAGGTTGCAGCAGCAGCTGGAGCCCAAACATTGCTTGAAAGAGACACTGGAGTTGGCAGCAGGAACCCAAACTTTGGCCAAAAGACACACCCTGGAGTTGGCAGCAGCAGCAGGAGCCCAAACACTGCTTGAAAGAGACACTGGAGTTGGCAGCAGGAGCCCAAAAATTGGCTTAAAAACATACACTGGAGTTGACAGCAGCACCAGGGGCCCAAACATTGCTTGAAAGAGACACTGGAGTTGGTAGAAGCAGCAGGAGCCCAAACATTGCTTGAAGGAGACACCCTGGAGGTAGCAGAAGCAGCAGGAGCCCAAACATTGCTTAAAAGAGACACTGGAGTTGGCAACAGGAGCCCAAAAATTGGCCTAAAGACACACCCTGGAGTTGTCAGCAGCAGCAGGAGCCAAAACATTGCTTGAAAAAGACACTGGAGTTGGCAGCAGCAGCAGGAGCCCAACCATTGCTTGAAAGAGGTACTGGAGTTGGCAACAGCAGCCCAAAAATTGGCCTAAAGACACACTGGAGTTGGCAGCAGGAGCCCAAACATTGCTTGAAAGAGACACTGTAGTTGGCAGCAGGAACCCAAACTTTGGCCAAAAGACACACCCTGGAGTTGGCAGCAGCAGCAGGAGCCCAAACACTGCTTGAAAGAGACACTGGAGTTGGCAGCAGGAACCCAAACATTGGCCTAAAAACACACCCTGGAGTTGGTAGAAGCAGCAGGAGCCCAAACATTGCTTGAAAGAGACACTGGAGTTGGCAGCAGGAGCCCAAAAATTGGCTTAAAAACATACACTGGAGTTGACAGCAGCACCAGGGGCCCAAACATTGCTTGAAAGAGACACTGGAGTTGGTAGAAGCAGCAGGAGCCCAAACATTGCTTGAAAGAGACACCCTGGAGGTAGCAGAAGCAGCAGGAGCCCAAACATTGCTTAAAAGAGACACTGGAGTTGGCAACAGGAGCCCAAAAATTGGCCTAAAGACACACCCTGGAGTTGTCAGCAGCAGCAGGAGCCAAAACATTGCTTGAAAAAGACACTGGAGTTGGCAGCAGCAGCAGGAGCCCAACCATTGCTTGAAAGAGATACTGGAGTTGGCAACAGCAGCCCAAAAATTGGCCTAAAGACACACTGGAGTTGGCAGCAGGAGCCCAAACATTGCTTGAAAGAGACACCATGGAGTTGGCAGCAGCAGCAAGAGCCCAAACATTGCTGGAAAGAGACCTTGGAGTTGGCAGCAGGAGCCCAAAAATTGGCCTAAAGACAAACCCTGGAGTTGGCAGCAGCAGCAGGAGCCCAAACATTGCTTGAAAGAGACACTGGAGTTGGCAGCAGGAGCCCAAAAATTGGCCTAAAGACACACTGGAGTTGGCAGCAGCAGGAGCCCAAACATTGCTTGAAAGATACACCCTGGAGTTGGCAGCAGCAGCAGGAGCCCAAACATTGCTTGAAAGAGACACTGGAGTTGACAGCAGGAACCCAAAAATTGGCTTAAAGACACACCCTGGAGCTGGCAGCAGCAGCAGGGGCCCAACATTGCTTGAAAGAGACACTGGAGTTGGCAGCAGCAGGAGCCCAAACATTGCTTGAAAGAGACACCCTAGAGTTGGCAGAAGCAGCAGGAGCCCAAACATTGCTTGAAAGAGGCACTGGATTTGGCAGCAGCAGCAGGAGCCAAAACATTGCTTGAAAGAGACACTGGAGATGGCAGAAGTAGGAACCCATAAACTGGCCTAAAGACGCACCCTGGAGTTGGCAGCAGGAGCAGCAGGAGCCCCAAACATTGCTTGAAAGAGACACCCTGGGGTTGGTAGCAGGAGCCCAAATATTGCTTGAAAGAGACCATGGAGTTGGCAGCAGGAACCCAAACATTGGCCTAAAGACACACCCTGGAGTTGGCAGCAGCAGCAGGAGCCCAAACATTGCTTGAAAGAGACACTGGAGTTGACAGCAGGAGCCCAAAAATTGTCCTAAAGACACCCTGGAGTTGCAAGCAGCAGCAGCAGGAGCCCATCCATTGCTTGAAAGACACACCCTGGAGTTGGCAGCAGGAGCCCAAACATTGCTTGAAAGAGACCCTGGAGTTGGCAGCAGCAGGAACCCATAAATTGGCCTAAAGACACACCCTGGAGCTGGCAGCAGCAGCAGGAGCCCAAACATTGCTTGAAAGATACACTGGAGTTGGCAGCAGGAGCCAAAAATTTGCCTAAAGACACACCCTGGAGTTGGCATCAGCAGCCCAAAAATTTGCCTAAAGACACACCCTGGAGTTGGCAGCAGCAGCAGCAAGAGCCCAAACATTGATTGAAAGAGACACCCTGGAGTTGGCAGCAGCAGCAGGAGCCCAAACATTGCTTAAAAGAGACACAGGAGTTGGCAGCAGGAGCCCAGAAATTGGCCTAAAGACACACACTGGAGTTGGCAGCAGCAGGAGCCCAAACATTGCTTGAAAGAGACACCCTGGAGTTGGCAGCAGCAGCCGGAGCCCAAACATTGCTTGAAAAAGACACTGGAGTTGGCAGCAGGAGCCCAAAAATTGGCCTAAAGACACACCCAGGAGTTGGCAGCAGCAGCAGGAGCCCAACCATTGCTTGAAAGAGACACTGGAGTGGGCAGCAGCAGGGGCCCAAACATTGCTTGAAAGAGACACCCTGGAGTTGGCAGCAGCAGCAGGAGCCTAAACATTGCTTGAAAAAGACACTGGAGTTGGCAGCAGCAGCCCAAAAATTGGCCTAAAGACACACCCTGGAGTTGGCAGCAGCAGCAGGAGCCCAAACATTACTTGAAAGAGACAGCCTGGAGTTGGCAGCAGCAGCAGCAGGAGCTCAAACATTGCTTGCAAGAGACACTGGAGTTGGCAGCAGGAACCCAAACATTGGCCTAAAGACACACCCTGGAGTTGGCAGCAGCAGACGGAGCCCAAACATTGCTTGAAAGATACACTGGAGTTGGCAGCAGCAGCCCAAAAATTGGCCTAAAGACACACTCTGGAGTTGTTAGCAGCAGCAGGAGCCCAAACATTGCTTGAAAAAGACACCCTGGATTTGGCAGCAGCAGCAGGAGCCCAAACATTGCTTGAAAGAGACACTGGAGTTGGCAGCAGGGGCACAAAAATTGGCCTAAAGACACACAATGAAGTTGGCAGCAGCAGGAGCCCAAACATTGCTTGAAAGAGACACCCTGGAGGTTGCAGCAGCAACTGGAGCCCAACCATTGCTTGAAAGAGACACTGTAGATGGCAGCAGGAGCCCAAAAATTGACTTAAAGACACACCCTGGAGTTGGCAGCAGCAGGAGCAGGAGCCCAAGCATTGCTTGAAAGAGTCACTGGAGTTGGCAGCAGGAACCCAAACATTGGCCAAAAGACACACCCTGGAGTTAGCAGCAGCAGCAGGAGCCCAAACATTGCTTGAAAGAGATACTGGAGTTGGCAGCAGCAGGAGCCCAAACATTGCTTGAAAGAGACACCCTGGAGTTGGCAGAAGCAGCAGGAGCCCAAACATTGCTTGAAAGAGGCACTGGATTTGGCAGCAGGAGCCCAAAAATTGGCATAAAGATTCACTGGAGTTGGCAGCAGCAGGAGCCCAAACATTACTTGAAAGAGACAGCCTGGAGTTGGCAGCAGCAGCAGGAACGCAAACATTGCTTGCAAGAGACACTGGAGTTGGCAGCAGGAACCCAAACATTGGCCTAAAGACACACCCTGGAGTTGGCAGCAGCAGACGGAGCCCAAACATTGCTTGAAAGATACAATGGAGTTGGCAGCAGCAGCAGGAGCCCAAACATTGCTTGAAAGAGACACCCTGGATTTGGCAGCAGCAGCAGGAGCCCAAACATTGCTTGAAAGAGACACCCTGGATTTGGCAGCAGCAGCAGGAGCCCAATTATTGCTTGAAAGAGACACTGGAGTTGGCAGCAGGGGCCCAAAAATTGGCCTAAAGACACACAATGGAGTTGGCAGCAGCAGCAGGAGCCCAAACATTGCTTGAAAGATACACCCTGGAGGTTGCAGCAGCAGCTGGAGCCCAAACATTGCTTGAAAGAGACACTGGAGTTGGCAGCAGGAACCCAAACATTGGCCAAAAGACACACCCTGGAGTTGGCAGCAGCAGCAGGAGCCCAAACATTGCTTGAAAGAGACACTGGAGTTGGCAGCAGGAACCCAAACATTGGCCTAAAAACACACCCTGGAGTTGGCAGAAGCAGCAGGAGCCCAAACATTGCTTGAAAGAGACACTGGAGTTGGCAGCAGGAGCCCAAAAATTGGCATAAAGATTCACTGGAGTTGGCAGCAGGAGCCCAAACATTGTTTGAAAGAGACACCCCGGAGTAGGCAGCAGCAGCAGGAGCCAAAACATTGCTTGAAAGAGACACTGGAGTTGGCAGCAGGAACCCAAACATTGGCCTAAAGACACACCCTGGAGTTGGCAGCAGCAGCAGGAGCCCAAACATTGCTTGAAAGAGACACCCTTGAGTTGGCAGCAGCAGCAGGAGCCCAAACATTGCTTGAAAGAAACACCATGGAGTTGGCAGCAGCAGCAGGAGCCAAAGCATTGCTTAAAAGAGACACTGGAGTTGGCAGCAGGAACCCAAACATTGGCCTAAAGACACACCCTGGAGCTGGCAGCAGCAGCAGGAGCCCAAACATTGCTTGAAAGATACACTGGAGTTGGCAGCAGCAGCCCAAAAGTTGGCCTAAAGACACACCCTGGAGTTGGCAGCAGCAGCAGGAGCCCAAACATTGCTTGAAAGAGACACTGGAGTTGGCAGCAGCAGCAGCAGGAGCCCAAACATTGCTTGAAAGAGACACTGGAGTTGGCAGCAGGAGCCCAAAAATTGGCCTAAAGACACACCCTGGAGTTGGCAGCAGCAGGAACACAAAAATTGTCTGAAAGGCATACCCTGAAGTTGACATCAGCAGGAACCCAAAAATTGGCCTAAAGACATAAATATGTTTTGCACTATTTGGAAAGTGTTAAACGTGGCACCATGCTGAATCTAGTCGCATGCATCAGCCATTGGTGGGCGGAAATCCTGGCTGATCCATCTGTGATTCATTTTCACAAGGTGAGTCTCTCCACATTTTTAGTTGACAGGTGAGTTCTCCTCGGCGTTACTATGGCCCCGCCGCACTAAACACCCGCTCAGATGGCACGCTACTGGCCGGGCAGGACAGCTTTCCCAGGGCAAACTCTGCTAGTTGCGGCCACACGTCAAGTTTGGCTGCCCAGAAGTCCAGCGGATCCTCAAGGTGTGTTGGCATGGTCATATCAAGGTATGACACGACCTGCTGGTTCAGGTCCTGCTCCAGGTCTTCCTGCTGCTCATGAGTAGCCTCACTTTGCAGGTGAAGAAAGCTATTCATTAGCGACTGTAGACTCAGGCTGCTGCACCCCTAGCAGCTATGGCAGTGGAAGGTGAGCGCAGAGGGCCCCCCTGGGTCAGACCTGCGAAAGCATGGACGATGGCGCAGATAGACATCGGCCAACTGACTACGTGGATGTCTCTGTAGTAGGCCAGTTTGTCCTCCCTCTCAGTGAGTGTAAAAAATGCCCCCATTTTAAGCCTTTAGCGAGGGTCCAATAAGGTGAAGAGCCAGAAGTCATCCCGCTGACAAATGGAAACAATTCTGGGGTCACTACGCAACCACGTGAGCATGCTTCGTGTCATTTGTGCAAGTGACTCGGAGGGACTACCTGTCTTCATCTCCACTGCATACTGCCACGGTGTGTCTGGGTCCTCTGCCTCACCTTCCTCATAACCCTCTAGCTCCTCTGGCTGCTCCTGCTCCTCCTCTCCTGTCAGCTGACTAAAAAAAAACAGCCATTGCGCCAAGCCTAAACTGTGCTTCATTGTGCCCCTCCTCCTCCTCCTCCAGTTCAGCTGCAACGGGGTTCATGTGGCCATAAGATGTAGGCGCCATGTCTCCAGTGTCCTGACCAGCCATGGTTTCCAACATATGTTGTAGTACATGAATCAGTGGAATCACGTCGTTCATCCCGTAATCCTGGCAAACGACAAAGTGGCTTCCTCAAAGGGCCTAAGCAGACGGCAGGTGTCACGTATGAGCTGTCACTGGTTTACATTGAAGTTACACAGGGGAGTGCTCCTATTCGCTTGAATCATCAAGAAATCCGTGATGGCTTTTCTCTGTTCGTATAGTCGGTCCAACATATGGAGGGTGGAATTCCAACGGGTGGAAACTTCGCAAATCAGACTATGTTAGGGGCTACCGTTCTGACGCTGTAGCTCAAGAAGGGTGTGCTTGGCGGTGTAGGAGTGGCTGAAGTGCATGCAAAGTTTCCTTCCCGTTGTTAGGATGTCTTGCAGATGGGGGGAGTACTTCAGAAGCCGCTTGACAACCAGATTGAAGACATTAGCCATGCAGGGCGCATGGGTCAGGCTTCCTTGTTGCAGCGCAGACAAAATGTTCTTCCCATTGTCGGTCACCATGGTTCCCATTTTCAGTTTTCTTGGAGTAAGCCATGTTTGGATTTCTTGATGAATAAATTTTAGCAGTTCCTCCCCTGTGTGACTCCGTTCGCCAAGACAAACCATGTGAAGCACAGTGTGACACCGCCATGCCCTGCACACATGGTAGACTGGAGGGGGACTGAGACTTGACCCTACAGTGGAGGGTGAGGAGACGGCAGAGGATGAGGAGGCCGAGTCACACAGTGCCACAGGTACAACGGCCTGGGAGCGCGGAGGCTGAAGCGGTGTGACCTGTCCAAGTTGCTGCTGCTGCAAAGGAACCAGATTCACCCAGTGGGCCGAAAATGACATGTACTGTCCCTGACCGTAGTTACAGCTCCAGACGTCGGCGCTGCCATGCACTTTGGTACACACCGACAGGCTCAAGGACTCGCCCACCTTCTGTTCAACAAAATTGTGCAGGGCTGGTACTGCCTTCTTGGCAAAGAAATGATGGCTTGGGACTCTCCACCTCGGCTCGGCACAAGCCATCAGTTCTCTGAAAGGTGCAGAGTCCACCACCTGAAAAGGGAGCGACTGCAGCACCAGCAACTTGGACAGGAGCACATTCAGCTTCTGCGCCGTAGGATGAGTGGGCGCATACTGCTGTCTCTTGGACATGGCTTCGCTGATGGATTGCTGGCGGGATGCCTGACTTGGAGGAGGAGCAGGAGCATCTGGAGTGACAGAGGATGGGTATGACACACAGCTGCCTTCTGCTGAGGTGCTGGAGCCTTGGCTGGCAGAAATTTGGAGCGGCGTGCCAAGTGGCACTTGGTGAGGAAGCATGTTGGACCACCTCTTCGGAGCCTCGGTTCTCCCAGGCTGCTTTATGGTAACGCTGCATATGTTGACGCAGGGCCGTGGTGCCAACATTGGGGCCCTGGCCATGCTTCACCTTCTGCCTACACATCTTGCATGTGGCCATCTTACCTTCCTGCGGATGCTTGAGGAAAAACTGCCACACTGCCGAGTAGCTAATTTCCCCACCAACAGCCTGCACTGATTCACTGCTACTGCCGCCAACTCCAGGAACCCCTGCTCCACTACCTCCCGAGAAGGTAGCCTGCCACGCAGCAAGTGATCTACCCCGGCCCCGTTTGGCTCCAGACTTTACAATTCTGCCCCCATGCTGACTGCCAACCATGCTGCTAACACCTTGCTGCCTCAGCTGCTGACTCCGGGGCAACCTGCGCCCCTCTTCTCTTGATGATGATGATGAAGCCCCTTCTGCACCCGGCTCCCAAGTGTGATCGGCTTCATCATCATCATCGAGTTGTGTCTGCACTTCACTGATGTTCTTGGTTTCCTCAACAGTGTCTGGTGCAGGAGCTGGAACGCTCGCCATACCACCTCCCACGCCACTCTCCACATCACTATTTGTCCGCCTAGCGAAAGAAGCCTCCTCCATTTTTTGGCTTGGCAGTAGCTGTTGATTGTCCTCTATCTGATCGTCCTCACTAAAGAGTGGAGCTGAACCCAAAGCATAGGATACGTCGCTGGGGGAGGGAACGGCGTAGGACAGAGGCAATGGGAGGCTAGGGACTGCTCCCGGGTCATGATTGACAACTAAGGGTTGTGTCAGAGGAACCTACCGACTGTAGACTGGGGGTGTCAGATGTAACTTGTGATGACCGCTAGCAGATACTGGCAGATCAGGTCTCTCACCGCGACTCCTGCTGCCACTCGCCCCTAGTCTGCTGCGACCTCTGCCTGCTGAATCTAGGCCTCTGCCACTCCTCTGTGAACATCCTGGCACTTGTCTGCCTGACATTTTTATGTATTTGAAATGCGCAACAGGCACTTTAAAAAATGTGTTTACTTTAAAAAGCAGAAGGTAATTAATTGAGGAACTGCTTCTGTGTAACAGATACTATGAAAATTGGCAATATGGGATGCCCAGTGCTCAAGGGTTTTTAAAGCAGACACAAAAACACTTTTAAAACTGTGGTCTAGTTAGATGAAATCAGCTGTAAGACCTGCTTCTGTGTAAAAGATACGGTTAAATGTGCTAACAAGGGATGCCCAGTGCTCAGGGTTTTTTAAAGCAGACACAAAAACACTTTTAAAGTGGACCAACACCCAGGGGGGATCGGCCTGGGAAGCCCACAATCCTACCTTTTCCACGTTCCGGCGGCGCATGTGCGTCCGCCGCCGCCGCCTCCCGCGTGTCCCCCTAGCAAGGCGCGCTCCCGCACTGGCCATTCACAAACGGTGCGCTCCCTGTAGAAGGGACGCGCGGGAGGCGGCGGCGGACGCGCTCTGCTTGTCCGCCGCTGCCTCTCGCTTGTCCGGCGGCGGGGATTGGCTGCAGCGGTCACGTGGGAGCAGGGTGAGGTGAGTTTTCGGGGCTTTCTGGGGGGTTTCACACAGCGGGGCACCCCCGATCGGGGTGCTCCCCCGAAGTGGACTAAAACCCAGGATAGTCAAAATCCTGGGTGTTGGTCCACTTTAAAACTGTGGTCTAGTTATATGAAATCGGCTGAAAGAACTGCATCTCTGTAACAGATACTATGAAAATTGACAATATGGGATGCCCAGTGCTCAAGGGTTTTTAAAGCACACACAAAAACACTTTTAAAACTGTGGTCTAGTTATATGAAATCAGCTGAAAGAGCTGCTTCTCTGTAACAGATACTATGAAAATTGGCAATATGGGATGCCCAGTGCTCAAGGGTTTTAAAAGCAGACACAAAAACACTTTTAAAACTGTGATCTAGTTAGATGAAATCAGCTGAAAGACCTGCTTCTGTGTAACAGATACTATGAAAATTGGCAATAGGGGATGCCCAGTGCTCAGGGGTTTTAAAAGCAGAGACAAAAACACTTTTAAAACTGTGGTCTAGTTAGATGAATTTAGCTGAAAGACCTGCTTCTGTGTAACAGATACGGTTAAATGTGCTAACATGGGATGCCCAGTGCTCAGGGGTTTTTAAAGCAGACACAAAAACACTTTTAAAACTGTGGTCTAGTTAGATGAAATCAGCTTTAAGACCTGCTTCTGTGTAAAAGATAGGGTTAAATGTGCAAACACGGGATGAACAGTGCTCAGGGGTTTTTAAAGCAGACACAAAAACACTTTTAAAACTGTGGTCTTATTAGATGAAATCAGCTGAAAGACCTGCTTCTGTGTAATAGATAGGGTTAAATGTGCTAACATGGGATGCCCAGTGCCCAAGGGTTTTTAAAGAAGACACAAAAACACTTTTAAATCTGTGGTCTAGTTAGATGAAATCAGCTTTAAGACCTGCTTCTGTGTAACAGATAGGGTTAAATGTGCAAACATGGGATACACAGTGCTCAGGGGTTTTTACAGCAGAAACAAAAGCAATTTAAAACTGTGATCTGGCTATTAAATCAAATGAAAATAAAAATAAAGGCTTTCTCTGTCACTTTATCTGCTTCTCTCTTCTGCCTCTATCTTTCCCTAGCTCTCTCTGGCTCTCCCTGGCTCTCCATTTGTCTTTCCTTGTCTCTCCCCAGCCCCGTTCTCACTGCAATACAATGCTGAAATGCGCACCAGCAAGATGGCCGCCGCTTATATAGCGCTGTGACGTCACCGGGGTGCCTGGCCGCTGATAGGCTGCATGTGACCTTCCCATGATACCTTGCCCCAGGGGATATGTCCAGACATGTCCCTCCACCATTTTAGAATGCCTGTAATTGCAGTAAATGGAGTTTAAAGAAAAAATTTGATCGATCGAATCGCGGAGAAATTCGGATTCGTTCAGAATCGAATATTTCATGAAATTCGGAACGAATTTGGATTCGTCCGAATCGATTCGCTCATCTCTAATCGCGGGTCCCCGGGACTCACATCCAATACTTGGTGCTCCATGGGGTCCTGGAGTCTGGCCAGCAGGAGAAGCTGGTTGGGGTATGCTCGCCAAGTAGACCAGTCCAATCCTGATCCCCACAATAATGACAAAAAAGGGTTTGACCAGACTGAGATGGAAGTGACTGACTTTGGATACTGTGTGTCACAGAGAGATCTAGAGCTGTTTAGATTGACCAGGTGCAGAAGGCACCAGGGGCTGGGCCATGGAAATGCTTGCAGTCTACCATGCCTGTATGTGCATATTGATGACTGGGCAGAGGTGCCCAAAGGATCTGCCAGGAAGCAGTCAGTGAATTGAAGCAAAAGAGTCATGGAAGCCTAAGAAGCATGACATGAGCTGAAGCCATATACTAGTCAGAACTGTGCGTAAGTCAGGAGTCTGTTTGTTCTTGATTTATTGGACTTTGTTATGTAAGCCAAACAAAGTATTTTTATTTTTGAAATATGCAGTAAATAAACCATTTCAACTATTTACCTCTGTGTTATACCAGTGTCTGTGATGCCCAAAAGATCTCAGAGTCTTCCATTTGATATGAAATTTTCCATTACTCTATAGCATAAGTTTAATAAAAGTGCAACATACAAAGAATAGAGACCGCACCAACGTACTATAAGATTACAGTGTGCTGCGCTGGGGGTTGGTGTGGCAACAGCCCAAATGTAAAACTAAACTGGGGGTTCCACAAATCCCCTAAAGAAACAAACCAACCCCCAATGAATCAATAGCACCACTATATATATAAAAAAATATATATACAACTTTATTAATTGATAGATATGCAATGTACAACAAGACAATTTAAAACCAAGTTAAAAAACACAAAACAAATAAATCCAGAGAAGGGGAAACGGGGGGGGGGGGGGGGGGGGCAGCCAGATGACAAAATGATGCTGCTAAACCTAACTCACAGGTCTCAACACAAGTCTCAACAATAATAAACAATGTCCTGTCTTGCAGGCTGGCTATCTATAAAGTGCAATTGGATATACAATACAATTTTGATGTGCAAGAAAAAAATATACATATTATTCCATGGCTTTAAGCACCTAATATAGCAACCCTATCTACCTAAATAAAAAAATTATCATGAATACCCACTCTATAAAGTGCAATGTACCAAAGTGCTGTATACCATATTAAATAAATCCATACCCAATGTGCTAACTACAAACAGGCCTCCGCCCTGAGGAAGTGACGTTGTGACGTCACGCAATGCGTCGACGTTGTGAGGTGTGTTGGGGGTGCTGTAGGTCTGCCATTGATGGTTAAGGTATTGGTTATATGTTGTGTGTCTGTCTTTGCTTTTCACCCGGCTGGTCCTAAAGACCAAAAATAATAAATAAGTAATAGTGTATTTTGAAAAAAATAATTTATTTTGGAAAAAATGCACTTCCCTGCAGTATGTTTTCCTGCTGCTGATATATTACAATGTTCCCATTTCATAAATCAATAAAAACATTTTTCTCTTGTCAATGTTACCTTCTTTTAAAGCAGACCTAGAGTCTATAAGAGCCTAGGCGCAGGGTTTTCCTTCTTTATTGGGCATCCAAATTGGGATGCCCTGTTGTGTGAGACTCTGAGGGTCACCCAATACACTCATCTTTTGGCCAATCCCAGTTGGAGTGCCTGTCGATGACACTCATGGAATTTCTGTTCAATCAATTTGGGGCTCTTGTGCTGGTGACACCCCCTCTGCTCCCAGTGACACCCTTGGCATTTTGTTTGATAAATATGGGGCTCTCATGCTGGTGACACCCCTGCTGCTCCCTGTGACACTCATAACATTTCTGTTAGATCAATATAAGGCTTCTGTGCTGGTGACACCCCTTATGTAACATTAATGGCATTTATGTTTGATAAATATGGGGCTCTCATGCTGGTCACACCCCCTCTGCTCTTACTGACATCCATGGCATTTCTGTTGGATTAATATGGTGCTCTTGTGCTTGAGTTTAAAATCTAATAGGGTATTGCGCAAGTCTGCACAGGGGCTTACACGATTGGGCATCCTGATTCGGAGGGGATCTTGAAAGTGTACATTTTTTGTGCCAAAATTGATGTCCTCAAGCATTTCTTTTTCTTATGTTAGTAAATGTGTGTTTTATGGAAACAGTTTTCACTACTACAGTCTGTTGCTATTGGAAACCATACACCAAAAAAAGAGAAGTGAGCCCTGTACACACAGAACACTACTTCTGGGCATGCAGAAATTGAGTAAGCTCCCTAACCTCAGCAATGGCCATAGCAGCAGTGTCCTGTGTGTACAGGACTCACTTCTCTCTTCTTGTATATCTAAATGTACAGTTGCCAATAAAAATGTACGATTCAGTACTCAGATAAATCCGATCCTTTGGCTCTCTCAGGTGCACTTCTGCATAGTAACATATAACTGTTATTTGTATGGGGATCAACGTCCCAAAAATATTACTCCCATGTATTCTTGTGGCTCCTTGCATGTGTTTACTCCCTGTCAACATTTGCATTAATACTTATATGTAGGGTCAGGTTAGTATGAACTGAAATGAAAAATTGAAGGGTTATCTCACCTTTCGGGCCTGGGTGTGTGTAAAATACTACCCAACCCTAATGGAGACTTTGCACAGTGGCTGTCTCAGCCACAAATCAAAAATGCACCAATCCCGGATCCCTCTCTTTCT
Source organism: Gastrophryne carolinensis (assembly GCA_027917425.1). Classification (NCBI taxonomy): domain Eukaryota; kingdom Metazoa; phylum Chordata; class Amphibia; order Anura; family Microhylidae; genus Gastrophryne; species Gastrophryne carolinensis. Next base: position 346,119,757 of record CM051237.1, on the reverse strand, counting down.
TCTTCGCAATTCAACCATTGGCGCTGGATGTTGGGTCCGCTCTTTGCTTTGTAATTTAATGATTCAGACCGATGCAGTAATCTTCATTTATGCAGGGTTATATTTATTTAAAGCTCTGAAAGACTACACTTTCTATAGTAAAAAAGTAAATTAAAAGCTCTCAAAGGTTTGAAATGTCTGAGCGCTATTGTGCACTTAATATTAGAATCCAATGCAAGAGGAGCGCTGTTCCCGCGCTGTACTGTGTCTGTGTCTGATTCCGGGAAGGTTAGAGCCAAGGAAATGAATGGGATAATCTCCACACAAGCACACTGAACCCTTTAAGCGCCAGCCTACCTGGTTTTTGTCACCCTTTGTTGCCAGGCCATTTCTCACTATTTTGCACTACTCATGTTCAAATGTGATTTCCAGGGATTTCCCAGGGAAATGACATATTGTTTTTTCAGCATAGTCTGGGCTTTAACATGAAATGTCTTGCTTGTCATTTTTTAGGTGTATTAGGTGTATTTAGGTGCCAGCCTACCTGGTTTTTGTCACCCATTGTTGCCAGACCATTTCTCACTATTTTGCACTACTCATGTTCAAATGGGATTTCCAGGGATTTCCCTGGGAAATGACATATTGTTTTTTCACCATAGTCTGGGCTTTAACATGAAATGTCTTGTTTGTCATTTTTTAGGTGTATTCTCAATATTTTTGGGTGAAATATGTGCAAAAAAATAAAAAACATCTATTTTTTACAATTGTAAATGTAAGTTTGTAAGTTTGTCAATAAAATCTTATTGCATGTGAAATCCGAATTTTTCCCGGTTACAGCGTTACCACATATGTATTGGTAGACACCCTTTCCTGCCCAGGAGACTCCCCCAAACTGAAACAGCACTTTAGGGGATTTTCAGATAAAATACAACTATCAGGCTGATTCATCACTAACGCCAGGTAGCGACGGATGAGCGTCTGTAGCAGGCATTTTCAGAGCGCCCGCTAGTAGTCACTGTACTCAGCCGTGGGTCGCTACTTCATAGCGACTCAGTCGCTGTCCAGTAATGTTGAATACATTGTGAAGAGTCGCTATTTGCCCAGTACAGCGCTGTATGGGAGCGCATGGTAGCGACTGCTTATAGCGACCGACTCACACCATATTCAGCAAAAAACAGCCTCACAAATCTCTGGCGCTGAAAAATGCTTGTTTGAAGCCTAGAGCGCAGGAGGCGGTGTGTTTAAAGTCTGTTTTTCAGCATCTTTCCACTAGTAACAAAGCGAATACATATGGAATTACATTGTAGCAACATTTTAACATGAACACTTTAATGCCAGACCTGTAATGTCATTTCTGAAGAAATATATACAAAATAAAAAAATGTGAAAAAACTGCTTATTCAATGCCAGGAGTGGTCACAGAATTATTTGTGATTTAAAAAAAAAAAAAAAAAAAAAAAAAAACACAGTTTAAAGAGAAGGAAAGGATCGTCCATTGAAATGTATGGCAGAGCGTCAGGTAGTGAGAGGTCATACCTGGCGCTGTGCAAGGCTGAACGCCGGCGCTGTTCTCTGAGGCTGGGAAAATGATGAATCAGACGCTACATGGCGTTATCCCAGTCGCTAAACAGATTCTGCTTGATAAATGTGTAATTGCGTGCCGTGTCCGGCCTTCACCAGCCACTACCTGTCGCTACCTCTCATTAACCAGCCACTACCTGGCGCTATCCCTTCATGAATAAGGCCCTTAGTTATGCGCTATGGGCACCTTGCAGTTTTTCAATAAAAACAACCCTTTACATTTGAAATACCCCCGACAAACTATATATTCTCTGGAAGTACACTCAACCGTTTAGCGCTCAACCAGAGCTCCAGAACCACAAATGATCCCCAAGTATATACATTGCATACATACAAGGAATGCTTTGGCAGTATACAAGCATATGGATATGAGCGAACAAGAGGAAATATGACAGCCAGGCCTGTTGGTAGCTCACGACCAAGAGGGTTGGGAAAAACAGACCCATAGAAGTAAATGATAGAATTTTCTGGAGATCACATTTTTCTCACAAAAATTCAGTGTCTGACCACACCCCTCCACACAAACACACACACACACACACACACACACACACACACACACACACACACACACACTTACCTAATAAGATTATGTACCTCATGAGATTACTCATCTCATGAGAATACTTACCTCATGATATATATATATATATATATATATATATATATATATGTATCCACTTCACTCATATTCAGTGACAGTTGGTATATAATGTAGATTATGGTTAGGGATGAGCGAATCGATCCGGACGAACCCGGATTCGATCCGAATTTCATGACAAATTCGATTCGGATCGAATCCGAATTTCCTCGCGATTCGATCGAGCGAAGTTTTTTTCTAAAATCCATTCATTTCAATGACAGGCATTCTAGGATGGTCTACGTGACATGTCCAGGCATGTAAGCTGGGGCAGTGTATGCTGGGACAGTCACATGCAGCCTATCAGCAGCCAGCAAGCCGGGTGACGTCACAGCGCTATATAAGGCGGCGGCCATCTTGCTTTTGCGCATTTGTCTATTGCATTCGTGAGAGCCAGGACTCAGGAGGACACTGCAGACTGTATTCAGGGAGAGATAGGTAGAGAGTTAGGGACAGCCAGTAGACAGCCAGTAGACAGGCGGGAGACAGGAAGCAAGTCAGGGAGAAGCAGGGAAAGGTAGGAAAAAAACGGATGCAGTGACAGGGATTTTTTTTTGTTTTCATGCAGCCTGAGTGTTAATGCCTGGGTCACTGGCTTTGTTAGCTGTTTCACCCTGGTGAACCACTGTTGCTTTGCATAGTACTACTGTTAACAGGTGCTCTGCTGTTGGGGCATCCCATTCTGAAACTACACCAGCCTCTATTTACTATAACCCTTTGCACTTATTCTAAAAGTAATTTGGCCTGATAAAGACACTTTTGCTTTGCATAGTATTAATGCTCCCAGGTGCACTGCTGTTGGGGCATATCATTCTGTGACTACACCAGCCTCTATTTACTATAACCCTTTGCACTTATTCTAAAAATAATTTGGCCTGATAAAGACACTTTTGCTGTGCATAGTACTACTGCTCTCAGGTGCTCTGCTGTTGGGGCATCCAATTCAGTGACTACACCAGCCTCTATTTACTATAACCCTTTGCACTTATTCTAAAAGTAATTTGGCCTGATAAAGACACTTTTGCTGTGCATAGTACTACTGCTCCCAGGTGCTCTGCTGTTGGGGCATCCTATTCTGTGACTACACCAGCCTCTATTTACTATAACCCTTTGCACTTATTCTAAAAGTAATTTGGCCTGATAAAGACACTTTTGCTGTGCATAGTACTACTGCTCCCAGGTGCTCTGATGTTGGGGCATCCCATTATGTGACTACACCAGCCTCTATTTACTATAACCCTTTGCACTTATTCTAAAAGTAATTTGGCATGATAAAGACACTTTTGCTGTGCATAGTACTACTGCTACCAGGTGCTCTGCTGTTGGGGCATCCCATTCTGTGACTACACCAGCCTCTATTTACTATAACCCTTTGCACTTATTCTAAAAGTAATTTGGCCTGATAAAGACACTTTTGCTGTGCATAGTACTACTGCTCCCAGGTGCTCTGCTGTTGGGGCATCCCATTCTGTGACTACACCAGCCTCTATTTACTATAACCCTTTGCACTTATTCTAAAAGTAATTTGGCCTGATAAAGACACTTTTGCTTTGCATAGTACTACTGCTCCCAGGTGCACTGCTGTTGGGGCATCCCATTCTGTGACTACACCAGCCTCTATTTACTATAACCCTTTGCACTTATTCTAAAAGTAATTTGGCCTGATAAAGACACTTTTGCTGTGCATAGTAATACTGCTCTCAGGTGCTCTGCTGTTGGGGCATCCCATTCTGTGACTACACCAGCCTCTATTTACTATAACCCTTTGCACTTATTCTAAAAGTAATTTGGCCTGATAAAGACGCTTTTGCTGTGCATAGTACTACTGCTCCCAGGTGCTCTGATGTTGGGGCATCCCATTCTGTGACTACACCAGCCTCTATTTACTATAACCCTTTGCACTTATTCTAAAAGTAATTTGGCCTGATAAAGACACTTTTGCTGTGCATAGTACTACTGCTCCCAGGTGCACTGCTGTTGGGGCATCCCATTCTGTGACTACACCAGCCTCTATTTACTATAACCCTTTGCACTTATTCTAAAAGTAATTTGGCCTGATAAAGACACTTTTGCTGTGCATAGTACTACTGCTCCCAGGTGCTCTGCTGTTGGGGCATCCCATTCTGTGACTACACCAGCCTCTATTTACTATAACCCTTTGCACTTATTCTAAAAGTAATTTGGCCTGATAAAGACACTTTTGCTTTGCATAGTACTACTGCTCCCAGGTGCACTGCTGTTGGGGCATCCCATTCTGTGACTACACCAGCCTCTATTTACTATAACCCTTTGCACTTATTCTAAAAGTAATTTGGCCTGATAAAGACACTTTTGCTTTACATAGTACTACTGCTCCCAGGTGCACTGCTGTTGGGGCATCCAATTCAGTGACTACACCAGCCTCTATTTACTATAACCCTTTGCACTTATTCTAAAAGTAATTTGGCCTGATAAAGACACTTTTGCTGTGCATAGTACTACTGCTCCCAGGTGCTCTGCTGTTGGGGCATCCTATTCTGTGACTACACCAGCCTCTATTTACTATAACCCTTTGCACTTATTCTAAAAGTAATTTGGCCTGATAAAGACACTTTTGCTGTGCATAGTACTACTGCTCCCAGGTGCTCTGATGTTGGGGCATCCCATTATGTGACTACACCAGCCTCTATTTACTATAACCCTTTGCACTTATTCTAAAAGTAATTTGGCATGATAAAGACACTTTTGCTGTGCATAGTACTACTGCTACCAGGTGCTCTGCTGTTGGGGCATCCCATTCTGTGACTACACCAGCCTCTATTTACTATAACCCTTTGCACTTATTCTAAAAGTAATTTGGCCTGATAAAGACACTTTTGCTGTGCATAGTACTACTGCTCCCAGGTGCTCTGCTGTTGGGGCATCCCATTCTGTGACTACACCAGCCTCTATTTACTATAACCCTTTGCACTTATTCTAAAAGTAATTTGGCCTGATAAAGACACTTTTGCTTTGCATAGTACTACTGCTCCCAGGTGCACTGCTGTTGGGGCATCCCATTCTGTGACTACACCAGCCTCTATTTACTATAACCCTTTGCACTTATTCTAAAAGTAATTTGGCCTGATAAAGACACTTTTGCTGTGCATAGTAATACTGCTCTCAGGTGCTCTGCTGTTGGGGCATCCCATTCTGTGACTACACCAGCCTCTATTTACTATAACCCTTTGCACTTATTCTAAAAGTAATTTGGCCTGATAAAGACGCTTTTGCTGTGCATAGTACTACTGCTCCCAGGTGCTCTGATGTTGGGGCATCCCATTCTGTGACTACACCAGCCTCTATTTACTATAACCCTTTGCACTTATTCTAAAAGTAATTTGGCCTGATAAAGACACTTTTGCTGTGCATAGTACTACTGCTCCCAGGTGCACTGCTGTTGGGGCATCCCATTCTGTGACTACACCAGCCTCTATTTACTATAACCCTTTGCACTTATTCTAAAAGTAATTTGGCCTGATAAAGACACTTTTGCTGTGCATAGTACTACTGCTCCCAGGTGCTCTGCTGTTGGGGCATCCCATTCTGTGACTACACCAGCCTCTATTTACTATAACCCTTTGCACTTATTCTAAAAGTAATTTGGCCTGATAAAGACACTTTTGCTTTGCATAGTACTACTGCTCCCAGGTGCACTGCTGTTGGGGCATCCCATTCTGTGACTACACCAGCCTCTATTTACTATAACCCTTTGCACTTATTCTAAAAGTAATTTGGCCTGATAAAGACACTTTTGCTTTACATAGTACTACTGCTCCCAGGTGCACTGCTGTTGGGGCATCCAATTCAGTGACTACACCAGCCTCTATTTACTATAACCCTTTGCACTTATTCTAAAAGTAATTTGGCCTGATAAAGACACTTTTGCTGTGCATAGTACTACTGCTCCCAGGTGCTCTGCTGTTGGGGCATCCTATTCTGTGACTACACCAGCCTCTATTTACTATAACCCTTTGCACTTATTCTAAAAGTAATTTGGCCTGATAAAGACACTTTTGCTGTGCATAGTACTACTGCTCCCAGGTGCTCTGATGTTGGGGCATCCCATTATGTGACTACACCAGCCTCTATTTACTATAACCCTTTGCACTTATTCTAAAAGTAATTTGGCCTGATAAAGACACTTTTGCTGTGCATAGTACTACTGCTACCAGGTGCTCTGCTGTTGGGGCATCCCATTCTGTGACTATACCAGCCTCTATTTACTATAACCCTTTGCACTTATTCTAAAAGTAATTTGGCCTGATAAAGACACTTTTGCTGTGCATAGTACTACTGCTCCCAGGTGCTCTGCTGTTGGGGCATCCCATTCTGTGACTACACCAGCCTCTATTTACTATAACCCTTTGCACTTATTCTAAAAGTAATTTGGCCTGATAAAGACACTTTTGCTTTGCATAGTACTACTGCTCCCAGGTGCACTGCTGTTGGGGCATCCCATTCTGTGACTACACCAGCCTCTATTTACTATAACCCTTTGCACTTATTCTAAAAGTAATTTGGCCTGATAAAGACACTTTTGCTGTGCATAGTACTACTGCTCTCAGGTGCTCTGCTGTTGGGGCATCCCATTCTGTGACTACACCAGCCTCTATTTACTATAACCCTTTGCACTTATTCTAAAAGTAATTTGGCCTGATAAAGACACTTTTGCTGTGCATAGTACTACTGCTCCCAGGTGCTCTGATGTTGGGGCATCCCATTCTGTGACTACACCAGCCTCTATTTACTATAACCCTTTGCACTTATTCTAAAAGTAATTTGGCCTGATAAAGACACTTTTGCTGTGCATAGTACTACTGCTCCCAGGTGCACTGCTGTTGGGGCATCCCATTCTGTGACTACACCAGCCTCTATTTACTATAACCCTTTGCACTTATTCTAAAAGTAATTTGGCCTGATAAAGACACATTTGCTGTGCATAGTACTACTGCTCCCAGGTGCTCTGCTGTTAGGGCATCCCATTCTGTGACTACACCAGCCTCTATTTACTATAACCCTTTGCACTTATTCTAAAAGTAATTTGGCCTGATAAAGACACTTTTGCTTTGCATAGTACTACTGCTCCCAGGTGCACTGCTGTTGGGGCATCACATTCTGTGACTACACCAGCCTCTATTTACTATAACCCTTTGCACTTATTCTAAAAGTAATTTGGCCTGATAAAGAAACTTTTGCTTTACATAGTACTACTGCTCCCAGGTGCACTGCTGTTGGGGCGTCCCATTCTGTGACTACACCAGCCTCTATTTACTATAACCCTTTGCACTTATTCTAAAAGTAATTTGGCCTGATAAAGACACTTTTGCTGTGCATAGTACTACTGCTCCCAGGTGCTCTGCTGTTGGGGCATCCCATTCTGTGACTACACCAGCCTCTATTTACTATAACCCTTTGCACTTATTCTAAAAGTAATTTGGCCTGATAAAGACACTTTTGCTTTGCATAGTACTACTGCTCCCAGGTGCTCTGCTGTTGGGGCATCCCATTCTGTGACTACACCAGCCTCTATTTACTATAACCCTTTGCACTTATTCTAAAAGTAATTTGTCCTGATAAAGACACTTTTGCTTTGCATAGTACTACTGCTCCCAGGTGCTCTGCTGTTGCGGCATCCCATTCTGTGACTACACCAGCCTCTATTTACTATAACCCTTTGCACTTATTCTAAAAGTAATTTGGCCTGATAAAGACACTTTTGCTTTGCATAGTACTACTGCTCCCAGGTGCACTGCTGTTGGGGCATCCCATTCTGTGACTACACCAGCCTCTATTTACTATAACCCTTTGCACTTATTCTAAAAGTAATTTGGCCTGATAAAGACACTTTTGCTTTGCATAGTACTACTGCTCCCAGGTGCACTGCTGTTGGGGCATCCCATTCTGTGACTACACCAGCCTCTATTTACTATAACCCTTTGCACTTATTCTAAAAGTAATTTGGCCTGATAAAGACACTTTTGCTTTACATAGTACTACTGCTCCCAGGTGCACTGCTGTTGGGGCATCCAATTCAGTGACTACACCAGCCTCTATTTACTATAACCCTTTGCACTTATTCTAAAAGTAATTTGGCCTGATAAAGACACTTTTGCTGTGCATAGTACTACTGCTCCCAGGTGCTCTGCTGTTGGGGCATCCTATTCTGTGACTACACCAGCCTCTATTTACTATAACCCTTTGCACTTATTCTAAAAGTAATTTGGCCTGATAAAGACACTTTTGCTGTGCATAGTACTACTGCTCCCAGGTGCTCTGATGTTGGGGCATCCCATTCTGTGACTACACCAGCCTCTATTTACTATAACCCTTTGCACTTATTCTAAAAGTAATTTGGCCTGATAAAGACACTTTTGCTGTGCATAGTACTACTGCTACCAGGTGCTCTGCTGTTGGGGCATCCCATTCTGTGACTATACCAGCCTCTATTTACTATAACCCTTTGCACTTATTCTAAAAGTAATTTGGCCTGATAAAGACACTTTTGCTGTGCATAGTACTACTGCTCCCAGGTGCTCTGCTGTTGGGGCATCCCATTCTGTGACTACACCAGCCTCTATTTACTATAACCCTTTGCACTTATTCTAAAAGTAATTTGGCCTGATAAAGACACTTTTGCTTTGCATAGTACTACTGCTCCCAGGTGCACTGCTGTTGGGGCATCCCATTCTGTGACTACACCAGCCTCTATTTACTATAACCCTTTGCACTTATTCTAAAAGTAATTTGGCCTGATAAAGACACTTTTGCTGTGCATAGTACTACTGCTCTCAGGTGCTCTGCTGTTGGGGCATCCCATTCTGTGACTACACCAGCCTCTATTTACTATAACCCTTTGCACTTATTCTAAAAGTAATTTGGCCTGATAAAGACACTTTTGCTGTGCATAGTACTACTGCTCCCAGGTGCTCTGATGTTGGGGCATCCCATTCTGTGACTACACCAGCCTCTATTTACTATAACCCTTTGCACTTATTCTAAAAGTAATTTGGCCTGATAAAGACACTTTTGCTGTGCATAGTACTACTGCTCCCAGGTGCACTGCTGTTGGGGCATCCCATTCTGTGACTACACCAGCCTCTATTTACTATAACCCTTTGTACTTATTCTAAAAGTAATTTGGCCTGATAAAGACACATTTGCTGTGCATAGTACTACTGCTCCCAGGTGCTCTGCTGTTAGGGCATCCCATTCTGTGACTACACCAGCCTCTATTTACTATAACCCTTTGCACTTATTCTAAAAGTAATTTGGCCTGATAAAGACACTTTTGCTTTGCATAGTACTACTGCTCCCAGGTGCACTGCTGTTGGGGCATCCCATTCTGTGACTACACCAGCCTCTATTTACTATAACCCTTTGCACTTATTCTAAAAGTAATTTGGCCTGATAAAGAAACTTTTGCTTTACATAGTACTACTGCTCCCAGGTGCACTGCTGTTGGGGCGCCCCATTCTGTGACTACACCAGCCTCTATTTACTATAACCCTTTGCACTTATTCTAAAAGTAATTTGGCCTGATAAAGACACTTTTGCTGTGCATAGTACTACTGCTCCCAGGTGCTCTGCTGTTGGGGCATCCCATTCTGTGACTACACCAGCCTCTATTTACTATAACCCTTTGCACTTATTCTAAAAGTAATTTGGCCTGATAAAGACACTTTTGCTTTGCATAGTACTACTGCTCCCAGGTGCTCTGCTGTTGGGGCATCCCATTCTGTGACTACACCAGCCTCTATTTACTATAACCCTTTGCACTTATTCTAAAAGTAATTTGGCCTGATAAAGACACTTTTGCTTTGCATAGTACTACTGCTCCCAGGTGCACTGCTGTTGGGGCATCCCATTCTGTGACTACACCAGCCTCTATTTACTATAACCCTTTGCACTTATTCTAAAAGTAATTTGGCCTGATAAAGACACTTTTGCTGTGCATAGTACTACTGCTCCCAGGTGCACTGCTGTTGGGGCATCCCATTCTGTGACTACACCAGCCTCTATTTACTATATCCCTTTGCACTTATTCTAAAAGTAATTTGGCCTGATAAAGACACTTTTGCTTTGCATAGTACTACTGCTCCCAGGTGCACTGCTGTTGGGGCATCCCATTCTGTGACTACACCAGCCTCTATTTACTATAACCCTTTGCACTTATTCTAAAAGTAATTTGGCCTGATAAAGACACTTTTGCTGTGCATAGTACTACTGCTCCCAGGTGCTCTGCTGTTGGGGCATCCCATTCTGTGACTACACCAGCCTCTATTTACTATAACCCTTTGCACTTATTCTAAAAGTAATTTGGCCTGATAAAGACACTTTTGCTTTGCATAGTACTACTGCTCCCAGGTGCTCTGCTGTTGGGGCATCCCATTCTGTGACTACACCAGCCTCTATTTACTATAACCCTTTGCACTTATTCTAAAAGTAATTTGGCCTGATAAAGACACTTTTGCTTTGCATAGTACTACTGCCTCCAGGTGCTCTGCTGTTGCGGCATCCCATTCTGTGACTACACCAGCCTCTATTTACTGTAACCCTTTGCACTTATTCTAAAAGTAATTTGGCCTGATAAAGACACTTTTGCTTTGCATAGTACTACTGCTCCCAGGTGCACTGCTGTTGGGGCATCCCATTCTGTGACTACACCAGCCTCTATTTACTATAACCCTTTGCACTTATTCTAAAAGTAATTTGGCCTGATAAAGACACTTTTGCTGTGCATAGTACTACTGCTACCAGGTGCTCTGCTGTTGGGGCATCCCATTCTGTGACTACACCAGCCTCTATTTACTATAACCCTTTGCACTTATTCTAAAAGTAATTTGGCCTGATAAAGACACTTTTGCTGTGCATAGTACTACTGCTCCCAGGTGCTCTGCTGTTGGGGCATCCTATTCTGTGACTACACCAGCCTCTATTTACTATAACCCTTTGCACTTATTCTAAAAGTAATTTGGCCTGATAAAGACACTTTTGCTGTGCATAGTACTACTGCTCCCAGGTGCTCTGCTGTTGGGGCATCCCATTCTGTGACTACACCAGCCTCTATTTACTATAACCCTTTGCACTTATTCTAAAAGTAATTTGGCCTGATAAAGACACTTTTGCTTTGCATAGTACTACTGCTCCCAGGTGCACTGCTGTTGGGGCATCCTATTCTGTGACTACACCAGCCTCTATTTACTATAACCCTTTGCACTTATTCTAAAAGTAATTTGGCCTGATAAAGACACTTTTGCTGTGCATAGTACTACTGCTCCCAGGTGCTCTGCTGTTGGGGCATCCCATTCTGTGACTACACCAGCCTCTATTTACTATAACCCTTCGCACTTATTCTAAAAGTAATTTGGCCTGATAAAGACACTTTTGCTTTGCATAGTACTACTGCTCCCAGGTGCACTGCTGTTGGGGCATCCCATTCTGTGACTACACCAGCCTCTATTTACTATAACCCTTTGCACTTATTCTAAAAGTAATTTGGCCTGATAAAGACACTTTTGCTTTGCATAGTATAAATGCTCCCAGGTGCACTGCGGTTGGGGCATCCCATTCTGTGACTACACCAGCCTCTATTTACTATAACCCTTTGCACTAATTCTAAAAATAATTTGGCCTGATAAAGACACTTTTGCTGTGCATAGTACTACTGCTCTCAGGTGCTCTGCTGTTGGGGCATCCAATTCAGTGACTACACCAGCCTCTATTTACTATAACCCTTTGCACTTATTCTAAAAGTAATTTGGCCTGATAAAGACACTTTTGCTGTGCATAGTACTACTGCTCCCAGGTGCTCTGCTGTTGGGGCATCCTATTCTGTGACTACACCAGCCTCTATTTACTATAACCCTTTGCACTTATTCTAAATGTAATTTGGCCTGATAAAGACACTTTTGCTGTGCAGAGTACTACTGCTCCCAGGTGCTCTGATGTTGGGGCATCCCATTCTGTGACTACACCAGCCTCTATTTACTATAACCCTTTGCACTTATTCTAAAAGTAATTTGGCCTGATAAAGACACTTTTGCTGTGCATAGTACTACTGCTACCAGGTGCTCTGCTGTTGGGGCATCCCATTCTGTGACTACACCAGCCTCTATTTACTATAACCCTTTGCACTTATTCTAAAAGTAATTTGGCCTGATAAAGACACTTTTGCTGTGCATAGTACTACTGCTCCCAGGTGCTCTGCTGTTGGGGCATCCCATTCTGTGACTACACCAGCCTCTATTTACTATAACCCTTTGCACTTATTCTAAAAGTAATTTGGCCTGATAAAGACACTTTTGCTTTGCATAGTACTACTGCTCCCAGGTGCACTGCTGTTGGGGCATCCCATTCTGTGACTACACCAGCCTCTATTTACTATAACCCTTTGCACTTATTCTAAAAGTAATTTGGCCTGATAAAGACACTTTTGCTGTGCATAGTACTACTGCTCTCAGGTGCTCTGCTGTTGGGGCATCCCATTCTGTGACTACACCAGCCTCTATTTACTATAACCCTTTGCACTTATTCTAAAAGTAATTTGGCCTGATAAAGACACTTTTGCTGTGCATAGTACTACTGCTCCCAGGTGCACTGCTGTTGGGGCATCCCATTCTGTGACTACACCAGCCTCTATTTACTTTAACCCTTTGCACTTATTCTAAAAGTAATTTGGCCTGATAAAGACACTTTTGCTGTGCATAGCACTACTGCTCCCAGGTGCACTGCTGTTGGGGCATCCCATTCTGTGACTACACCAGCCTCTATTTACTATAACCCTTTGCACTTATTCTAAAAGTAATTTGGCCTGATAAAGACACTTTTGCTGTGCATAGTACTACTGCTCTCAGGTGCTCTGCTGTTGGGGCATCCCATTCTGTGACTACACCAGCCTCTATTTACTATAACCCTTTGCACTTATTCTAAAAGTAATTTGGCCTGATAAAGACACTTTTGCTTTGCATAGTACTACTGCTCCCAGGTGCACTGCTGTTGGGGCATCCCATTCTTTGACTACACCAGCCTCTATTTACTATAACCCTTTGCACTTATTCTAAAAGTAATTTGGCCTGATAAAGACACTTTTGCTTTGCATAGTACTACTGCTCCCAGGTGCACTGCTGTTGGGGCATCCCATTCTGTGACTACACCAGCCTCTATTTACTATAACCCTTTGCACTTATTCTAAAAGTAATTTGGCCTGATAAAGACACTTTTGCTTTGCATAGTACTACTGCTCCCAGGTGCACTGCTGTTGGGGCATCCCATTCTGTGACTACACCAGCCTCTATTTACTATAACCCTTTGCACTTATGCTAAAAGTAATTTGGCCTGATAAAGACACTTTTGCTGTGCATAGTACTACTGCTCCCAGGTGCACTGCTGTTGGGGCATCCCATTCTGTGACTACACCAGCCTCTATTTACTATAACCCTTTGCACTTATTCTAAAAGCAATTTGGCCTGATAAAGACACTTTTGCTGTGCATAGTACTACTGCTCCCAGGTGCTCTGCTGTTGGGGCATCCCATTCTGTGACTACACCAGCCTCTATTTACTATAACCCTTTGCACTTATTCTAAAAGTAATTTGGCCTGATAAAGACACTTTTGCTGTGCATAGTACTACTGCTCCCAGGTGCTCTGCTGTTGGGGCATCCCATTCTGTGACTACACCAGCCTCTATTTACTATAACCCTTTGCACTTATTCTAAAAGTAATTTGGCCTGATAAAGACACTTTTGCTTTGCATAGTACTACTGCTCCCAGGTGCACTGCTGTTGGGGCATCCCATTCTGTGACTACACCAGCCTCTATTTACTATAACCCTTTGCACTTATTCTAAAAGTAATTTGGCCTGATAAAGACACTTTTGCTGCGCATAGTACTACTGCTCCCAGGTGCTCTGCTGTTGGGGCATCACATTCTGTGACTACACCAGCCTCTATTTACTATAACCCTTTGCACTTATTCTAAAAGTAATTTGGCCTGATAAAGACACTTTTGCTTTGCATAGTACTACTGCTCCCAGGTGCACTGCTGTTGGGGCATCCCATTCTGTAACATACCATACCCCTCTTTATTTACACTAAGCAGCTCTCTTATTTACACTAAGCAGGCCTGTTGGAGGCTGAGTGTTACTGCTCACTTTTGGTGTGCATTATATTCTGTTTCATATAGACCCACCGCTGCCTGGGGGTTCTTAAAATATCACCTACTACCACGCCAGTTAGACAATGTCGGGCAGACAAGTGCCTGGAAGTGAAAAGAGGAGTGGCAGAGGCCAAGATTCTGCAGGCAGAGGTCGCAGCAGACTGGGGGCCAGTAGCAGCAGGAGTCACGCTGAGAGACCTAATCTGCCAGTATCTGCTAGCGGTCGGGTCTCCACCAGTAACGCATCTGCCGTGGTAGATTGGTTGACGCGCTCATCAACAACCACATCATCTCGACTTACGTCTGAGAGCCCCAGTCTAGGGTCAGTCGGTTCCTCAGACACAACCCTGAGTTGGCATGCCCCGAGAGCAGTCCCTGTCCTCCCACTGACTCTGTCCTACGCCGTTCCCTCCCCCAGCGACGTATCCCATGCTTTGGGTTCAGCTCCACTTTTTAGTGAGGAGGACGATCATCTGGAGGACAGCCAGCAGCTACTGGCCAGCCATGAAATGGAGGAGCCTTCTTTAGCTCCGCACAGAAATAGTGATGTGGAGAGTGATGTGGGTGTTGGGAGCTTTCCAGCTCCTGCGCCAGACACTGAAACCGATAAGATCAGGGAGCTACAGCCACAACTCGGTGATGATGATGATGATGATGATGAAGCCGATCGCACTTGGGAGCCGGGTGATGAAGGGGCTTCATCATCATCATCAGGAGAAGAGGGGCGCAGGTTGCCCCGGAGTCAGCAGCTCAGGCAGCAAGGTGTTAGCAGCATGGTTGGCAGGCAGCATGCAAGCAAATGTAAAGCCTGGAGCCAAACGGGGCCGGGGCCGGGGTAGAGCACCTGCTGTGCGGCAGTCTACCTTATCGGGAGGTAGTGGAGCAGGGGTTCCTGTAGTTGGCAACAGCAGCAGTGAATCAGTGAGGCCAGGGGGTGGGAAAAGTAGCTACTCGGCAGTGTGGCAGTTTTTCCTGAAGCATCCGCAGGAGGGTAACATGGCCACATGCAAGATATGTAGGCAGAAGGTGAAGCGTGGCCAGGGTCCAAATGTTGGCACCACGGCCCTGCGTCAACATATGCAGCGTCACCATAAAGCGGCCTGGGAGAACCTAGGCTCCGGAGAGGTGGGTAGACTGCTTCCTCACCGAGTGGCACGCCGCTCCCAATTTCTGCCAGCCAAGGCTCCAGCACCTCAGCCGAAGGCAGCTGTGCATCATACCCATCCTCTGTCGCTCCTGCTCCTCCTCCTCCAAGTCATGCATCCCGCCAGCAATCCATCAGCGAAGCCATGTCCAAGAGACAGCAGTATGTGCCCACTCATCCTACGGTGCAGAAGCTGAATGTGCTCCTGTCCAAGTTGCTGGTGCTGCAGTCGCTCCCTTTTCAGGTGGTGGACTCTGCACCTTTCAGAGAACTGATGGCTTGTGCCGAGCCGAGGTGGAGAGTCCCAAGCCGTCATTTCTTTGCCAAGAAGGCAGTACCAGCGCTGCACACTTTTGTTGAACAGAAGGTGGCCCAGTCCTTGAGCCTGTCGGTGTGTAGCAAAGTGCATGGCAGCGCCGACGTCTGGAGCTGTAACTACGGTCAGGGACAGTACATGTCGTTTACAGCCCACTGGGTGAATGTGGTCCCTTTGCAGCAGCAACTTGGACAGGTCACGCCGCTTCAGCCTCCGCGTTCCCTGCCCGTTGGGCCTGTGACACTGTGCGACTCGGCCTCCTCATCCTCCGCCATCTCCTCACCCTCCACTGTAGGCTCAAGTCTCAGTGCCCCTCCAGTCTACCATGTGTGCAGGGCACGGAGGTGTCACGCAGTGCTTCACATGGTTTGTCTTGGCGAACGGAGTCACACAGGGGAGGAACTGCTTAAATTTATTCATCAGGAAATCCAAACATGTCTTACTCCAAGAAAACTTAAAATGGGAATCATGGTTACCGACAATGGGAAGAACATTTTGTCTGTGCTGCAACAAGGAAGCCTGACCCATGCCCCCTGCATGGCTCACGTCTTCAATCTGGTTGTCAAGCGGTTTCTGAAGTGTTCCCCCCATCTGCAAGACATCCTAACAACTTCAAGGAAACTTTGCATGCACTTCAGCCACTCATACACCGCCAAACACACCCTTCTTGAGCTACAGCATCAGAACGGTATCTCCCAACATAGTCTGATTTGCGATGTTTCCACCCGTTGGAATTCCACCCTTCACATGTTGGACCGATTATATGAACAGAGAAAAGCCATCACGGATTTCCTGATGATCCAAGCAGATAGGGGGACTCCCCTGTGTAACTTCAATGTCAACCAGTGGCAGCTCATACATGACACCTGCCGTTTGCTCAGGCCCTTTGAGGAAGCCACATTATTTGTCAGTTGGCAGGATTACGGGATGAACGACGTTATTCCACTGCTTCATGTACTACAGCACATGTTGGAAACCATGGCTGGTCAGGGCACTGGAGACATGGCGTTTACATCTTACGGCCACATGAACCCCGTTGGAGCTGAACTGGAGGAGGAGGAGGAAGAGGAGGAGGAGGAGTTGCCCAGCGAAACACAGTTTAGGCTTGGCGAAATGGCTGGTTTATCTAGTCAGCGGACAGGAGAGGAGGAGCAGGAGCAGCCAGAGGAGCTAGAGGTTTTTGAGGAAGGCGAGACAGAGGACCCGGGCACACCGTGGCAGTATGCAGTGGAGATGGAGACAGGTAGTGCATCCGAGTCACTTGCGCAAATGGCAGGAAGCATGCTCACGTGCTTGCGTAGTGACCCCAGAATTGTTTCCATCTGTCGGCGGGATGACTTCTGGCTGTCCACCTTATTGGACCCTTGCTTCCGGCACAAAATGGGGGCATTTTTTAAACTCACCGAGAGGGAGGACAAACTGAACTACTATAAAGACATTCTACGTAGGCAGTTGGCCGATGCCTATCTGCGCCATGGTCCATTCTCTCGCAGGTCTGACTCGAGGGGACCTCTGCGCTTACCTTCCACTGTCATGGCTGCTGGGGGGGTTGGCAGGAGCAGCAGCAGCAGCTCCATCAGCAGCAGCCTCAGTCTTCAGTCGCTAATGAGTAGCTTTCTACACCCGCATAGTGAGGCTACTCATGAGCAGCAGGAAGACCAGGAGCAGGACCTGAACCAGCAGGTCATGTCATACTTTGACATGACCATGCCAACACACCTTGAGGATCCGCTGGACTTCTGGGCAGCCAAACTTGATTTGTGGCCGCAACTAGCAGAGTTTGCCCTGGAAAAGCTGTCCTGCCCGGCAAGTAGCGTGCCATCTGAGCGGGTGTTTAGTGCGGCGGGGGCCATAGTTACGGCGAGGAGAACTCGTCTGTCAACTAAAAATGTGGAGAGACTCACCTTTGTCAAAATGAATCAGGGATGGATCAGCCAGGATTTCCACCCACCAATGCCTGATGCATGCGACTAGATTCAGCATGGTGCCACGTTTTACACTTTCCAAATGGTGCAAAAAATATTTATGTCTTTAGGCCAATTTTTGGGCTCCTGCTGATGCCAACTCCAGGGTGTGATTCATCCAATTTTTGGGCTCCTGAAGCCAACCCCAGTGTCTCTTTAAAGTAATGTTTGGGCTCCTGCTGCTGCTGCTGCCAACTCCAGGGTGTGATTCATCCAATCTTTGGGCTCCTGCTGCCAACTCCAGTGTCTCTTTAAAGTAATGTTTGGGCTCCTGCTGCTGCCAACTCCAGGGTGTGATTCATATAATTTTTGGGCTCCTGCTGATGCCAACTCCAGGGTGTGATTCATCCAATTTTTGGGCTCCTGAAGCCAACCCCAGTGTCTCTTTAAAGTAATATTTGGGCTCCTGCTGCTGCCAACTCCAGGGTGTGATTCATCTAATTTTTGGGCTCCTGAAGCCAACCCCAGTGTCTCTTTAAAGTAATGTTTGGGCTCCTGCTGCTGCTGCTGCCAACTCCAGGGTGTGAATCATCCAATTTTTGGGCTCCTGAAGCCAACTCCAGTGTCTCTTTAAAGTAATGTTTGGGCTCCTGCTGCTGCTGCTGCTGCCAACTCCAGGGTGTGATTCACCCAATTTTTGGGCTCCTGCTGCCAACCCCAGTGTCTCTTTAAAGTAATGTTTGGGCTCCTGCGGCTGCTGCTGCCAACTCCAGGGTGTGATTCATCCAATCTTTGGGCTCCTGCTGCCAACCCCAGTGTCTCTTTAAAGTAATGTTTGGGCTCCTGCTGCTGCTGCTGATGCCAACTCCAGGGTGTGATTCATCCAATTTTTGGGCTCCTGAAGCCAACCCCAGTGTCTCTTTAAAGTAATGTTTGGGCTCCTGCTGCTGCTGCTGCTGCCAACTCCAGGGTGTGAATCATCCAATTTTTGGGCTCCTGAAGCCAACTCCAGTGTCTCTTTAATAGAGATGAGCGAGTAGTGAAATATTCGAAATTTCGAATTTCGATTCGAATAGACCGTGTTACTCGACTACTCGACCGATTATCGAATCCCATTATAGTCTATGGGAAAAAAATGCTCGCCACTTGGAAATCTCAATTCGACCACTTGGAGGTCACCAAGTCCACCCTGAAACATCAGAAAATGATGCCAACACTGCTGGAATGCAACTGGGACAGCAGGGGAAGCATGTTTGGGTGCATATAACGCGCCCAAGTCGCACTATTACGCCACTATCACAGCCACTCAACAATACACTCCAAACACAATATAACTTCTAAGTAAAGTGAGACAAGACAAGGAAACCTTCTTTCCTCTACATTGCCATGGACCCCAAGCCAAACTGTACAAAAAAGAACAAAATTCTGCACCCCTTAAAATCACGTTGCCTAATGACAACCACAGATGGCATAGGCAAGGGGGAAAATAAATAGACCCCACCCCTAATTGTCATTGTGTGTGTGTGTGTGTGTGTGTGAGATGTGGTCAGACATGTCCTCTTGTGTCATTGTGTCACCCCAGCAGTAAGGGAAGCTTAAAGGAGGAGGTATGTTACAGTGTGTTACCCCAGCAGTAAGGGAAGCTTACAGGAGGAGGTTTGTTACAGTGTGTCACCCCAGCAGTCAGGGAAGCTTACAGGAGGAGGTTTGTTACAGTGTGTCACCCCAGCAGTAAGGGAAGCTTACAGGAGGAGGTTTGTTACAGTGTGTTACCCCAGCAGTAAGGGAAGCTTAAAGGAGGAGGTTTGTTACATTGTGTCACCCCAGCAGTCAGGGAAGCTTACAGGAGGAGGTTTGTTACAGTGTGTCACCCCAGCAGTAAGGGAAGCTTACAGGAGGAGGTTTGTTACATTGTGTCACCCCAGCAGTCAGGGAAGCTTACAGGAGGAGGTTTGTTACAGTGTGTCACCCCAGCAGTAAGGGAAGCTTACAGGAGGAGGTTTGTTACAGTGTGTCACCCCAGCAGTAAGGGAAGCTTACAGGAGGAGGTTTGTTACATTGTGTCACCCCAGCAGTAAGGGAAGCTTACAGGAGGAGGTTTGTTACATTGTGTCACCCCAGCAGTCAGGGAAGCTTACAGGAGGAGGTTTGTTACAGTGTGTCACCCCAGCAGTAAGGGAAGCTTACAGGAGGAGGTTTGTTACAGTGTGTTACCCCAGCAGTAAGGGAAGCTTAAAGGAGGAGGTTTGTTACATTGTGTCACCCCAGCAGTCAGGGAAGCTTACAGGAGGAGGTTTGTTACAGTGTGTCACCCCAGCAGTAAGGGAAGCTTACAGGAGGAGGTTTGTTACAGTGTGTCACCCCAGCAGTAAGGGAAGCTTACAGGAGGAGGTTTGTTACAGTGTGTTACCCCAGCAGTAAGGGAAGCTTACAGGAGGAGGTTTGTTACATTGTGTCACCCCAGAAGTAAGGGAAGCTTACAGGAGGAGGTTTGTTACAGTGTGTCACCCCAGCAGTAAGGGAAGCTTACAGGAGGAGGTTTGTTACATTGTGTCACCCCAGCAGTAAGGGAAGCTTACAGGAGGAGGTTTGTTACAGTGTGTCACCCCAGCAGTCAGGGAAGCTTACAGGAGGAGGTTTGTTACAGTGTGTCACCCCAGCAGTAAGGGACGCTTACAGGAGGAGGTTTGTTACATTGTGTCACCCCAGCAGTCAGGGAAGCTTACAGGAGGAGGTTTGTTACAGTGTGTCACCCCAGCAGTAAGGGAAGCTTACAGGAGGAGGTTTGTTACAGTGTGTCACCCCAGCAGTAAGGGACGCTTACAGGAGGAGGTTTGTTACATTGTGTCACCCCAGCAGTCAGGGAAGCTTACAGGAGGAGGTTTGTTACAGTGTGTCACCCCAGCAGTAAGGGAAGCTTACAGGAGGAGGTTTGTTACAGTGTGTTACCCCAGCAGTAAGGGAAGCTTAAAGGAGGAGGTTTGTTACATTGTGTCACCCCAGCAGTCAGGGAAGCTTACAGGAGGAGGTTTGTTACAGTGTGTCACCCCAGCAGTAAGGGAAGCTTACAGGAGGAGGTTTGTTACAGTGTGTCACCCCAGCAATAAGGGAAGCTTACAGGAGGAGGTTTGTTACAGTGTGTTACCCCAGCAGTAAGGGAAGCTTACAGGAGGAGGTTTGTTACATTGTGTCACCCCAGCAGTAAGGGAAGCTTACAGGAGGAGGTTTGTTACAGTGTGTCACCCCAGCAGTAAGGGAAGCTTACAGGAGGAGGTTTGTTACATTGTGTCACCCCAGCAGTAAGGGAAGCTTACAGGAGGAGGTTTGTTACAGTGTGTCACCCCAGCAGTCAGGGAAGCTTACAGGAGGAGGTTTGTTACAGTGTGTCACCCCAGCAGTAAGGGAAGCTTACAGGAGGAGGTTTGTTACAGTGTGTCACCCCAGCAGTAAGGGAAGCTTACAGGAGGAGGTTTGTTACATTGTGTCACCCCAGCAGTAAGGGAAGCTTACAGGAGGAGGTTTGTTACAGTGCGTCACCCCAGCAGTAAGGGAAGCTTAAAGGTGGTAAATGGTGGTAAATGGTGGTATATGGTGGTAAATGCGATATTCTGAGCTTCTGGGGCCCTGCCTGCCTACATATGAGCTATATACTGTTCAACATAGTAGCCCTAATAAGGGCTCTCAATGACTCTCTTGTCTTCTGGTAGCTGGTATATATGGTGGTAAATGCGATATTCTGAGCTTCTGGGGCCCTGCCTGCCTACATATGAGCTATATACTGTTCAACATAGTAGCCCTAATAATAAGGACTCTCAATGACTCTCTTGTCTTCTGGTAGCTGGTATATATGGTGGTAAATGCGATATTCTGAGCTTCTGGGGCCCTGCCTGCCTACATATGAGCTATATACTGTTCAACATAGTAGCCCTAATAAGGGCTCTCAATGACTCTCTTGTCTTCTGGTAGCTGGTATATATGGTGGTAAATGCGATATTCTGAGCTTCTGGGGCCCTGCCTGCCTACATATGAGCTATATACTTTTCAACATAGTAGCCCTAATAAGGGCTCTCAATGACTCTCTTGTCTTCTGGTAGCTGGTATATATGGTGGTAAATGCGATATTCTGAGCTTCTGGGGCCCTGCCTGCCTACATATGAGCTATATACTGTTCAACATAGTAGCCCTAATAATAAGGAGTCTCGATGACTCTCTTGTCTTCTGGTAGCTGGTATATATGGTGGTAAATGCGATATTCTGAGCTTCTGGGGCCCTGCCTGCCTACATATGAGCTATATACTGTTCAGCATAGTAGCCCTAATAATAAGGACTCTCAATTACTCTCTTGTCTTCTGGTAGCTGGTATATATGGTGGTAAATGCGATATTCTGAGCTTCTGGGGCCCTGCCTGCCTACATATGAGCTATATACTGTTCAACATAGTAGCCCTAATAAGGGCTCTCAATGACTCTCTCGTCTTCTGGTAGCTGGTATATATGGTGGTAAATGCGATATTCTGAGCTTCTGGGGCCCTGCCTGCCTACATATGGGCTATATACTGTTCAACATAGTAGCCCTAATAAGGGCTCTCAATGACTCTCTTGTCTTCTGGTAGCTGGTATATATGGTGGTAAATGCGATATTCTGAGCTTCTGGGGCCCTCCCTGCCTACATATGAGCTATATACTGTTCAACATAGTAGCCCTAATAATAAGGACTCTCAATGACTCTCTTGTCTTCTGGTAGCTGGTATATATGGTGGTAAATGCGATATTCTGAGCTTCTGGGGCCCTGCCTGCCTACATATGAGCTATATACTGTTCAACATAGTAGCCCTAATAAGGGCTCTCAATGACTCTCCTGTCTTCTGGTAGCTGGTATATATGGTGGTAAATGCGATATTCTGAGCTTCTGGGGCCCTGCCTGCCTACATATGAGCTATATACCGTTCAGCATAGTAGCCCTAATAAGGGCTCTCAATGACTCTCTTGTCTTCTGGTAGCTGGTATATATGGTGGTAAATGCGATATTCTGAGCTTCTGGGGCCCTGCCTGCCAACATATGGGCTATATACTGTTCAACATAGTAGCCCTAATAAGGGCTCTCAATGACTCTCTTGTCTTCTGGTAGCTGGTATATATGGTGGTAAATGCGATATTCTGAGCTTCTGGGGCCCTGCCTGCCTACATATGAGCTATATACTGTTCAACATAGTAGCCCTAATAAGGGCTCTCAATGACTCTCCTGTCTTCTGGTAGCTGGTATATATGGTGGTAAATGCGATATTCTGAGCTTCTGGGGCCCTGCCTGCCTACATATGAGCTATATACCGTTCAGCATAGTAGCCCTAATAAGGGCTCTCAATGACTCTCTTGTCTTCTGGTAGCTGGTATATATGGTGGTAAATGCGATATTCTGAGCTTCTGGGGCCCTGCCTGCCTACATATGGGCTATATACTGTTCAACATAGTAGCCCTAATAAGGGCTCTCAATGACTCTCTTGTCTTCTGGTAGCTGGTATATATGGCGGTAAATGCGATATTCTGAGCTTCTGGGGCCCTGCCTGCCTACATATGAGCTATATACTGTTCAACATAGTAGCCCTAATAATAAGGACTCTCAATGACTCTCTTGTCTTCTGGTAGCTGGTATATATGGTGGTAAATGTGATATTCTGAGCTTCTGGGGCCCTGCCTGCCTACATATGAGCTATATACTGTTCAACATAGTAGCCCTAATAAGGGCTCTCAATGACTCTCTTGTCTTCTGGTAGCTGGTATATATGGTGGTAAATGCGATATTCTGAGCTTCTGGGGCCCTGCCTGCCTACATATGGGCTATATACTGTTCAGCATAGTAGCCCTAATAAGGGCTCTCAATGACTCTCTTGTCTTCTGGTAGCTGGTATATATGGTGGTAAATGCGATATTCTGAGCTTCTGGGGCCCTGCCTGCCTACATATGGGCTATATACTGTTCAGCATAGTAGCCCTAATAAGAAGGACTCTCAATGACTCTCTTGTCTTCTGGTAGCTGGTATATATGGTGGTAAATGCGATATTCTGAGCTTCTGGGGCCCTGCCTGCCTACATATGAGCTATATACTGTTCAGCATAGTAGCCCTAATAATAAGGACTCTCTTGTCTTCTGGTAGCTGGTATATATGGTGGTAAATGCGATATTCTGAGCTTCTGGGGCCCTGCCTGCCTACATATGAGCTATATACTGTTCAGCATAGTAGCCCTAATAAGGGCTCTCAATGACTCTCTTGTCTTCTGGTAGCTGGTATATATGGTGGTAAATGCGATATTCTGAGCTTCTGGGGCCCTGCCTGCCTACATATGAGCTATATACCGTTCAGCATAGTAGCCCTAATAAGGGCTCTTAATGACTCTCTTGTCTTCTGGTAGCTGGTATATATGGTGGTAAAAGCGATATTCTGAGCTTCTGGGGCCCTGCCTGCCTACATATGAGCTATATACCGTTCAGCATAGTAGCCCTAATAAGGGCTCTTAATGACTCTCTTGTCTTCTGGTAGCTGGTATATATGGTGGTAAAAGCGGTATTCTGAGCTTCTGGGGCCCTGCCTGCCTACATATGAGCTATATACCGTTCAGCATAGTAGCCCTAATAAGGGCTCTCAATGACTCTCTTGTCTTCTGGTAGCTGGTATATATGGTGGTAAATGCGATATTCTGAGCTTCTGGGGCCCTGCCTGCCTACATATGAGCTATATACCGTTCAGCATAGTAGCCCTAATAAGGGCTCTTAATTGGGTTGATTCAAAGAAACATGTAACAGCTTGGATTTGGCTCACGATCATCCTATTTTTCCCGTCCGCTCGTGCGTTCGTATGAACTTGCGAGTGATTCAATAAGCAAATACGTTTCTATCCTAAAAGATACGTCCGTTCGTATGATATCTCCCGAACTTGCCTCAGTCAGTTGGCAATCGTAAAAATCACGTTCATGTGCTCACCTGTTGCGTTTGCCTCTGGTTTTCATTGGTTTTTGGCCTCTTAGATTCGTGCGTTCGTATGTTTATAAGATCTTGCGCATGCGCACCCTCAACCAGAAACTTACCTAAACCCCTTAGCGGCTGCATCCAACTTCATTTCTCGGTCCCTCAAACTTACCTAAACCCCTTAGCGGCTGCATCCAACTTCATTTCTCGGTCCCTCAAACTTACCTAAACCCCTTAGCGGCTGCATCCAACTTCATTTCTCGGTCCCTCAAACTTACCTAAACCCCTTAGCGGCTGCATCCAACTTCATTTCTCGGTCCCTCAAACTTACCTAAACCCCTTAGCGGCTGCATCCAACTTCATTTCTCGGTCCCTCAAACTTACCTAAACCCCTTAGCGGCTGCATCCAACTTCATTTCTCGGTCCCTCAAACTTACCTAAACCCCTTAGCGGCTGCATCCAACTTCATTTCTCGGTCCCTCAAACTTACCTAAACCCCTTAGCGGCTGCATCCCACTTCATTTCTCGGTCCCTCAAACTTACCTAAACCCCTTAGCGGCTGCATCCAACTTCATTTCTCGGTCCCTCAAACTTACCTAAACCCCTTAGCGGCTGCATCCAACTTCATTTCTCGGTCCCTCAAACTTACCTAAACCCCTTAGCGCTTGCATCCAACTTCATTTCTCGGTCCCTCAAACTTACCTAAACCCCTTAGCGCTTGCATCCAACTTCATTTCTCGGTCCCTCAAACTTACCTAAACCCCTTAGCGCTTGCATCCAACTTCATTTCTCGGTCCCTCAAACTTACCTAAACCCCTTAGCGCTTGCATCCAACTTCATTTCTCGGTCCCTCAAACTTACCTAAACCCCTTAGCGCTTGCATCCAACTTCATTTCTCGGTCCCTCAAACTTACCTAAACCCCTTAGCGCTTGCATCCAACTTCATTTCTCGGTCCCTCAAACTTACCTAAACCCCTTAGCGGCTGCATCCAACTTCATTTCTCGGTCCCTCAAACTTACCTAAACCCCTTAGCGGCTGCATCCAACTTCATTTCTCGGTCCCTCAAACTTACCTAAACCCCTTAGCGGCTGCATCCAACTTCATTTCTCGGTCCCTCAAACTTACCTAAACCCCTTAGCGGCTGCATCCAACTTCATTTCTCGGTCCCTCAAACTTACCTAAACCCCTTAGCGGCTGCATCCAACTTCATTTCTCGGTCCCTCAAACTTACCTAAACCCCTTAGCGGCTGCATCCAACTTCATTTCTCGGTCCCTCAAACTTACCTAAACCCCTTAGCGGCTGCATCCAACTTCATTTCTCGGTCCCTCAAACTTACCTAAACCCCTTAGCGGCTGCATCCAACTTCATTTCTCGGTCCCTCAAACTTACCTAAACCCCTTAGCGGCTGCATCCCACTCTCATTTCTCGGTCCCTCAAACTTACCTAAACCCCTTAGCGGCTGCATCCCACTCTCATTTCTCGGTCCCTCAAACTTACCTAAACCCCTTAGCGCTTGCATCCAACTTCATTTCTCGGTCCATAAAACGTTAGAATATCACATAATTTACATGTGTCTATATGTTTCTAAGTGTGTTGTTTCTGGTTTGTGTAATTTTTTGGGTGTGTGCATATTAGAAAAGACACATTTCTGAAGGATTAAAATATAATTTATTTAAAATATTTTCTTTGTTTTTTTTTGAATAATTGTAAAAACTTTGATATTTTTTTGGTTTTTTTTTTGTAAACCTTTTTTTTTTTTTTTTCAACGAAAAACAAATATAAATATTTTGTATTTTTTTAACAGTAAAACACCTTTTTTTTTTTTTTTTTTTTTTTTTTTTAAAAATACATCTTTTTGGGTTTTTAACCAAAAACATAAAACAAGTGTTAAAATTTGTAAAAATTTTAAAACAACTTTAAGAAAGGAGCCAGGACCAAGGGCACTAATCCTCCTCGTCTTCTTCATCTGTTGGCCCCAACGTCGCCTGTATGGCCAGCAGCTCGGCCACCAACTCCTTCATTCTTTTTTTTTTTCCCGCCAAGGTTTGGGGGATCATCCCTGTAACCAATAGAGAAAGAAACATAAATAGGAGTCCCAGACCGGTTTGTATGCTGGAAATAGATTTAGGGTTAATCAAATACATGTAAATGCATGACATATGTCCTTCTTCAAAGGGATACAGTTAATGCATTTCCCACAGGTAAGTGTTTAAACTCCTTAAACCGGACCTTCAACATTATTTAATGAAAACCAATAACTATTCACAAATGATTCTGCACCACCTCAAAGTTATTTAGGGTTTTTTGGGGATTACAGCGCCGCCATCTGGACTCTGAAGCATAACACTTAATGAGGAGTGGAGAGTTGGATAAAGTACAGGGGAGTAGGTTACAGTGGTGCGTTGGGAATCCAGAGCATAGCTGGGTTGAGGGAAAGGTCATCACTCACACAATGCATGGCAGCACCTTCCTTTTTTCAATCTGTATCCCATGCTGCCTGTAAATATTGTGCATTCCATATTCCCCAATATTGGTTTTGTTCAGTCTAATAACATGCATTAGATGGGTGAAGGGTGTTTTTCCATGTTTCTAATCTGTAGGTACAGTGTGATGGCTAAGTCTTTGGTTCTTAATACTAGTTAGGGTCCTCTTTAAGCTAACGAAGTGCCCACATGAAAGTGTGAACTACACATTGGCTACGCCTTTAGTTATGTGTGTGTTATTAGCTAAGCAAACATTAATATGAATAATGGCATGGAGACTTACGGAGTTGGTGGCCGACAGATGGCTGGTTGGGGCCAACAGGCTGCCCTTGGTCCTGGCTATGCTGTGAAGAAGTCCCTGGAGAAACATGTGACATTTGGTTAGTACTTGTAGAGAGTCACTATTCCCCACATATCTGGCTCCCAGTCTGGCTGACATCACTCACCTTCGCCAGGATCGACTTCAAGCATCTCTGCTGCCTCCTCCTCCACTATCTCACCCGCTCCAGAAGCTTCTACAAATACATAATAAAGGATAACTTAGTTTTTGGGCTGCCATGTATATCTTTGTGCCTATACATGAAGAGTGACATACCAGAGCCTTCCCCATGCGTGGCCAGGTATGACTCCACGCCCACGCGCCTTGGCCCCTCCTCTGTGGTAAGGTCCAGGGGCTGGTCTGAGGAGGCCACAGAGGAGGGGTAGGTCCGTCGCCCGGGAGATCCACCACCTTCACTCACAGATGCAGAGTCATGCAGCACTGGTCGGCCTGTACGTCTCCGGGTGCGGCGAATTCTGAAATCCATTTCCAACACTACCAAAGAAAAGTCATTATAAATAAAGGCATAACTTAGACATTTGGAACATATACCATGCAATTGCTTTGTACTTACTTGGGAAATGGATTCCAAAAAACCTCCGCACCCGGGGCATGTGCAGACGCTTCAGGTCCGACCAATGCTGCATTATCTGGGTGTGAGTGAAGGTGGTGCTGGTCACACGGTGGATCTCCGCGATGATCTCCCGGGCGATGTCCCTTTTCTCGCACACATTGGGCGCGAAGTCATACCGGCGCTGAAGCATGATCTGCAAAACATAATGGACACAGAGCTTTTACTTTTACACACAGACCCATATGTGTTGCATCACAAGTTGAGAATTTAATGTCATTAACACACACATTTCGAGTGGCCGCCATTTTTGGGGAGTGCCTTCAAGAGGACGTTGACTGTGATTGACAGTCTGGTCTTATGTTATATGTATCACACACCATGTACATACAGATAATAGCCAACATCAAGAATCAGGCCACCTGCATCTATGGCATGTTAGGATGGTTTAAACATCCAAGATGTAGCCTAATGCTTAGGCTTTTGGACCACGTGTGTGGCTTCCCGTTGTGTTTTTATGGCTTAGGAAAACAGTGTTCCTCAAACATCCGCATCAAGGTCCGAGACAGGCCAGGTTTGCCAGCTCGCCCCGCTACTCCACAGGTTAATTAACTGTTGCTAAGCCGGAGCAATTGGCCGAATTAGGACATCAGCATAGACACTTGAAAACGTGGCCAGGCTCGGCCCTTGAGGATGAAGTGTGAGGAGCCAGTGATTAAACATTAAGATACCCCAAACTAGTTCCAAACGCATCATTTACATTTAGGCCATCATTGACTATTCGATTAAAATGCACAGGCAGCCACTTACCAGCATGAGGATCTCTTCCTGTTGACGGGTGAAGATAGTGGGCGCCATCTTTATGCTTCTTCCAGGCAGCAGATAAGTGAAACCCCAGCGGTTTCCTGGTTCCGCTCGAACGTACGTTCGTACGAGCGCGTAGTCGTGCGCATAGGCGTCACACGCTGGGCTCATTATTTAAAGGTCCCTGCACCCAAAGCTCATTCTCTTTGAGCATTTGTGTACGATGGCACCAAAAAAGGCGATGAGCAAGCGACCCCAGCCAAGCAAGACCGCGGAGGGCCCCACAACAAGGTCCCAGCAAGCTGGCCGAAAACTGAGAGCCAAGACTCCCACCTCGGCCCCACCAAGGGACCCTGGACCCTCAGGTACCAAAAAAAGGGGCCCCAAGCCCCGTGCCCCTCCTGCAGCCAAAAAGCTGGCAACTGCAGCACCCACCACCTCTGCACCCAGAACAGGCAGCACCAGTGAGCCCACACCGGCCATGCCTTCAAGTAGGGCAGTTCGGAAACCCATGCCCCGCAGCAGGGCCCGAACCCCATCCAGGGCCCGAACCCCATCCAGGCCCCGAAGCACAGCCAGAGGCCGAAGAACCCAATCCAGGGCACGAAGCCCAGCCAGGGCCCGAACCCCATCCAGGGCCCGAACCCCATCCAGGCCCCGAAGCACAGCCAGAGGCCGCAGATCCCAAACCAGGGCCAGAAGCCCCTACAGGGCCCGCCGAACACAATCCAGGGCCAGAAGCCCATCCAGAGGCCGCAGATCCCAAACCAGGGCCAGAAGCCCCTACAGGGCCCGCCGAACACAATCCAGGGCCAGAAGCCCATCCAGAGGCCGCAGATCCCAATCCAGGGCCAGAAGCCCCTACAGGGCCCGCCGAACACAATCCAGGGCCAGAAGCCCATCCAGAGGCCGCAGATCCCAATCCAGGGCCAGAAGCCCCTACAGGGCCCGCCGAACACAATCCAGGGCCAGAAGCCCCTACAGGGCCAGAAGAACACCATCCAGGGCCAGAAGCCCCTACAGGGCCCGCCGAACCCAATCCAGGGCACGAAGCCCCGACAGGGCCCGCCAAACCCAATCCAGGGCCAGAAGCCCCTACAGGGCCAGAAGAACCCAATCCAGGGCCAGAAGCCCCTACAGGCCCAGAAGAACACCATCCAGGGCCAGAAGCCCCTACAGGCCCAGAAGAACACCATCCAGGGCCAGAAGCCCCTACAGGCCCAGAAGAACCCAATCCAGGGCCAGAAGCCCCCGACCTGGCACCAGCCGGGAACAGAGCCCCCGACCTGGCACCAGCCGGGAACCTAGCCCCCCAAGAGGGCCCCGAATTGCCCCCATGACCACATCTACACCTGGAAGTTCGGTGGCCAGCCACGCAAGAACACCCAGTCCCTTGGCCAGTCCAGTCCAGTCATTGGGAAGCCACCAATCCGGCCATTCCCCTACCCAGCCCCAGGCCATAATGTCACCACATGTGTCTGCACACATGGAGGAGCAGCCAAGCCAACCATCTGGCCGCACATTGCGCCGCGGCCAGTTGAGTGGGAGATTCTCCCATGACCAAAATATGGCATTGGCTAGTGGCCTTACATTATACTATGACGAGCTATATGGGAGCAAATCCAAACACACCACCAAGCAGCGCAAGATGGAATTGTTTGAAACCATCCTCCGACAAGTAAATGCAGCGGGGGAAGAGAGGAAAGATGTGTCCCAAATTCAGAAGAAAATCTCTGATCTGAAGTATGCTGTACGGCAAAAAGAAATTAAAAGGCATAATTACAGGTAACTAAATGTTTACGCTAAATCGAATGTTTGGGATGTACTGTATGCACCTTTTCTGAGTACCAAACGATTTTCTCTTTTCAGCCTGAAAACTGGCGGTGGCTTTCCATCTAAATTGGAGTTTACCCCTGCTGAGGAGATTGTGCTTGGACTTCTCCATCCGGTCGCGGTCGGTGGACATGCTGGTCTAAGGGACACAGACTCACCGACCCGTACCCACGGTGAGTACTCTTAAATCTGCATGTTTGGCTGTTTGCTAAATAATCTACAGTTCACTAGTAACAAGCTAACGGGATGCCCCTATGGTTTGCCTTGCTTGGCCTCGCACTACTGTGGCTGTTTGTGTCCTCTTTTTGTCCCTGGGAATCACACATTTAGGCCCACAGCCATTATGGCAAAGTTCAAATGTCCAATTGGATTGTTAAAGTCATGAAGTTTCGCAAGATAAGTGAGATATTTGGAATCAATCACAAAACACACATCATTATGTATGGGTTGCCTTTTGGTTGTGTGAGTTGTGTTTGAGTTAACAATTTAATTAGCCACCCACAAACATATCTGACCTAGAGCAGCGACACTCAACTGGCGGCCCGGGGTCCCAATGCGGACCTTGGCACCACATTCAAGGACCCCTGCCCAGACAGCCCTGCACTCAGTTACTTCTGTGTTGACGTGCTCAGAGCTGCCCCCTTGATCGGCCATGTAGTGGTTGGTCTCCTGCCCAATGTCATGGCTCCCTGAAACATAGCATTGCAATATGAAGTACTGCACAGGAAGTGGCATTGCAAGGTACACAGTAACTTTTTAAAAATTTCTCTGGCCACAATCGTGTCCCGCTGCCCCTGCTCTGGCCCATCTGCCACAGTCCCCCCATGCCCCCCCCCACATAAGCCCCATACATTTGTAACAGATTGGCTCCATCCATCCCATCACCATCAATACGTTAACTCCCCCCTTTAGCCATCCAATCCCTGTCCCCTCAGCTCTGGCCCATCCAGCCCAGCAAGGGCAAGCAGCCTTTATTAGTTGGCACTTTGAAATCTCCAGCCCCTCCACCAGTGTATTTATTTTTAACTAGACACCCCCTGCGTCAGCACCATGGCCAGACATTCACCTCTCACCACATACCTTGAAATGGGCGTTTCCAACAATTGTTTGAGTACCCCGGACCTAGCGAATGGTAGGCTAAATCCAAAAATGTGCCTTGAAAGTTGTATGCTGACTGGGTACACTTCATGACTTAGAACTGAGGTCACTTAGCAGTTTTTCAGAGCCATTGCACCTATGTAAACTTGCGTGTGTTTGAACAAAGGTCACCATTGCTCTAGAGTTGAAAAATATTACAAATAGAGCTATATTTGATTACCTATCCTAAAAAAGGTTATGTGTGTGTGTTTACGTGGTTTGTTTTTCTCTTCTTCAGCCCAGCATGATCCCTCAGCAAGGGTAAACTCACCCCCCAGTTTGGTTATGCCTACCAGGTCCGTACAGCATAGGAGCCCAGATCAGAGATTTTCGGTAAGTTAATTTAGTAGCATAAATACTAACAAGTGCTTAAGAATGTGTTAAACTGTTGAAATCCCAAATCTGGACGCCAACTTAGCCTTTTTTTTTTGATATGTCCCTACAGACCCGCACACTCATGGAAGAGATCCAGGACATGGAGGAAGATGATGATGTCTCCGTACAGGGCACGTCGGATGAACTCCCCCTGGGTCCCAATTTGGAACTGCTCCATAATGTTTCTCTGGCCAATCCTCAGCAGCAGAGTGAATCTCCATCCATTGTGCTTGCACATGGGGAGACTGACACTACAGTCCCCAGTGTTCACTCTGCTGCTGAGGATTTGCAAAGCAGGCCGGTTGCTGTTGAGGGTACGACACCACGCGGCAGGGCACGCCCAAGAGCCAGGGTAATTGTGCGGCGGACGCCATTACGCCGCCCCACAATTTCCCAGGGGAGGCAGAGTGCCCTGCTTCAATTATGGACCCAACAAAGGGACTCTTATGACGCCCAGCTCGTTACAGAGCGTGAGCAAAGGCATGCCGACATGGTGAACATCCATACCAGTCTACAGGGCATCCTCGCGGAGTTGCGTACCCTCAACAGCAACGTGGCCAATGCAAGTAATGGCATCCAGTCAGCCATGGCTGAGATGACCAATATGCAGAGAAACATTGTGGAGCAGTTTCAAATTCACAATGCTGCCATGGCCCAGGCTAGGTCCCATTCCCATGGACCTCCACCTGGACCTCCACCTGGGTATTATGGGCAGCCACCCTATTAAGCCATGGGTGTGTGGGACATCTTTTCTCTTACCCCCCACTGTATTTACTTGTCCTTTGAGGTTTCAAACAATCCATTTTGTGTTGCTCTGGCAGGTTGTGTTTTGTATTTGCTCCCATATAGCTCCTTAGAGTAATGCTTAAGGCCACTAGCCAATGCCATAGGTCTATGTGGAGTTTATGTGGCCACTTATGGCTTTACCTATGTATTTGGTTGGTGCTCCTCCTGTTTGCAGACATGTTTGTGTGACATTATGGCCATGCCCAAATATCCCTGGGCACAGGCAATATTAATGACTGGACTAGGCTGGCCTTTGGACTGGGTGTCCTTGTTTGGTTGTGCCACTCACTTCCAGGTGTAGATGTGCTCGATGTTTTTTTTTAATGTTATCCATTTGTTACCACAGATGTATGTGGACTGATTTGTGTTAAGCACTATAATTTTTCCTTTTCAAAGTAAAACAAAAAATTCACTTACAATACTTGTGGCGTTTTTAGTGGGAAGACATTTTTAACAGCTTGGGCTAAACCAGATAATTTTGGTTTGAAGAGGTGTAACAATGCAAAGCTAAAGCTAAGGAAACTACATGAAATACATTAGGCAACAATTAAGGTCTAAATGTTTTACTTAGAGGTAATGCCACATTACGGCAAAACAACATATGTAACAAAAAGGATAACACAGACATACAGAATGGTGAGACAGGGAAAAAAGTTAAGTAAAATGCTGGCTGATCAGGTTGGCTCGAACAGATTGGCCAGACTCACTGGGGGGCCCCTCAAAATTCTCGACTTCATCCTCGACGGCTGAAGAGGGCAGGCTGTCCACATAACGTGGGACACGTTCCATGATGGCAAAATTGTGCAAAACAGCACATGCCATTATAATGTCGATCACTTTCTTGGGATCATATTGCAGGGCCCCCCCAGTATGGTCAAGGCAACGAAAACGTGTCTTCAGCAGACCAAAGGCCCTCTCCACAACAGCCCGGGTCTTGCGATGCGCACGGTTATACGCTTCCTGAGAGGCATCCTGGGGCCGCAGCACAGGCGTCATGAGCCAGGGTAGAAGTGGGTACCCGGAATCACCTTAAACAGAGAATTAAATGTAATCAAAATTAAAAAGGCAACACAACCAACACCAAAAATTTCACAGATATCATAATGATGTAAGGTAAAGTGTTCCCAAAAAAAAACAGGGCACATTAGGGCCTCCAAAAATTGCACTAAGGTATAACCTAAATAAAAATGGCACTTCTATATACCAATTAATTAACAAACATCTGCACGGCCAAGGGTATTTGTATTTTACATATATTTGTAGTTTTCAGACATGTTACAATTAGGATGCTGGTGAGGGCCTATCCACATTTCTCTGGAAACTACAATGTATGCAGTTTAAGTCCACTTTGACATTTAACGACCAATAGTACAAAAGGAGCCAAATGTCAAAGATCCCTATCCACATTTCACTGGAAACTACAATGTATGCAGTTTAAGTCCACTTTGACATTTAAAGACCAATAGTACAAAAGGAGCCAAAGGTCAAAGATCCCTATCCACATTTCACTGGAAACTACAATGTATGCAGTTTAAGTTCACTTTGACATTTAAAGACCAATAGTACAAAAGGAGCCAAAGGTCAAAGATCCTTGGGTATAAACTCCAAACCAATATATTTAGGGACAAGGAACTTACAGACATCCTAACTAAAGGGAAAACATTCTGAAGGCCAAAGCGAGACAAGGATTTTTTGGGTAAGTTCCTAATATATGAGCCAAGAAAAAGGCAGTTGGACGCTTATGTAAAGTTTTACAAAACAAACATATCACCAAATACAAGATTAATGCCACATTTAATAACACACAAATAGGACACACTTACCAAGCAGCCATGCCCCCGAAAATTCACCTGCCTCAAATCTCCGAAACAACCCAGATCGCCGGAGGATATAGGAGTCGTGGGACGATCCGGGGTAGCCGGCAAGGACACTCATAAACCGCATATCCGGACCAACCACGGCCTGGACATTAAGTGAGTGTCCCATTTTACGATTCCTTAAGGCAAAAACATACAAAAAGGGTAATTGATATTTGACCAAAACTAATAAATTAACCACAAAACATGTCTGCACTCTATTGGGAAAGACTAATGAAAAGCCGAGATAAAGCAGCTACACAAATGAGGGATAAACAAATATGCTGCCGCAAAGGAAAACAGGTTACATGACACGTTGGGCAACATAATAACCAATCTCAATACCTATATATATACTCGTCGGCTGCCCTAGGTACGAGTGCCACATGTGTGCAGTCAATTGCACCAATAACGTTGGGCATGTCGGCCACATTATAAAACCCAAGCTTAATGGCGTTTCTGGCTGCCATATCATCAGGAAAATAAATATATTTTTGAGTTATGGCAGCCATGCCTTCCAAAAATTTAGACAGTGCGCGGCTCAGCGTAGGCTGTGACATCCCCACAGAGAGGGCACCCAGCCTCTGGAACGAGCCGTTCGCCAAAAATTGCAGGCAGCCAAGCATCTTGGTCATACCTGAAATTGCATGCCCCTTCCTTGTGGTGCGGGCTAACCATGGCCGCAGCTCACTATATAATTTATGGAGGGAAGCGCGATTAAGCCTGGTCAGCTCGAACAGCTCAACATCATTCATGCTATCGATGTTCATGCGACGACGCAGGGGCAATCTGCTCTCAGACATCTCGATCAACTCAATGCCAAAAAGCATAAGCCCTTGATGTGCCACAAACTCGCTCCGCTCCATCCTACTCCCGAGGCCAAATAGCTGCCGGCAAACATTTCGTAAAGCAGCTCTTTAATGGGCTTCAAAACAATTAGCAATCACCTCTCTGAATTGGGCGCAAGCCCATGTGAAGGACGTAAAAAATAGGATCGGACGCAAATAATACGATTTGGACGGGAAAAACACACGAACTAACGCAAATTATACGATTCTCGTACGAAATGCGTATGTTCATATACGTCTATGCGCGAACGATCGTGCGAATACGAAATGGCCAAAAAAACAAGAAAAAATGACAAACACCCACCCAAACTTACGATTCTCGATACGAAATCAATTAACTTTTGCTCTTTGAATCGAGGGGAATGACTCTCTTGTCTTCTGGTAGCTGGTATATATGGTGGTAAATGCGATATTCCGAGCTTCTGGGGCCCTGCCAGCTACAGCCTGTCTTTCCCTGCTGTGAGCGTCTATCCCTCACTAAGTTCAAGCTGCTAATGCTGACGAAGAGGAAGTGCTGAGTTTTGTAGATTCGAGGTCACATGGTTTTTCCAGCCAATGCGTCTAGACGCCCTTCTCGCGATGCCAGCGTCCTCCCAGGACCTGTCCCACCCCCCCTGCATGGTGATTGGTGTAAAAAACGCGCCAGGGAAGGTGTGAGGGGAAACGAATTGTGAGTGCGCCATCGCCGCTGTACTCGATCGAAATCGAGTATGACGAATAGCGTAGTATTCGATCGAATACCGACTCGGTCGAATACTACTCGCTCATCTCTACTCTTTAAGTAATATTTGGGCTCCTGCTGCTGCTGCTGCCAACTCCAGGGTGTGATTCATCCAATTTTTGGGCTCCTGAATCCAACCCCAGTGTCTCTTTAAAGTAATGTTTTGGCTCCTGCTGCTACTGCTGCCAACTCCAGGGTGTGATTCATCCAATTTTTGGGCTCCTGAAGCAAACCCCAGTGTCTCTTTAAAGTAATGTTTGGGCCCTGCTGCTGCTGCTGCCAACTCCAGGGTGTGATTCATCCAATTTTTGGGCTCCTGAAGCCAACCTCAGTGTCTCTTTAAAGTAATGTTTTGGCTCCTGCTGCTACTGCTGCCAACTCCAGGGTGTGATTCATCCAATTTTTGGGCTCCTGAAGCAAACCCCAGTGTCTCTTTAAAGTAATGTTTGGGCCCTGCTGCTGCTGCTGCCAACTCCAGGGTGTGATTCATCCAATTTTTGGGCTCCTGAAGCCAACCCCAGTGTCTCTTTAAAGTAATGTTTGGGCTCCTGCTGCTGCAAACTCCAGGGTGTGATTCATCCAATCTTTGGGCTCCTGCTGCCAACTCCAGTGTCCCTTTAAAGTAATGTTTGGGCTCCTGCTGCTGCTGCTGCCAACTCCAGGGTGTGATTCATCCAATTTTTGGGCTCCTGAAGCCAACCCCAGTGTCTCTTTAAAGTAATGTTTGGGCTCCTGCTGCTGCTGCTGCCAACTCCAGGGTGTGATTCAGCCATTTTTTGGGCTCCTGAAGCCAACCCCAGTGTCTCTTTAAAGTAATATTTGGGCTCCTGCTGCTGCTGCCAACTCCAGGGTGTGATTCATCCAATTTTTGGGCTCCTGAAGCCAACCCCAGTGTCTCTTTAAAGTAATGTTTGGGCTCCTGCTGCTGCAGCTGCTGCTGCCAACTCCAGGGTGTGATTCATCCAATTTTTGGGCTCCTCAAGCCAACCCCAGTGTCTCTTTAAAGTAATGTTTGGGCTTCTGCTGCTGCTGCCAACTCCAGGGTGTGATTCATCCAATCTTTGGGCTCCTGCTGCCAACTCCAGTGTCTCTTTAAAGTAATGTTTGGGCTCCTGCTGCTGCCAACTCCAGGGTGTGATTCATCCAATTTTTGGGCTCCTGAAGCCAACCCCAGTGTCTCTTTAAAGTAATGTTTGGGCTCCTGCTGCCGCTGCTGCCAACTCCAGGGTGTGATTCATCCAATTTTTGGGCTCCTGAAGCCAACCCCAGTGTCTCTTTAAAGTAATGTTTGGGCTCCTGCTGCTGCTGCTGCCAACTCCAGGGTGTGAATCATCCAATTTTTGGGCTCCTGAAGCCAACTCCAGTGTATCTTTAAAGTAATGTTTCGGCTCCTGCTGCTGCTGCTGCTGCCAGCTCCAGGGTGTGATTCATCCAATTTTTGGGCTCCTGCTGCCAACCCCAGTGTCTCTTTAAAGTAATGTTTGGGCTCCTGCTGCTGCTGCTGCTGCCAACTCCAGGGTGTGATTCATCCAATCTTTGGGCTCCTGCTGCCAACCCCAGTGTCTCTTTAAAGCAATGTTTGGACTCCTGCTGCTGCTGCTGCCAACTCCAGGGTGTGATTCATCCAATTTTTTGGCTCCTGAAGCCAACTCCAGTGTCTCTTTAAAGTATCGTTTGGGCTCCTGCTGCTGCTGCTGCCAACTCCAGGGTGTGATTCATCCAATTTTTGGGCTCCTGAAGCCAACCCCAGTGTCTCTTTAAAGTAATGTTTCGGCTCCTGCTGTTGCTGCTGCTGCTGCCAACTCCAGGGTGTGATTCATCCAATCTTTGGGCTCCTGCTGCCAACTCCAGTGTCTCTTTAAAGTAATGTTTGGGCTCCTGCTGCTGCCAACTCCAGGGTGTGATTCATCCAATTTTTGGGCTCCTGAAGCCAACCCCAGTGTCTCTTTAAAGTAATGTTTGGGCTCCTGCTGCTGCTGCTGCCAACTCCAGGGTGTGATTCATCCAATCTTTGGGCTCCTGCTGCCAACTCCAGTGTCTCTTTAAAGTAATGTTTGGGCTCCTGCTGCTGCTGCTGCCAACTCCAGGGTGTGATTCATCCAATTTTTGGGCTCCTGAAGCCAACTCCAGTGTCTCTTTAAAGTAATGTTTGGGCTCCTGCTGCTGCTGCCAACTCCAGGGTGTGATTCATCCAATTTTTGGTCTCCTGAAGCCAACCCCAGTGTCTCTTTAAAGTAATGTTTGGGCTCCTGCTGCTGCTGCTGCCAACTCCAGGGTGTGATTCATCCAATTTTGGGCTCCTGCTGCCAAATCCAGTGTCTCTTTAAAGTAATATTTGGGCTCCTGCTGCTGCTGCTTGCAACTGCAGGGTGTGATTCATCCAATCTTTGGGCTCCTGCAGCCAACTCCAGTGTCTCTTTCAAGCTATGTTTGGGCTCCTGCTGCTCCTGCTTGAAACTCCAGGGTGTGTCAGTCAATTTTTGGGCTTCTGCTGCTGCCAACTCCAGTGTCTCTTTCAGCCAACGTTTAGGCTCCTGCTGCTGCTTGCAACTCCAGGGTGTGATTCATTCAATTTTTGGGCTCCTGCTGCTGCCAACTCTAGTGTCTCTTTAAAGCAATGTTTGGGCTCCTGCCCCTCATAGTGATGCCAGTTCAATTCTCTGCAATTGTGCCGCTCTGCGATTCTATTAGCGATGCCTCTGATCTGCATGTGATATTTATTTACAGTATTATTTAATTAACCCAGCACGCATCCTATGCGTGTTACAGCAAGGCAAAATGGTTTACAACCCTATTGAGGCTCTAGGAGGCTCAGAAATAGCCGTTTTTAATAGCGATTCGTCGCGAATAAATTCGGGTCGAAACGATTTTTTGTCGCAAAATTCGGCGAATCAGTCGAATCGAATTTTTCAAAAGTTCGCTCATCTCTAATTATGGTAGTCAGGAGAGTATACTGAAGCCTTAGCAGCCAATCTGATCGCTACTTTAATTTTCAAAGGGAGCTGGAATCTGATTGTTTGCTAGGGTGGCTGCCTCATTTTTCTTTTGCAATAGTTCAGTGAAAACATCTCCCATCTTTGGGATAAACACTGGCATGGTTTTATATATGGCTGTTTTATGGAGTTGTAACCCCCATACAGGTGCTGCTAGGCTGTTGCGCTAACTAAACAACAATATAGGACATACAGTTGCCAATAGCAACAGATTGGAGATAGTGAAAACTGCTTCCAAAAAAACATAAAAAAAACTTTTTTAGGCTCAATGAAACACAAGATATTCTAAGTATGTCTCACACCCTGCTTCGGAAGTAGTCATTACACTTGGGTTATGTCCAGCAGAGGGCGAACTTCTGCAGAGATGACTAGAAAAAAGAAGCCCCTCCCTGGCCCATAAATACCTGGGACCCCCCACACATCCCCCAGTTTAGTCTCTGCAGACGGCGAGCAAGCAGAAGATGACGTCTCCTCCTTGCACAGGGGGATTTCAGGTAGCCGGGATGACTCCCGGCCCTCTATTTTCTCTATTTCCGCACGGATCCCTCCTTTGATCACCATGCCTCCTAGCCTAGACGGCTGGTCCGGGTGAGGGTAGAATGGCACCTTAGGTGCTTAGGAGCCAATGCTCTACCGTGAGACCCTATATTAGAGGGTAGGCGGTTAACCGGGTTGGTGACCCCGGTTTGGGATGCCCTGTCCGTTCCCCCTTTTGGCTACTGCTATAGTTGGGGATCCCTCCCTCACTTTATTCCCTGGAATGGGGGGGGGCTGTGACTTCCCTTACCCGTTTGTCAGGGGCATCGGGAAGTAAGAGTGTTTGTGTGTGTATGTGTTTTAACTGTGTGTTTCAACTGTATTTGTTAGCGATGTGGCAGCATCTAGAAGAAATCCCTCAATGAGCACTGTCAGAGCTGGCCGCACTGTCATGGCGGCTGGTGCGGTGGCTGAGGGAAGCTTCTCCCTCTCCTTGCTGTGAGGAGAAGGGGGCGGGGCCGGGCGCTTGGCGCGCTGGCGGCGGCCGCCCCACTCCTTCTGGCGCTCTCTGTGGCATGGCTGGTAGGGGGCGGGGCCGGGCGCTCCTCGCGCCGGCGGCCCGCCCGACTCCGTTCTCGGGCGCCCTCGGCATCTCGGGCGCCCTCTGCCCGGTTCCTTGACTAGGGAGGGGGCGGGGCCGGGCGCCCCTCGCGCCGGCGGCGGCCCGCCCCACTCTGCTCTCGGGCGCCCTTGTCGGCGCCCGGTCCTTTTACTAGGGAGGGGACGGGGCCGGGCGCTCCTCGCGCCGGCGGTGGCCCGCCCCGCTCTGCTCTCGGGCGCACTCTGAGGCGCCCGGTGTCTTGTCTGGTAGGGGGCGGGGCCGGGCGCTCCTCGCGCCGGCCCACCCCGCTCTGCTCTCGGGCGCACTCTGAGGCGCCCGGTGTCTTGACTGGTAGGGGGCGGGGCCGGGCGCTCCTCGCGCCGGCCCGCCCCGCTCTGTTCTCGGGCGCACTTTGAGGCGCCCGGTGGCTTGACTGGTAGGGGGCGGGGCCGGGCGCTCCTTGCGCCGGCCCGCACCGCTCTGTTTTAGGGCGCACTCTCAGGCGCCCGGTGACTTGACTGGTAAGGGGGCGCGGTGCGGGATCCGCTCCGGCCCGCTCTTCTTCCTGGCCGTCAATCTGAGGAGGATTGCATCTCCTGCGCATGGCTGGTGGTGAGTGCCCTGCGGGGCTTTGCTTGCTTTGTTTTTTCCTGTTTTCCTCATCTTGGGCCTGGTATACTCAGGGTTCATTTTGTCCCTTCTTCTGTTCACTGGGGCCAACATCTATAGGTCTTTGCCCATTTTCTACTTGTTAGCATGACATGTCGGCCCTTGATGCATTGTTTTTAGTATTATGCATTTCATGTTATGTATTTATATATATTTATATGTATATATATGTATTTATATGCCACGTTCTGTTTGCCTTTTGC
The DNA here is from genome assembly GCA_027917425.1 of Gastrophryne carolinensis. Classification (NCBI taxonomy): domain Eukaryota; kingdom Metazoa; phylum Chordata; class Amphibia; order Anura; family Microhylidae; genus Gastrophryne; species Gastrophryne carolinensis. Next base: position 346,078,381 of record CM051237.1, on the reverse strand, counting down.
ATGTATGTGTGCTTGTCTTGCTACCTTATTTATGGGGGCCCCCCTTGTCATTGTGTCCTGGGGTCCCTTGGGCTTGCAAATCCTCCCACTACCGGACTTAAAGGGCATCCCGGGTTGCTTCTAGCGTAATTCCCGCTGGTCGTTGCAACTACCATTCCAATCACCATTTGGAGGCTCCCCTGATCCGGGCTCTGGCTCCCGGCAATGTGTGGGTTGGGGGGTATCCCTGTTGGGATACTGTGCTGGTGCATACTATGTTTTCAGCAGGCCATATCACGGCGGTTGGGGGGCGCGGACGCCTGGGTTAGTGCCGACGGCCTCATCGCCTACTTCAAAATCTTAAATTATTCGTACCCCATGTGACTTGTCACTAGCGGGGAGTCGCAATCTGATGTTTGTGCTGGATTGGCCAACATCGATAAATTGTTTTCTAGCTCTGTGGCCAAGCATGTGCATGGCCCAGTGGTTAGAGCATATGTTTATTGAACTTTATTCCCCAGCGGTGCAGGCTCTAATCCATATATATATAAATATACTTTATGGCCTCGACTAAGTGAAGACATCCGTCACTGGTAGTGCCGGTTATTGATGTTCATGATTCCCTTGACTGGTCTGTTTATTTTCCGCTTGCGGAAGGACCTGTTTACGGAATCTGAGGATCAGCAGTTTGGGATGCTGATGCCGGGCAGGGGCTTGGGGATGCTGTGGTTATCCCCAAGTTCCTGGGCCATTTATTTGAGGTGCTGGCTATTCCTCCTCCGGCGCAGTCCCCTCCGCGGAAGGGAAATTAGTTTTTTTCTTGAGACCTCTAAGCCTCGTCTGGGTGCCCAACTCAGCTTCATTCTAATATGTGATTATTGCGGTTCGACAGGGATCTAGCCGGCTTCTTGGTTTCCCTCTGGAACGGGATAGAAGGTATCCCTGTACGGTGATCGAGGTGAAACACTGGTCATCTCCTCCCTAGGTTGATGCGTCTGGTACTGGGATTGCACAACGCACCTGAGGTACACTTTCTAGACGCTTCCACGATTGAGGATTGTGAGGACCGTCGTGGTTATCAGCTGGCTGGACGAGCCCTTGCTGGCGTGGGTTCTGCCTTGCGGCCTGTTTATATCTCTGTACTCACGGTTGTGGTTGTCAGGTCTATGCTTTGGGGCCAGTTGCGGGGTCCCAGCTGGACCCAGCCAGCGCTGATTTGGCAGCGTTTAGGCGGCGTGTATGGTTCCTGTTAGAGATGAGCGAACTTTTGAAAAGTTCGATTCGGCCGATTCACCGAATTTCACAAAGAAATTCGGGTTCGGCCGAATCGAACTTTTACGAAGTTCCCCATCAAAAATGCCGGCATGGTGGGAGCGGGCCGGCCGGTCCCGCTCCCACCATGCCGGCATTTAAGAAGCAAACAAAAAAAAAAGCATTTTTGCCGGCATGGTGGGAGCGGGCCGGCCGGCTCTGATGACGCCCTCTGATGACGCGCCCTCAGATGACAGCTGAGAGCGGCGCCGGCCTCCACGCTCCGGACCTGCAGGTAAGTGTTTGCCTTTTTTCTCAAATGCCGGCATGGTGGGAGTGGGCCGGCCGGTTCCGCTGACAGCGGAGCCGGCCGGTTCCGCTGACAGCGGAGCCTGCCGGCCCGCTCCCACCATGCCGGCAAAAATGCTTTTTTTTTGTTTTTTTTGTTTTTTAAATGCCGGCATGGTGGGAGCGGGCCAGCCGGCTTTACCGGCCCGCCGGCCGGTTCCGCTGTCAGCGCGGAACCGGCCGGCCCGCTCCCACCATACCGGCATTTTTTCTTTTTTTTTTTTTTCTTTGTTTTTTAAATGCCGGCATGGTGGGAGCGGGCCGGCCGGTTCCGCTGTCAGCACGGAACCAGCCGGCCCGCTCCCACCATGCCGGCATTTTTTTTTTTAATTTCAGGAAAAATTCGATCGGCACGAACCACAAAATATTCGGGTTCGTGCCGAATCGAATATTTCCATAAATTCGGAGCGAATTCCGGTTCGTCCGAACCGGTTCGCTCATCTCTAGTTCCTGTCCATGGTCTTGTTTGTCTGGATGACACTATATGTCTGTATGGCGGAGCCTCAGCTTTGCTTGTGACTACATGACGCTCTGTCTGGTTGCGCCGGTGGCGGCTAACATTGGCTATCCTTCGGGGTGTGCGGCTTTTTGGAGTCATATTGGACTCTGTTGCGTAAGGAGGCAGTCTTCCGCCATGCTAGGAGCGACGTTGCTCCTTTCGGGGGGCAGGCTCCCCTATTCTTTCTTTTCACGGTGCCAGAGCTGGCAGAGGTGCTGCCTTCTCTATCTTCAGGGGTGATTCCTCTGTTTTCGGGTCTCCCGGGCTGTGCAGGGGTCGGGGCTATTGTTTCAGCCCTTGTGGTCCTCTAACGGGATGGATTCTTCAGAACCATTCTGGTTTTTGAGGCCTTCTACAGGTTCATCAGAACCCAGAAGTTCTGCATGGAGACTCTGCGCTCAGTCATCATTTCCCTTCATCAGGGGGATTTCGTGACATTTATGGCCATCAAGGTTATTTGCCTTTATGTACCTACCTACCCCGCTCGCCAGAGATTTCTCAGGTTTGGGGTGGAAAATCAGCGGTTTCACTTGTGGCCCCCCCTTTCTGGTTGCCTTCGGTGCCAAGGGTGTTCGTCAAGGGGCTGGCGGGCATAATGGCCCTTATCAGCCCAGGGCGTTTACAGTGGGCTGTATCTGGATGTCCTACTCATTACAGCATCTTTTCGTTGCTGGGTGGCGATGGCCTCCAGGGTAGTTACGTCGCTGGAAAAGTTTGGAGGGGTGATGACCCACCCCAAGTTCTCTGGCATGGATCTGGTTCCAGTCAGGCCAGAGGGTTCCTTCTTCACCCTAAGGTGCAGAGGTTCTTTGGACCTGATATTTGTTCTCCTGGACAATCCTCACCTTTCTTTCTGGCTAGGGAAGTATCTGGCGGGATTGATGGTGATTTTCCTTCTAGACAGTCCCTTTTGCTCCTTTTTGGCCCCTTGTTGGGAGCCGGTTACCTCGCATGCCAGCCTGTCGGGCTGGGGAAGTTTCTGGATGGATTTTCGGTTCTAGGGGCTGGGGAGTCTTCGGGAGACTCACGCTCCCATCGCTGTTTTTGGAGATCAGAGCTATTTGTGTGATACTGTCATGCTGATTGCATCATTTACAGGTTTTGCCGGTTCAGGTTCCTTTGGACGATTGGACCGCGGTCGCTTTCGTCGATCACCGAGGAGGGTCTCGCAGCAGGAGTGCCCTCAGGGAAGCTTCGCTGATCCTTGCATGGGTGGAGAGCGATGTTCCATGCATTTCAGCTGCGTTCTCTCTGGGAGTGGATATCACGGAGGCGGATTCCTTGAGCAGGGGATCCTCTCAGTGTGGGAATTGTTCTTTCTTCTGCAAGGTGTTCCGGTCCTCGCAAGTGGTAGATTCCGGAGGTGGTTTTCTTTGCCTCATGTTGCTATCACTAGCTCCCAATGTTTGGTTTTCGGTCTCAGGTTCCTCTGCCTCCGGCAGTGGTCGTCATATCTTTTGCCTGGAGGGGTCTGGGATTCCTGTACCTGATTCCGCCAAGGTGGTGCGCTAGCTGGCTCCTGAGGGTGCGTCAGCAATGCTAGTGGCTCCAGGGTGGCCAAGATAGGCTTGGTTCTGCAGTTGCATACGCTGGCTTTGGCGGCGTGGTTGCTGCAACCTCCTCCATTTTCATAGTGGAGTTTGTCTGATGTTGTGCTTCAGACCCTTGTTTGGGCTAGGAAGTGGTCTTCCTTAGACTTTTCTACAGGACTTGCAGTCCTATATTGATGGGTGTGAGGCTAGGGCCTTGCGTTGCAAGGTGTTTTTTGTTCATCAGGTTTTTGGGCTTCCGTCGGTACGGTCTGGGGCTCCAGCTTAAGTGCTTTGCTGGGGCAGGCCTCTGTCCTGGTGGTCTTCTTCTAGGGACTTCTGTCCTCTAACAGCTTTGCGTCTATTTGGGATTTGTATTTATGCCTACACTACAGATTGCCTTTGGTGGCTAGTGTTTCTGTTCGCTGTGTTCCATCTCTTTTGGGATGTGGTTTTTCTTCCTTGTGTCCTTGGTCTAGCTTGACGAGGAGAGGGCCCTTCTGGGGGTCCTGTTTACGTTCCATTTCTTGGCTACTTCCTTTTTTTGTAGGAAGGAAGTCTTGTTTGTGGTGCCCTCTGGCCCCTGACGTGTTTGGCGTCGTCAAGGCTACCATTTTTAATGGATATGTCTGGTCCTTGTGTGGGCTTATTTTGCTAAGGGGAGGTTCCCCCTTTTCAGTCTAGCGGAATAAGTGGTGCGACTGCTGCTTGGTCTTTTGTTCATACCTTTTACAAGTCTTTGTAAGGTTGCTGTGCGGACCTTAGTGGATGATGTTTTTGGCCATGAAGTTATTCAAACGGCTGGGGTTTTCATTGGTGCATTTTTGCCTATTAGGATCCCCACCCTTTTTGGACACTGCTGTTGGATGTCCCAAGTGTAATGACTACTTCTGAAGCAGGGTGTGAGACATACTTAGAATAATACCATTTTGTGAATACTCACCTTGTAAAATGGGTATTATAAGTATGTCTCACACCCTGCTTCGCCCCGCCCTGAGTTGTATTTTGGATCCTCTTTGGTGTTACTGTTTTTCTTGTAGTTTTTATTGGCTCCTCCTGGTCCCCTTACTGCTTTCTTATACTGGGGGATGTGTGGGGGGTCCCAGGTATTTATGGGCCAGGGAGGGGCTTCTTTTTTCTAGTCATCTCTGCAGATATGGACATAACCCAAGTGTAATGACTACTTCTGAAGCAGGGTGTGAGACATACTTATAATACCCATTTTACAAGGTGAGTATTCACAAAATGGTATTTTTGACTTGGGCTTTTTTTATTGCCCTGGGGGCATTCCAGTTTGGGATGCCCTGCTTTGTGAACCCCCCAGATAGCCTGTACAAACTCACCTTCCCCCGGCACTACAGCACATGAGCAAATGTGCAGGCTCTCATCCAATCAGAGCCGTTTGGCATGCATATTAAAATAATAACTTCTTGGCAAACAGCTCTGTTTACAGCCATAGGGAGCAAGCGCAGCCGTATCCTCAGACATGGGTGTGCCCTATCTCCTGCCCCCAGACTATCTGAATAGCTCAGTGCGAGAACATGCCTTAGCCCATAGATGCTGGGGATGTACACATTATCAACCCATATTGCTTTCATCGCCAAGAGAGTAGTCAGAAAAGATGAGTGTTGTGGTGACCTGGAGGTTGGGGGGGTAACACACCCCATGGGAAGGCCAGAGCCTAAAAGATTCCAGGGGCCAGCCAGGTTCAGCTTTGTTTTTTGCTTAAAATTCCAAATTGGGATGTCCCAATTAATCCCACATTTGGGTCCACTTTAAAGATGCTCAAAACTCCCTTTGAGTTTAAAGTGGACTAAGGCCCAGGGCGGAAGGCACCTGGGGCATCCCAAATTGGGATTCTCTGCTGTTTGAACCCCCCTAAATCTCCAGTAAAACCTACCTGGCCCACAACCCAATGGCACATGTAAGGGACACATTTGGAATGCCCTACATAGAGGTAGACCGACCCCCCAGGAGTCTTTTAAAATAGAACAAAACCCTGCATGGCCAGCCCACTTTTCCCCTCAGGCATCCCGCATTGGAGCCCTGGAGTTGATATCTCTACTACATATTTTGACAAGGGCTGCATATTGTCTAAAGTGGACCAAAACCGGAACATGCTCAGGCTCTCTTGTTCAACCAGTGCTGCATATTTTTTTTTAATTATTATTCTTTATTTTGTTTTGCAAAGTATAAGGGTATACACCATAGGTTAACACACAAGGGAAGTATAGCTGTCCATAGCTCACTGTTCACATTTATATAGTCCATACACAGTGCTGCATATTTATAGCCCTACACACAGAACACTGCTGCTGGCAGGTGTGAGTGAGCTCCCTCACCTCAGCAGCGGCCATAGCAGCAGTGATCTGTGTGTACAGAGGTTGTTTCCCTCTTCTTGTGGATCTTGGTGTACAGACTTGGCGTACAGTTGCTAATAACAACAGATTGAAGGTAGAACATGTGTGTTTTATGGAAGCAATTTTCATTACCTGCATCCTGTTGCTATTAGCAATCAAATGGTGCAAGTCTGTACACCAAGATCTATAAGACGTGAGCCCTGTACACACAGAACACTTCTGCTATGGCCACTGCTGGGGTGAGGACCCCACCACTTTCCACAGCAGATACTAGGCATAAAGGTTATCGGGGAGTGAAAACCATATACCGTATTTTTCGCCCTATAAGACGCACATAGTTTTCCACAAAAGTGGGGGAAAAATGTCCGTGCGCCTTATCGGGCAAATGTAAAAAAAAAATAAAAAATAAAAACTCAACCGTTCCCGGCATTGCCTGTCACACTGCGGAAGCCCAGAGGAGCGGCTCTGTCCCGCTGCTGCGATTGCTGTCTTTTACAGGCAGCGATGACAGCGGCGGGGCCAGAGACAGCGCCCCCGCGGCTCCTCCATCTGCTGCTTCTTCCGCCTGGGGCACATGCAAGCACCCAGGTCTGGGCAGCAGGTGGGCGCGGCCTGCACCAAGTCGGCTCCCATTCACGGAGCCGACCGCTCAGCGGAGAGGTGTCAGTGGAGAGGTGAGTTTTACATTTTTTTTTTTATTGTGCCTCCCTGCCTATACAATGGGGGGAGAGGGGATGCCACACAGCCTATACAAATGGGGAGAGAGGGCATGCCACACAGCCTATACAAATGGGGGGAGAGGGGATGCCACACAGCCTATACAAATGGGGGGAGAGGGGATGCCACACAGCCTATGAGGGGAGAGGGGGATGACACACAGCCTATACTAATGGGGGAGAGGGGGATGCCACACAGCCTATGGGGGGAGAGGTGGATGCCACACAGCCTATGGGGGGAGAGGGGGATGCCACACAGCCTATACAAATGGGGGGAGAGGGGATGCCACACAGCCTATGGGGGGAGAGGGGGGATTCCTCAAAGCCTATACTAATGGGGGGGGGATGCCACACAGCCTATGGGGGGAGAGGGGGATGCCACACAGCCTATGGGGGGAGAGGGGGATGCCACACAGCCTATGGGGGGAGAGGGGGATGCCACACAGCCTATGGGGGGAGAGGGGATGCCACACAGCCTATGGGGGGAGAGGGGGATGCCACACAGCCTATACAAATGGGGGGAGAGGGGATGCCACACAGCCTATGGGGGGAGAGGGGGATGCCACACAGCCTATACTAATGGGGGGGAGGGGGAATGCCACACAGCCTATGGGGGGAGAGGGGATGCCACAAAGCCTATGGGGGGAGAGGGGATGCCACGCAGCCTATGGGGGGAGAGGGGGATGCCACACAGCCTATACTAATGGGGGGAGGGGGAATGCCACACAGCCTATGGGGGAGAGGGAGATGCAACACATCCTATACAAATGGGGGGGAGGGGGAATGTCACACAGCCTATGGGGGGAGAGGGGGATGCCACACAGCCTATACTAATGGGGGGAGGGGGATGCCACACAGCCAATGGGAATGGGGGGGCACACTGCCTATATGGAGAATAGGAGGGGGGAATGTCACACTGCTAATGATAATGGGGTGTTGTCTCGGACCGGGTGGAGCGGACTCAGGTGTAGATCCGCTTTAACCGTGGGACCGATGGCGGGTACCGTGGCAGGGGAGCAGAGTCTAAGGGGCCACCGGTATTCACCAGAGCCCACCGCAAGGCAAGTTGGTCTTGTGCGGCGAGTGACCCCCAGGTCGCTACCCCCCAACAGCGGCCCAGTCCCACAGTCAGCCGAGGTTCAGCAAGGTACACAAGTGGCAGGCAAAAGGCGTAGTAAGTACAGGCAAAGGTCAGGGCTGGTAGCACAGGTTCCCAGTAAAGGTGAGTAGCCGAGGTCGGGGCAGGCAGCAAAGGTTCAGAATCGGGGACAGGCAGAGGTCGGTACACGGGTGAGCAATCCAAGAATGTCTGACTTTCAACAAGCATGGAGAGACCAAGATATGGCACTGAAGGAAGGAAGTGCCTCTTTAAATAGGGGAAGAGGATGCAGGATTGGATGACCAATGACCAATCAGTGCTGTACAGGCCCTTTAAATCTCAGGAAGCCAGTGTGCTCGCCCTCTAGTGGACGGAGACGTGCGCGCACCTGAGCATGTGAGGAGGAAGCATGGGGGGAAGGGCGGCAGCTGGATGCAGCCTTGAGGGAAGTGCTGCAAGATGGATGACGGCTGCATGCAGCCATGGAGGTAAGTGACTTGCTGTGAGACGGGCGTGCAGTGCTCGCCCTAACAGTACCCCCCCTTGGGTCTCCCCCTCTTCTTGGGACCCAGAAAGTCCGAGATGAGACTACGGTCTAGAATATTCTCTTCGGGCTCCCAAGATCTTTCTTCAGGTCCACAGCCTTCCCAGTCGACTAAAAAATATCTTTTACCCCAGGATCTCTTTCACCGTAAAGGCATCCTCAGTATCAGAGATTGGGGCAGGCACCAAGGTTTTAGGAGAGAATCGATTGACAATAACTGGCTTCAACAGGGAAACATGGAAAGAATTGGGAATTCGCAGTGATGTTGGTAGGTGTAGCTTATAACAAACTGGATTGATTTGTTGTTTGATCTTATAAGGACCCAGGTAACGGGGGCCCAATTTGTAGCTAGGAATTTTGAAGCGGATATATTTCGCCGACAGCCACACCTTATCTCCTGGAGAATAGACAGGCGGAGCTCTTCTCTTATCAGCGCTAATTTTCATACAGGCAGAAGCTTGACAAAGGGCACGTTGGGTCTCTTGCCAGATGGTAGAGAAATCCTGTGTGATGTAATCCACGGCGGGTAGTCCAGAGGACGTGGGCAAGGGCAGAGGCGGAAGAAGATGCCGACCATATACTACCAAGAACGGGGACTTCCTCGTAGACTCAGAATCCTTGAAATTATACGAGAATTACGCCCAGGGCAGAAGATCGACCCAATCGTCTTGACGGGCAGAAACAAAATGGCGAAGATAATGCCCAAGAATCTGATTAACTCTTTCCACCTGGCCGTTTGACTGGGGGTGATAAGCAGAGGAAAAGTCCAGTTTAATTTTCATTTGTTTACAAAGTGCTTTCCAGAACTTGGAAACAAACTGCACACCTCTGTCAGACACAATGTGTGTAGGAAGCCCATGAAGCCGAAAGATATGCATCAGGAAGTATTTCGCCAACTGAGGAGCCGACGGGAGGCCAGGCAAAGGAACAAAGTGCGCCATCTTAGAAAACCTATCCACTACCACCCAAATAACAGTATTGCCATGCGATGAAGGGAGGTCAGTAATAAAGTCCATAGCAATGTGTGTCCATGGGGTATCTGGAATAGGCAGAGGGAGGAGTAGGCCAGAAGGTCTTTGGCGAGGAGTCTTGTCACGTGCACAGATGGTACAGGCCTGAATGAATTCCGTCACATCCTTTTCTAAGGAAGGCCACCAATAATATCTAGAAATGATAGCACAGGCTTTTCTGACGCCAGCATGACCGGCTACATTTGAAGAATGGCCCCATCTTAATATTTTGCGACGTTGGCAAGCAGGCACGAAAGTCTTTCCCGGCGGTGCCTGTACAAAGGCAGCGGGTGCGGAGTGGACAAGGCATTCAGGCGAGATAATATGTTGTGAGATGTCTGAGGAGCGAGAAAGGGCGTCCGCCCTGATGTTCTTGGCGGCTGGCCGGAAGTGGATTTGAAAGTTGAAACGAGCGAAAAACAACGACCAACGAGCTTGTCGTGGGTTCAGTTGCTGGGCAGTTTCTAAATTAGACAGATTTTTATGGTCAGTATAGATGGACACCTGATGTGCGGAACCTTCTAAAAGATGTCTCCACTCCTCCAATGCCAACTTGATGGCGAGTAATTCCCGATCTCCAATGGAGTAATTCATTTCAGCCGGAGAAAAGGTCTTCAAAAAGAACCCGCAGGTGAGAATTCTGCCAGTAGAAGATGTGAGCACAGCTCCGGCTCCAATGGAGGAGGCATCTACTTCAAGGGCAAAAGGCCTAGATGGATCTGGCCTAGACAGCACCGGAGCAGAGGAGAAGGCTTTTTTTAAGGCAATGAAGGCCTCTTCCGCCTGAGGAGGCCAAGACTTAGAATTTGCGTTCTTCTTTGTGAGAGCCACAATGGGCGCCACTACAGTAGAAAAGTGGGGAATAAACTGTCGATAGTAATTGGCGAAGCCCAGGAAGCATTGAATAGCCCGTAGGCCAATAGGACGTGGCCAGTCCAAAACTGCTTTCAATTTGCTGGGGTCCATCTGGAGACCACAAGCAGAGACAATATATCCAAGAAAGGGTAAGGTGGTTTAATCAAAAAGACACTTGTCCAACTTGGCGTAAAGGTGGTGTTGACGGAGGCGAGACAGAACTTGCCGGACGTGACGGTGATGTTCTTCCAGATTAGATGAAAAGACGAGTATATCATCCAAATATACAACTACACAGGAGTAAAGCAAGTCCCGAAAAATGTCATTTACGTATTCCTGTAATACAGCGGGTGCATTGCAAAGACCAAAGGGCATTACTAAATACTCGAAGTGGCCATCACTGGTATTGAAGGCTGTCTTCCATTCATCGCCCTCACGTATACGTATCAAATTATAGGCCCCTCGCAGATCAAGTTTGGTGAAAACCTTGGCCCCATGCAGACGGTCAAATAATTCAGCAATCAAAGGCAAAGGGTAACGATTTTTCACGGTAATCAATACAGGGGTGTAGAGAGCCATCTTTTTTTGCCACGAAGAAGAAACCCGCGCCTGCTGGAGAGGAAGACTTCCGTATAAACCCTCTTTGCAGATTTTCTTGAATATACTCCGATATAGCTTGTGTCTCCGGAGCCGAGAGGGAGTAAATACGACCACGAGGTGGAGTGGTACCCGGCAAGAGGTCTATAGGGCAATCGTAAGGGCGATGAGGCGGAAGTACCTCCGCTTGTTTTTTGCAGAATACATCGGAAAAGGACCGGTAGACCTCAGGCAGGCCAAGTTATTGGGCTGAAGCAGGAATAGGTCGAACTGGAACGGACCTCAAACACCTCTTAAAGCATGCCGCACCCCAAGTCTTGATGTCGCCGGTGTTCCAATCAAGCGTGGGATCATGACGTCGAAACCAAGGTAAGCCGAGAAGAATCTGAGACGTACAATTAGGGAGGACGTAGAACTCAATACTCTCTTGATGGAAAAGTCCAACCTTTAGAAGAAGGGGAACGGTGCGATAACGCACGGTACAGTCCAGCCTGTCACCATTGACTGAGGCGATAAATAAGGGTTTTGCGAGGTGATTCACAGAGATATTATATTTATTTATCAAGGAGGCCTCTATAAAGTTTCCTGCAGAGCCCGAATCCAAAAAGGCGGACAAATTCAAAGAGGTGGTAGGTGAAACCGTGAGACGTGGAGAGGAAGCACATACACCCAGGGACGCCTCTCCCACATCCACTAGGTGCGCCCGTTTCCCTGACGAGGAGGGCGAATAGGACAGTCTTTCAAAAAATGCTCAGAGCCAGCACAGTACAAACAAAGATTCTCGTTCCTTCTACGAGTTCTCTCCAACTGGGTCAGGCGGGATTGGTCGACCTGCATGGCCTCCTCACTGGGAGGTACATGCGCGGACAAAGGGTGTTGAAACACAGAGGCCAGACGGGATGCCCTCCTAGGGTGCTCAGTATCTCTTTCTTGGCGGAATTCCTCACGCCTTTCAATAAAACGCACATCAATGCGTGTGGCCAGATGGATGAGATCAGTGAGAGACGAAGGCAAGTCACGTGCAGCTAGAGCATCTTTAATTTTACTAGAAAGTCCTTTCTTGAAGCAGGCACACAAGGCCTCATTATTCCAAGACAGTTCGGATGCTAAGGTACGGAACTGGATGGCGTATTCACCAACGGACAATTCACCCTGGACCAAGTTCAATAGAGCGAATTCAGCAGATGAAGCCCGGGCAGGCTCCTCAAAGACTTGGCGAAATTCTGAAACAAAGGTGTGAATACTAGAAGTGACAGGGTCGTTGCGATCCCACAAAGGAGTGGCCCAGGCCAAGGCCTTTCCAGAAAGCAAACTAATGACAAAGGCCACCTTAGCTCGTTCAGTGGGGAATTGATCCACCAACAACTCTAAATGTAGAGAGCACTGGGCAAGGAAGCCTCGGCATAACTTGGCAACCCCGTCATATTTAGCCGGCAAGGAGAGACGGATTCTAGCTGTAGATGCTACAGGAGTCTGTGGCGGCAAAGCTGGGGCCGGCGGTGGCACTTGCTGTTGCTGAATCGATAGTAACTGCTGCATCGTAGCCGAGAGCTGATTAATTTGGCGGGACTGCATAGCCACCATAGCAGGCAATTCAGTGGCATCAGGCAGCGGCACCTCAGCAGGATCCATGGCCGGATCTTACTGTCACGGACCGGGTGGAGCTGACTCAGGTGTGGATCCGCATTAACCGTGGGACCGATGGCGGGTACCGTGTCAGGGGAGCGGAGTCTAAGGGGCCACCGGTATTCACCAGAGCCCACCGCAAGGCAGGTTGGTCTTGTGCGGCGAGTGACCCCCAGGTCGCTACCCCCCAACAGCGGCCCAGTCCCACAGTCAGCCAAGGTTCAGCGAGGTACACAAGTGGCAGGCAAAAGGCGTAGTAAGTACAGGCAGAGGTCAGGGCTGGCAGCACAGGTTCGCAGTAAAGGTGAGCAGCCCAGGTCGGGGCAGGCAGCAAAGGTTCAGAATCGGGGACAGGCAGAGGTCGGTACATGGGTGAGCAATCCAAGAATGTCTGACTTTCAACAAGCATGGAGAGACCAAGATCCGGCACTGAAGGAAGTGCCTCTTTAAATAGGGGACGGAGACGTGCGCGCACCTGAGCATGTAAGGAGGAAGCATGGGGGGAAGGGCGGCAGCTGGATGCAGCCATGAGGGAAGTGCTGCAAGATGGATGACGGCTGCATGCAGCCATGGAGGTAAGTGACTTGCTGTGAGACGGGCGTGCAGCGCTCGCCCTAACAGGTGTACACTGCCTATATGGGAATGGGAGGGGGGGGTTAATGCCACACTGCCTATATAGGGAATGGGAGGGGGATGCCACACTGGGTACGGGGAATGGGATGGGGGCATTCTACACTGTCTGTGGGAATGGGAAAGGTGAATGCCACACTGTCTGTAATGGTGCGTTTTTGGTTTAAAATATTTTTTTTCTTATTTTTCCCCCAACAAATCCTAGGTGTGTCTTATGAGCAGGTGCGTCTTATAGGGCGAAAAATACGGCTGTCATTCTGTAGTTTCTGGCTGGGCCCCTCCATAACCTATGCATAATGTAAAAATATAAATCTTTGTTTTAGTGACTCTACTACATAAAAAACAAACGTAGACAATATTAAAAACAATTGCACCAATAGGTAGCCCTATTTCTCTGATAAAAATAAATCAGAGACTTTATCACCTCCATACTGGGAATCTCACATCAAAAACAAATCTAAATTCATAATGTTACACATTTCAGCATTTGCACTTTTTAATAGGAGAGCTCAGCTGCTCTCATCAATTTGTTTCAATGTAGCTTATTGCACATGGTTGGATATATATATATATATATATATATATATATATATATATATATATTGTCACATTTATATTTGTTGTATCTTTTCTGTATTGGATAGGAGTAGTATCTAGGATATGTGTAACATTATGCATTTGGATTTGTTTTTGATGTGAGATTCCCAGTATGGAGGTGATTAACAGGCTGATTCATCACTAACGCCAGGTAGCGACAGATGAGCGTCTAAAGCAGGCATTTTCAGAGCGCCCGCTAGTCGTCACTGTGCTCGGCCGTGGGTCGCTACTTCATAGCTGTATGGGAGCGCATGGTAGCGACTGCTCATAGCGACCGACTCACGCAATGTTCATGAAAAAAACAGCCTCACAAAACTCTGGTGCAGAAACATGCTTGTTTTTATCCCAGAGAGCAGGAGGCGATGTGTTTAAAGTCTGTTTTTCAGCATCTAGCCACTAGTAACAAAGCGAAAACATATAGAATTACATTGTTGCAACATTGTAACGTGAACACTTTAATGGCAGACCTGTAATTTTAAAAGAAATATATAAAAAATCTAAAAATTGTGAAAAAAAAATGTTTTTTCAATGCCAGAAGAGGTCACAGAATAATTTGTGATTTTTTAGAAGAAAAAACAAGAAACAAAAGCCCCGTTTAAAGAGAAGAAACGGACTGTCCATTGTATGGGAGAGCGACAGGTAGCGAGTGGTCATACCTGGCACTGTGCAAGGATGAACACCACACCGGCGCTGTTTGCTGAGGCTGTGAAAATAATGAATCAGACGCTACATGTCGCTACCCCAGTCGCTAAAAAGATTCTGGTTGATAATTGTGTAATTGTGTGTCGTGTCCGACGTTCACCAGTCGCTATCTGTCACTACCTCTCTTTAACCAGCCACTACCTGACGCTATCCCATCTTAAATAAGGGCCAAAGTCTCTGATTTATTTTTATCAGAGCAATAAGGCTATCTATTGGTGCAATTGTTTTTAATATTGTCTATAATTGTTTTTTTATGTAGTAGAGTCACTAAAATAAAGATTTATATTTTTACTATATATTTTGTGCTGTGCCCATTTGTGAAAGGTTTTCTTGTGCCTATGTGGTAGTTTATAGTTATTGGTGTGGCACAGACCTAGGAGCACGCACATGATTTTGATTTAGGCTGTGCCTGCTGCTCTCTTTTTTGGAACCTATGCATAATGGGCGGTGGCAGATTCTACTTAGGCCCTTATTTAAGAAGGGATAGCATCATGTAGTGCCTGGTTAATGAGAGGTAGCGACTGATAGCGACTGGTGAACGCCGGACACGGCACACAATTACACATTTATCAAGCAGAATCTGTTGAGCGACTGGAATAGCGCCATGTAGCGTCTGATTCATCATTTTTACAGCCTCAGCGAAGAGCGCCAGCGTTCAGCCTTGCACAGCGCCAGGTATGACCTCTTGCTACCTGACGCTCTCCCATACATTTCAATGGACGATCCAATTCTTCTCTTTAAACGTTTTGTTTTTGTTTTTTTTAAAAACACAAATAATTCTTTGACCTCTTCTGGCATTGAAAATGCAGTTTTTTTCATTTTTTAAATATTTCCTCAAAAATTACATTACAGGTCTGGCATTAAAGTGTTCATGTTACAATGTTGTTACAATGTAATTCCATATGTTTTCGCTTTGTTACTGGTGGATACATGTTCAAAAACAGCCTTTAATCACACAGCCTCCTGTGCTCTGGGCTTTAAACAACTATTTTTCAGTGCCAGAGATTTTTGCAGCTGTTTTTTTCCTGAATATGGTGTGAGTCGGTCGCTATGAGCAGTCGCTAACATGCGCTTCCATACAGCGCTGTACTGGTCAAATAGCGACTCCTCACAATGTATTCACCATTACTGAACAGCGACTGAGTCGCTATAAAGTAGCGACCCACGGCCGAGCACTGCGACTACTAGCGGGCGCTCTGAAAATGCCTGGTACAGACGCTCATCTGTAGCTACCTGCCGCTAATGATGAATCAGCCTGCCCGATTCTAGGTTATGGGGGCCCAGCCAGGCACTATAACATGTATGGTTTGCTCCACCCATTTTTTGTGATGGCTGGCCCAGGTTTTGGGCCCCATGTCAGCTGTGTACAAACATCCCACAAACACTAGACCCAGCCAGAGGAGGGAAAAACATAAAGTCAGTTTATAGTTCCTGACTGGGTCCATTCATGAAAGTGGTTTTAATTGTCTTCCTAATTCAGTAACAATGAACTTGCATTTTTTTGTACCAGATTTTTTTTCAACTGTTAATGAATAGAGGCCAGTGTGTGTGCTGTAGTTATGATAGTCCATGCTCTCATGCTCCTCCTGTTGTTGAGAACACTGAATAGCACCTGAATAGCCAGGATATTGAATTTCAACACAATAGCTAGATAATATATCATCACCAGTTTTACTTAACCAATTGTGTTAAGATATGGGTAACAGTAATGGCAGCTACATGTGTATATCTTATCTTATTCTGTATATATATATATATATATATATATATATATATATATATATATATATTATACTAGGCAGAGACTTGGTAAATGTAGACAGAGGGAGTAGAAAGGGTGCACAGAAAAGGAAGACCGTACCGGTGTCTGTACACCCTAGCAAAATTGGGTAATGATGCAAGTGTCAGTTTCAGAAATGGCACCCCTAGTGGATACTGGTCTCCTTAACAGTGATTAAGGAGTGAGCAGGTGGTTGGGACTGCAGATAGGACTAGACAGCTAGTGCTAATAGAGGATTCTATTATCAGGCAACTGAATAATTTAACTTAACTTTATAAATGTAATAGTTTTGGGAGATGGAGGATCCTTAAGAATATATTTAAGGAATTAGGCACCAAGTTGAAGAGAAGGACCTCCAAGGTTGTATTATCTGGAATACTGCCTGTACCATGCACTAGTTAAATGCTTGGCTCAAGTCCTGGGGCAGGACAGATGGATTTGTGTTACTAGCGCACTGGGCTGACTCTTCATTGGGGTAAAACTGTATTCCACAGATCATTTGCACCTGAATGGAAGGGGGCTGCTGTGCTAGGTGAGATGATACTAGAAGGGGTGGAGAGGTTTTTAAACTAGAGATGAGGGGGGGGGGCAAGAGAGAAAACAATGGGGAAGTCAGGTTACTTAGGGAACAGCATATGATGGTGGGTGGAGAATTAGAAGGGGGGAGGTCTGCTATGACGGATGAGGCGATCCATGTTTTGCAAACCAGCAGTGAAAAATTAGGCGGATGCATTACTGCAGAAGCTAATACTAAAGCCCAATGTGTCAAACTAGATAGGAGCATAATGTGTATATTTACAAATGCCAGACGTCTGGCAAGTAATATGGTAGAGTTTGAGGCTACTGTAGTTTGAGGGTACTGGAAGAAAATATTGATGTTATTGGTGTGGCTGAGACAAGGCTGGATTCCACACATGACTGGTCTGTCAATCTTCAAGGTTTTGCTCCCTTTCGGAAAGACAGAGCAAATACAAAAGAGGGTGACATGTGTCTCTATGTAAAGCAAGAATTCAATGCATATATTAAACCAGACCTTCACCATGATTTATTGGGAACTACCAAGGAATTGACTGGACGCACGGTTCTGCTTCTACTACAATGCGGAGAGCATTCCTCAGCTTGCTACAAGATAATTATATGAATCAGTTTGTGGAGGCACATCAGTGATGGTCTTGTGGATCTGGTAATATCAAATAATGATGACCTGATAGGGACAGTAACAGTCCATGACAATCTTGGTAACAGTGACCACAATATAGTTGTATTTAACATAAATGGTAAGAAAGATTTTCTGTCTTGGAGGGCATAAACACTGAATTTTAGGAATGCCAACTATCACAAGTTCAGAGCTCCCCAACATGACTTAAACTGGGAGCATCTGTTGAGGAATAGGATCACAGATGGGAGTGTTAAATTAATTGTTAGTACCAACACAAAAAGCACAAAATGAAATGTGGCCAAAAAAACCAAAACAAACCCTAAACTTTTTCTAAATATATGAACTCAAAGAAAACTAAATCAGAACAGGTAGGTGCCCTACTTTATGATAATGGAGAAATGGTCACTGGGGATGAAGAAAAGGCGGAGCTGTTAAATTAATTCTTTAGCTCTGTGTACAAAATAGAGAACCAAGGAGCCAACACAGGAGATGCCACTGATAGCAAAAGCCCAAGTATAATACTCAACAAGCTAAGCATAGGGTTGATTCAGAGAGACATCAAAAGACTTTCGTTTTTGTGTCGATCTGTTTTTTTTTTTAAATGTTCCCGCTCGCGTATGAGTGTACGAGTGATTCTAAGCATGCATCGCAAGCCTTCAGTAAAGTCTTCGTCCGTTCGTATGCCAACGAGAATGTCATTTTCAAGCTTTTCGTTTATGTTACTCATGTTACAACGTAGGCTTTCTTTTTTTGCCTTTTTCCATCGTCTCCTCGAACGAATCATTCACGTTTCCCGTTAGATTCAGATTTCCTTTTTCTATAAATAATCGTGCAGACGAAAATCCTTACGACCTTACGCCTGTGCACTACAAACGTAACTCATTAATGTGCTCGCCTATATATTTGGTTCACTCACTTCTGCTACAATGCTTAGCTAAATCACTTCACGCCCAGTATATTCTTCCA
The DNA here is from genome assembly GCA_027917425.1 of Gastrophryne carolinensis. Lineage (NCBI taxonomy): Eukaryota > Metazoa > Chordata > Amphibia > Anura > Microhylidae > Gastrophryne > Gastrophryne carolinensis. The sequence continues at coordinate 346,060,134 of CM051237.1, read as the reverse complement.
TTTCCCACCCCTAAAACTTACCTAAAGCAACTCGTGGTCAGGCGAATCTTCATATATAAATTTTGTTTTTTTGCATTCGTTTTGTGGTAACCAACCCTTCATGAATGTATTTATAAAAGGAAATGTCACAGAAACAAGTTTTTTTTTTTTTATTCTTAAATGGCATTTTTATATTGCCTTTTTTTTAAATATTTTTTTTTTTTTTTTTAAATAGAACAACTTTGAATATTACATTTTTTTTTTTTGGTAAAATGTGTATATAAAATTTTAAAAGTTTTTAAAAAAATAAATAACAGGTTTAAAACTATATACACAGCAATGGCAGGCCCCAGAACATTATTCTTCATCTGTGGTCCCCAATGAGTTGCGCAGCTCCTGCATCTCGCCCACCAATTGAAGGACCCTGGCACTCAGTTGTGCTTGTGCCACTCTGGCACGTGTGGTCCCTGTATAAAAAAGAAAAATAAATTATTTGTCGGCAAACATGTTTAACAGCTGTGGATGGAATGTTTATTAAGTTGGAAGCTAACTCATGAGGCCATATGTCATTATGCTAAGGAATTAATAAAAGAAAGAGGTGCTCATATTCCTCCACAAAGCCGCAAAACATGGTCAAAAGCAAGCAAGCCGAGTGCAAAATGGTCCCGTAAGTGTATCGCAAATGAAACGGTCTTATAGGGCGGTGGTCCCTCGGCAATCAGCTCTCTGAATCAGACGCAAGCCCATCCCAATAACGTAAGTCTGAACGAATGCAAAATATCAGATTTTGATGGGAAAATGATCCGAACTAACGCAAATGATCAGATTTAGTTCCATCCATCGAAAGCATATATGCATAAGCGGGAACGAACATACGAATGGAAAAACGAACGTAAAAAAACAAAAAAAATGACAACCACACACAAAAACATACACAGAAGGCTACGAAATTCCAGACGAATGTGTCTATGAATCAAGCCTATCATTCAAGAAAAACTAAATAATTTAAATGTGAAATAGGACTTCACCCAAGAGTTCTTAAAAAACTCAGCTCAGTTATCTCATCGCCACTGTTCTTGTTCTTTAAAGACTCACTAACAACTGGTAGCATGCCAAGAGGTTGTCGCAAAGCAAATGTGGTGCCCTTTTTTAAAAAGGGCTCTAGGTCCTCTCCAGAACCTTACAGACCTGTAAGTTTAACATTTATTGTGGGAAAATTGCTTGAGGGGCTGTTAAGGGACAACATACACAAATATGTAACTATGCATAATATTATAAGTGACACCAGCATGGTTTTACTAAGGGCAAGAGCTGCCAGACTAACCTGATTGGCTTCTATGAGGGGGTGAGTAGAAGCCTAGGCAGAGGGACGGCTGTAGATATAGTTTTTCTGGATTTTGCAAAAGCATTTGACACTGTCCCCCATAGATGCTTATTGGAGAAATTGAGATCTTCAGGATAAGAAAATACAGTTTGTAACTGGATTGAAAACTGGCTGAAGAATTGTGTGCAGAGAGTTATGGTCAATAATACCTACACTGAATTCTTACCAGTTGTAAGTGATGTACTGCAGGGTTCAGTGCTGGGCCCATTGTTATTCAACTTGTTTATAAATGGCATAGAAGATGGAATTAAATGCACTGTTTATATTTTTGCAGATGGCACAAAGATATGTAGCACAGTGCAGTCTATTGAAGATGTCACACTTATGGAGAAATGTAAAGTCATGCACTTGGGGGTCTAATAACCGGAAGGCCACATATGTCCTTGGGGGAGTAAAACTGGGAGAATCACTTGTTGAGAAGTATCTGGGGGTACTGGTAGATCACAGGCCAAATAACAGCATGCAATGACAAGCAACTGCTTCCAGGGCCACCAAGATATTATCATGCATTAACATTATCATGGGATAGGGATGTAATTTTGCCTCTTTAGATGGCACTGGTACGCCCTCACCTGGAATATGCCATACATTTCTGGGCATCCGTTCATATAAAGGACGCTCTGACTATGGAAAGGGTGCAGAGGAGGGCCACCAAACTAATAAATAAATAAATAATGAAGGATGTTAGGCCCTTATTTAACAAGGGATAGCGCCAGGTAGCGAATGGTGAGCGAACGGTAATGACGCTCACCGCCACGAGAACGCTGGCTCCCCTCCGCAATCACACATATATCAAGCCGATCCTGCTTAGCGACAGACAGAGCGCTAGATAGCGAATCATTCATCATTATTCCAGCGTCACCCCACAGCGCCAGCGAGCGACCTTGAACAGCGACAGGTATGACCTCTCGCTACCTGGCGCTCTCCAATGCATTTCAATGGAGCAATCTTTAAGTATTCTTAAATAATTGCTATTAATGTATTTTTTTTTTTTTTTTTTTTTTTTTTTAAATGGCAAAAATTCTATGACCACTTCTGCAATGTTATATATATTTTTTAAGGTAAAAAAAAAAAAAAATTGTGCAGAATTGATATTACAGGTCTGATATTAATGTATTCATATTACAAAATGTTTGTAAAAACATGTTTTTTTTTTTTTCCAAAAATATGGTTGTTTGGGGGTTAAAAAACTACTTTTAACCCATCGCCGCCAGCGCTCTGGGGTTTAAACAAGCATTTCACAGCGCGAGAATTTTTTGAGCGTGATTTGTTAATGAATATGCTGGGAGCCGTTCGCTATGGCCATTCGCTGTCATGCGCTCCCATACAGCGCAGAACCTGTCAAACAGCGACTCCTAACCCCGTATTCAACATTACCGCACACCAACTGAGTCGCTGTCAACAGCCAAACAGCGGCCAAGCACAGCGAATACTAGCGTGCGCTGTGAAAATAACGCTACTGGCGCTCATCTGTCACTACCTGCCGCTATTAATGAATCGGCCTCTTAGTTTTGGAAAGATTGCAAGAGATAAATCTGTTTAGTCTTGAGTGGAGATGACCGAGGGAGGACATGATTTACTTGTATAAATACATAAATGGCCAATACAAAACATATGGGAAAATACTATTTCAGGTAAAATCCTCTCAAAAGACAAGGGGGCACTCCCTTCAACTGGAAAAAAAGAAATTCAGTCTCTGGAGGCGACAATCATTTTTACCATAAGAACTATAAATCTGTGCAATAGTCTCCCAGAGAAGCTCTCTACCGCATTAACAGCTGACGGCTTCAAAAAAGAATGAGATGCTTATTTAGAAGAAAATGGCATTAAGAGTTACTATTAGCTGTTATCAGTAAAAATATCTGCCTCCTGGTCGTAACAATATGTATAAGCATTTCATTTGCTCCCCAAAAGTGGGGGATATAGTTTCTTAGTTGTAATGTATTACTTGTATGGTTACAAAAGTTTAGCAAAAGTCTGTCTGCCTGCTCTGGCCATCTGTGGGGGGTGTAAGTGCCCCTTTTGGCCTTCGCGGCTGGCTTCCTCGGCCTGGGGGGGTGGCGGGGCGAGGGCTTCGGCCCTTGATGAGCTGCGCCTACCTGCACTTGCTGCAGTTTTCGGCGGCGCTCAGCGCGGGGACATTTGGGGGGGTAAGAGGCATGGGTTCCATTAGGAGGAGGGGGGACGTGGTTTTGTGATGGCCCCTGAGGAGTAGAAGGAGGGGGAGGGGCTTGTTAAGGGGGCCAGCCTGTGGGCCACCATACAGCCTCTCAGTTTGTTTTGCTATGTAATGCTCTATAGTATGCGCCAGAATGGCCTTACTTAAACTGCGCACCCCAGTTTCCAGTGACGAGTAGGCTCTTTTCAAAGAACTGGAGTGTTCTTACACGTTGGTTTGTGACCAGAATTTGTTTACTATGTTTTCATTCTTGCTACTCTTTTTCTATTGCCCCTTTCTCCCACCAGAAGTTATCCCATTCTATCTCCCCTCCTTCCCCTTCTTCGAGTCGGTGTCCAGGTCAGAGAAGTCCAGCACTGCCAGCTGACAATCCCCCCCCCCCCCCCCGATAAGACATCTTGGTGCTTAATATAGTATCAGTGAATATTCAAGACCTGTACTCAGCCAACAAAAAATCCAGAGCCTTTAAATTCTTTATTTCTATTTACACAGATGTAGTCTGTCTCCAAGAGGCCCACTTTTCATCTAGCTCCTGGCTGAAACACCTTAACCACAAATTCTCTTTTTTTTTCAGGCCACCAGCCAGAATAAGCAGTAGGGTGTTCTTATAGTATTTTAAAATAGAACTTCATTCGCCTGCCATAAACAGGCGGCGCACCCAGCTGGTAGGTTCCTATTTCTACAAGGCACCCTTCAGGATGACAAGGTAACCTTTCTCACTTAATATGCACCCAACACAAAACAGATATGGGCTTAGTACTACAGAAACACAGGAAAGGGACTGTATTTATATGTGGGGATTCTAACTTGACACCTAAGACCCATTTGGACAGATACATTCCCCCTAATGCTCAAACAATCCAAAACAGCAGGCTTTTCTCTGATCTGATAGGCAATTCCAACTTGTCGAACCCTTGGAGAGACCTTCATCCCCATATAAATGACTATGCACACTATTCAGCCCCACAAGTTATTAGCAAGAATATACCACATCTTCGTTCTGTCCTCGTTCCTCCCACAGGTGGTGCAAGCCAAAATACATTCTCATGTACACTCTCATGTAAGTCCCTGATTATTAAGCCTCATGGCTATTAAATGACTCATTGCTCTCTGCACGAGCACCTGCATAAAATGGAGCTCTCCAGAACTAAACTTAACCTCCTACAAACAGAGGACATGGAAGGCCGATACAGAAGGTCCAAGCAAAAGTACTACATCTCTGCAAATAAACCAGAGATGTTACTGGCCTCCCAATGCCAGGAGCATATTGTAAAATCCATAACACTCAGAACACGAACGGGTATGATTATCCAATTTAAATGACGCCTCCCCTTCGCTTAACAACCCTCAGGCACAGGCCTTCTTTGAGGAGATTAAAATGCCCTCATTGTTTGACACGCAGGGCCAAAAGGTAGATGAGGATATCACTGTGGAAGAAATTCTAAAAGCAATCAAAACCTTGAAAACCAATAAGAGGCCTAGGCCTGGTGGATTCTCTGCTCTCTTCTTAAAAAAATGGTCCCCATTATAGCACCCCCTTAGCAAAAGTATACAACTATATTAAAGATGGTAATCCCATGGATCCCAAAAAGCTCAGAGCCACTATAATAATGATACCAAAGCCAGGGAAGAATCACTGACCAATTTAATTGCTAAAAATCGATTTCAAAATTCTCACAAAGATCTTAGCCAACGAGTTCATGGGAGATATAATTCACAGAGACCAGGCAGGCTTTGTTCCTAGGGGGCAGAAAGGATACTAGAGTTAATTAATGGCGTGAAGGCCCAAAACCTTGAAGCTATGCTTCTCTTTTTAGATGTGGAGAAAGCATTCGACTCCCTTTCTTGACAATATCTCCAATTCTCCTTGCATAAATATGGTTTTGGATCAGGCTTCCTTCCCTGTATCTCGGCCCTTTATGCCCAACTATCGTCCCATATAAAGAATGCAGGCTTTAACTCTGCAAGCTTTCCAATAAAGAGGGGCATGAGGCAGGAATGCCCATTATCCCCCATATTATTTATTTTAGTTCTAGAACCCCTAACAATGAAATTAAGACAAACTCCTTCAATTAAGGGGATCCCTCTAGAGGGTCGTGAACACAAAATATCCCTGTTCACTGACAACATGCTTCTAAAGTTCACTTCCCTACACACTCCATGGCTCTTGACATTTCTTTTCCCTATAGTGCGCGACATTATCCCACAATTTTGCATTGTCCTGAGCACAGAGACCATATTTAGGGATTAGATTGACGGCTAGTTATGATAAGCTATGCAACGCCAAATACCCAGAAACATTCAGATCACTGGATGCCCTACTTAAATCTTGTCATTTCATGAAGCTATCCTGGCTAGGTCAGATAGCAGCCCTGAAGATTACATTTTTTACCAAAAAATGTATAACTTTTTAGAGTGCTCCCTGTACCAATCCCAAAGCGGGCATTATATACATTCCAGCAGAATATCCTGTCTTTCACTTGGAGCAAGTCTAAGCACAGGATAAAAAGGACTACTTTATTTTGTACAAAGGAACAGGGAGGACTTGCTTCCCCCTTATGTAGCAGCCCAAATCGCACCGCTAGTCTTGCTGCATGCACCAAGGCATATACCTGTATGGGTGTCCAAAGACGTGGCCAGCTGTGGCACAATATTGTCGGCCTCATTGTTATGGATCCCTAAAACCCTCAGGTCAAAACAACTTCCCCCCATATTATGCTTCTCCTTGGCTATCTGCGACAAGTCAAGCATAAATTCACCTCACACTGTCGGCCTCTCCTCTATTTGGCAATCCGTTTCCCCCAGGGAACCTGTATTCTGCTAGCTATAGATGGTGGACACAAAAAGGTCTCACAATACTGGATAGGTTTTGCATGACCAAGGGAATGAAGTTCATGCCAGACTTCACTTCAGGCGAGAACTTCCCGCCCACTGAAACATTCAGACTATTACAGATACAACATTTTATCAAGGGTCTATTAAGGAAAACCACCACGCCATATAGGAAGACTGACTTTGAGATTAGGTGCATATGAGACCATTTTGAGAAGAGGTTGATTTCTAGTTTGTATGCATCCCTAGTGACCCCTCTAGCTCCAATAAAGCATAACTACATGACAAAATGGGAAATGGAGCTGGGTACAGGAAAAGAGCTGGAAACCTGGCAGAGCATTTGGGGACACACTAGAAAACTATCGTGCATTGCATTGGTGTTGGAAAATGCCTACAAAATATTATTCAGGTGGTACAATACCCCTGACCATATTCATAAATTCTCCCCTTCAGACTCCCCATTATGCTTCACTGGGTGCCAGGAAAGGGGGTTGATGATTCATATCTGGTGGGATTGCCTGGTTGTGCATGCGACATGGGATAAAGCCTACAAAATGATATTGGATGTTTTCCACACATTATATATAGGAGACCCTGGGAAGCACTTCTATCACCTAAGGTGGAGCATACTCAAAGCCAGAGTGGCGATTGACCCAACATATTCTCGCGACAGTAAAGACCACGATAGCTAGAAAATGGAAAGGCCTCTGCATACCATTGCCTGAGATCCAAAATAGAATCTCTGATACTGTGTGCAAAGATCACGGCTGTGGCAAATGACTCATATAATAGGTTTTATAAGTTTGGAGCCCATGGATGGAATATTTGGGGCTGGGTAATAACTAAGTGGACCCAACATTTCCAGTGTAATAGCCCCCACTCACAAGGGAGAACAAGTCCCTGGGACCCTACCGATGGGCAGCATTTGGACCAAACACCCCACCCCCATCCCCTTTTGTGCTTCATCCTTTCTCCTTATTTTAAACATCCCTTATCTCACTCCTACCTGAAAAGTTAACCGTTTGCCTACAATATATTTAGTCTGCTGGAATTCCATAAACGATATAGTTGCTGTCCCCATGATAGTATTTAATAAGTATTCAGATGATCGGAACTGAAAGAATGTGAACTACAACATATGAGGACCAGGTGGATAGTTGTACAATAATGAATAATACCTATAATCGGGTTGTGGGTCAGCATTGATAAAGTTTATTGATGTGTGAACTAACCCTAGCGGTTAGCTTTCAGTCTTTGGCTCTCATATGTTGTTCAAAGAGTTGACTGATCACAATGGGGGTCGTGTAATTCTATTTTGGAAGGTCATGGTTGAGGTGGGGTCTAATTGTTCTGCCATGCCTTTAAGGGCCTCCCTAGTGGCATTTACAAATCTCTGTTGGTTGCAGTAAAGGTAATTTATCCAGTCCCCGCTCTGATTGATGATCACTACCTTCACTGCCTTCACTTGGCTTTAAACTTGTTTGGCACCCCCCTTGGCACTCCACTGGTGTCTAGGTACACATTGGGGTCAAAACCCCCAAGTTTGGGAGTCTCCCTCTTGCTCCTGGAAGGGGTACCCTGGAATTGTCCTTCATAAGTGTGTTCATCTAACTCCACTTCGGGAGTGATTAGGAAAGGAATTATTACCTTGACTAGGACACACTGTCCTTTACAGCTCCTAGTCAACTTGGGTCTCAATTTCCCGTCACCACTCAACCACGGGACATCTCCTATACTCTGGGTATGAATCACTAGCAGATTATCCGTGACACTGGCATTACCATTTGTTTTACAAAAGCCACTGTCCAAAGTCCCACTTGGCCATGGGCCCGTGTATAATAGGTGTAGTTTCCAGGGAAGATCTGTATACCTGGACCAGGGAGCACAGTGTTCTTAATTATCGGGTAGTTCTGCTTCCAATGCACACAATGCTTAGGGTCCTCAGTAGTATTTGTGTACAAGCTAATAAAACAGACTTCCTGATCTTCAGGAAGGTGTAAAGGGACCATGCGTAGGTGGGGCCTGACAGAGGCACAGACATAACAGTTGGACTTTTTCTGGGTCTGGGCCGTATAATGTGCCCACTTAACACACAAGTTAGTATTACTGTCAAAACCCGTTTCTAAGGCAAAAGAGTCCTCAGGTGTAGGGTGGCCATAACTGTAACATCCTGCAAAAGTTCTTTTACATTTTCACTACCCAGAGGATTGTCGGTGCCCACAGTTTTCTGTGGTTTCTTTGGCTATATCCTTTAGACTGAATTTATTTCCCCAATACTTGCACCCATCACAATAGACAATTGTGCCTTTATCTACTATGGTGGGATTCTCTATATGTATGGTCAGTGACATGCATTTGACAGGGGGAGACCACCACAATGGTCAAGTTTCCCTTCCCTTCCTTGTTATAGACAACCTATTTAACAAGCTCTTTCCATTCTTGTCTCTTTTATTCTGAGCTGACTGGGGGCGATATCCCCACTCTCTGTTTCTTACAGGGACACCTGGACACCTCCTGTGACAAAGGTGGCCTGCACCGACTGGGTATTCCACCCCATTGCTCCCCAATGCTTGCAGCCATCCCCCCAGTATTCACCTACTACACATATATAGTGGGGACCCCCAGCTATCGGGTACAGGTTAGTGTTAGGCTTGCATTTGTAAATATCACAGAAATCAAAAGTGTACGTAACTACATGAACTGAGGTATTAAACCAAAAAGTGACTACCCCATTCTTATCTCAGGTCACTGTGGCACCTTCTCCTCTTACCACCTGCAGGTTGTCCAATGTACACAGTAACAAACATAGATACTTAATCATGATTTTTCAACAGAGGTCTTTTTGCAGTGAGAGGCGTGGATCCACGAGGCCTTTCCTTCCAATTTTACAGAAGTTGGTTTAGTCAGTAGTACTTGGAAAGGTCCTTCAAATCTTGGCTCTAGGGTTTTCCTCACAAACTTCTTTACAAACACCCAGTCGCCAGGCTGTATGCTATGCGTGCTGTCCTCCTGGTTGGGATCTAGAATGGACAAGAAGACCCGAGAATGTATTTTAGAAGGATGTTTCATTAATACAACTACAAAACTAGACAGTGCATCATATTTCAAGATCAACTGTTGGGGGAAATAAAGGCCCAACCTCGGGCTGGTACCAAATAGTATCTCATAAGGTTAAAGTTTCTCTGGTCCCTTTGGGGTATGTCTGATGCTAAGCAGAGCCAGGGGCAGTACCTCTACCCAGATCTTTTCTGTCTCATGAGTAGTTTTCATAATTCCTTAGTCAAATTAGCGGTGAAGTTGGGTAAGCCTCTGGCTAGACTGAAAACATGTCAACTACCACCACCACGTACTCAAACCCAGAACACGGGGGCATCTGTAAGTAATCAATTTGGATCCTCTGGAAGGTGTACAAGGGTTTGGCAAGGTGTTTCTGGGGAGTTTTTGCAGTGGATCCAGGATTGCACTGTCCACAAATTAAGCAGCTAGCAACATATTGGGCAGTTAGGACAGTGATGCCAGGAGCGAACCAAAAGGTCTCAATGAGACCATTCATCTGCATATTTGACCTATGGTCCTGGCCATGGGCCCATTGCACTATTTAGGGAACAATACTCTGGGCATGCAGGGCTCAGTAGTGGACCAAGCCAAACACCATCTGAGTCTAAGGTGGCCTGTTTCTGCTCAGGCACTACTGCTCCTACCATCATGCTCACCTGGCCCTCTTCTCCCACTTTCACCTGTCCCAGTGCAGCATCCTTCACCGCCTGATCTACCAGGTGATTGTCATGTGCTTCAGGTGTATCCAGTTTACAGTGGGCTTTGACCTTTAGTATGGCCACCTCCATTGGGTAAGGACATCTAAAAGGGCCTTTATTAACTCATGGTGTTTTACTATGCTTCCAGGGGCTGTGACAAATTTTCTAGTGACCCAAAGGGGCCCAAACTATATTGTAAGTCTGTGGGGATGTTAGCTTTCTTCCCTTCCACTGGTTGGCAGACTTTTGTCAAGGCTATACGTTCTGCTGCTTGGGCTGACAGGCTGGTGTCTAGTGCTGCCTGCCACAGTATATCTGTCTGTGTAGTGACTGCACTTTCTGTGTGGAATTTCCCATATTGGTCAGCGTACCTACTACCATCCACAAAATGGGTCATGTCTGCAACTGGAGGAATGCCTGAAGTTTCCTCAGCCATTATTTTAAAACAGACATGTGGTGGTGGTGGGATCAAGAGGGGTGCTAGTCTGTACAAAGAAATTCATCATTATCAGTGTCATACTCCCCCCTTGAAAGTGGGAGAAGATTGGTGGGGTTTAAAACTTGGCACCTAGTCAGAGTGACATTCTCAGGCAACGGTATGGAGGCTTGAAGCTGCAGATGGGGAGCTTGGTGGAAATGTCATGTGGGGCTAAAACCTCCAGTGGGTGGCCCAGAACAATGTCTGTGGTCTTGTTAAGTAAAATGTGTGCAGCAAAGACTGCTCTTATGAAGGAAGGTGCATGAGATTACAAAAAGCATTATTTGGGAATGGTTCATAAAATGTACCATCTAAGCTTAACAATGGATACAGAGGGACATAGGGTACAAAGGCATTGGATGCACATGGAGGCTTATTAGGGTGCTTGGTTGCTGGTGGAGCGAATGCAACACTGTTGCTAACATCCGGTGGAATGGTCTTTTGTGGAAGAGGGTTTCCCTGGTCATTACACAGAGGCATGATGGGGGCGGGAAGTGGAGGAGGTAAGAGGGGAGTGGTGACAGGTGGGGAAGGGGCCAGGCTGTTCCCCGGTCACGCCCTGCCACATGCCTCGCAGTGCACATCCTGGTTCTTGTTCATTTTTTGAACAAACAGTGCAGTGCCACATATGCACTTGGTATAGGGCAGTGGCAGCTGGTCACAACACACTTGTACACATAAAATTCACAGGCACAATAATTTTCCTTTTCAACTAGATTCTTATCTCTAACATTCTTAGCCACCCAGGACCATGCCGCAGCATCAGCTAACAACTTTTCCTCCTTTAGCCGTTCTTGCCCCAGCTTCAAAATGGTCTGCCAGTCTGCAAAATTCAATCTACCATAGATTAGGCAAGCCAGACACTTTCATCAAATTATTCATTTTTTTTCCACATGCTTATTTCCCTTCATGTGAGAAACAATCTTGATAGCAAACTGTTCCCCTCTAACAACTTATCATGAGGGAAACATTTTATGCAGCAGATTCCCCATTGTTGTAGTCATTAAACACATTCTAAGTAACATAATGTATCATTCACAATCAATATCACAACAGCAACGCAAATAAAGAAGAGAAAAAAATGCCCTGAATGAATAGCTGTTAATTTTTCCATTGCCAGGGTATTATTCACTCTATTCTTGAATTCCCCAATTTTGTCATTCTCCAGGTCTTTGCAATAACTATTTTATACATGTACATATATGATAAGTCAGCTCTCTTTGTTTAGCCGAACAACCAATAGGGGTTCATTTAATAGTGCAACCCATTGATCCAAGCCTAAATGTCTTCCTAGAACCTTACTAAGACTTTACCCCAGAATTCCTTGATTATATCACATTTACACCAGCTTCGAAAGCAGTTCCCCTGAGGTCCCCCTGTCATATGAGCCAATTGTTCAGGCACCATATTCCAACGCAACGTAACTTTCAAGTTTGCTTCAATAGCCTGAGCCGAGGCCACTTTCCCAAAGGATGCCCGCCATATTCTCTGCCACACTGATTGTCTTCAGCTCCAATTCCCTTTTTTCCCTATAAGGAAGGTTTCCCCGATCTAAATTTAGGCACAATAACTGGTAGATAACTGATACCACACTTCAACCCCTCGGATCCCGCTTACAGCGTATTTCAAAGGGGGTAAGGTCTAGTTTCTGGCAGCCCTTCAGTTCAGATTTTATAAAGTGGGTAACTTACAAATACCCGAAGAAATCTTTCAACCCTAGGTCATATTTGTCTTTGATCTGCTGGAAGGAGGCGATCCAGGGCCCTTGAAAGCAATCGCTTATGCGAAGGATCCCTGCTTCCCGCCATCTGCTGAATCTAGAGGGGTCGGAGACTCCCGGGGTAAACATCAGGTTCCCCCAGAGAGGCATTAATGGTAGATGGGGGGAAGCAAGTCCACCAGAGAATTTAACATCATCCAAAACCTGTAGAGAATGGGCTACTATCGGGTTATGTTCCTGTTTCCTTGCCTTTGGTGTAAGCCATAAGAGGTTATCTACCAGCAGTGGATACGCTAAGCTCGACCCAGCTAGGTATTTCCACTGCCGCATGATATGAGAGAAGTTGAGCAACTTGAGCCGGTCTGAAACTCCTAAGCCTCCCGCTGATCGTAAAAAAAAATGCGTAAGTTTCTGGGTACCAAGCGCCTCCCTCCAGCTGTTGACGCACAGGAGTCCAGCAGTTTCCTAAAAGCTTTAGAAGTGGCAACTAGTTGGGCATTGGCTATAGTATTAGCTATTGATAGTCTAATATTGATAATCTAAAAGGGGATTTAAAACTAAGTTCGAGTCCCCACATAAGATGATCATCCCTTTTGCTACCATTAGAGATGAGCGAACTTTTGAAAAGTTCGATTCGGCCGATTCGCCGAATTTCACAAAGAAATTCGGGTTCGGCCGAATCGAACTTTTACGAAGTTCCCCATCATAAATGCCGGCATGGTGGGAGCGGGCCTCTGATGACGCGCCCTCAGATGACAGCTGAGAGCGGCGCCGGCCTCCACGCTCCGGACCTGCAGGTAAGTGTTTGCTTTTTTTTGAAATGCCGGCATGGTGGGAGCGGGCCGGCCGGTTCCGCTGACAGCGGAGCGGGCCGGCCGGTTCCGCTGACAGCGGAGCGGGCCGGCCCGCTCCCACCATGCCGGCAAAAATGCTTTTTTTTTTTTTTTTTTTTTTTTTAAATGCCGGCATGGTGGGAGCGGGCCGGCCGGCTTTACCGGCCCGCCGGCCGGCTCCCACCATGCCGGCATTTTTTTTTTTTAATTTCAGGAAAAATTCGATCGGCACGAACCACAAAATATTCGGGTTCGTGCCGAATCGAATATTTCCTGAAATTCGGAGCGAATTCCGGTTCGTCCGAACCGGTTCGCTCATCTCTAGCTACCATCATTACTTCTTTAAGGAAGTCTGACAGGAATGTGAGCTGGTTGGTATTTGGAGCATAGTAAGTGGCAATTGTCACATCCACATCTTGGAGACTATACTCTGTATTAAGTCCCACTGTTAACAAACAGGTTCACGGACCTTTACCAGGAGAGCTGACCTCCAGTATCTTCAAGTGTCCTCAAAAGTAAGACAAGAGCCTCTGCTGCTTGTCGCCGTCCCCTGTTTCTGCCTTTTTCCAGCATGCTGATGCTTAGGTGACCACGCTTCTAGAGGATTTAAAGCCTGTATTCTTAGATAGGTGCAAGGCCGTCACATGCTGCTGTAGCTCGTCCAGGGACACCGCAGTATAAGTATTGCTTCTATAAACAAAAGAGACCCGAAAGGGGAATCCCCATTTATATTTGATGTTATGATCACGCAAGATAATCAGTAATGGTCTTAATTCTTTCCTTCTTGCCATTGTGACAAAACTTGTTCATATATGTAGTGAAAATACAGTGAAAGGTATGTGGGATGTACTGAAAAGATTGCATGAGAGATTTAGTTTAAACAGCAAGTTGTTTCTGCTGAGGAAACTATAAAATGAGGCTTAGCAGAGAGCAGGACATACAAGACCACATAAATGCCATGCTGGAAGTGGTCGCACAACTCAGATCAGTCGGTGAGAATATAACAGACAGTCATGCAGTTGCCATTATATTATGCAGCCTGCCACAGACATACACAGCACTGATTCATGCGCTGGAGACAAGGCCTGAGACAGATCTGACACTAGCATTTGTAAAGACCAGGCTCATAGACAAAAGTACACAAAAAGGAAACCAGAGTGTGTTTTAGGTGCCGCAAACAGGGACACATAAAGAGAGACTGTACTATATGGAAAGCAGAGCAAATGAGACAGCGTCCCTCTTACACTAAACAGAAAGTCAAAGCCACAATCTCTGATCCACGTAAAGGGAACTGGAATGCCATATTTAACTCTTTCAGTGCCAAGCATGTAGATTCTACGTGCTCGCTTCCACTCCACTTAAGTGCCAAGCACGTAGAATCTCCGTGCTTGAATTTTCCACCTGCTACAGTAAAAGTAAAATAACAAAAACACTCACCTGACCCCTTGTTCGATCCGGCCGGGTCTCCTCTTCATCTGGGGGGGCTTCGATCCCCCACCCAGGCCCCCCCTGAAAGGCCCTCTCCCTGTCCTCCTTGACGGGCGCTGCAATCTTGCCGCTAATGCCTGCCCCTTTGGGGGCAGGGCTTATGACGTCACTCCTTGGGTGTCGTCCTGACTCCGGCTGTCATTTTTTTCACTTGTCATTGCTGGCCACAGGAGGAGGAAGGCAGGTGATGATTTGATCGCCTGTCTCCCTCCTCCACTGGCCAGCGATGACACCAACTGTCATCAGAGCTGCAAGGGACACAGGAGCTGAGGATCAGAGGTGAGTAAAGTAAAAAAAAAGTTTTTATTTTTTAATAAAGTCATTTTTTATTCTGTGTGGGGTGTTTTTTTTTACACTTAACCCCTTGTGAACTGGTAAGGGGTCCAAGAGATCCCTATACCAGTTCACAAGGCTTGGGGCTGGCAAGTCACCTGCGGCTAGCGGGTGACTTGCCATTAACCCCCTGGCACCCCCAATTACCTGCCTCCCCAAAGCCCAGGGGGGGCAGAAGAGCCCGTGGCCATGGGCCATGCGGGCTTGTAGCCTGCAGGACCAGGGGCCACAAAAGCTGGCCCCTATGCCCTGTTTCTACAAGCCCTGCATAACTGGTCTAGGGCTGGTTACTTCGGGTAAGGGGGACCCCATGTCATTTTTTTTCGATTTTTAAGGTTTTTTAACCCTTAAAAATCCCCCCAAAAAAATGGGGTTCCCCCCCCCCCCTCTGGAAGAGGGGACTCTGTCATTTTTTTTCTAGATTTAACCCTTTGTAGTGTGGATGGTAGTTATTTGTAAATGTTCTGAAGTACTTGTTTCAGTTTGGGTGGTCTCCTGGGCAGGAACAGGGGGCTACCAATAAATATGTGGTACCGTTCTAATCAGTAGAAATGGGGCTTTCACGTGCAATATAGTTTTCTTTAATAAAATTCATTTTTATTTAAAATAAAGGAGGCAATTTTCTAAAAAAATGTTTATTTATTTATTTTTTTTTTACTTAAAGCGGCCCTTCACTCTGAATAAGAGCCTATCTTATATGTTTCCCACACCCTGTACATACAGATTGCTCACATTAAAAATCATCCTACCTGCATCTACTGCATGTTATGAGCCTTTAAACATCCAAGATGGCGGCTTATGGAAGCCGCCATCTTATCAGGCAGCCTGCAAACAGGAAGTGCCTCCTGACTGTGCTGCTCTGCATTCTGGGACTGCTGACCGTTACCTGACCCCAGCTCTGCTCTGTCTGAGCAAAGCACAGCTATAACCCGCCCCCCTGTACCTTATCCCACTCTCCTCTCCTCAGTAAGTGTGATGCTTCTGAGTCAAGATGGCGGCGCCCGTATCCTAAATTCCTGAAAAGAGTTGCAGCCCAGTGGGGGAAAGAATAATAAGTTAGTGACTAAAAATGTAAAATATGTTAATTTTAGATGCTGGGGAACCGTTTTTTAAGAGTTTGGGCTTTTCATTAAATCACGCTGAAGGTCCGGTTTAATAATAATATTGTAAAAAACAGAATAAAATTTACAAACAAGACATTTCATGTTCAAGCCTAAACTCTGCTGCAAAAATATATATATATAATTTTCCAGAAAATTCCAGCAACATGGCGCAAAACATGGCGCAAAATGGGGAAAAATGACCTGTCAACAGAGGGTGACAAAATCTCAAGTAGGCTGGCAATTAAAAGGGTTAAAAGTAGCTATGCATGTTGGGTATTTTTCTGTTCGGGGGCCCTTGCGCTTTTAGACTTAGCTTGTTTTTTCTTGTTTGTATATTTATATTTTAGGAAAAGGTGTTTTTATTCAGCTTTTTTATACATTTTTTAGGGAAACCCTGCGCAACCAAAGAATTCTTTGAGGGATTAATTCCATAAAGATGAGCCCACTACAACAAGCTGGGTATGCTTAGAAAGCTTAACATGTGTACTTTCAGGGAATATATGGTTTATGGGGGATACTCCAAATGTAAAGGGTTGTTTTGGTTGAAAAAACGCAAGGTGCGCACTTTGTCTGCAGAGCTGAAATTTTCAAGTAAAGTTACCGTTACGCACATGCTTTACTTTGGGGTGTTTGGCAACTCTTCCCTTGACAGTAGCTGTGCATGTTGGGTATCGTTCTGTTTGGGCGATTTTGCTTTTTTAGATTAAACTTGTTTTTTCTTGTTTGTATATAGTTTATTTTAGGAAAATGCTTTGATTCTGCTTTTTTATCCTTTTTTCAGGGAAACTCTTTGGAACCAAAGATTACATTGAGGTATTACTTCCTGAAAACATCAACAAGCCTGGTACACCTAGAAAGCTTGAGGTGTGTACTTCCAGAGAATATATAGTTTGTTGGGGGTATTTCAAATGTAACCGGTTGTTCTTCCGGAAAAACTGCAAGGTGCGCATAGCGCATAGCATAGTTGTATTTTATCTGAAAATCCCCTAAAGCGCTGTTTCAGTTTGGGGGAGTCTCCTGGGCAGGAAAGGGTGTCTACCAATACATATGTGGTACCGCTGTAACCAGGAGAAATTGGGATTTCACACGCAATAAGATTTTTTTGACAAAAAAAACACTACAAATAGTAAAAAATAGATTTTATTTTTCATTTTTTTTCACATATTTCACCCAAAAATAATGAGAATACACCTAAAAAATTACAAACAAGACATTTCATGTTAAAACCCAGACTATGTTGAAAAAAACAATATATCATTTTCCTGGGAAATTCCTGGAAATCCCTTCAAAAATCACATTTGAACATGGGGAGAGCAAAATAGTGCAAAATGGTCTGGCAACAAAGGGTGACAAAAACTCCAGGTAGGCTGGCAGCGAAAGGGTTAAAGTGACAGGCAACCAGTCACATGACAAGCGTTTTTTTCACAGAACTTGATATGAATAACAAAGAGACTATTTACCTTGCAGCTGGAAGTAAAATACATGTAGAGGGATATAAGCATGGAACCCTTGTATACCCCAATGATGACACAATTTAGCCATACCAGTGAAGGTATGTGCTCTACGTTCCTGATCTTGAAGGAAATCTCTTATCTGTGAAGTGTCTGACAGCCAAAGGACTCACTGTAAAATTCCAAGGTGACAAGTGTTCTATCCTGGATGGTAAGCAGACCACAGCAAGTGCCAACCTAGATGACCATATATATCACCTCAACACAGTGAAGGAAAAGGTGAGACTAAGCACTCATAGACACAATGACTGTATACACATATGGCACAGGCGTTTAGGTCACAGACACACAGAATGCATACAAGAACTACAAAAGAGAAATCTGACAAAGGATATGACAGTATCACCTTGTCCAGGTACTGTTAAGTGTGAATGTTGCATCAAATCCAAATCCACAAGAGCACCCCTTCCTAAAGCCAGTCAGAATAGAGCGTCAAGACCACTTGACCCGAGTTCACAGTGATGTATGTGGTCCCCTAACAATGGATGTGAATTCACAGGACACAAAGTACAAGATTACTTAAAGCTGAATCGAATATGGCATCAAAAGACAGTGCCATACACACCAGAGCAAAATGGGGTAGCTGAAGGAAAGAACAGAACCCTGACTGAAATTATGAGATGTATGCTGACTACCACAAAAAGACTGGGGTGAGGGATGATAGCCACATATTTGCAGAACAGACTCTTTTCTAGAACAGTGGACAAAACTCCATATGAACTGTGGAACAATGAGAAACCAAGTGTAAAACACCTAAAAGTTTTTGGATGCAAAGCGTTCATCTGCATTCCAGAGGAAAAGTGCACCAAACTCCAAAACAGAGCATTTGAAGGAATCTTTGTTGGATACAGTGACAATGTTAAAGGTTACTGAATCCTAAATCCCAAAACAGACAAGGTTACCTTTAGTAACAGCATAACTTTTGTTGAAGATTTGAGAGACAATGTGATGGCAGCAGAGGAAGTAAGAGCAGAAGAGAAAACTGAAACTAATCAACCATCTGTAACTTCTGAACAAACGGTTGAAGTGACCACAGAACCTACCAGCACTGAAGAGCAGACACAACCAAGGTCAGACACAGAACCAAGACGCTAAACTACAGAAAACAGAGGTTAAATACCTGTACGTCTTTCATACAAAGCAAGCATTTCCACTACCAATGAGCCTGTAACTTGGGAAGACATATCTCAACTTTCAGAGGGAGAAGCCAGGAAATGGATAAAGGCTTCAAAAGAAGAAATAAAATCTATGCATGACACTAAAACATGGACACTTACAACCACCAGGGTTCAAAGATGAACAAAGGATAGACCTAGTATGCAAACTTTAGAGGAGTATATACGGTCTAAAGAAAGCCGACAGAGCATGGAATATGAAAAAAAATGCTTACACGCGAGGACTTTCAGAGGAGT
Source organism: Gastrophryne carolinensis (assembly GCA_027917425.1). Taxonomy (NCBI): domain Eukaryota; kingdom Metazoa; phylum Chordata; class Amphibia; order Anura; family Microhylidae; genus Gastrophryne; species Gastrophryne carolinensis. The sequence continues at coordinate 346,041,127 of CM051237.1, read as the reverse complement.
AAAGCAGACTCCTGCTTATACACAAAGAAATTGGCAAACAGATGGATGTATGTTCTTGATGTTAATTATGTGGATGATATCCTGATTTGTTTTTAGCAAGAAGGAGATGAAGCAGAGATACTGCAAACCCTAAATCAGCACTTTGAGACCAAAGATCTGGGAAACATAAAGAATTCAGATTGAGAGAGAGGAAAATGGCAGCTTTCTTCTGAACCAAAAGCACAAAATATAAGAAATAACTGAAACATTTGAAATGGAAGATGCCAAACTAGTAAAATCTCCTATGGAAACCAACTTCCTGAAGGAGATAAACGAGATACCCCACTACCAACTAACACTCAGGACAGGAAAGCAATTGGGAAATTGTTGTACATAACTAGCACTACAAGGCCTGACATTGCAGAAGCTATTGGAATCCTATGCAGAAAGGTTTCAATGCCAAGCCAGATGCACTGGAATGCTGTAGAAAAAACAGTAATTTTTCCTGCTGTGTTGTGTCTTTTTTGACATTTAACCCTTTGTAAACTGGTAAGGGATCCATGAGATCCTATGTAATATATATATATATATATATATATATATATATATATATATTTATTTTTTTATATGTATATAGTTTTATTATATTAACCCTTTGTCTTTTGTTACTAGGCAGGTAAAAAAAGACTTCCAGCAGCAGAGCAGAAGCCGGAGTGGTTGGTGTGGGACACAGTGTTCGCGGATGGATGGGATGTAAGAATTAAAAAAAAAAAATATATATATATATATATTTTTTTATGATATGTGTGTGTTCTACAAGATCTGCATAGCTGGTCCCCGGGCTGGTTATGGTGGGTAGGGGGACCCCACTCCATTTTTTTAAGGGTTTTTCATCCTTAACAATCCCATAAAAAGGTCTCTCCCCCACGCCACAACATTTTTTTTTATTTAGCTCTTTATAGTGTGTATAGTCGTTGTTTATTTGTAAATGTTATAAAGCACACTTTTCAGTTTGGGGGGAATCCAGGGCAGGAAAGGGGGGTTACCGATACATATGTGGTAAATTAAAATCAATGTTTTACATAAAATTAACAATATAATAAAAAAATAATATTTTCTTTTACTCAAAAATATTTAAAAAAACACTGGGAAAATTACAAACAAGACATTTTTTTATGTTGAATCCCAATCTCTGAATCATGCAATTGCAATATTCTTGGAAATTCATGCAAAATTCAGTTAAACACTGTGCAAAATGGTAAAAAAATACCTGTCAACAAAATCTAAGTAGGCTGGCAGTTACCGTATTTTTCACCCTATAAGACGCACTAATTTTTCCCCAAAAGTGGGGGAAAAATGTCAGTGCGCCTTATCGGGCGAATGTAAAAAAAAAAACTCACCCGTCCCCGGCGCTCCCGCGTTGTCTGGCACACTGCGAGAGGCCAGAGGAGTGGCGGGGGCTCTGTCCCAGCCCCGCCGCTGCGATCGCTGTCTTTTCAGGCAGCGATGACAGCGGCGGGGCCAGAGACAGAGCCCCTGCCGCTCCTCCATCTGCTCCTCCACACGCAAGCACGAAGGTCCCGGCAGTGGGTGGGCGTGGCCTGCACCCCCACCCGCTGCCCGGACCTTCATGCTCGCGTGTGGGGGAGCAGATGGAGGAGCGGCAGGGGGCTCTGTTTCTGGCCCCACCGCTGTCATTGCTGCCTGAAAAGACAGCGATCGCAGCGGCGGGGCCGGGACAGAGCCAGCTCGTGAATGGGGTAGGCGTGGCCTGCGTCGACGCTGCGGCGCAGGCCACGCCCACCCCATTCACGGAGCCGGCCGCTCAGCGCAGCGATGTCAGCGGACAGGTGAGTTTAACTTTTTTTTTTTTAATATGGCGCCAGCCTATACTAATCGGGGGAGGGGGGTGGGAATGGAGAGGGGCCACACTGCCTATGGGAATGGGGGGATGGGGATGCCACACAGCCTTTGGGAATGGGGGGAGGGGTGTGCCACACAGCCTATGGGAATGGGGGGATGGGGATGCCACACAGCCTATGGGAATGGGGGGAGGGGGATGCCACACAGCCTTTGGGAATGGGGGGAGGGGTGTGCCACACAGCCTATGGGGGGATGGGGATGCCACACAGCCTATGGGAATGGGGGGAGGGGTATGCCACACAGCCTATGGGAATGGGGGGAGGGGGATGCCACACAGCCTATGGAAATGGGAAAGGGGGAAGCCAGCTCGTGAATGGGGTAGGCGTGGCCTGCGTCGACGCTGCGGCGCAGGCCACGCCCACCCCATTCACGGAGCCGGCCGCTCAGCGCAGCGATGTCAGCGGACAGGTGAGTTTAACTTTTTTTTTTTTAATATGGCGCCAGCCTATACTAATCGGGGGAGGGGGATGGGAATGGAGAGGGGCCACACTGCCTATGGGAATGGGGGGATGGGGATGCCACACAGCCTTTGGGAATGGGGGGAGGGGTGTGCCACACAGCCTATGGGAATGGGGGGATGGGGATGCCACACAGCCTATGGGAATGGGGGGAGGGGGATGCCACACAGCCTTTGGGAATGGGGGGAGGGGTGTGCCACACAGCCTATGGGGGGATGGGGATGCCACACAGCCTATGGGAATGGGGGGAGGGGTATGCCACACAGCCTATGGGAATGGGGGGAGGGGGATGCCACACAGCCTATGGAAATGGGGGGAGGGGGAAGCCAGCTCGTGAATGGGGTAGGCGTGGCCTGCGTCGACGCTGCGGCGCAGGCCACGCCCACCCCATTCACGGAGCCGGCCGCTCAGCGCAGCGATGTCAGCGGACAGGTGAGTTTAACTTTTTTTTTTTTAATATGGCGCCAGCCTATACTAATCGGGGGAGGGGGATGGGAATGGAGAGGGGCCACACTGCCTATGGGAATGGGGGGATGGGGATGCCACACAGCCTTTGGGAATGGGGGGAGGGGTGTGCCACACAGCCTATGGGAATGGGGGGATGGGGATGCCACACAGCCTATGGGAATGGGGGGAGGGGGATGCCACACAGCCTTTGGGAATGGGGGGAGGGGTGTGCCACACAGCCTATGGGGGGATGGGGATGCCACACAGCCTATGGGAATGGGGGGATGGGGATGCCACACAGCCTATGGGAATGGGGGGAGGGGGATGCCACACAGCCTATGGGAATGGGGGGAGGGGGATGCCACACAGCCTATGGAAATGGGGGGAGGGGGAAGCCAGCTCGTGAATGGGGTAGGCGTGGCCTGCGTCGACGCTGCGGCGCAGGCCACGCCCACCCCATTCACGGAGCCGGCCGCTCAGCGCAGCGATGTCAGCGGACAGGTGAGTTTAACTTTTTTTTTTTTTTAATATGGCGCCAGCCTATACTAATCGGGGGAGGGGGGTGGGAATGGAGAGGGGCCACACTGCCTATGGGAATGGGGGGATGGGGATGCCACACAGCCTTTGGGAATGGGGGAGGGGTGTGCCACACAGCCTATGGGAATGGGGGGATGGGGATGCCACACAGCCTATGGGAATGGGGGGAGGGGGATGCCACACAGCCTTTGGGAATGGGGGGAGGGGTGTGCCACACAGCCTATGGGGGGATGGGGATGCCACACAGCCTATGGGAATGGGGGGAGGGGTATGCCACACAGCCTATGGGAATGGGGGGAGGGGGATGCCACACAGCCTATGGAAATGGGGGGAGGGGAATGCCACACAGCCTATGGGGGGATGGGGATGCCACACAGCCTATGGGAATGGGGGGAGGGGTATGCCACACAGCCTATGGGAATGGGGGGAGGGGGATTCCACACAGCCTTTGGGAATGGGGGGGGGGGATGCCACACAGCCTATGGGAATGGGGAGAGGGGGATGCCACACAGCCTATGGGAATGGGGGGAGGGGGATGTCACACAGCCTATGGGAATGGGGGATGCCACACAGCCTATGGGAATGGGGGGAGGGGGATGCCACACAGCCTATGGGAATGGGGAGAGGGGGATGCCACACAGCCTATGGGAATGGGGGGAGGGGGATGCCACACAGCCTTTGGGAATGAATAAGAGCCTATATGTCTTATATGTTTCCCACACCCTGTACATACAGATTGCTCACATTAAAAATCGTCCTACCTGCATCTACTGCATGTTATGAGCCTTTAAACATCCAAGATGGCGGCTTATGGAAGCCGCCATCTTATCAGGCAGCCTGCAAACAGGAAGTGCCTCCTGACTGTGCTGCTCTGCATTCTGGGACTGCTGACCGTTACCTGACCCCAGCTCTGCTCTGTCTGAGCAAAGCACAGCTATAACCCGCCCCCCTGTACCTTATCCCACTCTCCTCTCCTCAGTAAGTGTGATGCTTCTGAGTCAAGATGGCGGCGCCCGTATCCTAAATTCCTGAAAAGAGTTGCAGCCCAGTGGGGGAAAGAATAATAAGTTAGTGACTAAAAATGTAAAATATGTTAATTTTAGATGCTGGGGAACCGTTTTTTAAGAGTTTGGGCTTTTCATTAAATCACGCTGAAGGTCCGGTTTAATAATAATATTGTAAAAAACAGAATAAAATTTACAAACAAGACATTTCATGTTCAAGCCTAAACTCTGCTGCAAAAAAATATATATATAATTTTCCAGAAAATTCCAGCAAAATGGCGCAAAACATGGCGCAAAATGGGGAAAAATGACCTGTCAACAGAGGGTGACAAAATCTCAAGTAGGCTGGCAATTAAAAGGGTTAAAAGTAGCTATGCATGTTGGGTATTTTTCTGTTCGGGGGCCCTTGCGCTTTTAGACTTAGCTTGTTTTTTCTTGTTTGTATATTTATATTTTAGGAAAAGGTGTTTTTATTCAGCTTTTTTATACATTTTTTAGGGAAACCCTGCGCAACCAAAGAATTCTTTGAGGGATTAATTCCATAAAGATGTGCCCACTACAACAAGCTGGGTACGCTTAGAAAGCTTAACATGTGTACTTTCAGGGAATATATGGTTTATGGGGGATACTCCAAATGGAAAGGGTTGTTTTGGTTGAAAAAACGCAAGGTGCGCACTTTGTCTGCAGAGCTGAAATTTTCAAGTAAAGTTACCGTTACGCACATGCTTTACTTTGGGGTGTTTGGCAACTCTTCCCTTGACAGTAGCTGTGCATGTTGGGTATCGTTCTGTTTGGGCGATTTTGCTTTTTTAGATTAAACTTGTTTTTTCTTGTTTGTATATAGTTTATTTTAGGAAAATGCTTTGATTCTGCTTTTTTATCCTTTTTTCAGGGAAACTCTTTGGAACCAAAGATTACATTGAGGTATTACTTCCTGAAAACATCAACAAGCCTGGTACACCTAGAAAGCTTGAGGTGTGTACTTCCAGAGAATATATAGTTTGTTGGGGGTATTTCAAATGTAACCGGTTGTTCTTCCGGAAAAACTGCAAGGTGCGCATAGCGCATAGCGTAGTTGTATTTTATCTGAAAATCCCCTAAAGCGCTGTTTCAGTTTGGGGGAGTCTCCTGGGCAGGAAAGGGTGTCTACCAATACATATGTGGTACCGCTGTAACCAGGAGAAATTGGGATTTCACACGCAATAAGATTTTTTTGACAAAAAAAACACTACAAATAGTAAAAAATAGATTTTATTTTTCATTTTTTTTCACATATTTCACCCAAAAATAATGAGAATACACCTAAAAAATTACAAACAAGACATTTCATGTTAAAACCCAGACTATGTTGAAAAAAACAATATATCATTTTCCTGGGAAATTCCTGGAAATCCCTTCAAAAATCACATTTGAACATGGGGAGAGCAAAATAGTGCAAAATGGTCTGGCAACAAAGGGTGACAAAAACTCCAGGTAGGCTGGCAGCGAAAGGGTTAAAGTGACAGGCAACCAGTCACATGACAAGCGTTTTTTTCACAGAACTTGATATGAATAACAAAGAGACTATTTACCTTGCAGCTGGAAGTAAAATACATGTAGAGGGATATAAGCATGGAACCCTTGTATACCCCAATGATGACACAATTTAGCCATACCAGTGAAGGTATGTGCTCTACGTTCCTGATCTTGAAGGAAATCTCTTATCTGTGAAGTGTCTGACAGCCAAAGGACTCACTGTAAAATTCCAAGGTGACAAGTGTTCTATTTGTCACGATCCCCTCACCTGATCCTCGTTCCCCCGCTGTCTCCGATCCTTCGCAGCCGGCGGCGGGCCGGCATCGCTCCTGCCCGCCCGCCGCTCGGCTGTCACGAGCAGCCGCTCAGGCGGCTTCCGTCCTAGCCGCGCCGGGAGCGGGCGCGCCGCTCTCTGTGCGGCGCGCTCCCGGCGCGTGGCCCCGTACGCGCGCACGTGCGCGCCTGTCACATTCATATGCCCTCCGGCGGCGCTACACACAGCGCGCCCGCCAGAGGTAATCTACATGGGCCAATGAGCCCTTTGCTTGCATGGGCCAATGAGCCCTCTTCCCGAGAAATCCATTAGACCAAAGTACTGGGCACGCCCCCTGATTTTACTGGGCAATCAGCCCAAAGTTCCTGTAGCACCCAATCATCATATTCCCCTTCCAGCCAATCCTGTTAGCCCCCATCATTTAAAGGTTTTCACCCTGCGGTCAGTCCTTGCCCGTTATAGCGTGCTACTGGGTGTGATTTGGATTGCTCTTCTCATTGTGATTTTGCCTCGTTTTTGACCATCCCTGATTGCTGCCTGGACCGACCTTGCTTGCCCTTTGACTACGATTCTGCCTGCTCCTTTGTACCGCGAACTTCTGACCTCCCGTTGTGACCCTTGGCTTGCCCCTGACCATTCTTCCGTCTAACCCTTCTGTACCGTGCCACCTCGGATTGACCACCCGTGTATGACCCCTGTCCGTTTTCGCTACTCAGTCTTGTCCTTGGATTCATCTACCTTCCCCTGCATAAATCAGCATCCTTTGTGCTAATAAGACCTGGGGGCAACCGTGTCCGGTGAGGCGTGTCTAGCGTCCCGGCAAACGGGGGCTTACTATAGGTGAAGAAAGCAGCGGAGATTGGGGGTTGCTGGTTTATTGGAAGGTGGGTGTCTCCGGGACCTGACACTATCCTGGATGGTAAGCAGACCACAGCAAGTGCCAACCTAGATGACCATATATATCACCTCAACACAGTGAAGGAAAAGGTGAGACTAAGCACTCATAGACACAATGACTGTATACACATATGGCACAGGCGTTTAGGTCACAGACACACAGAATGCATACAAGAACTACAAAAGAGAAATCTGACAAAGGATATGACAGTATCACCTTGTCCAGGTACTGTTAAGTGTGAATGTTGCATCAAATCCAAATCCACAAGAGCACCCCTTCCTAAAGCCAGTCAGAATAGAGCGTCAAGACCACTTGACCCGAGTTCACAGTGATGTATGTGGTCCCCTAACAATGGATGTGAATTCACAGGACACAAAGTACAAGATTACTTAAAGCTGAATCGAATATGGCATCAAAAGACAGTGCCATACACACCAGAGCAAAATGGGGTAGCTGAAGGAAAGAACAGAACCCTGACTGAAATTATGAGATGTATGCTGACTACCACAAAAAGACTGGGGTGAGGGATGATAGCCACATATTTGCAGAACAGACTCTTTTCTAGAACAGTGGACAAAACTCCATATGAACTGTGGAACAATGAGAAACCAAGTGTAAAACACCTAAAAGTTTTTGGATGCAAAGCGTTCATCTGCATTCCAGAGGAAAAGTGCACCAAACTCCAAAACAGAGCATTTGAAGGAATCTTTGTTGGATACAGTGACAATGTTAAAGGTTACTGAATCCTAAATCCCAAAACAGACAAGGTTACCTTTAGTAACAGCATAACTTTTGTTGAAGATTTGAGAGACAATGTGATGGCAGCAGAGGAAGTAAGAGCAGAAGAGAAAACTGAAACTAATCAACCATCTGTAACTTCTGAACAAACGGTTGAAGTGACCACAGAACCTACCAGCACTGAAGAGCAGACACAACCAAGGTCAGACACAGAACCAAGACGCTAAACTACAGAAAACAGAGGTTAAATACCTGTACGTCTTTCATACAAAGCAAGCATTTCCACTACCAATGAGCCTGTAACTTGGGAAGACATATCTCAACTTTCAGAGGGAGAAGCCAGGAAATGGATAAAGGCTTCAAAAGAAGAAATAAAATCTATGCATGACACTAAAACATGGACGCTTACAACCACCAGGGTTCAAAGATGAACAAAGGATAGACCTAGTATGCAAACTTTAGAGGAGTATATACGGTCTAAAGAAAGCCGACAGAGCATGGAATATGAAAAAAAATGCTTACACGCGAGGACTTTCAGAGGAGTAAAGCAGACTCCTGCTTATACACAAAGAAATTGGCAAACAGATGGATGTATGTTCTTGATGTTAATTATGTGGATGATATCCTGATTTGTTTTTAGCAAGAAGGAGATGAAGCAGAGATACTGCAAACCCTAAATCAGCACTTTGAGACCAAAGATCTGGGAAACATAAAGAATTCAGATTGAGAGAGAGGAAAATGGCAGCTTTCTTCTGAACCAAAAGCACAAAATATAAGAAATAACTGAAACATTTGAAATGGAAGATGCCAAACTAGTAAAATCTCCTATGGAAACCAACTTCCTGAAGGAGATAAACGAGATACCCCACTACCAACTAACACTAACACTCAGGACAGGAAAGCAATTGGGAAATTGTTGTACATAACTAGCACTACAAGGCCTGACATTGCAGAAGCTATTGGAATCCTATGCAGAAAGGTTTCAATGCCAAGCCAGATGCACTGGAATGCTGTAGAAAAAACAGTAATTTTTCCTGCTGTGTTGTGTCTTTTTTGACATTTAACCCTTTGTAAACTGGTAAGGGATCCATGAGATCCTATGTAATATATATATATATATATATATATATATATATATATATATTTATTTTTTTATATGTATATAGTTTTATTATATTAACCCTTTGTCTTTTGTTACTAGGCAGGTAAAAAAAGACTTCCAGCAGCAGAGCAGAAGCCGGAGTGGTTGGTGTGGGACACAGTGTTCGCGGATGGATGGGATGTAAGAATTAAAAAAAAAATATATATATATATATATATTTTTTTATGATATGTGTGTGTTCTACAAGACCTGCATAGCTGGTCCCCGGGCTGGTTATGGTGGGTAGGGGGACCCCACTCCATTTTTTTAAGGGTTTTTCATCCTTAACAATCCCATAAAAAGGTCTCTCCCCCACGCCACAACATTTTTTTTTATTTAGCTCTTTATAGTGTGTATAGTCGTTGTTTATTTGTAAATGTTATAAAGCACACTTTTCAGTTTGGGGGGAATCCAGGGCAGGAACGGGGGGCTACCGATACATATGTGGTAAATTAAAATCAATGTTTTACATAAAATTAACAATATAATAAAAAAATAATATTTTCTTTTACTCAAAAATATTTAAAAAAACACTGGGAAAATTACAAACAAGACATTTTTTTATGTTGAATCCCAATCTCTGAATCATGCAATTGCAATATTCTTGGAAATTCATGCAAAATTCAGTTAAACACTGTGCAAAATGGTAAAAAAATACCTGTCAACAAAATCTAAGTAGGCTGGCAGTTACCGTATTTTTCGCCCTATAAGACGCACTAATTTTTCCCCAAAAGTGGGGGAAAAATGTCAGTGCGCCTTATCGGGCGAATGTAAAAAAAAAAACTCACCCGTCCCCGGCGCTCCCGCGTTGTCTGGCACACTGCGAGAGGCCAGAGGAGTGGCGGGGGCTCTGTCCCAGCCCCGCCGCTGCGATCGCTGTCTTTTCAGGCAGCGATGACAGCGGCGGGGCCAGAGACAGAGCCCCTGCCGCTCCTCCATCTGCTCCTCCACACGCGAGCACGAAGGTCCCGGCAGTGGGTGGGCGTGGCCTGCACCCCCACCCGCTGCCCGGACCTTCATGCTCGCGTGTGGGGGAGCAGATGGAGGAGCGGCAGGGGGCTCTGTTTCTGGCCCCACCGCTGTCATTGCTGCCTGAAAAGACAGCGATCGCAGCGGCGGGGCCGGGACAGAGCCAGCTCGTGAATGGGGTAGGCGTGGCCTGCGTCGATGCTGCGGCGCAGGCCACGCCCACCCCATTCACGGAGCCGGCCGCTCAGCGCAGCGATGTCAGCGGACAGGTGAGTTTAACTTTTTTTTTTTTAATATGGCGCCAGCCTATACTAATCGGGGGAGGGGGGTGGGAATGGAGAGGGGCCACACTGCCTATGGGAATGGGGGGATGGGGATGCCACACAGCCTTTGGGAATGGGGGGAGGGGTGTGCCACACAGCCTATGGGAATGGGGGGATGGGGATGCCACACAGCCTATGGGAATGGGGGGAGGGGGATGCCACACAGCCTTTGGGAATGGGGGGAGGGGTGTGCCACACAGCCTATGGGGGGATGGGGATGCCACACAGCCTATGGGAATGGGGGGAGGGGTATGCCACACAGCCTATGGGAATGGGGGGAGGGGGATGCCACACAGCCTATGGAAATGGGGGGAGGGGGAAGCCAGCTCGTGAATGGGGTAGGCGTGGCCTGCGTCGACGCTGCGGCGCAGGCCACGCCCACCCCATTCACGGAGCCGGCCGCTCAGCGCAGCGATGTCAGCGGACAGGTGAGTTTAACTTTTTTTTTTTTTTAATATGGCGCCAGCCTATACTAATCGGGGGAGGGGGGTGGGAATGGAGAGGGGCCACACTGCCTATGGGAATGGGGGGATGGGGATGCCACACAGCCTTTGGGAATGGGGGGAGGGGTGTGCCACACAGCCTATGGGAATGGGGGGATGGGGATGCCACACAGCCTATGGGAATGGGGGGAGGGGGATGCCACACAGCCTTTGGGAATGGGGGGAGGGGTGTGCCACACAGCCTATGGGGGGATGGGGATGCCACACAGCCTATGGGAATGGGGGGAGGGGTATGCCACACAGCCTATGGGAATGGGGGGAGGGGGATGCCACACAGCCTATGGAAATGGGGGGAGGGGGATGCCACACAGCCTATGGGGGGATGGGGCTGCCACACAGCCTATGGGAATGGGGGGAGGGGTATGCCACACAGCCTATGGGAATGGGGGGAGGGGGATTCCACACAGCCTTTGGGAATGGGGGGAGGGGGATGCCACACAGCCTATGGGAATGGGGAGAGGGGGATGCCACACAGCCTATGGGAATGGGGGGAGGGGGATGTCACACAGCCTATGGGAATGGGGGATGCCACACAGCCTATGGGAATGGGGGGAGGGGGATGCCACACAGCCTATGGGAATGGGGAGAGGGGGATGCCACACAGCCTATGGGAATGGGGGGAGGGGGATGCCACACAGCCTTTGGGAATGGGGGGAGGGGTGTGCCACACAGCCTATGGGGGGATGGGGATGCCACACAGCCTATGGGAATGGGGGGAGGGGTATGCCACACAGCCTATGGGAATGGGGGGAGGGGGATGCCACACAGCCTTTGGGAATGGGGGGAGGGGGATGCCACACAGCCTATGGGGGGATGGGGATGCCACACAGCCTATGGGAATGGGGGGAGGGGTATGCCACACAGCCTATGGGAATGGGGGGAGGGGGATTCCACACAGCCTTTGGGAATGGGGGGAGGGGGATGCCACACAGCCTATGGGAATGGGGAGAGGGGGATGCCACACAGCCTATGGGAATGGGGGGAGGGGGATGTCACACAGCCTATGGGAATGGGGGATGCCACACAGCCTATGGGAATGGGGGGAGGGGGATGCCACACAGCCTATGGGAATGGGGAGAGGGGGATGCCACACAGCCTATGGGAATGGGGGGAGGGGGATGCCACACAGCCTATGTGAATGGGAATGCCACACAGCCTATGGGAATGGGGGGAGGGGGATGCCACACAGCCTATGGGAATGGGGGGAGGGGGATGCCACACAGCCTATGGGAATGGGGGGAGGGGGATGCCACACAGCCTATGTGAATGGGGATGCCACACATCCTATGGGAATGGGGGGAGGGGGATGCCACACAGCCTATGGGAATGGGGAGATGGGGATGCCACACAGCCTATGGGAATGGGGGAGGGGGTGGCCACACAGCCCATGCTAATGGGGAGAGGGGGATGCCACACTGCCTATGGGAATGGGGAGAGAGGGATGCCACACAGCCTATACTAATGGGGGGAGGGGGAAAGCCACACAGCCAATGGGAATGGGGGGAGAGGTGGATGCCACACAGCCTACTCTAATGGGGGGAGAGGGGGATGCCACACAGCCAATGGGTATATGGGGAATGGGAGGGGGGGATGCCACACTGGATATATGGGGAATGGGATGGGGGCATGCTACAATGTTTATGGAATGGGGGCATCCCACACTGCCTATGGGAATTGGATAGGGGAATGCCACACTGTCTGTAATGGTGCGTTTTTGGTTTTAAATTTTTTTTTCTTATTTTCTTCCCCCAAATCCTAGGTGCGTCTTATGGGCAGGTGCGTCTTATAGGGCGAAAAATACGGTAACATGGTTGAAAGTAGCTATGCATGTTGGGTATTGTTCTGTTCAGGGGCCCTTGCACTTTCAGATTTACCTTTTTTTTTCTTGTTTGCTTATTGATATTATATTTAGGAAAATGTGTTTTTAATGCAGCTTTTTTATACATTTTTTAGTACAACCAATGATGTCTTTCAGGGATTACTTCCAGAAAGATGAAGCCACTACAATAAGCTGGGTATGCCTAGAAGGCTTAACATGTGCATTTTCAGTGAATATATGGTTTGTTGGGGGTATTCCAAATGTAAAGCATGTTTTGGTTGAAAAATTGCAAGATGTGCACTTTATCTGCTGAAATTGTCAAGTAAAATTACCTTTACATGCATGCAAATGTGACTTTGATTCTTCTTTTTTATTCTTTTTTTTTAGGGAAACTCAAGAACTCATTGAGGCATTACTTCCAGAAAACTGTGCCCACATCAACATGCCTGGTACGTCTAGAAAGCTTGAGGTGTGTACTTCCATAGAATATATAGTTATATAGTTTGTGGGGGTATTTCAAATGTAAAGGGTTGTTTTTCTTGAAAGGTATGCATAGCAGTACCCAGTTTAGCACACAGTGTTAAGCGAATAAGCTCATACAGAATAAATCACTAATGCTTATCATTTTTATATATTTTTTTCACAAAATAGGTGTTGTTCTTAGCGCAGGGGACTGGATACCTGCCAGGGAGCTGAGAAGAAATGTAAAAATTCTTGAGTTTTAACAGAGATAATGCACATGGGGCACCGGCAATCAGGATGCCCCCACGAACTAGAAACAACACCAATTTTGTGAAAATTGGGAACGAAAAAGTTGCATGGGTTTTGTTTTCACACCTCTATGCAGCTCCAGTACTCAGTGGATCCTGCACAGATATTGTGCTGCATTATTATACTTTTTCAGCTGTAAATTTTTCTATGCAAGAAGTATTAGAGTGTAGGTGTTATATGGCAGGAGACCTCATGTTATCCAGTCAGACACAATATAGTTTGGCATAATGTCTGTATGCATAAACCCTCTAAATATTATAGCTATTTAATATAATATTAACCATATCAAAAGTCAGTAAGTAGGTGAGGCAGAATTTTATCAGCAGGGATAGTGATGTGTGTGTGTGATGGGGAGGCAACTGAAAAACACAAAGGCTCTATGTTGTTTTCTAAATGAGGAGGGGGAAGCATCCACCAGAATGGCAGAGGCGTAATGATTGTGGTTGCAGGGGTTGCAGTTGCACCAGGGCACATGCGCAGGTGCTCACATGGTGACCCCCTGCAGCTGCCATCGTGAAGGTGTAAAGCACTGGTGTTGGTGAACCAAAAATGCAGCAGGAAGCTGTTATTTATACTTAAAGACAGAGGAGTACTCGGCTCCCCCTGGCCTCTGCGTGGCACATCTAGATGACCCGGGTTAGGTGTCACATGAGGGCCCCCAAAGACACTGCACATCACAGCAATTTGAACTTCTTGTGTAAATGACTGGTGCAATGGAGCCACCAGTCTCTGCTGTTCTGGGCCCCCTGCACCAATATGCTGCTTTTATTTGTTATTCGGTTACTGCGTATCCTATCTTGGTTGCCCCTGGCTGCTTCTGGTATGCTGGGAGTGACGTCATTCACACATCCTGTGTGTATGAAAAAGAATGCAGCCCCCACACTGCTTTGAAGCAGCCGGGCAGATTGGAAATAAGGCAGAGTGTCCCAGCACCACTCTAACCACCAACCTACCTAGCCTTCCACCAATCTGGCCACCTACTATTTTACCAATCCAGCTACCTACTCACTCAATCAGACACCTACTGGTCCACCAACCTACTCACTTACCCAACTACCTTCCCACCTCCCTCCCTCACACACTCACTCAATTTCTCACTCAGCCACTGGCCTAAACCTCCCTAAACCACCTAACCTCCCTCCCTAGCCATTTGCCTATAATCTAACCCCACACCCACCCAACCACTGGCCAAACCCCTCACCTCCTCTCACCTTCTGCATGGGTGGAATAAGCAGGTTCGGATTAAGGCTGGGGCAGAGACACTGCTGTGCCAGGGTGCATCTCAGTTGCACCAGGAGGGTGGGCCCCACATGCTGGCAGAGTTGCAGATGCTTATGTGTGCCTCATTGAGATCAGGAGCTCACCCCCTCTCCCTTGCACATTGTCATCCCATGAAGCATTGTTCTATCTTTTGTATACAGCTAGTGGGGCCAGAGGAGTTTTCAGTGTTGCTGCCACTGCTCACACCTCCTGGAGAAGGAAAAGTAATTAGCCTCGTCTATCCTGTGTTTCACCTCATTTTGAAAGGTACTAGAAAAAGGTCAACAGACAGTTCCCATTACTAACTCCCCCAACCAAAAGATTTAACCCTTTCAGTTCCTGGGCTTGATGTCCATGTTTCTGTCATGTGCAACATGCCTGCCCAGCTGTGTGAAACCCCCGGGGTCGCCAGTAAACTTATCTTTACCAGTGACTCGTACAATGCTGTCTTTGCCGTCGGTTGCATGCCAGGCTTCCCCGTAGCTATGGTACACGCCTGTGCCCAGCCGCTCAAATAGGCTAGGGGTGGAAGCGCTGCCTAGTCTACAAGAAAACCAGAGATGCAGGCAGCAGGCTGACCACATCAGCCAGCATTCTTGAGATCAGCCAGTAAATCAGCCTCTGCTGAGCCGGCTGTATTGCCTGAGGGAGAGGACTTATGGGGAAAAGGGTTTTTTGCATCTTCAAAGTGGATGCCCCACTATGTGAACCCCCCACACAGGCTTACAATCACTTAACATTCCGATGGTCCCATGCCACGGTCCTATTCTGGACATCCCTGCAGCTGAAGCCAGCTCCCACCCACAGCCATTCAGATAAGACCGCGTTACAAACTGAAAAGAAAACTAGAGATGTGGCTACTTCCTGCATTCAAAACAATGCTTTATGCCATGCATTATTATGGAGTTTCACACAGGGGGGAATTTCAAATAATCCAATTCCAGTATGGTGAAGCATGTAATATTATTGGAGCATAAAAGAGCTTATATGTACCATTAATAACCTGGGCAAATCCAAGAGCGGCCAGCAGTGCACACTTCATTCATCTTTGCTAGCTGAACTGATGTGAGATCAGTTAAACAAGGAAAGAATGGAGCAAGACTGATAGTTGGCCGATAGCTCAAACATGCGCAGTGGGATCACTGAAAGGTGCATTTTTACTGGTGATCCCAGAGAATTCACACAGGCATCCACACATTGCAAATTAGAGGGGTTGGCTTGGTGGAGGGCCCAGTCCAAACTTTGCTCTGGGGCCCATAGGATTGTAATTATGCCACTCGTGCTATCAACTAGATATTATTGGGGGCTCGGTCTTTACTGCACATATACCCTTATTTTTAAAATTTAATAGACAGCCATGATTGAGGGTTTGACAATATAATATACAATATGCATTATATGCAAAAACTACATATTTTATGTATATGAGATGCTATGCAAAACACTACTAGAGAGCCTACTTATTTGAGATTCATATATGCATTTGTGAAAAAAAGAATATAGTATATGGTTAATGTAAGAGCTGCATGTATAGATTATGCTGTTTGTAAAAGGAGAATTTAATGGATATTTCATATCATATTGTCCCTTTGATGTTTAATATTTTACAAAGCCTCTAAAGAAGCCTGACTGTGTGGATCTTAATTAATTAACCTTAGCTGATAAATGATCGCACATTGACAATTGTTATTGCTAACAGTGATACATAGGTTCCAGGGTGACACACGCCCAATACTGAAAATTATGCTATAACTGTATGAAGGAAACGTTTGTCGACTTGTCAACTGTGTACACTGTAGCGTGTACAACTCTCTTGTGTTCTCAGATCATTGAAACTCATAACAGTGTCTACCATAATTATTTTATTTTTTTTAACCAGGGTGAAGGTGACTACACGTACATATTGATTACATCTGATTTATTGGCAGTGTTAAATGAAACATGAATGCGTGTTTACAATGACTGTTTATTGATTCCATCTGAGTTATTGACAGGGTTTAATGAACGTGGGAAAAGCTAACAGCTTGGAAACTTACAATGCAGTGCTGCTTGTTGATGTATTTTCCATGGAGACTGCATTTCATCACTGAAATTGTCACTCCCTTAAACAAAATACTTAGGGCACGTTTGTTCCTCACAGTTGTGCTTTTTATCAGTTTTGCTAATGTTTCCCATTCATTTTATTTTGCTTTATAGCAAAATGTACATAGCTCGCATGCCCACGAGGCACACAGAGAAGAAAGTTGTAACAGTAGGTTGCAAGGAAACTGTACACACAAATAAACTTTAAAGAGGAACAACACCCAGGAAATTGACTTTGTTGGGTGCTGTTGCTCTCAGGTGAAGCATCCCAATTTGGGATCCCGTGTATCTATGTTACCCCATTTCCACAGCACCTTTGTGGGCCACTCAGCCAATCAGTGGTGCTCGTTCCATTCAGACTTGCTTTTCATCAGTGCAGCAAGGTAATCTGAATAGAGCAAACGTTGCCGTCTGCATCCCTTTTCCTGCCTCTAGCTGTGGGCATGCAACCGCAACACGAAGATGCAGTGTGGGCTCGTCAGAGAGGTGAGTAGATTGTGCAATCTGGGGGGGTTACACAGCAGGGCATCCAATGGGGAATGCATGCCCCATAAAGAGGTAGACCAACCCCTAAGAGTCTTATAGATGTCTTGATCTTCTATAAATAGAAATCAATCCCTCAACTTAATCACTGACCTCTCTTTTTTCATGTGTTTAACATTCCTGTGTTAACATGACAGGTAGGTCACCTTGCTAAAAATCTATATGTCTCACTAGGACAAAAGTGGTAATAACAACATTGGGGAAAGGTCGGATATCTGAATGATTTTTGAAGAGGCAGCAAGAGCTTATATTACTCTGCACTCAATAAAATAAAATAAAATAAATATTCCGAATCAAAGTTCACTGCACCCTACATGTTTGGTGATAATTATTTTCAATAGAGTACATTATTTTATTTTAGTAGCAGTAGCCTATGGGGTAGCCACACGAATAAGAAGTAATGGATTAATGCACATCACACACAATTTTCAGTTTGCATTTAAAAGTATGTTGTATATAAATGCAATATAATACAGATTACTGTTGGAAAAAGGATACAATGTGTAGGTTCAAACTGTATGGTATGCCTAGTCTCCAGGATCGTAGACCACCTCAAATAGAATGTAATAATCAGTATACTAAGCTCTATGTCAAGTAAGTAAGCTATATAAGCAATAGATAATTACCAGGAAATCCTATGAGGGGTTACTAGATCGGTCCTGAGGAGTGTTCCATTAGCAAAGCTGACCAGTATCAAGTCAAGGAGAACATAGTATAGATATACAGTTATATATATATTAAGATTCGGGTCAGAATTTATGTAGTGATCAAGATATCATAGCAGAAATGCTAGACCAACAGATACAAAAAAGTATACAGAGCATTTAAATCATGAAGTGCATCATAACATAATAAGGCTTCTGTGTAGAGTGTATGAATTCATTACTTCTAGTTTTTTGGTTTAAGAGGTGATTTTTGGAGAGACATCTCAGGATTTTTATTGCACTCCAACTTCCATATCGATACATTTGATCGACTACTGTGTGCCAAGACCTACCTTTTGTATAATGTAGCCACACAAATATGCACTGGTGTTTTTAATTAATAAATAAAATAAATTCCCATAGGCTGCTTTTATATTGTAACTTCCAAGATGCCCCATTAAACCGGATCAACACCCGCTCTACCTCAGAAAAATGTTTCCGTGTGGCAGTCCTGTTCTCAGCGGAAGCCGGGGAGCACGGTTTTGGCAAAAAAAAACTTAACTCCATTTAGGTCCCAACGCCCAGGGTCATCTCATCACCCAGCAAGCCTACGATCGTCGACTCCCTGTTTACTTCATGAGCCTTCAAAGGGCCCCATTTAATGTTCACCCCAGGGTCCCATCACATTTAGTTACTCCACTGTGTATCTCCAAAGGCTGGAGGTGGCAGAAGTGCCCAATACACCCGTGTGGGCCCAGGCTGGTTTTGCTTTTACATTTTTAAAGGGTTAACCCCTTAATAGTTATTTCAAATTAACTGCAAGTTGTTAGTTGTATTTTCCTTGAAAATCTCATAAAGCACTTTTTTTCAGTTTGGGGTGTCTCCTGGTCAGGAATGGGTGTCTATGTGGTACCGTTTTTTTTGTTTTAATTTATTTCAATATCTATTTATATACATTTTTATACAGACAAAAATGCAGGAGGAAGACCACACCTCCCAAAGGGTATAATAGACAAAGTAGCACCACCCCACTGTATGTATAGTAAGCAAAGTCACAATTTATTACATAATGAGCTACAATTAAAATCACATATAAACTCCTGAGGAAGTAGTGTGGATACACTACGATACGCGTTGGCGACGGTCTGTGGGGGTGCCCTTGGTCGGTTTGTACATTCACTGCTCTCCTTCTCTTGTGCCCAACCCAGGTGTGTTGTCTTACACCTGGCTGGGACTTGTGTGGTAGATGGCTATATCACTTGTTGGAATATACTGTATTAGCTCAATACTTATGATTTGCACTTAGCACTTATTTAGCGTTTTTGCACATTTGATTATAGGATTTACAGGATAATATAGAATGCAATTAGTTTTTATAACTTATGAATTTATTCACTATGTATTAGAAGTAGGACCTTTGGCGCCCTCTGTTGTTTTATGTTTGTAATGTGATTGTAATTGTTTATATGTGATTTTAATTGTAGCTCATTATGTAATAAATTGTGACTTTGCTTACTATACATACAGTGGGGTGGTGCTACTTTGTCTATTATACCCTTTGGGAGGTGTGGTCTTCCTCCTGCATTTTTGTCTGTTTGATTCACATGGTTCTTAGACTGGTGTGCACACCTTATACTATCTCTTTACTCTTTTGAATTGGTTACTTTGGGTAGATAGTTTGGTGCGGCCCTTTATCTTTTGTGTGGTATACATTTTTATATAACGTATTTTTCGCCCTATAAGAAGCACTTATTTTTCCCCAAAAGTGGGGGAAAAATGTCCATGCGTCTTAACGGGCGAATGAAAAAGAAAAAACTTACATTCCATGGATCCCCCGCAGCTTTGGTAGTCGCCGCTGCCTGTCCCCTCCTTCATCTAGTTCCGTCACCTGGGTAGGGCGTGGCCTGTGACGCCTCTCACCCAGAAGCTGGAGCCGGCCCACTGTGAACTTGCGGCTGACTGCCGCTTCCCGTCGCCGCTCCCTACCGCCTCTGAGTGTGGGCGGCGGCTGGGAACGGCAGTCAGCCGCAAGTTCACAGCAAGCACAGTGAGCTGATATCGGGCCGGGGTGGGCGTGGCCTGTGTCTCCTACCAGCGTCACGCCCATTCCACACGCAGGCCCATTCCGGACGGCGTGGCACAGGCCACGCCTCCCTGGGCGGGAATCGGCCTGCTCTGAACCTGCGGCGGGGAGCGAGAAGAACGGGGAGTACACGGTAGGTTTTTATTTGTTTGTTTTTTTTAATGCTGGGGATGCCATTGGGGATGCCTGCACACTATTTGGGATGCCATTGGGGATGCCTGCACACTATTTGGGATGCCATTGGGGATACCTGTACACTATTTGGGATGCCATTGCAGATGCCTGCACACTATTTGGGATGCCTTCACACTATTTGGGATGCCATTGGGGATACCTGTACACTATTTGGGATGCCATTGGGGATGCCTGCACACTATTTGGGATGCCTGAACACTATTTGGGATGCCATTGGGGATGCCTGCACACTATTTGGGATGCCTGCACACTATTTGGGATGCCATTGGGGATGCCTGCACACTATTTGGGATGCCTGCACACTATTTGGGATGCCATTGGGGATGCCTGCACACTATTGGGGATGCCTGCACACTATTGGGGATGCCTGCACACTGTTGGGGATGCCTGCACACTATTGGGGATGCCTGCAAACTATTTGGGATGCCTGCACATTGGGGATGCTGCACACTATTGGGGATGCCTGCACACTATTTGGGATGCCTGCACATTGGGGATGCCTGCACACTATTTTGGATGCCTGCACACTATTGGGGATGCCTGCACACTATTGGGGATGCCTGCACACTATTTGGGGTGCCTGCACATTGGGGATGCCTGCACACTATTTTGGATGCCTGCACACTATTGGGGATGCCTGCACACTGTATTGGGGATGTCTGCACACTGTATGTATTGGGGATGCCCACACAATGCCTGTATTGGGAATGCCAGCACACTGCCTGTATTGGGGATGCCAACGCACTGCCTGTATTGGGGATGCCTGCACACTGTATGTATTGGGGATGCCCGCACAATGCCTGTAATTGGGATGCCAGCACATTGCCTGTATTGGGGATGCCTGCACACTGTATTGGGGATGCCTGCACACTGTATGTATTGGGGATTCTCGCACAATTCCTGTAATTGGGATGCCAGCACACTGCCTGTATTGGGGATGCCTGCACACTGTATGTATTGGGGATGCCAGCACAATGCCTGTAATTGGGATGCCAGCACATTGCCTGTATTGGGGATGCCTGCACACTGTATTGGGGATGCCTGCACATTGGGGATGCTGCACACTATTGGGGATGCCTGCACACTATTTGGGATGCCTGCACATTGGGGATGCCTGCACACTATTTTGGATGCCTGCACACTATTGGGGATGCCTGCACACTATTAGGGATGCCTGCACACTATTTGGGATGCCTGCACATTGGGGATGCCTGCACACTATTTTGGATGCCTGCACACTATTGGGGATGCCTGCACACTGTATTGGGGATGTCTGCACACTGTATGTATTGGGGATGCCCACACAATGCCTGTATTGGGAATGCCAGCACACTGCCTGTATTGGGGATGCCAACGCACTGCCTGTATTGGGGATGCCTGCACACTGTATGTATTGGGGATGCCCGCACAATGCCTGTAATTGGGATGCCAGCACATTGCCTGTATTGGGGATGCCTGCACACTGTATTGGGGATGCCTGCACACTGTATGTATTGGGGATGCCCGCACAATTCCTGTAATTGGGATGCCAGCACACTGCCTGTATTGGGGATGCCTGCACACTGTATGTATTGGAGATGCCAGCACAATGCCTGTAATTGGGATGCCAGCACATTGCCTGTATTGGGGATGCCTGCACACTGTATTGGGGATGCCTGCACACTGTATGTATTGGGGATGCGCGCACAATTCCTGTAATTGGGATGCCAGCACACTGCCTGTATTGGGGATGCCTGCACACTGTATGTATTGGGGATGCCAGCACACAGCCTGTAATTGGGATGCCAGCACACAGCCTGCATTGGGAATGCCTGCACACTGTATGTATTGGGATGCCGCTAACTGTCTGTAATTTGGGATGCCCCTCACTGTCTGTAATGTGGGATACCACTCACTACCTGTAATGTGGGATGCCCCTTTCTGCCTTTAATGTGGAATAGTGCTTACTGCCTGTAATGTGGGGTCTGAAATGGTGTGATTGGGGGAATTCTGCACACTGTCTACGATGGGGTGTTTGGTAGGGGGTATTTTAGCACATCAATTGCTTCAGAATATTTTTTTCTAATTTGTATCTTCCAAATCCAGGGTGCGTGTTATAGGCAGGTGCGTCTTATAGGGCGAAAAATACGGTACATATATGCTTCCATCATATACTTCAATATTTCTGTTGCATTCAGCACATCAACCTTCCATATTTGCTAAGTAACAATTCGTATAGCTTACATCAAAGCTTCACAATTATATTCTTGCCAAAGTGAGGGTGGTAAACACTCCACCTTCAGTGCTAACAATATCCTTACATCATGTCCAGCAAAGCGGAAGAGAGAAACAAGAAAAAAGAGAGAATAAATAACAAATTAAAGCATTAGAATGTCCCCTCCCCCGAAAGAAAATGTCACTCCTCCTCCTCAGCCCACCCTCCTCCTCCCATACTTCTGCTAACTCCCCCATAGCTCAGCATAACATTCCCTAGTTTCTTCTTTAATTGCCGTAACCTCCTCCAGATTAGCAAAATATATTTTCTGTTGCTTAATATCAGGTCTAGAGGCTATTTCTTTGGTTCACCACTTTTTGCCAATTAACAATTTCATTCATTTAGAATGTACATTAGAATGTACATCTAGCCTATTGTCCCATTTCGAGACCTCATGTATTAGGTGTTTGCCCGTCTGATAAACAACAACTCTCCTGCTTGCACCTCCAACAGAGCTCAGAAACCCGAGGGAAAAAAAGTTTTAATACTTACCCTAAAGGTCTTTTCTTTTGAGCCTGTCTGAGTATGTGACCTTAATTATTCCTGACTTCTTTTGGGTTTTAGGGGTATCCGTAGGAGATCTTTTGTCAATAACAAGAACTTTTTTCTTCTGGAACCTGTGGAGTAAATGGCCTTTATTATTCCTGACTTTTGGGATGTTGCAAGCAGAATTAGTTAGAGAGGGAGAATCAGCAACACAATGCACCCCTGACTGCCAATGAAAACTATTAGAGGTCCGTCAATCAAGGTCCAAACTAAGAATTTATTTAAAAAGCTGTAAAAGCCCATGGCAGCATCGGCTGTAACATTTTGTAAATGTGTAGAGGACCAGGTGGCTGCCTTACACACTGGTTTCATGGAGGCCTGATGATGGAAGGCCCAAACTATAGCAACAGATCTAGTAAAATGAGCCATGACCTTTAAGGGCATAGTCTTCCTTTTTGCCTTGTGAGACTCCATAATGGTCGTCCTGATCCATTTACTAATTGACTTAGGAGGAACAGGTTACCCTTTCTTAGACCCATACTGAATAATGAAAAGGGAATCTGATTTATGAACGTTTTTTGTTTAAAGTTCCTACCACATCCAGAAGATGTAACAATATATAACATGGATGAGACAGAACAGAGAGAAAGCACAATAATCTCCCCATTAATGTGAAAGAGAGTAAATACTTCAGGTAAGAATTTGTGCAGTAGACAAATTACTACCTTGACCCTGTGAAAGATGAGCAAATCATGTTTGATGGAAATGGCTGCTAATTCCAAAACCCTTCTTATGGATGTGATGGCAATTAAAAGGAGCAATGTCTGAGAAGTGATGTAAGAAGGGATACCAAATCCAGCGGTTCGAAGGTCTGATGTTGAGGAGCTGATAAAGCCAACAATTGATCTTTGAAACAAAATTGTAAATCTGGCCTTCAAAGTGTTAATGGACAGCCCTCTATCTAACCCAGATTGTAGAAAACCCACTATATTTGGTATTCAGAATTTGAAGGCCTTGGGAAGAACACCAGCATGTGAAAGACTTCCAGTATCTGTAATAGACCTTGCTGGAGGAAGTCTTTCTTGTCTTTAATGGTGTTTATGACAGAAGGCGAAAATTAACTTTTGTTTTAATATGGATTTTTCAGAAGCCAAGCCATCAAAGAAAGGTGTTTCAGATTTGGATGAAGTATGGGACCCTGAGAAGTCACTGGATCAGCTGCTGATAGATTCACCAGGTCTGAGTACCAGACCCTCCTTGGCCAATTTGCAGCAACAAGGATCATGGTTGTCTTTTCCAATCGTTGACAATGTAGAAGATGATGTAACAGCGGAAGACGAGGGAATGCATATACTAGTCTGAATGGAGACCAAGGTACTCGGGCATCCACCCCTGAAGCAAGAGGGTCTCTGACTTTCTGTATAAAGTCTTTGACCTTTCTGTTGTACCTGGAGACGAAGAGATCCATGTCTGGAATGCCCCAACGTTCGCAGAGGCAGTTGAATGTCTCCTGATTCTGTTCCCAATCTCCCTGATGTATTTTTTGGCAACTTAGGAAGTCTGCGCATGAATTCTTGATACGCCGGGACGCTGGATACATGTTTGCCTCCAGGTCTTATGTAGCACAAAGGATGCCAACTTATGGTTGAAGGCGGATTAACCAAGGACACTCAGAGAGAAGAGTCAGGAAGCCAGGGGTCACTCAAGGGGTATCGGTCCTCCAGGTATTTAGGTACAGGGATTGAGCAGAAGGATGTTTGAGGATAGCTGAGGGGGTCAGAGGTATCAAGGTATCCACAGAGTCAGGCAAAATTGTAGTCAAGCAGGCAGGTCCAGGTGGCAAACAGGAATAGTCGAATGGAGGCAGTAACGGGTAGTAAATAGCTGAAATGCTGATAAAACACTATCATGGGACAAATGGACTGGGCTAGGTTCCAATTTAGGAGGTCAATGGCCAATGGGAGCTGTGGGTGGGTCTGGTCAGTAGTGAAGTGCCTGAAATCTACAGGATCATTGGCCTGACAGTAAGTCCAGGGGCTGGTCAGCTCTGACCTGACCAGCCCCCTAAGCAGGGCCCCTGCCTGGGAGGCAGCTTCTCCTCAGGGCAGCGGTGCACGTGTTAGCACGTGCCTACATGCCAATACTTATCCCTGGGCTAGGTATTCAATAATAATTAAAATACAAAGTGCATTAAAAAAGAGGACATATACTATAGTCATATGCATTGCTGTCGGTTTTCCTGCATTTGAACTTCAGCAAATTCTTCTATGGGCAGACATGTGCCATGTTT
Source organism: Gastrophryne carolinensis (assembly GCA_027917425.1). Lineage (NCBI taxonomy): Eukaryota > Metazoa > Chordata > Amphibia > Anura > Microhylidae > Gastrophryne > Gastrophryne carolinensis. Next base: position 346,015,991 of record CM051237.1, on the reverse strand, counting down.
CGCCTAGTTTGGCTTTCTCAATGCCCTATACATATGACAGACAGATGTCCCTTGTTAGTGGGTTAGTATATTAGTCAACAAATATAATTCAATTTACAGGTAATAAATTAGGTTATAGATGATGAAATGTAAATTAATAAATGACAATGAGTAATACCTTGCTGTAATGTCACACCATGTGCCATTCCATTTACACATATTTCACAGATGCCCCGAAGAGAATTGATGATGTACCAACTTCAAAAGCCTTATGGGAATTAATAATACATTTAATGTTAAGGAATAATTAATACAATCAGCTCGCCTATTATTGGGCATAATATTGTTGTTATCATAGGGTACCTGTTACTCAACGATTGCCCCTTTGTAGGAAGATTATCCACCTGGTCCCTAATGTGGGAATCCCCGTTGTTATAATGTAGAGCCCATAAGTTGCTCTGTAATATATAAAACCATATAAAATGGAAGTGTCTTGTTATCTATTTCCTGTTGTATTACTCAGGCCTCAACATATGTATGCCCATATATAAGATATGTTACCTTGTATATTGCTGTTGTCATGGGCGTCCTATTGTGTCGGGCATGGGGGCTCTGACTGAGAATGCCAGCCGGTATATGGATCGCCACCTCCAGCCTCTCGTCCTGAGTCTACCATCCTATGTCAAGGACTCGGGCCATGTCTTGAGGATCCTTGACGATTTATGGGTGGGCCCCGAATCGACACTGGTGACTCTGGACGTGGAGGCCCTATACAGTATCAATAGGCAATAAAGGACCGTATGCAACGCACCATTTTATAAACTGCAATACGGCCAACGTGATCTATTTATTAACCTGTCCCTGCAAGTGCTTTTATGTCGGTAAAACTAATCGACCGTTGAAAAAAAGAACGTATATACATCAGTACAACATAAAAATAGGGTCCCAAAAAACCCCCATAAGTCGCCATTTCCTTAGATTCCACAATAAAGACCCATATCTCCTCCAGGTACAAGGATTAGATCGGGTACACCCCTCAACGCGTGGAGGGGACATTGAGAAAATGACCCTCCAATTGGAGATGAGGTGGATCTATAGGTTGGGAGCATCTCGCTATTCCGGCCTTAATGAGACCCTTAGCTTCGCCTCCTATCTCTAAATAGAAAACTTAGAGTAATATAGAAAGAGATTCTGGGTCACCGTGAAAGGTGTAGCTATATTAGATAAATAAATAGGCCACGTAATCTGTATATCCTACTGTTAGAAAGCATGGCCCATATAGGAAGGTCTTCTAGAATAACTAAGTACTGTGATAACTATGACTTTGTAAACATATATGTAATTAATTAATATGCCAAACATGTGTAGTTATGAAACTGTGAACCCGAGGAGAGGTGGTGATGTGCGTTCTCTGAAAGGATGGGTTAATATTTCGAATTGAATGAGCATAAGATATTTTAACTTCCCCTTTTCTATAGGGATATTGGTTTCCAGGCAGTTATTCCACGTTATTTAATGCATGAAAATAGGAGAGGCGGTAATGAACGTAGGATGCCGCTTATCAATGTAGGGACTTTCACTTTAAATGACCGCTTTCGATTATGCAGGGCATTAGTGGAATCATATTATTGAGAGAGGCGAGCCCCCAATAAAATGGCGGAGCGCCAGAAATATGACGCCGCCATCTAGGAAGGGAACTACAGTAAAATGGCGGAACGCCAGCAAAATGGTGCCGCTAACAAGGACTTTTTGAGCCGGACCAGCGACACTCGACGTCATTTCCGGCGGAAGCCGAATGCAGAAGCATTTGCGCACCAGGAAGTGGAGCGCATAAGAGCATCACTGGCGCGGCGGTACCACCTTGCCGCTGCGGCTGTCTGGCATGACAACAGCAATATACAAGGTAACATATCTTATATGTGGCCATACATATGTTGAGGCCTGAGTAATACAACAGGAAATAGATAACAAGACACTTCCCTTTTATATGGTTTTGTATATTACAGAGCAACTTATGGGCTCTACATTATAACAACGGGGATTCCCACATTAGGGACCAGGTGGATAATCTTCCTACAAAGGGGCAATCGTTGAGTAACAGGTACCCTACGATAACAACAATATTATGCCCAATAATAGGCGAGCTGATTGTATTAATTATTCCTTAACATTAAATGTATTATTAATTCCCATAAGGCTTTTGAAGTTGGTACATCATCAATTCTCTTCGGGGCATCTGTGAAATATGTATTAATGGAATGGCACATGGTGTGACATTACAGCAAGGTATTACTCATTGTCATTGATTAATTTACATTTCATCATCTATAACCTAATTTATTACCTGTAAATTGAATTATATTTGTTGACTAATATACTAACCCACTAACAAGGGACATCTGTCTGTCATATGTATAGGGCATTGAGAAAGCCAAACTAGGCGAAACATGGCACATGTCTGCCCATAGAAGAATTTGCTGAAGTTCAAATGCAGGAGAACCGACAGCAATGCATATGACTATAGCAATGTATAAGATGTCCTCTTTTTTAATTATTATTGAATAAAAGCATATACTTTTATAAGGAAAAGGGGCGTGGTCATAGTATTAAGCCTTTTAATGCCCACTAGGGAACCTAGCCCGGGGATAAGTATTGGTCTAAGAAGGGGCTATACTATGAACCAGCTCAGAAAATCTCTGTTTCTATGGAGGCAAAACACTGCGGAGTGAGCCACCAATAGAGATGCAAAGCCATGCTTCTATCACTTCTCTCAGTCCAGCATCTGGGACATGGTCCAGCCAGGTCTGGACAAATCTGCACAGACGTCCCTCCACCCGAGAGAATGAGGATGTTTCTTCATGCTGAATTTGGTTCTGAGTCTGATCTTGATTTAGATCTCCAAGTCTGACCTCTTCTAAATGGGGCTTTGCCTCTTTTTGGAGGTGTCAAAAGCCATACGTTGAGACAGAATGTGCCTTCCTTAATAAAGGCATCCAAGTAATCTCTGAAGAACGTATTGCTTCTATGGAAGTGAAAGCATAGTGTTTTTGGCACTGAGATCCCCCAATCAAGCTGTCAGGTCTGGAGTTCCTCCAAAGCCTGATTTCCCCTGCATTATGCTGCTCCACCAGCAGAGGGCTCTGTGCTGCTGTTTTAATCAGCCAGCAACTGTGGGACTTCATGGCCTATATAAGCTGATCTACACATGGCCTCAGCAGGTCAGCATTAATCTGTCTTTTGAACCTGAACCCTGGAACTTTGTAACCTGAACTCTGTAACCAGGACTCCTGCCTGCCTTAGCCTCAGTCATAGCCATTGTTGGACTTTGGACTCCTAAGAATGTTTGTTTTCTGACTTCTCAGAAATCTGAGTGTGTTTTCATGCTTCCCAGTTTATCTATGTGTATATATGTATATAGCAGCTTAGTTGGTGTGTACTCACTGTTTGTTAAATATTAAACACGGTTTGATGCATATCTGCCTCTGTCTCTCAGTCTAATTCTGGTCATTTACTACTTTTGGGATTTCTCCGATGAGAAATCCATGACACAAGCCTAAGCCATAATACTCTTCTGGTAGCTACACTAAGGGACATGGCCCTGACATCTTTAATGGATCCTTAGCAGATCCAAAGATAATGTCCATGACTGATTTCAAATCTCGAATGTTAGAGATGATAGATTCAACCAAAGCATAAATTTGAATATCATCCTCAAGGTCTTTGAGCTCCTCCTCCGCTGTTCTAGCTATCAGAGCTAACGCACAACTAGGTTGAGCTGCCACTCCAAGATTCATTTGCTGATGTCTTAAGAATGATTCAATTCTTCTATCCCCTGAGTCCATGAGAGCCTTTGGTACGCCCATAGGCAAGGAAGAACCCTCAGAAAGAATTGCCACAGGGTAATCCACTTTAGGGATCTCACACCATTGTTTTTAAAATGCATCAGGAAATAGTGCTGGAGACAGATGAGAGAATGTCTAAATAATTTTTAACTTCTGATAATAAGAACTATCTGAAAAATATGAATAATTCACCATACTAAAAATCACCTCACTTTGTCACAAAGCTATACAATACATCTTTAAAAACTATGGAACGGAAAATACCATAGAATTAATATATATGTATCATAAACTTAAAATTATATCCTCTCAAGTCCAGACTCACCACAATGAGAATGCTGGAACCATCATAGAAAAGCAATTTAAAATGAAAAATAGATGCCATGTAATAGAAGCCAGCACAGATAAAAGGGAGTAAGAAGGAAGAAACCAGCCATATGCCGCTAAAACACCACCTGCAGCACCTGAGAGCAAAGCCAGATGAAGCAGCCTAATCAGACTAGCTCTCTACTCAGGGAAACAGGGGGCCCAATCGGGAGCTGAGTCACCTCATGCACCGCCACCAGTGGCAGACTGGGGCCAAAAGTCAGCCCTGGATTTTACAAGCCTCTGGTCAGCCCGAGACATCCTTGCTGAGACACCCCAACCATGATGCCAGGGCTATAGCATTGGAGGCTGGGGCTCCTTGGCTTGTGGTTACAGTGTGGCTGGGTACAAGGGGCTGAGAGAGACTAAGGGAGCAGGGATTAAATGTTGGTGTTAGAAGCAGCAGCACAACTGGCCCCAAAGCAGAGCGGCCCACCGGGCATTGTCCCGGGTCTCCCTATGGCCAGTCCACCCCTGGCCGCCACCAGTGAATCTTTAACCACTCTGAGCAATAAGAATGCTCAGAGCAGTAGGAAGTCCTGCCGCTGAAAAGAAAAATGCCAGCACTGTAAAGATCCTGCTGAAATTAGCACCATGGAGAGCTACTAAGCACGAATGTCACATACAATAAAATAAAGTAACAGATGCACTCTTTCAGCCAGAGAAAAATATATGCAGGTTTAATAGCTTGTAACAGAAATGATATCCCTCAGCCAGAGCTGAATAAGAGAAAAAACATTAATAAAAATAATAAATAAAAGATAAAATCAGAGCAAGCTCTGCTCACATCCATCTCCTGAGGACACTCTTAAAAAACTGACTAGTAGTGCTGGGAGTTGATGGGATATTCTAGCCTTCATTCAACTTTATTGACAAAAGTGTCCAATCTCCTACGGATCCCCCTACGACCCAAGAAGTCAGAAATAATTAAGACCACATACTCCACAGATTCCAGAAATCCTGTGTAACTTTTCGGCAGTTTTGTACCATTGGGAGGGGATTTTATTGTTAATTTCTCTTTGAAACCTTACATTTTTCTTTGAAACCTTAAACATCAGTCACCAAGTCCTCTTCCAGCATTACAGCCTGACATTTTAACTGAATGATTTTTCCCATAAACTGAACTCTACCAAGGGCTGATCTATATCTCACTCTTCTCTCAATGTTTTGTAGGACCAAGCCAGGAGGTGTTCCTTTGGGCCCCGGATTAAGCATGCATGTTCTACAAGGGTTGTCTCCCCCCATGAGCCTATGACAGTACGTATGCTGAGCAGAAACCCTCTGGCCTGCAAGTACTTCCACCACTTAAACCTTTAATCTTGTTCACTTTCAAAAACATCAACCACAAGTTCTCCCCCATAAAATGTATTAGACGCAAAAGTTTATTTTGCGACCAGCCCGGTAGAAAGTTACTAGCTTGCCCTAGGGTAAGATCCTTACCCATTGCCCTTAGATGGGGAATCATTCCATATAGTATTAGGTGGTTCTTGACCAGAGACCGGTGTAATCCTTCCAATTGTTCCTCCTAATCCATTGTTGAATAACCCAACTCAGGGATCTGCAGCTAAAGGAGACTTTGGTAACGAGCCCAAGGACATAGGTGTCTTGATCATATGTGTTATCAATGTTTCCCTATAAAGTTTATAATATGCCGCGGCAAATCCGTCAAGCCCTGGAGCTGAATTTGGTTTTATTTGTGAAATAGCAATCTTTTACTCTTCCTTGCTAAGCGGTCTCTCCATTTTCTTTAACAGCCTTGGTTTACCTTTTTGTAGTACTGGTATACGGTATGTGGTACCATTGTAATCTGGAGGAATAGGGCTTTTACAAGCAATATAATTTTTTTTGAACAAATTAAATTTTTTATTTAAAAAAAATTATACATTTTTATATATATATTTTTTAAATTGCATGTTTCAATATTTTTTCCACACATTTCATGCAAAAGTATTGAGAAGTCAATGACAAAATTGCAAACAAGGCATTTCATGTTAAAGCTCAAACTCTGCTAAAAAAACAATATATAATTTTCCTGGAAATTCCTGAAAAAATCACAGTTAAACATATATATAGTGAAAAATGTTTAAGAATTGTTTGTCAATAAAATCTCTAGGTAGGCAGGCAGTGAAAGGGTTAAATATAGAATCAGCCATTTGTAGCTCAAAATTTTATCTAATTATTTTTTGGCATTGTAGACAAGCGTCCTATGCTATACATGTATGTCACAGAGTAGAGACAGGCAGGCTTGGTGGAATGTCTTTAAAAGGGCTGTTTCACGAATCTCGCCTTCAATTATAGGCAAGGCAAATAGCATGCTCAATATAACTCCTCGTGTCGTCTCTGTCCTTCCCCTCACATTAAGTGCTGGTGCTAGGCAACAGGAGATGCAGGCACCCAGCACACAGTCATAGTAGGATGCTTGTAAGCTGTTGCTGTGTTTTTTGCTTGTGGTCAACCACTTGCTTTCTATACTACACATTGCAGTGTGAAATACACAGAGGGGAAATATTTATCTGGTCTGTCATACACTTCAGGACGCCCCTGTGTATGAAACCCCCAGGAAAGACAATTATTTTTACCTCTAAGGTGATCCGACTCACATGAATGGGTTGGTTGCCGGGTGACATAATCAATGAATGGCTTGCTGGGCTCCTCCCGGCTGATGCTTGTTCATGCCAGCCATTCTGAAAAGCCTGTTGCGGGTATTGGAATAAGCAGAGGAAAGCCTCCATGACCCACTCATGGGTGATGGGATCGTATTGTATAGTAGACAAACCAGGGTTTTCACAGAGAAAACCAAAATGGGATGCCCATGAGGGAGTCTTTTAGGCTCTTTTAGGCTCCAAAGCCAGGACTTTAGGATTTAGGTCCACTTTAAGTGCTCAGCTGGCTTAGCAGTTTTGCACAGAATCTCTCTTGGGAACTTCAGGTGCTGCTTTATTTTGCTGCTTTATTTTAGCGCTTCTTTATTCTACTTTGCCACAGTCTCCTCTTTTTTAACTTCTTGCTGACTCCCATTTTTCCCACACTCTCCCACGCCCTCCATCTTTCTGTTTTCCACATCTACTTCTTTTTCTGTTTTCCACATTCCCTCCATATTTCTCTATTTTGCACATTCGCTCCATCGTTCTTTCTTTCCAACATTCACTACTTACAGTATTTCTCTCATCCCCCCCTCCCCGCATTCCACATACTTTCAATCTTTCTATCTTTTCCACATTTCCTCTTTTCTGCTGTTTTTCTTGAATCACTCCCTTCTCCCTATCTTTTCTAAGTTCCCTCCTTCTTTCTCTTTTTTCACATCCCCACCATAACTCTCTCTTTCTCCCCTTTTCAGATTCTGTCCATCTTTCTCTCTTTTCCAAATGTCCTCCTTCTTTCTCTCCTTCTCACATTCACTCCCTTTTCTCCTATCTATCTTCCCTTCTTTTTCCACCATCCTACCTCTTTTTTAAGTCCCCCTCCTTCCTTTTCCCTTTTAGACATCCCCCCTGGTTTTCTGACCCAGTTTCTCTTCATATCTCTTTCACATCCTATACCTCCTTTTTATCTTCCTTTATTCCTGTATTCATCCATCTATGTTGTTGTATCAATGGATGTACTGTATGTGTGTGATTGGGGGCACCATCATGATATCCTGCCCAGGGTTCCTGTAAGTTGCTCTAAGACTTCTGGTTTATTTATGGCCCCGCTGAATGAAACCACAGTAATTGTCCCCCCAAATATTACCTTTTCCGCGGTCCCATGGCACACACAGCCTAGCACCCTGGCATCTCGTGGCTGAGGCATGCTCCTTTGGCCAGCTATTTAGTTCTGGTCCAAATACCTCCGAAATTGTGCACAGAATGTGCCTAGCATTTAAAATAGAAGTATTTAAAACTGGAAGAATGTCACTGCCAGTGAGAGTATATATAACTACATAACAATCAACACACAAGCTCATTGGCCATCAGAGCTGTTTATCAAACAAGGGGCTGCTCACCAAGATACTGAATAGTAAGTGGGGCTCAAAACAAAAGCCCCTGCCACTGCATTAGTCAGTCCCTAAGCTTGTGTAAAGCCACCATTCATTCTTCCAGAGCAGGGTCTATGATTATGTGTAGAGATGAGCGAACTTTTGAAAAATTCGATTCGACTGATTCGCCGAATTCTCCGACAAAAATCGTTTCGACCCGAATTTATTCGCGACGAATCGCTATTAAAAACGGCTATTTCTGAGCCTCCTAGAGCCTCAATAGGGTTGTAAACCATTCTGTCTTGCTGTAACACGCATAGGATGCGTGCTGGGTTAGTTAAATAATACTTTGAATACTTTGAATAAATATCACATGCAGATCAGAGGCATCGCTAATAGAATCGCAGAGCGGCACAATTGCAGAGAGTTGAAGTGGCAGCAGCAGCAGCAGGAGCCCAAATATTACTTTAAAGAGACCCTGGGGTTGGCTTCAGGAGCCCAAAAATTGGATGAATCACACCCTGGAGTTGGCAGCAGCAGCAGGAGCCCAAACATTACTTTAAAGAGACACTGGGGTTGGCTTCAGGAGCCCAAAAATTGGAAGATTAACACCCTGGAGTTGGCAGCAGCAGCAGCAGGAGCCAAAACATTACTTTAAAGAGACACTGGAGTTGGCTTCAGGAGCCCAAAAATTGGATGATTCACACCCTGGAGTTGGCAGCAGCAGCAGCAGCAGGAGCCCAAATATTACTTTAAAGAGACCCTGGGGTTGGCTTCAGGAGCCCAAAAATTGGATGAATCACACCATGGAGTAGGCAGCAGCAGCAGGAGCCCAAACATTACTTTAAAGAGACACTGGGGTTGGCTTCAGGAGCCCAAAAATTGGATGAATCACACCCTGGAGTTGGCAGCAGCAGCAGCAGGAGCCCAAATATTACTTTAAAGAGACCCTGGGGTTGGCTTCAGGAGCCCAAAAATTGGATGAATCACACCCTGGAATTGGCAGCAGCAGCAGGAGCCCAAACATTACTTTAAAGAGACACTGGGGTTGGCTTCAGGAGCCCAAAAATTGGATGATTCACACCCTGGAGTTGGCAGCAGCAGCAGCAGCTGGAGCCCAAATATTACTTTAAAGAGACCCTGGGGTTGGCTTCAGGAGCCCAAAAATTGGATGAATCACACCCTGGAGTTGGCAGCAGCAGCAGGAGCCAAAACATTACTTTAAAGAGACACTGGAGTTGGCTTCAGGAGCCCAAAAATTGGATGATTCACACCCTGGAGTTGGCAGCAGCAGCAGCAGGAGCCCAAATATTACTTTAAAGAGACCCTGGGGTTGGCTTCAGGAGCCCAAAAATTGGATGATTCACACCCTGGAGTTGGCAGCAGCAGCAGCAGGAGCCAAAACATTACTTCAAAGAGACACTGGAGTTGGCTTCAGGAGCCCAAAAATTGGATGATTCACACCCTAGAGTTGGCAGCAGCAGCAGCAGCAGCAGGAGCCCAAATATTACTTTAAAGAGACCCTGGGGTTGGCTTCAGGAGCCCAAAAATTGGATGAATCACACCCTGGAGTTGGCAGCAGCAGCAGCAGGAGCCCAAACATTACTTTAAAGAGACACTGGGGTTGGCTTCAGTAGCCCAAAAATTGGATGAATTACACCCTGGAGTTGGCAGCAGCAGCAGCAACAGGAGCCCAAATATTACTTTAAAGAGACCCTGGAGTTGGCTTCAGGAGCCCAAAAATTGGATGAATCACACCCTGGAGTTGGCAGCAGCAGCAGCAGCAGGAGCCCAAACATTACTTTAAAGAGACACTGGAGTTGGCTTCAGGAGCCCAAAAATTGGATGATTCACACCCTGGAGTTGGCAGCAGCAGCAGCAGGAGCCCAAATATTACTTTAAAGAGACCCTGGGGTTGGCTTCAGGAGCCCAAAAATTGGATGAATCACACACTGGAGTTGGCAGCAGCAGCAGGAGCCCATACATTACTTTAAAGAGACACTGGGGTTGGCTTCAGTAGCCCAAAAATTGGATGAATCACACCCTGGAGTTGGCAGCAGCAGCAGCAGGAGCCCAAATATTACTTTAAAGAGACCCTGGGGTTGGCTTCAGGAGCCCAAAAATTGGATGAATCACACCCTGGAGTTGGCAGCAGCAGCAGCAGGAGCCCAAACATTACTTTAAAGAGACACTGGAGTTGGCATCAGGAGCCCAAAAATTGGATGATTCACACCCTGGAGTTGGCAGCAGCAGGAGCCCAAATATTACTTTAAAGAGACCCTGGGGTTGGCTTCAGGAGCCCAAAAATTGGATGAATCACACCCTGGAGTTGGCAGCAGCAGCAGGAGCCCAAACATTACTTTAAAGAGACACTGGGGTTGGCTTCAGGAGCCCAAAAATTGGATGATTCACAGCCTGGAGTTGGCATCAGCAGGAGCCCAAAAAATGGCCTAAAGACATAAATATGTTTTGCACCATTTGGAAAGTGTAAAACATGGCACCATGCTGAATCTATTCGCATGCATCAGGCATTGGTGGGTGGAAATCCTGGCTGATCCATCCCTGATTCATTTTGACAAAGGTGAGTCTCTCCACATTTTTAGTTGACAGAAGAGTTCTCCTCGCCGTAACTATGGCCCCCGCCGCACTAATCACCCGCTCAGATGGCACGCTACTTGCCGGGCAGGACAGCTTTTCCAGGGCAAACTCTGCTAGTTGCGGCCACAAATCAAGTTTGGCTGCCCAGAAGTCCAGCGGATCCTCAAGGTGTGTTGGCATGGTCATGTCAAAGTATGACATGACCTGCTGGTTCAGGTCCTGCTCCAGGTCTTCCTGCTGCTCATGAGTAGCCTCACTATGCGGGTGTAGAAAGCTACTCATTAGTGACTGAAGACTGAGGCTGCTGCTGATGGAGCTGCTGCTGCTCCTGCCAACCCCCCCAGCGGCCATGGCAGTGGAAGGTGAGCACAGAGGTCCCCTCGAGTCAGACCTGCGAGAGTATGGACCATGGCACAGATAGGCATCGGCCAACTGCCTACGTAGAATGTCTTTGTAGTAGTTCAGTTTGTCCTCCCTCTCGGTGGGTTTAAAAAATGCCCCCATTTTGTGCCGGAAGCGAGGGTCCAATAAGGTGGACAGCCAGAAGTCATCCCGCCGACAGATGGAAACAATTCTGGGGTCACTACGCAAGCACGTGAGCATGCTTCCTGCCATTTGCGCAAGTGACTCGGATGGACTACCTGTCTCCATCTCCACTGCATACTGCCACGGTGTGCCCGGGTCCTCTGTCTCGCCTTCCTCAAAAACCTCTAGCTCCTCTGGCTGCTCCTGCTCCTCCTCTCCTGTCCGCTGACTAGATAAACCAGCCATTTCGCCAAGCCTAAACTGTGTTTCGCTGGGCAACTCATCCTCCTCCTCTTCCTCCTCCTCCTCCAGTTCAGCTCCAACGGGGTTCATGTGGCCGTAAGATGTAAACGCCATGTCTCCAGTGCCCTGACCAGCCATGGTTTCCAACATGTGCTGTAGTACATGAAGCAGTGGAATCACGTCGTTCATCCCGTAATCCTGCCGACTGACAAATAAAGTGGCTTCCTCAAAGGGCCTGAGCAAACGGCAGGTGTCACGTATGAGCTGCCACTGGTTGACATTGAAGTTACACAGGGGAGTCCCCCTATCTGCTTGGATCATCAGGAAATCCGTGATGGCTTTTCTCTGTTCATATAATCGGTCCAACACGTGAATGGTGGAATTCCAACGGGTGGAAACATTGCAAATCAGACTATGTTGGGGGATACCATTCTGACGCTGTAGCTCAAGAAGGGTGTGTTTGGCGGTGTATGAGTGGCTGAAGTGCATGCAAAGTTTCCTTGAAGTTGTTAGGATGTCTTGCAGATGGGGGGAACACTTCAGAAACTGCTTGACAACCAGATTGAAGACGTGAGCCATGCAGGGGGCATGGGTCAGGCTTCCTTGGCGCAGCGCAGACAAAATGTTCTTCCCATTGTCGGTAACCATGATGACAGGCTCAAGGACTGGCCCACCTTCTGTTCAACAAAAGTGTGCAGCGCTGGTACTGCCTTCTTGGCAAAGAAATGACGGCTTGGGACTCTCCACCTCGGCTCGGCACAAGCCATCAGTTCTCTGAAAGGTGCAGATACCACCACCTGAAAAGGGAGCGCCTGCAGCACCTGCAACTTGGACAGGAGCACATTCAGCTTCTGTGCCGTAGGATGAGTGGGCGCATACTGCTGTCTCTTGGACATGGCTTCGCTGATGGATTGCTGGCGGGATGCATGACTTGGAGGAGGAGGAGCGACAGAGGATGGGTATGACGCACAGCTGCCTTCGGCTGAGGTGCTGGAGCCTTGGCTGGCAGAAATTGGGAGCGGCGTGCCACTTGCTGAGGAAGCAGACTGGACCACCCCTTGGGAGCCTCGGTTCTCCCAGGTCGCTTTATGGTGACGCATCATATGTTGACGCAGGGCCGTGGTGCCAACATTTGGACCCTGGCCACGCTTCACCTTTTGCCTACATATCTTGCATGTGGCCATGTTACCCTCCTGCGGATGCTTCAGGAAAAACTGCCACACTGCCGAGTAGCTACTTTTCCCACCCCCTGGCCTCACTGATTCACTGCTGCTGTTGCCAACTCCAGGAACCCCTGCTCCACTACCTCCCGATAAGGTAGACTGCCGCACAGCAGGTGCTCTACCCCGGCCCCGGCCCCGGCCGGCTCCAGCCTTTGGAATTGTGCCCCCATGCTGACTGCTACCACCTTGCTGCCTGAGCTGCTGACTCCGGGGCAACCTGCGCCCCTCTTCTCCTGATGATGACGATGAAGCCCCTTCATCACCCGGCTCCCAAGTGCGATCGGCTTCATCGTCATCATCATTATCACCGAGTTGTGGCTGTACGTCACTGATGTTCGTGGATTCGTCAACAGTGTCTGGCGCAGGAGCTGGAACGCTCGCAGCACCCACGACACTGTCCACATCACTATTTGTCTGCCTAGCTAAAGAAGCCACCTCCATTCCTTGGCTGGGCAGTAGCTGCTGACTGTCCTCTATCTGATCGTCCTCCTCACTAAAGAGTGGAGCTGAACCCAAAGCATAGGATACGTCGCTGGGGGAGAGAACGGCGTAGGACAGAGGCAATGGGAGGACAGGGACTGCTCTCGGGGCATGCCAACTCAGGGTTGTGTCAGAGGAACCAACCGACCCTAGACTGGGGGTCTCAGACGTAAGTTGTGATGATGTTGTTGATGAGCGCGTTAACCAATCTACCACGGCAGATGCGTTACTGGTGGAGACCCGACCGCTAGCAGATACTGGCAGATTAGGTCTCTCAGCGTGACTCCTGCTGCTACTGGCCCCCAGTCTGCTGCGAGCTCTGCCTGTGGAATCTTGGCCTCTGCCACTCCTCTTTTCACTTCCAGGCACTTGTCTGCCCGACATAGTCTAACTGGCGTGGTAGTAGGTGATATTTTAAGAACCCCCAGGCAGCGGTGGGTCTATAGGAAACAGAATATAATGCACACCAAAAGTGAGCAGTAACACTCAGCCTCCAACAGGCCTGCCTAGTGTGCATAAGAGAGCTGCTTAGTGTAAATAAAGAGGGGTATGCTATGTTACAGAATGGGATGCCCCAACAGCCAGCAGTGCACCTGGCAGCAGTAAGACTATGCACAGCAAAAGTGTCTTTATCAGGCCTAATTTCTATTAGAATAAGTGCAAATGGTTATGGTATTAAATAGAGGCTGGTGTAGTCACAGAATGGGATGCCCCAAAAACCAGAGAGCACCTGGCAGCAGTGAGACTATGCACAGCAAAAGTGTCTTTATCAGGCCAAATGACTTTTAGAATAAGTGCAAAGGGTTATAGTAAATAGAGGCTGGTGTAGTCACAGAATGGGATGCCCCAACCAGAGTGCACCTGGGAGCAGTACTATGCACAGCAAAAGTGTCTTTATCAGGCCAAATGACTTTTAGAATAAGTGCAAAGGGTTATAGTAAATAGAGGCTGGTATAGTCACAGAATGGGATGCCCCAACCAGAGTGCACCTGGGAGCAGTACTATGCACAGCAAAAGTGTCTTTATCAGGCCAAATGACTTTTAGAATAAGTGCAAAGGGTTATAGTAAATAGAGGCTGGTGTGGTCACGGAATGGGATGCCCCAACCAGAGTGCACCTGGGAGCAGTACTATGCACAGCAAAAGTGTCTTTATCAGGCCAAATGACTTTTAGAATAAGTGCAAAGGGTTATAGTAAATAGAGGCTGGTGTAGTCACAGAATGGGATGCCCCAACCAGAGTGCACCTGGGAGCAGTACTATGCACAGCAAAAGTGTCTTTATCAGGCCAAATGACTTTTAGAGTAAGTGCAAAGGGTTATAGTAAATAGAGGCTGGTGTAGTCACAGAATGGGATGCCCCAACCAGAGTGCACCTGGGAGCAGTACTATGCACAGCAAAAGTGTCTTTATCAGGCCAAATGACTTTTAGAATAAGTGCAAAGGGTTATAGTAAATAGAGGCTGGTGTAGTCACAGAATGGGATGCCCCAACCAGAGTGCACCTGGGAGCAGTACTATGCACAGCAAAAGTGTCTTTATCAGGCCAAATGACTTTTAGAATAAGTGCAAAGGGTTATAGTAAATAGAGGCTGGTGTAGTCACAGAATGGGATGCCCCAACCAGAGTGCACCTGGGAGCAGTACTATGCACAGCAAAAGTGTCTTTATCAGGCCAAATGACTTTTAGAAAAAGTGCAAAGGGTTATAGTAAATAGAGGCTGGTGTAGTCACAGAATGGGATGCCCCAACCAGAGTGCACCTGGGAGCAGTACTATGCACAGCAAAAGTGTCTTTATCAGGCCAAATGACTTTTAGAATAAGTGCAAAGGGTTATAGTAAATAGAGGCTGGTGTAGTCACAGAATGGGATACCCCAACCAGAGTGCACCTGGGAGCAGTACTATGCACAGCAAAAGTGTCTTTATCAGGCCAAATGACTTTTAGAATAAGTGCAAAGGGTTATAGTAAATAGAGGCTGGTGTAGTCACAGAATGGGATGCCCCAACCAGAGTGCACCTGGGAGCAGTACTATGCACAGCAAAAGTGTCTTTATCAGGCCAAATGACTTTTAGAATAAGTGCAAAGGGTTATAGTAAATAGAGGCTGGTGTAGTCACAGAATGGGATGCCCCAACCAGAGTGCACCTGGGAGCAGTACTATGCACAGCAAAAGTGTCTTTATCAGGCCAAATAATTTTTAGAATAAGTGCAAAGGGTTATAGTAAATAGAGGCTGGTGTAGTCAGAGAATGGGATGCCCCAACCAGAGTGCACCTGGGAGCAGTACTATGCACAGCAAAAGTGTCTTTATCAGGCCAAATGACTTTTAGAATAAGTGCAAAGGGTTATAGTAAATAGAGGCTGGTGTAGTCACAGAATGGGATGCCCCAACCAGAGTGCACCTGGGAGCAGTACTATGCACAGCAAAAGTGTCTTTATCAGGCCAAATGACTTTTAAAATAAGTGCAAAGGGTTATAGTAAATAGAGGCTGGTGTAGTCACAGAATGGGATGCCCCAACCAGAGTGCACCTGGGAGCAGTACTATGCACAGCAAAAGTGTCTTTATCAGGCCAAATGACTTTTAGAATAAGTGCAAAGGGTTATAGTAAATAGAGGCTGGTGTAGTCACAGAATGGGATGCCCCAACCAGAGTGCACCTGGGAGCAGTACTATGCACAGCAAAAGTGTCTTTATCAGGCCAAATGACTTTTAGAATAAGTGCAAAGGGTTATAGTAAATAGAGGCTGGTGTAGTCACAGAATGGGATGCCCCAACCAGAGTGCACCTGGGAGCAGTACTATGCACAGCAAAAGTGTCTTTATCAGGCCAAATAATTTTTAGAATAAGTGCAAAGGGTTATAGTAAATAGAGGCTGGTGTAGTCACAGAATGGGATGCCCCAACCAGAGTGCACCTGGGAGCAGTACTATGCACAGCAAAAGTGTCTTTATCAGGCCAAATGACTTTTAGAATAAGTGCAAAGGGTTATAGTAAATAGAGGCTGGTGTAGTCACAGAATGGGATGCCCCAACCAGAGTGCACCTGGGAGCAGTACTATGCACAGCAAAAGTGTCTTTATCAGGCCAAATAACTTTTAGAATAAGTGCAAAAGGTTATAGTAAATAGAGGCTGGTGTAGTCACAGAATGGGATGCCCCAACCAGAGTGCACCTGGGAGCAGTACTATGCACAGCAAAAGTGTCTTTATCAGGCCAAATGACTTTTAGAATAAGTGCAAAGGGTTATAGTAAGTAGAGGCTGGTGTAGTCACAGAATGGGATGCCCCAACCAGAGTGCACCTGGGAGCAGTACTATGCACAGCAAAAGTGTCTTTATCAGGCCAAATGACTTTTAGAATAAGTGCAAAGGGTTATAGTAAATAGAGGCTGGTGTAGTCACAGAATGGGATACCCCAACCAGAGTGCACCTGGGAGCAGTACTATGCACAGCAAAAGTGTCTTTATCAGGCCAAATGACTTTTAGAATAAGTGCAAAGGGTTATAGTAAATAGAGGCTGGTGTAGTCACAGAATGGGATGCCCCAACCAGAGTGCACCTGGGAGCAGTACTATGCACAGCAAAAGTGTCTTTATCAGGCCAAATGACTTTTAGAATAAGTGCAAAGGGTTATAGTAAATAGAGGCTGGTGTAGTCACAGAATGGGATGCCCCAACCAGAGTGCACCTGGGAGCAGTACTATGCACAGCAAAAGTGTCTTTATCAGGCCAAATAATTTTTAGAATAAGTGCAAAGGGTTATAGTAAATAGAGGCTGGTGTAGTCAGAGAATGGGATGCCCCAACCAGAGTGCACCTGGGAGCAGTACTATGCACAGCAAAAGTGTCTTTATCAGGCCAAATGACTTTTAGAATAAGTGCAAAGGGTTATAGTAAATAGAGGCTGGTGTAGTCACAGAATGGGATGCCCCAACCAGAGTGCACCTGGGAGCAGTACTATGCACAGCAAAAGTGTCTTTATCAGGCCAAATGACTTTTAGAATAAGTGCAAAGGGTTATAGTAAATAGAGGCTGGTGTAGTCACAGAATGGGATGCCCCAACCAGAGTGCACCTGGGAGCAGTACTATGCACAGCAAAAGTGTCTTTATCAGGCCAAATGACTTTTAGAATAAGTGCAAAGGGTTATAGTAAGTAGAGGCTGGTGTAGTCACAGAATGGGATGCCCCAACCAGAGTGCACCTGGGAGCAGTACTATGCACAGCAAAAGTGTCTTTATCAGGCCAAATGACTTTTAGAATAAGTGCAAAGGGTTATAGTAAATAGAGGCTGGTGTAGTCACAGAATGGGATGCCCCAACCAGAGTGCACCTGGGAGCAGTACTATGCACAGCAAAAGTGTCTTTATCAGGCCAAATGACTTTTAGAATAAGTGCAAAGTGTTATAGTAAATAGAGGCTGTGGTCACAGAATGGGATGCCTCACAGCAGACTTTAGATCAGTTCAGTATATATGCACAGTAAGTGTATAAGCAGCCTGAAAACGCTAACAAAGCCAGTCAGCCAGCCAGTAACACTCAGGCTGGATGAAAAAAAAAAAAATCTCCCTGTGACTGCCTCCGATTTTTCCTAACTTTCCCTGTTTTTCGCTGACTTTCTGTCTGTCCCCTGCCTGTCTCCTGCCTGTCTCCAGCCTGTCCCTGTCTGTCCCTGTCTGTCTAACTGTCTCTCTCCCTGCCTACAGCAGCGTCCTGTCTCTCACGAATGCAATAGAGAAATGAGGAAAAGCAAGATGGCCGCCGGCCTTAAATAGCGCTGTGACGTCACTGAGCTTGCTGGCTGCTGACAGGCTGCATGTGACTGTCCCAGCATACACTGCCCCAGCTTACATGTCTGGACATGTCCCGTCCGCCATCTTAGAATGCCTGTAATGTAAATGAATGGATGTTAAAGGAAAACTTCGAGCGATCGAATCGCGGGGAAATTCGGATTCGATCCGAATCGAATTTTTCATGAAATTCGGATCGAATCCGGGTTCGTCCGGATCGATTCGCTCATCCCTAATTATGTGCCTACAGCGAAATGTTTCACTCGAAGCACCAGGACTGGGAGGCATTTAGTTCTGCTGCATGGTGATTTGAGCTACTGACACAGTGACTGTGTGAGAGTGACCCCCATCGAAAACTGGCTGACTTGGCATGTCTGTGTATATAATGCATGTTAATACACTGCAGCTCTTTTTACACACAGCGCCCTACTTAGACAATGAGAAAGATTCAATGTTCTGCTGCTGTCATATATATGCTTCAAATAAATGTATTTGCTGTTGCCTGTATTTTTTACATACACACACACACACACCAACAGAAAAAAGGTTTATAATAGCATTTTATTACATTTTTATAAAAGAAAATGGTCAAAACTTATAGTGGATATTTAGTGAACAGCAACACTAAGAAAAGTATCAACCACCAATATACAGGGCCGTATTTACAGCAAGGCAATCCTAGGCCTGTGCCTAGGGCGCTTGCAAGGCAGTAGGGTGGCCGTCCATGATAGCAGCAACAATTTTTTTTTTTTTCTTTACTTCGCCCAGACTGCTCAGGCGGCACTCTTCCCCCCCTCCCCGTCTCGATGGCTCCGGCGCCCACACCCCCCTCCCCACCTCGGAGGATCCTGGACCCGCCCCTTCCATCCTGGCGAGTTGGCTCTGGTGCCGGCACCCCCCTCCCCTCCTTGAAGGATCCTGGACCCGCCTCTTCCGCCCTGGCGAGGCGGCTCTGGTGCCTGCACCCCCCTCCCCACCTTGAAGGATCCCAGACCTGCCCCTTTCGCCCTGGCGAGGCGGCTCCGGTGTCCGCACCCCTCTCCCCACCTTGACGGATCCTGGACCCGCCCCTTCTGTCCTGGCGAGGCGGCTCAGGTGCCCGCACCCCCCTCCCCACCTCGAAGGATCCTGGACCCGCCCCTTCCACCCTGTTGAGACAGCTCCGGTGCCCGCACCTTCCGTCCCCGCCTCGGAGGATGCCGGATCCGCACCTTCCGCCCTGACGAGGTGGCTCCGGCGCAACCAGACCCCCCCCCATCTTGGAGGCTCCGCCACCCGCAGCAGCTGCGTCTCAGAGGTCAGTGTGTGTGTCTGTGAGTGTGTGTGTGACTGAGTGTGTGTGCGTGTTTGTGTGTGAGTGTGTCTGTGAGTGTGTGTGTGAGAGAGTGTGTGTATGCGTGTGTGTGAGAGTGTGTGTGTCTGTATGTGTGATTCCTGGGCCAATCCATCCCCTCCCCCTGGGGCACCTAGAATCGAGATGCCCCACTGTGTGAAACCCCCCCAGGTCGCCCATCAACTCACCTTCTTTCCCGGTCCAACGGCGCATGTGCGGGCCGCGGCCGCATCTCCGCTATCCTTCTAGCAGGATGATTGCCCGTGCCACTCCCTGTTAGAGGGAAGTGCGAGATGCAGCTGCCAGTGCGCTCGGAGCCGCTGAGCTTAGACGCTGCTTAGATGCCCATAGCTCAGCGGTTCCAAGCGCGCTGATTGGAGGAGCGGGTGCACATGCGCCGTAGGACCGCGGTGAGGCAAATTCGCTGCGGTGATCGGGGAGAGTTTCACACAGTGGGGCACCCTCAATCTGGGTGCCCCGGGGGAGTGGACCAAAACCCAGGATAGTCAAAATCCTGGGTTTAGGTCCACTTTAAAGTGGAACAAAACACTCAGAGGATCTAGAGATCACAGGTCAGGCCCCTTGCCTTCCCCAGGGACCCCTCCCAATTTGGAATGCCCTGGGGGTAAGGTCATGAAGCGTGCCCCCACAACACCTATAGACACTCACCTCTTTCCGGTCCAACGGTGCATGTGCAGTCTCTGGTCCAATGAAAGCCGGCCACTGTCACTAATTCTGCAGTAATTCGCCAGCTTACTCTCATTAGAATCAATGGGGATTCCAGCCTGCTGAATTACGCATTGACAATGGGCAGTTTTCATTGGACCAGAGCCCACGCATGCATCGTTAGAGCCAGGGAAGGTAAGTGTTTACTGGACTTTCTGTGGGGGTTATACACAGCGGGGTATCCTGGGACAAAGCCAGCAACTGGTCCTGGTATGTTTTGCTCCACTTTAAAGAGGAATATCGGAGACTCCAGGACCATCTGAGTTCCACTCCTAGGAGCATCCTGAACTGGGATGACCCGCTGTGTAAAACACCCCTAGAAGCCCCATTTTACTCCCCTTGTCCCTGAGCCGCGTCTCTGCACCACGGCCACATCCTGGCTCACCTCTGCACGCACCCGCACTCTGAATGGGCGCACCACACACCGCACACGCGACGGCTAGGAGGTGAGCAGGGGATGTGGCCAGATGTGCACTCTGCTCCCTTTGGTGCCCCTCGGCTGCTTAGCTGTCAGTGGCACCAAAGGGAGCCAAGTGAAAGCGAGTGTTGTCCCATACATAACCTCTTTTCTGCTCTCTCTTGCTTACTACACTCCCTATTTTTCATATTTTTTCTTCTACTTGCTCTTCTAATTCCTTTCTTCTCACACTCTCTCCTTCTCACGTCCTCTTTTATTTTCCATTCTTCTGCTGCACTGCTTCCTTATTCACAGTCTCAATCTCTCTTCCACTTTTCCTCCCTCATTTTCTTCTTTCTCCACCATCATGTCCGTTGCTATCCTGCTTTCTCCATCTCTCCTCACATTCTCACTCCCTTAGGCTGCTTTCTATCCCCCTCATTTCTCCAAACTTTGTCCTTCTACTTTCCCTCAAGCTTCTTCCAGCCCCTCACTTTCACTTCTCTGTCTCTCATCCATTAGTCCTTTTTCTGATTCCTTTTTTTCCACCTTCCCTTCTAAATTTTTTTCATATAATTTCCTCTCTTTCCCTCTTATACCCCCCAATCTTTTTCTCTTCTGCATTTTCTTCAACATGGCCTCCTTTGGGGTGTGTGAGATGTGCAGTCACACAGGGTTCCATCCTGATCTCTCTGTAAGAGGGCACCAGGACATTCAAATTCCCTCTTTTCTTCTGTTTTCCTTTGTCTTGCTTTCTTTACATTCCACTTTAATCATTTCTTTTCCCCTTCGTCCCGCTCTAGTGTTTACATTCCCTCCTCCTACGTTGGTTCTTTTTTTAATTCCCAAATCACCTCCTGCTTTTATTTACACTTTTATTTATCTTCCACAGTCTTTCTATCTTGCTCTCATCACCCCTTCTATTTAACCTTCTCTATGTTCTCCTTTGTTTTTCTTCCAATCCATTCCATACACTCCTTACTCCTGGGTTTCCTCCTCCTCGCTGAGACATGTGACTGCAAGAAAGCAAACAGGTGCGGCCCTCCCGGCCCATAAGTAGCAGCCGCCCCTTAATCAAATCAGTTTTCTTTCTTGCAGTGGCAAGATGACTGTGGAAGATTAGGTGCTCTCAAGGATTTTTAGCGGTAAGCGGGGGACTGAACCCTGTCGGCTCGCTACGGACCTTGCTCCCACGGCCCCTCAAGACCCTTGTTATGCCTCCACAGCATTGGCTGTTTTTGGGGCCGTGAAGGTATGGTGAAGCGCCGGGGTCTTGGGGCGCTTGCAGAGCGATGGACTCTGGGCTGCAGGCCTTTTGAAAGGCAAGTCAGCCGCAGGTTTTTCTCTGGTGTACCTGCTGAGGATATGTTTACCCAACCCTTCCTTCTTCCGTTTGGTTTTTTATTTTTTCCTTTTACAAATTGTTTATTTTAAAAGAGATGCGTAATATGACCCTGCGCAGGAAATGTCCTTTGTGTCATGCTGTACACTCACTTTTTATTGAAAAAAAAGAAAGAAAGTTACAAGTGTTGATTTGGTCCTGTACCTTTAAGAGCGAGGCTGACGTCACGCTGGGAGTAGACCCAGACCATGTGCTATCTTCTGGGGAGGAGATCTCTTCCTCCCAGCCTTCACTTCCTCAGCGTGCGAGACAGGATCCGCTCGAGGTACAGGTAGGCATCACCGGAGTTACAGGGAGTATTCCCTCCTCCGGATTGCGCGGGCGCTGGTGCTGCGGGGGGAGCGATTCACCTCGCGTCCTCCCGGCTTGGCGTCCTTCCAGCCTCTGTGATGTCTCCCAGCCGGGTCCCAGCCCTTTCTCCCTCTCCCTCTCCCTTCACACACGCTGTTACCGGCATGGTCCCGGCGTGTCCCCGGCGTGTCTCCGGAGTGTCTCCGGCGGGGTAGACCGGGCCTGCGGTCCCCTTCTCAGGCCAGCCGCAATACCGCATCGGTTACTGGCAGCGGCGGCAGGTAGGGAGGGGGCTGTGAGGCGGCTTGGGTGTGGAGTCTGTGGGAGCGTGGCTGGGTGCATGCATGTATTGTTCATTCTTATATCTTCTCTCCTCAGGTGAAGACAGACGGCGTTGGTGAGTGGATCTTTGATCCTTTTCTCTTTTTTACTATAGTTTGTAAGATCTTTGATCTTGTGTATGCGTTTAAAAAAAAAAAAAAAAAAAAAGAGAGAAAGAGAAGGGAAGAGTATTTGGTTTGGAATACTAAGTATCGCAGATATTTTAGTTATCTGCTTGATTGGTTGTGTGTATATTATATTATATTACTATTATATGATATTATAGTTTATTAATATTATAATTATATTAATTATATTAATTATATTAATCATGTTAATTATATTAAATATATTAATTATATTAATTTTATTATTATTATTATTAATTATATTTTTATATTTTGTATATATATATATATATTTTTTTTTTTTATTTTTAATCTTATTAAATTTATTAATTGGGATATCTGTTAGTTCTTCCCTAGTAGAACTAAGGTTTTCATTAATCCTCTTTTTTTCTCCCTTTATTTTTTAGACTGGAAGAAGGGTAGAAAGCAGGGTTGTGGCTCCTCCCGGTCCCTTTCCCTTTTTTGGGGATTTGGTTCAGGCTTAGGGCCCTTTGGGTCTGCTGGCCAATAATAAAAAAAAAAAAAAAAAAAAAAAAAAGGGAATAATATATATATATATAGATATAATTATATTTCATATATTGAAAGTTTAAAAAAAAAAAAAAAAGAAAACACCATGAGGGAGGCATCGGGGGATAGCGACACGGGCATTCCTCCTGAGCAAGGCAAGATTTGCCCCTTATGCAGGCGGGATCCCCTGGGCAACTTTGGCACGGTCTGCTCCGCCTGCGCCGTGAAGATCGGCCTAGACCATAACAGGTCAACTGACAGGGTTGTTAACCCAGCTGTTGCCGAGGGCGTTATGGTTCGTCCACCTCCTGCTTCCCCAAAAGAGGGAGAAGGCAGTGGGGTGCGGTCGGAGTTGGTTCACAGATTGGATAGTCTGGAGAGGCAGTTGTCTCTTGTGCTTCCAAAGAAAGCCACCTTTAAGAGAAGGCATATGGAGCCGGTTGCAGAGGAAGAGGATTTATTTGCCTCTTTTGGAGAAGAGGAGGACGAGGAGTATCTGGAGGAACAGCTGCCTTCTGGGGGCGAGCTGCAATCAGAAGAGGACAGTAATTCTATCTTGTTTTCGTCCGATGAAGATCCTCTCCTCATGGATGAAACAGAGGGTCTGTTGTCTATGGTGTTTGACACCTTGAATATTTCTCCACCTGAGGTAGCGAAGAGAAGGAGGGATGACCTGTTTAGGCCTGTCAGGCAAAGTCAGGTGTTCCCAGAACAGCCTCACTTCTCTAAGATGATTTTTAAGGAATGGGAAAATCCTAATAAGCTGCCGGCGGTCCCAAAGATTTTAGATTCTAGGTATCCCTTTCCAGCGGAAATAATAAAATTGTGGTCCTATCCGCCGGAGGTGGACTCCCCGGTTGCGGGCTTATCTAACACGTCGATAATGCCATCCGCTACTACGGGTTCTCTTAGAGATTCCACTGAGAAACATATGGATCAGCTGGCCCGCCATGCTTTCGCCATGATAGGTTCCTTGCTTCGCCCAGTTTGTGCCACGACCATTGTGTCTCTGGCCACGAGGAAAAAGATGAAGAGAAACTTAGCCAGAGTTAAGTCTCGCAGGCTGTCCCAGGAGTCCAAGGACCTTAAGGACTGTTTGGACCTTAATGCTTTTGTTATTACTGCAATGGAGGATGCGGTCAGGCTGGCGGCTAGAACCTCTACTCTCCTAGTGGCCTTGCGCCGCTCGTTGTGGCTTAGGCAATGGTCGGCGGACACCGCCGCTAAGAAGGCGCTCACGGATTTACCCTTTTTTGGGAACAGACTTTTTGGTGAAAGGCTGGATGGTTTGGTAAAGGATGGCAAGTTATCTCAAAGGAGGAGGTCGACTCGACCTTTTCAGAGGTCTTCGTCATTTCGGCCCTTTCGGAGGGGCAGAGGCGCTTTCCGGTCTTGTTCCCGAAGAGATTTTTGGGGTAGAGGAAGAGCGTGTAATAGGGCAGGAGGGGTCTGGAGAAATAGACCTAAACCTCCAGCCAAATCTACTACAGCATGAGGGGGCGCCCTCACCCGAGCGGGTGGGGGGACGGCTTTTGCTTTTTGCTCATATCTGGAGACGCCATGTAGCGGACCGGTGGATCCAGGAAGTGGTGTCTTCAGGTTACAAAATCGAGTTTTCAGCCAAACCACCCGCAAGGTTCCTTCGATCAGGGGCATCCCGGAACCGGCTAAAGCTAGTGGCCCTGAAGGTCGCAGTTCAGCTCCTCCTTCAAAAAGGGGTGGTTTGTCGAGTACCCCTTCAGGAAGAAGGTCAGGGGTTTTATTCCAACCTTTTTATAATCCCCAAGAAGGATGGGTCGGTTCGTCCCATTTTAGATCTGAAGGATCTCAACAAATACATCCGCGTGAAGCATTTCCGCATGGAGACGTTGAGGTCTGCCTTAATAATAGTTCGACCCGGAGATCTTATGACCTCCATAGACATAAGGGACGCGTATCTGCATGTACCGATATTCCCAGGGCATCAGAGATTCCTGAGGTTTGCCCTAGAAGATCAGCATTTTCAGTTCGTGGCATTTCCGTTCGGAATATCCTCGGCTCCAAGAGTGTTCACCAAAGTCCTGGCGGGTCTAATGGCAATCTTCAGGAGCCAGGGGATACGTATCGTCCCTTATTTGGACGATCTCCTAATCTCAGCCAGTTCACAGCAGCAGATTTTGGAGGACACACAGACGGTTCGGTCATCTCTGGAAGAATTCGGCTGGGTGATCAACTACCCGAAGTCTCACATCACTCCGGCGTCAGTAAGGAACTTCCTGGGTATGACTCTGGACACTGTCCAGGTCAAAGTTTTTTTGCCGGAGCAGAAGGCTCGACTAATTCAGAATCAGATAGAGGGCCTTCTGGTTTGCAGGCAGCCGACTATTCGGCTGGGAATGAGGGTAGTAGGTCTGATGGTAGCCTGCTTCGAGGCAGTACCTTTCGCCCAGTTTCATATGAGGCCCCTTCAGTGGGATTTATTAGCAAGCTGGGATCGGACCCCGCAGTCGCTGGATCAGGTCTTGGTTCTGTCCCCATTGACCAAGCATTCTCTCCTGTGGTGGATGGACCCTCTCCATCTGTCGGTAGGCAGATCCTTCTTGGCGCCACAGTGGCAGATAGTTGCCACGGATGCCAGTCTCTCAGGATGGGGCGGCATTTGGCAGTCCCAGAAGATCCAGGGTCAGTGGGGACCGAGAGAGAATCAGCTTCCCATAAATGTATTGGAATTGAGAGCTATCCGGCTAGTACTCCGGTATCTGACCCCCAGCTTAAAGGGGCAAGCAGTCCAGATCCAGTCGGACAATCGGACAGCGGTAGCCTATATCAACCATCAGGGGGGTACTCGGAGCAAGGGTGCTCTGGAAGAGGTAAGCCGGATTCTGACGTGGGCAGAGGAGAATGTCCCCTGCATTTCGGCAGTCTATGTTCCGGGGGTAGTAAACCAGGAAGCCGACGCGCTAAGCAGGAAGACTCTGCGTTGGGGAGAATGGTCTCTCAGTCGGCAGGTTTTTCAAGCCCTTTGTCTTCGTTGGGGGCGTCCGGAGGTGGACCTATTTGCATCCAGACACAACCACAAGCTGCCAGTGTTCGTGTCCCTGTCGAGGGACCCTCTGGCCTTAGCCACGGACGCCCTGTCAGTCCCTTGGGCAGGGTTCAAACTTCTGTACATTTTTCCCCCGTTTCCACTTCTGAGTCGTGTTCTAAGAAAGATAATTCAAGAGGGGATACCTACCATTCTAGTAGCTCCTCATTGGCCAAGAAGAAGTTGGTTTGCGGACATAAAGAGGATGGCGGTAGACCATTGGCGCATACCGATCGAGCCAGATCTTCTCACTCAGGGGGCGCTTCGGCACCCGAATTTACAGATGCTGGCTTTGACGGCTTGGCTATTGAAACCTCGGTCCTAGCAGCTAAAGGTTTGTCAGCCAAAGTCATTCATACCATGATTCAGGCTCGGAAGAAATCGTCTTCCATGATTTACTACAGAGTATGGAAATCCTTTATATCCTGGTGTGAGGCTAGGAAGGTTTCATGTAGAAAGTATTCGGTTTCTAGGATCCTAGAGTTCCTGCAGGATGGTTTCGAGATGGGCCTACGTTTAAGCACCCTGAGAGGACAGGTGTCGGCCTTATCCATTTTCTTTCAGAAGTCTATCGCTTGTAATAGACTCATTAAGACTTTTTTTCAGGGAGTCACCCATGTCCGTCCACCGCGCAAGTCTATTTTGCCAGTATGGGATTTGAATTTGGTATTGACGGCTCTACAGGGGGCTCCCTTTGAACCTATGGTCGACGCTCCAGTAAGCATTTTGACACTTAAAGTGGTATTTTTAGTGGCAATCACTTCTGTGCGGCGTGTTTCGGAGTTAGCCGCTTTATGTATGAAATCTCCTTATTTTGAGTTGCACAAAGATAAGGTGGTTTTTCGGTTTAAGCCAGATTTTTTGCCTAAGGTTGTTTCTCCTTTTCATCTTAATCAGGAGGTGGTTT
Source organism: Gastrophryne carolinensis (assembly GCA_027917425.1). Lineage (NCBI taxonomy): Eukaryota > Metazoa > Chordata > Amphibia > Anura > Microhylidae > Gastrophryne > Gastrophryne carolinensis. The sequence continues at coordinate 345,988,928 of CM051237.1, read as the reverse complement.
TACCCTCCTTGTGCCCAAATCCGTCTAACGCTAAGGAAAGGGCACTTCATTCTCTAGATGTAGTTAGAGCCATAAGGTATTATTTGGCAGCTACAGATGCCTTCCGCAAGTCGGATCTTCTTTTTGTTGTTTCAGAAGGATCCAGAAAGGGGCTCCCATCGGCTAAAGCCACTGTTAGCAAGTGGATTAGGCAGGCAGTGATTAGAGCCTACTCGGCCAAGGGGAAGGAACCCCCCTTTCGAGTCACGGCCCATTCCACTAGGGCCATTGGTGCCTCTTGGGCTTTTCAGCACCAAGCTTCGGTGGAACAGGTCTGCAAAGCTGCCACCTGGTCTTCGGTTCATACATTCACCAAGTTTTACAAGGTGGATGTTAGAGCCTCAGCTGACGCTGTTGTTGGTCGGAAGATTCTTCAGGCAGTGGTGAAATGAGCTGCCTGCTGTTCTGCGTCAGGGGATCCCGCCCATAGATGGCACTGCTTTTGGAGGTCCCAGGAGTAAGGAGTGTATGGAATGGATTGGAAGAAAAAACACAATTCTGTGAGATACTCACCTGTAGAATTGGTTTTTCTGGGAATCCATTCCATACACTCCGGCCCACCCGTTTTTTTTGGGTCATGTTATCTTCTGACGCTTCTCTGTTGGTGTTAAAGCCTTTTTTCTTTTTGGTTATTCATGGCATATATATTTGTATTAAAATTAAAAAAAAAAAAAAAAGGAAAAAGATTAAAAAAAAAAAAAAAGGGAAAAAGAGGTTATCGTACTTTTTGAGAGTAATTTTTTTGAGTTTGATGTGTAGTAACATGGACTCTTTTTGGCCTCCCGGTCTGTTTCTAGATTATTTTTACTGCTGTTTAAGTAAACTGATTTGATTAAGGGGCGGCTGCTACTTATGGGCCGGGAGGGCCGCTCCTGTTTGCTTTCTTGCAGTCACATGTCTCAGCGAGGAGGAGGAAACCCAGGAGTAAGGAGTGTATGGAATGGATTCCCAGAAAAACCAATTCTACAGGTGAGTATCTCACAGAATTGTGTTTTTTCCACATTCACCCCTCTTTTTTCTACATTTTTCTGCTCATGTTTTATTACCCATTGCCTTTCCCCTCTCCTTTTCACATTTTGTCCATCTCGTTCTCTTGTCACCCCCCATCATTTTTTCACCTTTTCCATGTCTTCCTCTCTTTTTCACATTCCCTCTTTTTTTTCTAAACCTTCTGTTCATCTCTCTTTTCCACATTCCTCCCAACTTTGTCTTGCCACCTTCCTTTCATTATCCGTATGTATTCCTGTTTTTCCTGTTTTTACATTTTAACTTTTCTACCTTACTTTAGACTTTCTTTCTTGTTCTGTGCACCATACACCTTATTTTTTTGTTGCTGCTTTCTCTTTTTTCTCTTCTCAAGGTGAATATATGTGTGAGTTTGGGGCAGTCATCCTAACATCTTCTACAGGCTGACCTTTACCAAAGGCTGGCCCTGCTTTTTACATATCTTCTACTCATCTACTTTTTCTCATCTGTTTCCCTCTCCTGCTTCTTTATCCCCTTTCTCCTACTTTCTTTTTACGTGTCTCTGTCACCCCCCTTGCTTTTTCACAGTGATGTTCTACCATGTGTCTACCATTTTGTTGTTGATAGAGTGAGACAGGGTTAAAGCCCTTTTTTCTTAAGACATTTATTGTAAAGCAGACCTACCTGACACACACATTTATGCTGTAATCCCCTTTTTTTCCCACCACCACCACCACTGCCTCACTTTGTGGAACCCACTGGGGCACACATAAACACTCACCTTTCCCTGTTGCAATGGTGCATGTGTCTATTGTGTGCCGCCAGCCGTGACTATGTCATTCTGCAAACAGCTCTTATCGAGTAGAATGGGGAGCGTGCGCACGCGCTGCCCATCCACAACAATGAAAGCAGCTTGGCAAATGACATAGTCATAGCAGGTGGCTCTCATCGTGCAAGACCCCGCACATGAGCATCGTTGGAGTGAGGAAAAGGTGAGTGGAAAATATCTTTCTTGGAGGTTTCACATGATGGGGCATATAAATTCAGGGTGCCCCGAGGGACCAGAACAAAACCCGGGAAAATCTAGTTTCCATTTTTTTTTCGCTTTAAATATCCGGGGGGGGGGGGGGGGGTGACCAAACAGTGCCTAGGGCAGCACAAATGCTAAATACGGCCCTGCCAATATAATAGACAAAAGGAAAAGGTCTGCTTATCTAGGAATAGTGATTTAGTGTGTGTGATGGGTGTAAAGCGGTGTACCCCAGGATTCAGTGCGGGGCCCACTTTTTTTCAACTTGTTTATAAAGGACATAGAAGATGGAATTAAATGCACTGTTCTATTTTTGCAAATGTCACAAAGATACGTAGCACAGTGCAGTATATTGAAGATGTTCACAAGCTTCAGGCTGACTTGGACACTTTGGGTGTCTGAGCATCCATTAGCCAAATGAAGTTCAATGTGGAGAAATGTAAAGTGATGCACTTGGGGTCTAATAACCGGAAGACCACATATGTCCAGGTGGAGAGTAAAACTGGGAGAATCACTTGTTGAGAAGGGTCTGGGAAGATCACAGGCCAAATAACAACATGCAATGTCAAGCAGCTGCTTCCAAGGCCACCAAGATATTATCATGCATTAAAAGAGGCATGGATCACGGTATAGGGATGTCATTTTGCCCCTTTACAAGGCACAGGTGCTCCCTCACCTGAAATATGCCATCCAGTTCTGGCCACCAGTTCATAGAAAGGACACCCTGATTTTGGAAAGGGTGCAGAGGAGAGCCACCAAACTAATAAGATGAATGAAGAATCTCAGTAATGAAGAAAAGATTTTAAGAATAAATTTGTTTGTCTTGAGAAAAGAGTTTCTATTAGTTTTTATCAGTAAAAAAAAAAAATACAACTTCCCCTACCTCAACTCCCTTGGTTGAACTTGGTGGACATATGTCTTTTTTCAATCTATTCAACTATGTAACTATGTAAATTTGCTAACATAAGAAAAAAACCTTTCTTATATATATAGCTTTTTAAAAAATGCCATTTAGAGTGGGCTTTACATTTAACCCTTTAAACCGGACCTTCACCATGATTTATTGAAAAGCCCAACCCCTTAAAAAACGATTCCCAAGCATCTAAAATTTACATATTTTAAGTTTTTAGTCACTTACTTATTATTCTATCCCCCTACTGGTCTGCAACTCTGTTCAGGACTTTAGGATACGGGTGCCGCCATCTTGACTCAGAAGCATCACACTTACTGAGGATAGGAGAGGTGGATAAAGTACAGGGGGTGGGGTTATATCTGTGCTTTACTCAGACAGAGCAGAGCTGGGGTCAGGGAAAGGTCAGCAATCACAGAATACAGAGCAGCACAGTTAGAAGGCACTTCCTGTTTGCAGGCTGTGATGTTCCATGAGCCACCATCTTGGATGTTTAAAGGCTCATAACATGCAGTAGATGCAGGTAGGATACTTTTTAATGTGGGCAATCTGTATGTACAGGGTGTGGGAAACATATAAGATAGACTCTTAATCAGAGTGAAGGAAAGCTTTAAGTGCCAAGCCTGTAGGTCCTACGGATTTGCTTCTCCTGTGATTAAGTGCCAAGCCCGTAGCGCCTACAGGCCTGGTTTTTCCCCCTACTAGTGTAAAAAAACACTCACCTGACCCCTCGTTCCAACCAGCCCAGTCTTCAGGAACTTTCATATGCAATATGGTTTTCTTTAATAAAATAAATGTTTTATTCACACCTTCTAGTGCCAGCTACGTGAGTCTCATGTAGCAGCCTCTACTCCACTTAAGTGCCAGCTTGTGGAGTGTGAGACTCACATAGCTAACTTTAAACCCCCACAGAAAAAAGCTAGTTAAAAAAAGTTAAAAGTTAAAAACTCACCTTACCCCTCGTTGGATTGGGCCGGGTCTTCTTTTTACCCAGGGGGCATCCGATCCCCCCCAGGGCTCTTCTCTCTTCAGGAGAGCGCCCGAAATAGCGCCCCCCGCTTCGGCTCACTGCCGCAGTTAAGTGTAAAAAAAAAAAATGACACTTACTCACCTGTGGCTGCGATCGCTCCCACGGGGTCTCCTCTTCAGCGGGGTCCTCTGATCACCCCCCCCCCCAGGCTCTTCTGTGGTGAGGAGAAGGCGAGAAATCGCAGTCTCCCTCACTTCCTGGGTCGCCAGCTGCTAGAAAACGTATATGGATGCACACTGTTTTGGCAAATGCCTTGGATGCAGGAGTCAGGGTATTTCCAAAAGCCCTGTAATCCAGTGAAAAGGAAGAAAAAAGGTAGGGAATCCGCACTCCTAAAATTTAGCTTTTATTGCCATCGATTAAAAAATGTATACAAAAATTCCAAAGCGGAGATAAAAGCATGAAAGCAATCCTGGCGCCGTCTAACGTGTTTCGGGCATGGGACGCCCTTAATCATAGATAATTCTTACCCCAATCCTCCATGCATTGCGCGCGGCTCCCGAGCCCCTGCTGATGACGTGCGTGCTGGCGCCGGAAGGCGCTCGCTCGTGATTGGATGTGATAGCCAGCCTATCAGAGTGGACAGAAAGCAGCCAATCAGGGGCAGTAAGATATTCACCCAGAACTTATGTACACTACGTAGTACGCTCCGTCTCCATGGAGACGCGGGACACCAGCAGCGACCAGGAAAGGTCGGAAGCATGCGCAGCAAGCACGGAGAGTCATTTTGACGGGAAAAAAAAGATAGTTAGAACATACTTAAAAAACTATGATAACCACTATAATGATGCCAAAGGAAAATTAGAAACAATTAACACCAAAGATATACTGGCAATGCCGATCGTTAAGTCCATAGGTATGCAGGTTATAATGTATAAAACTATGGATATACAGTTCAATACATGTTGCGTTATGTAAAGATACAATGATGTGTCCAGTAACCCGCTATTTTATGTATATAGTTTGGTTGCAGGACAAAAAATAGATTATAATATCAATGTATATTATTAGATATGATACTTATATTTTTATGTTTGCCACACTTACTGTATAAGTGTTAAAGAAATGAAAATGAATGATAACTCAAAATAAAAGGAATAAATGTGCCTGTGTAGATATGTAAGAACCCCTGTTTGGTATAGCGCCAAAGTTAGTAATGTTACTGCTATTAATGGGCGCTGTATGAATCTCTAAATAAACTAGGATACATATATAGTCACTCAAATCTATCTATCTATCTATCTAGTATAAAAGAAATGTCCCACTTGTGGTTGAGACCAGTAGGATACCTGGGACCCATTACAAAAATTCAAAATGCTTCCCTGCACAGCGACTTTTTGTACAAATCTCCCCCCCCCCCCCGGCTCCTAAAAAGACCTTCTCTATTGCACACACACGAAAACGAGGTGCCAAGGGGTGATGGCACTCATTATGGTGCCGAGCCACATTCGAATTCTTAGCCATATCTATACGACCTATACCATATATATGTTCACTAATGCGGACTTTAAGTTTGCGCTGCTAGCCCGCCCTCGGGCTGACCCAAGAAGCTCAGTTACTGTTAACCCCTTGTGAACTGGTAAGGGATCCATGAGACCCCTATACCAGTTCACAAGACTGGGCCCCCCAATTACCTGCCTCCCCGAAGCCCAGGGCAGAAGAGCCTGGCCCATGGAGCTTGTAGCCTGCAGGGTGGGGGCCACCAAGTCCCTGTTCCTACAAGCCCCCATAGCTGGTCCCAGGCTGGTTATGATGGGTAAGGGGAACCCCGTGTCATTTTTTGGGGATTTTTTTTTTTTTTTAATTAACCCCTTATGTTTATAGTGTGGATAGTTTTTTATTTGTGTTATAAAGTGCTCTTTTCAGTTTGGGGGGGTCTCCTGGGCAAGAATGGGGGGCTGCCGATACATATGTGGTACCGTTGTAATCGGGAGAAATGGACTTTTACATGTAATATGGTTTTCATTAATAAAACAAATGTTTTATTTAAAATAAAGGAGACAATTGTCTAAAAAATATTTTTTTATTTATTTTATTTATTTATTTTTTTGTATTTTTACGTATAAATAGTAAAAAAAATGTAGAAATTACAAACAAGAAATTTCATGTTAAAGCCTAAACTCTTCTGCAAAATATATATATAATTTTCCTGAAAATTCCAGAAAAAATCACGGTTAAACATGGCGCAAAATGGGGAAAAATTACCTGTCAACAGAGGGTGACACATTTTCAAATAGGCTGGCAATTAAAAGGGTTAATAGTACCTATGCATGTTGGGTATTGTTCTGCTCAGTGGACCTTGCGCTTTGAGATTTAGCTTGTTTTTCTTGTTTGCATATTGATATTTTAGGAAAACGTTTTTTAATCAGCTTTTTATACATTTTTTTAGGGAAACCCTGTGCAACCTAAGAATTCTTCAAGGGATTACTTCCAGAAAGATGAGCCCACTACAACAAGCTGGGTACGCTTAGAAAGCTTAACAAGTGTACTTTCAGGGAATATATGTGTTAGGGCGAGCGCTGCACGCACATCTCGCAACACTTCCCTCACCTCCATGGCTGCTCCCAGCCGGCTTCCTCCTCCTCGTGCTGCTTCCTCGCATGGTGTTATGGCGAGCGCTATGCGCCCATCTTGCAGCACTTCCCTCACCTCCATGGCTGCTCCCAGCCGGCTTCCTCCTCCTTGTGCTGCTTCCTTACATGGTCAGGTACACGCACGTCTCCGTCCACTAGAGGGCGCGCACGCCGGATTCCTGAGATTTAAAGGGCCTGTACACCACTGATTGGTGCCTGGTCATCCAATCCTGCACCCACTTCCCCTATTTAAGAGGCACTTCCTTTTCCTTCTGCATCTTTGTATGCAGAAAGTCTGTTGTTTTCAGCATTGCTCATCCGTGTACCGACCTTTGCCTGTCCCCGACTCTGAACCTTTGCTGCCCGTCCCGACCTTGGCTACTTACCTTCGATCTTGAGATTGTGCTGCCAGCCCTGACCTCTGCTTGAACTTTGACATCGCCTTTTGCCTGCCTCCTTTGTACCACGCATTACCTCGGCTGACTGTGTGGCTTAGCCGCTGTTGGGGAGTAGCGACCTGGGGGTCACTCGCCGCTACAAGACCAACCTGCTTTGCGGCTGGCTCTGGTGAATACCGGTGGCCTCTTAGACTCCGCTCCCCTGACACGGCACTTGCTATCAGTAACACAGTCACAGCGGATCCACACCTGTGCCACCACACCCGGTCCGTGACAATATGCTTTATGGGGGGTATTCTAAATGTAAAGGGTTGTTTTGGTTGAAAAATTGCAAGGTGTGCACTTTTCAAGTAAAATTCCGTTATGCGCATGCTTTACTTTGGGGTGTTTGCCAACTCTTCCCTTGACAGTACCTATGCATGTTGGGTATTGTTCTGTTCAGAGGATGTTGCTTTTTCAGATTTTACTTGTTTTTTCTTGTTTGCATATAGTTTTTTTTTAGGAAAATATGGCTTTGATTCTTCCTTTTTATTCTTTTTTAGGGAAACCACAAAAATTGATTGAGGGATTACTTCCAGAAATCTACGCCCACAGAAACAAGCCTGGTACGCCTAGAAAGCTTGAGGCGTGTACTTCCAGAGAATATATAGTTTGTGGGGGGTATTTCAAATATAAAGGCTTGTTTTTCTGGAAAAACTGCAAGGAGTGCATAGCAGGAAAGGGTGTCTACCTATACATATCTGGTACCGCTGTAACCGGGAGAAACTGGGATTTCACAGGCAATAAGATTTTATTGACAAACTTAAATTACCTATGCATGTTGGGTCTTGTTCTGTTTGGGGGACCTTGTGCTTTCAGATTTAGCTTGTGTTTTTCTTGTTTGCATATTGATTTTTTAGGAAAATGTGTTTTTTATTCAGCTTTTTTATAATTTTTTTTTAGGGAAATCATGTGCAACCAAAGAATTCTTCAAGGGATTACTTCTAAAACGATGAGCCCACTACAACAAACTGGGTATGCTTAGAAAGCTTAATGTGTGTTCTTTCAGGGAATTTATGGTTTGTGGGGGGTATTACAAATGTAAAGGGTTGTCTTGGTAGAAAAAACACAAGGTGCGCACCTTGTCTGCAGGGCTGAAATTTTAAAATAAAATTACCCTTACAAGCATGCTTTACTTTGGGTTGTTTGGCAACTTTTCCCTTGCCAGCAGCTTTGCATGTTGGGTATTGTTCTGTTCAGGGAACCTTGCTTTTTCAGATTGATTTAATTATTTTTTAGGGAAACTCTGTGCAACCAAAGAAATCATTGAGGGATTACTTCCAGAAAACTGTGCCTATGTCAACAATCTGGCACGCCTAGAAAGCTTGAGGTGTGTATTTCCAGAGAATATATCATATCATGTATTTCAAATGCAAAGGGTAGTTTTACTTGAAAAACTGCAAGGTGCGTATACCACATAGCATAGTTGCATTTTATCTGAACTTCTAAAGTGCTGTTTCAGTTTGGAGGAGTCTCCTGGGCAGGAATGGGTGTCTACCAATGCATATGTGGTACCGCTGTAACCGGGAGAAATTGGGATTTCACACGCAATAAAATGTTATTGCAAAAAAAACACTACAAATTGTAAAAAATAGATTAAAAAAAAAATTTCACCCAAGAATATTGAGAATACCCTTAACAAATGACAAACAAGACATTTCATATAAAGCCCAGACTCTGCTGAAAAAAAACAATGCATAACTTTCCAGTGAAATCCCTGGAAAGCCCTTCAAAAATCACAGTTAAACATGTGCAGTGCAAAATAGCGAAAAATGGTCTGGCAACAGAGCGTGACAAAAACTCCAGGTAGGCTGACACTTAAAGGTGACACTTTAACTAAATTTTTTCATTTTGCCCTTAGAATCCCTTTATGATAAGGTTGCAGGGAGTTAATCAAGAGGGAAACCAGCAACCAGGTTTTCCCTCCCTCCCCCAACCTGGAATGGACCGACACCCATTTTGGGCCTGATTGAGCTAATTTTTGCTAGTTCCCCTAGTTACAGTTTGCCATGTATGCTGCAACTTAAGATCCTGAAAGTGACACCTGTCAACCACAGAGCCTCATGTCACCAGGGGAGTGAGGAGAAAGGGAAACATATTGGGCTTGCTGGGGGGTGTAAGCACAGGGTGAGTGGATGGGCAAGTAGATAAGTTAGTGGGTCGGTACATAGATGGATGAGTGGGCAGGCAGGCAGGTAAATGAGTGGGTGACTGCACCTCTGCTTCTTGGTTCAACAACTCCACATTCACTCCAGGGCCGCTGGCTGACATTGCTGCTCCATGGCCTGGGTAGGATAGTAGGAAGAGATACATTAGATGAATGGGCAGGTGGGTAGGTGGGTGAGTGGGTAGATAGATGGTTGAGTAGGCATATCAGTCAGTAGGTAGGTAGGCATGTGGGTAGGTAGGTAGGTAGGTAGGTGGGAGGGTGAATGTGCAGGTAAGTGAGTGTATAGGTAGGGAATAGGCAGGAAGGTAAGTAGGTGGGTCGGTCAGTAGGCAGGTAGATAGGTGGGTGGGCCATGCGGTGAATATCAACACAATTTTAAATATTTTTCCCAGAAACAGTTGTCGGAGAAAGAGCATTCTCTCTTGTCACACTATCTCAATCTGTGCTGGAGAATACTCTGACTCATCGACTGCTGCCGGCTCCAATCCTCCCCATGGCACTATCTTCCTCTCTCAGTGCTCAGCTGAGCTGACTGACGCTGGTTGTCATCCCCGTTCGCCATGCTCGTCCACTATTCCTGCCAGCCCACAAATCAATTTTGCCAGCCCACCCACCCTTCTTGCCTGCCCACCAGTCATGCTTCCTCCCCATCATTCTCACCAGCTCTCCCGCCCACCATTTTCGCTAGCCCATCTGCTATTCTAGCAAGCGTGCCCACCATGCTTGTTTGTTGTCTCTCAAACAACTCAATCTGCGCTGGAGAATCCCCTGCCACTGGCTCAAGCTGGGCTGACTGACACTGGCCAACATGCCCACCAGCCTGCTGAAGTCTGCCAGTCGCCAGGTCTACAGATGCCAGAATGAAAACCCCGTTTTTTGTTATGCCCCACAGCTAGGTTTTTTTGTTGCCAGCTGACCCCCTGCTGCCCTAGCTGCACAGTGCACCCACTCACACATGCACACACTGCAGCCTGCCTTTGAGTTAGTGGAGGTCCCTTAGCAGTGCAGATGCCCTGCTTATAATCCAGCCCTGTGTGTGGCATCTCATGGGTGCCTTGGTTGTTTGTAAAGCTTTATATAATGAGTAAAAAAATAGAAAAACTGGTCTGAGCAGCTGCCACGCCTCCGCAAACACACGGAGTGTAGGGTCTTAGGCTGTATGGGGAGGCTTTTCGACCCTTCCACCCCATGTGTTGCACTGGAGGTTATAGGTAGGGATGAGCGAATCGATCCGGATGAACCCGGATTCGATCCGAATTTCATGAAAAATTCGATTCGGATCGAATCCGAATTTCCCCGTGCTTCGATCGCTCGAAGTTTTCCTTTAACATCCATTCATTTACATTACAGGCATTCTAAGATGGCGGACGGGACATGTCCAGACATCTACCCCGCTCCAGTGCATGCTGGGGCAGTCACATGCAGCCTATCAGCAGCCAGCAAGCCTGGTGACGTCACAGCGCTATTTAAGGCGGCGGACATCTTGCTTTTCCTCAATTCTCTATTGCATTCATGAGAGACAGGACGCTGCTGTAGTCAGGGAGAGACAGTTAGAGAGACAGGGACAGACAGGGACAGACAGGGACAGGCAGGAGACAGGCAGGAGACAGGCAGGAAGTCAGCGAGAAGCAGGGAAAGTTAGGAAAAATCGGAGGCAGTCACAGGGAGATTTTTTTTTTCATCCAGCCTGAGTGTTACTGGCTGGCTGACTGGCTTTGTTAGCGTTTTCAGGCTGCTTATACACTTAGTGTGCATATATACTGAACTGATCTCAAGTCTGCTGTGGGAACATTACCATTTTGTAAGATCTCATTTGCCTCTCTATTTACTGTAAGCTGCACACTCATTTCAACTAATTTGGCCTGTATGAGGCTGCTTACACACTGCTGCTGTGTGCATATATAATGATCTCAAGTCTGCTTGGGGCATCCCATTCTGTAACATACCATTAGCCTCTCTATTTACTGTAAGATGCACACTCATTTCAACTAATTTGGCCTGTATGAGGCTGCTTACACACTGCTGCTGTGTGCATATATACTGATCTCAAGTCTGCTTGGGGCATCCCATTCTGTAACATACCATTAGCCTCTCTATTTACTGTAAGCTGCACACTCATTTCAACTAATTTGGCCTGTATGAGGCTGCTTACACACTGCTGCTGTGTGCATATATACTGATCTCAAGTCTGCTTGGGGCATCCCATTCTGTAACATACCATTAGCCTCTCTATTTACTGTAAGCTGCACACTCATTTCAACTAATTTGGCCTGTATGAGGCTGCTTACACACTGCTGCTGTGTGCATATATACTGATCTCAAGTCTGCTTGGGGCATCCCATTCTGTAACATACCATTAGCCTCTCTATTTACTGTAAGCTGCACATTCATTTCAACTAATTTGGCCTGTATGAGGCTGCTTACACACTGCTGCTGTGTGCATATATACTGATCTCAAGTCTGCTTGGGGCATCCCATTCTGTAAACATAGAAACATAGAAGGTTGACGGCAGAAGGAGACCATACGGTCCATCTAGTCTGCCCTTATGTGTATACTGTATGTTCTCTTTATCTTAGGATAGATGTGTGCTTATCCCAGGCATGTTTAAATTCAGTGACTGTTGATGTTTCAACTACCTCTGCTGGAAGTTTGTTCCAAGCACCTACTACTCTTTCTGTAAAATAATATTTTCTAACATTACTCCTGATCTTCCCCCCGACTAGCTTCAGGTTGTTCCCCCTTGTTCTATCGTTAAGTTTCTTCTTAAAAACACTTCCCTCCTGAACCTTATTCAATCCTTTCACATATTTAAAGGTCTCAATCATGTCCCCCCTCTCCCTTCTTTCCTCCAGACTGTACAAATTAAGTTCTTTAAATCTCTCCTGATAAGTTTTAAGTGTAAGTCCTTCCACCATTTTCGTTGCCCGCCTTTGGACACGTTCTATTTGAATAATGTCTTTTTGCAGGTAAGGTCTCCAGAACTGCACACAGTATTCTAGCTGTAGCCTTACCAGGGCTCTATACAGCGGCATCACAACCTCCCTCTTCCTACTGGTGATGCCTCGAGCTATGCAGCCGAGCATCCTGCTTGCTTTTCCCACTGCCTGGCTACACTGTCCACTCATCTTGCAGCTATCAGTAATCAGTACCCCTAAATCTCTCTCCTCCGAGGTCCTGGCTAACACAGTACTGCCCATACGGTACTCAGAGCAGGGATTCCTTCTACCCAAGTGCATGATTTTACATTTAGAGACATTAAACTCTAGTTTCCACAGTTTTGACCATCTATCCAGTAAAGCTAAATCATTTTCCATGTTGCAGACACCTCCAGGAATATCCACCCTATTACTAACCTTTGTATCATCAGCAAACAGACAAACTTTTCCTACCAAGCCTTCTCCTATGTCACTTACAAATATATTAAAAAGAATGGGGCCCAGGACAGAGCCTTGCGGCACACCACTTGTAACTCGCCTTTGTTCAGATTGCACGCCATTTACAACAACGCTCTGATACCGATCCCTCAGCCAACTGGAAATCCACTGAACTATCCAGGGATTGAGTCCTACCTTCAATAACTTATCTATGAGCTCCTTATGTGGTACAGTGTCAAAGGCTTTGCTAAAATCCAGATAGGCAATATCCACAGCACCACCTTCATCTAACACTTTAGTGACATTGTCAAAGAAATCAGTAAGATTAGTCTGACATGATCTGCCCTCAGTAAAGCCGTGCTGTTTTGGGTCCAATAGGTCATTAATTTTTAGATGGGAAATTATCTGTTTTTTTAAGAGTGTTTCCATTAATTTGACCACTATAGATGTTAAACTAACTGGCCTGTAATTACTGGCTTCTTCTCTACTCCCCTTTTTATGGATTGGTACGACATTGGCTATTCTCCAATCATCTGGAACCTCACCAGTTGAAAGGGAATGGTTAAGTAAATCAGTTAGAGGGGCTGCAATCACAAACCTAAGTTCCCTTAGAACTCTGGGGTGGATTCCATCTGGACCCATTGCCTTACTTACCTTTAGATGTGCCAGCTCGGCTAAGACATCAGCCTCCAGAAACTCCGGAGCTGTACTCTCCCAGCTGGATGTTGTGCTATGACCATGCCTGCTACTATCTGAAAATACCGAACAAAAGTAGCTATTCAGATGGTCAGCCACAGCCTTATCTCCGTCAATATATTTATTTTCCCTATTTCTAATTTTTGAGACTGCATTGTTTTTCTTCTTTCTGTCACCAATATATCGGAAAAAGGTTTTATCTCCCCTCTTCATAGATTTGGCCATTTCTTCCTCTTTTTGCCCTTTAGCAGTCCTTATAATTAGTTTTGCTTCCCTCTGTTTAATTTTATATTCCTCTCTGTCAGCTACACTTCCACTTACTTTATACTTCTTATAGGCAGACTTCTTATCTTTTATGATAGTGCTGACTTCCCTAGTAAACCATAATGGTTTCTTCTTCCTTTTATTCTTGCTAGTTTGTTTCACATATTGCTTAGTTGCCTTTAAGATGGCCATTTTTAATAGTGACCACTGGGCACTCACTTCTGCTACTCTGTTCCACTCACCTAATTTTCTTTCTACATACTCCGCCATTTCCTTGAAGTTTGTCTTCCTAAAGTCTAGCACTTTGGTTCTGGTGTGCGATTGCACAATGTCTGTTTTTATTCTGAACCATAAGCATTGATGGTCACTGGAACCCAGATTTTCTTCAACCCTGACCTCGGACACCAGATCCCCATTGGTCAGAACTAAGTCCAGAATGTTATCTCCTCTAGTTGGCAATGTCACAAGTTGTTTTAGAGACACTCCATTAAGTGCCTCTAATATAGTCCTGCTCTTGCATGCCGATGCACTTGGGATATTCCAGTCCACATCAGGCATGTTGAAGTCACCTGTAATTACAACGTCCCCCTTCTCTGCCATTCCACTGATTTCATCTATTAACAGGTTATCTAGATCCTCAGATTGTCCAGGGGGCCTATATATCACACCAATTCTGACCACAGCTCCCTCCTTAGTCTGCATGGTAACCCAGAGAGTTTCTAGTTCATTATGTGTATGCTGAATTATTGTTGATTGAAGGGTAGTCTTGACATAAATGGCTACTCCACCGCCCTTTCTATCCAATCTGTCTTTTCTGTACAATGTGTAACCGGGTATGGCTATCTCCCAGTCATTGTGATCCTTGAACCAAGTCTCTGTTATTGCAACAAGATCCAATTCATCTCTGGATATGATAGCCATTAATTCACAGAGCTTGTTGCCCAAGCTGCGAGCATTGGTACACATCATGTGGATGTTGTTGGTATTGTATTTTAGTGTGTCCTTGATCTTTTCCACCAGATCAACATACCATTAGCCTCTCTATTTACTGTAAGCTGCACACTCATTTCAACTAATTTGGCCTGTATGAGGCTGTTTACACACTGCTGCTGTGTGCATATATACTGATCTCAAGTCTGCTTGGGGCATCCTATTCTGTAACATACCATTAGCCTCTCTATTTACTGTAAGCTGCACACTCATTTCAACTAATTTGGCCTGTATGAGGCTGCTTACACACTGCTGCTGTGTGCATATATACTGATCTCAAGTCTGCTTGGGGCATCCCATTCTGTAACATACCATTAGCCTCTCTATTTACTGTAAGCTGCACACTCATTTCAACTAATTTGGCCTGTATGAGGCTGCTTACACACTGCTGCTGTGTGCATATATACTGATCTCAAGTCTGCTTGGGGCATCCCATTCTGTAACATACCATTAGCCTCTCTATTTACTGTAAGCTGCACACTCATTTCAACTAATTTGGCCTGTATGAGGCTGCTTACACACTGCTGCTGTGTGCATATATACTGATCTCAAGTCTGCTTGGGGCATCCCATTCTGTAACATACCATTAGCCTCTCTATTTACTGTAAGCTGCACACTCATTTCAACTAATTTGGCCTGTATGAGGCTGCTTACACACTGCTGCTGTGTGCATATATACTGATCTCAAGTCTGCTTGGGGCATCCCATTCTGTAACATACCATTAGCCTCTCTATTTACTGTAAGCTGCACACTCATTTCAACTAATTTGGCCTGTATGAGGCTGCTTACACACTGCTGCTGTGTGCATATATACTGATCTCAAGTCTGCTTGGGGCATCCCATTCTGTAACATACCATTAGCCTCTCTATTTACTGTAAGCTGCACACTCATTTCAACTAATTTGGCCTGTATGAGGCTGCTTGCACACTGCTGCTGTGTGCATATATACTGATCTCAAGTCTGCTTGGGGCATCCCATTCTGTAACATACCATTAGCCTCTCTATTTACTGTAACCTGCACACTCATTTCAACTAATTTGGCCTGTATGAGGCTGCTTACACACTGCTGCTGTGTGCATATATACTGATCTCAAGTCTGCTTGGGGCATCCCATTCTGTAACACACCATTAGCCTCTCTATTTACTGTAAGCTGCACACTCATTTCAACTAATTTGGCCTGTATGAGGCTGCTTACACACTGCTGCTGTGTGCATATATACTGATCTCAAGTCTGCTTGGGGCATCCCATTCTGTAACATACCATTAGCCTCTCTATTTACTGTAAGCTGCACACTCATTTCAACTAATTTGGCCTGTATGAGGCTGCTTACACACTGCTGCTGTGTGCATATATACTGATCTCAAGTCTGCTTGGGGCATCCCATTCTGTAACATACCATTAGCCTCTCTATTTACTGTAAGCTGCACACTCATTTCAACTAATTTGGCCTGTATGAGGCTGCTTACACACTGCTGCTGTGTGCATATATACTGATCTCAAGTCTGCTTGGGGCATCCCATTCTGTAACATACCATTAGCCTCTCTATTTACTGTAAGCTGCACACTCATTTCAACTAATTTGGCCTGTATGAGGCTGCTTACACACTGCTGCTGTGTGCATATATACTGATCTCAAGTCTGCTTGGGGCATCCCATTCTGTAACATACCATTAGCCTCTCTATTTACTGTAAGCTGCACACTCATTTCAACTAATTTGGCCTGTATGAGGCTGCTTACACACTGCTGCTGTGTGCATATATACTGATCTCAAGTCTGCTTGGGGCATCCCATTCTGTAACATACCATTAGCCTCTCTATTTACTGTAAGCTGCACACTCATTTCAACTAATTTGGCCTGTATGAGGCTGCTTACACACTGCTGCTGTGTGCATATATACTGATCTCAAGTCTGCTTGGGGCATCCCATTCTGCAACATACCATTAGCCTCTCTATTTACTGTAAGCTGCACACTCATTTCAACTAATTTGGCCTGTATGAGGCTGCTTACACACTGCTGCTGTGTGCATATATACTGATCTCAAGTCTGCTTGGGGCATCCCATTCTGTAACATACCATTAGCCTCTCTATTTACTGTAAGCTGCACACTCATTTCAACTAATTTGGCCTTTATGAGGCTTCTTACACACTGCTGCTGTGTGCATATATACTGATCTCAAGTCTGCTTGGGGCATCCCATTCTGTAACATACCATTAGCCTCTCTATTTACTGTAAGCTGCACACTCATTTCAACTAATTTGGCCTGTATGAGGCTGCTTACACACTGCTGCTGTGTGCATATATACTGATCTCAAGTCAGCTTTGGGGCATCCCATTCTGTAACATACCATTAGCCTCTGTCTTTACTCTAAGCTGCACAGTTATTTCAAGTGATTTGGCCTGTTGCAGCCTGCTTACACACTGCTGCTGTGTGCATATATACTGATCTCAAGTCAGCTTTGGGGCATCCCATTCTGTAACATACCATTAGCCTCTGCATTCACTGTAAGCTGCACAGTTATTTAAAGTAATTTGGCCTGTTTCAGCCTGCTTACACACTGCTGCTGTGTGCATATATTACTGATCTCAAGTCTGCTTGGGGCATCCCATTCTGTAACATACCATTAGCCTCTGTCTTTACTCTAAGCTGCACACTTATTTCAAGTAATTTGGCCTGTTGGAGCCTGCTTAGACACTGTTGCTGTGCATATATACTGATCTCAGGTCTGCTGTGGGGGCATCCCATTTGTTTTTGACTGCTTTTAATAAACCAGGCCGCAGGGCACCGCAAAACTGCACATTGAACCCTATCTGTTTATACTAAATAAGAAAATACATAAAAATATCAGGCAGACAAGTGCCAGGATGTTCAAAGAGGAGTGGCAGAGGCCAAGATTCAGCAGGCAGAGGTCGCAGCAGACTAGGGGCGAGTGGCAGCAGGAGTCACGGTGAGAGACCTGGTCTGCCAGAATCTGCTAGCGGTCGTGTTTTCACCAGTAACACATCTGCCGTGGTAGATTGGTTGACGCGCTCATCAACAACCACATCATCTCGACTTACGTCTGAGAGCCCCAGTCTAGGGTCGGTTGGTTCCTCAGACACAACCCTGAGTTGGCATGCCCCGAGAGTTGTCCCTGTCCTCCCACTGAATCTGTCCCACGCCGCCCCCCCCCCCCCCCCCCCCAGCGACGTATCCCATGCTTTGGGTTCAGCTCCACTTTTTAGTGACGAGGACGATCATCTGGAGGACAGCCAGCAGCTACTGGCCAGCCATGAAATGGAGGTGCCTTCTTTAGCTCCGCACAGAAATAGTGATGTGGAGAGTGATGTGGGTGTTGGGAGCTTTCCAGCTCCTGCGCCAGACACTGAAACCGATAAGATCAGGGAGCTACAGCCACAACTCGGTGATGATGATGATGACGATGAAGCCGATCGCACTTGGGAGCCGGGTGATGAAGGGGCTTCATCATCATCATCAGGAGAAGAGGGGCGCAGGTTGCCCCGGAGTCCGCAGCTGAGGCAGCAAGGTGGTAGCAGTCAGCATGGGAGCACAATTCCAAAGGCTGGAGCCGGCCGGGGCCGGGGCCGGGGTAGAGCACCTGCTGTGTGGCAGTCTACCTTATCGGGAGGTAGTGGAGCAGGGGTTCCTGTAGTTGGCAACAGCAGTAGGGAATCAGTGAGGCCAGGGGGTGGGAAAAGTAGCTACTCGACAGTGAGGCAGTTTTTCCTGAAGCATCCGCAGGAGGGTAACATGGCTACATGCAAGATATGTAGGCAGAAGATGAAGCGTGGCCAGGGTCCAAATGTTGGCACCACGGCCCTGCGTCAACATATGCAGCGTCACCATAAGGCGGCCTGGGAGAACCTAGGCTCCGGAGAGGTGGGCCAGACTGCTTCCTCACCGAGTGGCACGCCGCTCCCAATTTCTGCCAGCCAAGGCTCCAGCACCTCAGCCAAAGGCAGCTGTGCGTCATACCCATCCTCTGTCGCTCCTGCTCCTCCTCCTCCTCCAAGTCATGCATCCCGCCAGCAATCCATCAGCGAAGCCATGTCCAAGAGACAGCAGTATGCGCCCACTCATCCTATGGCGCAGAAGCTGAATGTGCTCCTGTCCAAGTTGCTGGTGCTGCAGTTGCTCCCTTTTCAGGTGGTGGACTCTGCACCTTTCAGAGAACTGATGGCTTGTGCCGAGCCGAGGTGGAGAGTCCCAAGCCGGCATTTCTTTGCCAAGAAGGCAGTACCAGCGCTGCACACTTTTTTTGAACAGGAGGTGGGCCAGTCCTTGAGCCTGTCGGTGTGTAGCAAAGTGCATGGCAGCGCCGACGTCTGGAGCTGTAACTACGGTCAGGGACAGTACATGTCATTTACGGCCCACTGGGTGAATGTGGTCCCTTTGCAGCAGCAACTTGGTCAGGTCACGCCGCTTCGGCCTCCGCGTTCCCTGCCCGTTGGGCCTGTGACACTGTGCGACTCGGCCTCCTCATCCTCCGCCATCTCCTCACCCTCCACTGTAGGCTCAAGTCTCAGTGCCCCTCCAGTCTACCATGTGTGCAGGGCACGGAGGTGTCACGCAGTGCTTCACATGGTTTGTCTTGGCGAACAGAGTCACACAGGGGAGGAACTGCTTAAATTTATTCATCAGGAAATCCAAACATGGCTTACTCCAAGAAAACTTAAAATGGGAATCATGGTTACCGACAATGGGAAGAACATTTTGTCTGCGCTGCGCCAAGGAAGCCTGACCCATGCCCCCTGCATGGCTCACGTCTTCAATCTGGTTGTCAAGCGGTTTCTGAAGTGTTCCCCCCATCTGCAAGACATCCTAACAACTTCAAGGAAACTTTGCATGCACTTCAGCCACTCATACACCGCCAAACACACCCTTCTTGAGCTACAGTGTCAGAACGGTATCCCCCAACATAGTCTGATTTGCGATGTTTCCACCCGTTGGAATTCCACCCTTCACATGTTGGACCGATTATATGAACAGAGAAAAGCCATCACGGATTTCCTGATGATCCAAGCAGATAGGGGGACTCCCCTGTGTAACTTCAATGTCAACCAGTGGCAGCTCATACGTGACACCTGCCGTTTGCTCAGGCCCTTTGAGGAAGCCACTTTATTTGTCAGTCGGCAGGATTACGGGATGAACGACGTGATTCCACTGCTTCATGTACTACAGCACATGTTGGAAACCATGGCTGGTCAGGGCACTGGAGACATGGCGTTTACATCTTACGGCCACATGAACCCCGTTGGATCTGAACTGGAGGAGGAGGAGGAAAAGGAGGAGGAGTTGCCCAGCGAAACACAGTTTAGGCTTGGCGAAATGGCTGGTTTATCTAGTCAGCGGACAGGAGAGGAGGAGCAGGAGCAGCCAGAGGAGCTAGAGGTTTTTGAGGAAGGTGAGACAGAGGACCCGGGCACACCATGGCAGTATGCAGTGGAGATGGAGACAGGTAGTCCATCCGAGTCACTTGCGCAAATGGCAGGAAGCATGCTCACGTGCTTGCGTAGTGACCCCAGAATTGTTTCCATCTGTCGGCGGGATTTCTGGCTGTCCACCTTATTGGACCCTCGCTTCCGGCACAAAATGGGGGCATTTTTTAAACCCACCGAGAGGGAAGACAAACTGAACTACTACAAAGACATTCTACGTAGGCAGTTGGCCGATGCCTATCTGCGCCATGGTCCATACTCTCGCAGGTCTGACTCGAGGGGACCTCTGCGCTCACCTTCCACTGTCATGGCTGCTGGGGGGTTGGCAGGAGCAGCAGCAGCAGCTCCATCAGCAGCAGCAGCCTCAGTCTTCAGTCGCTAATGAGTAGCTTTCTACACCCGCATAGTGAGGCTACTCATGAGCAGCAGGAAGACCTGGAGCAGGACCTCAACCAGCAGGTCATGTCATACCTTGACATGACCATGCCAACACACCTTGAGGATCCGCTGGACTTCTGGGCAGCCAAACTTGATTTATGGCCGCAACTAGCAGAGTTTGCCCTGGAAAAGCTGTCCTGCCCGGCAAGTAGCGTGCCATCTGAGTGGGTGTTTAGTGCGGCGGGGGCCATAGTTACGGCGAGGAGAACTCGTCTGTCAACTAAAAATGTGGAGAGAATCACCTTTGTCAAAATGAATCAGGGATGGATCAGCCAGGATTTCCACCCACCAATGCCTGATGCATGCGACTAGATTCAGCATGGTGCCATGTTTTACACTTTCCAAATGGTGCAAAACATATTTATGTCTTTAGGCCAATTTTTGGGCTCCTGCTGATGCCAACTCCAGGGTGTGATTTATCCAATTTTTGGGCTCCTGAAGCCAACCCCAGTGTCTCTTTAAAGTAATGTTTGGGCTCCTGCTGCTGCTGCCAACTCCAGGGTGTGATTCAGCCAATTTTTGGGCTCCTGAAGCCAACCCCAGTGTCTCTTTAAAGTAATGTTTGGGCTCCTGCTGCTGCTGCTGCCAACTCCAGGGTGTGATTCATCCAATTTTTGGGCTCCTGAAGCCAACCCCAGTGTCTCTTTAAAGTAAGGTTTGGGCTCCTTCTGCTGCTGCTGCTGCCAACTCCAGGGTGTGAATCATGCAATTTTTGGGCTCCTGAAGCCAACTCCAGTGTCTCTTTAAAGTAATGTTTGGTTCTCCTGCTGCTGCTGCTGCCAACTCCAGGATGTGATTCATCCAATTTTTGGGCTCCTGAAGCCAACCCCAGTGTCTCTTTAAAGTAATGTTTGGGCTCCTGCTGCTGCTGCCAACTCCAGGGTGTGAATCATCCAATTTTTGGGCTCCTGAAGCCAACTCCAGTGTCTCTTTAAAGTAATGTTTGGGCTCCTGCTGCTGCTGCTGCTGCTGCTGCCAACTCCAGGGTGTGATTCATCCAATTTTTGGGCTCCTGAAGCCAACTCCAGTGTCTCTTTAAAGTAATGTTTGGGCTCCTGCTGCTGCTGCTGCTGCCAACTCCAGGGTGTGATTCATCCAATCTTTGGGCTCCTGCTGCCATCCCCAGTGTCTCTTTAAAGTAATGCTTGGGCTCCTGCTGCTGCTGCTGCCAACTCCAGGGTGTGAATCATCCAATTTTTGGGCTCCTGAAGCCAACCCCAGTGTCTCTTTAAAGTAATATTTGGGCTCCTGCTGCTGCTGCTGCCAACTCCAGGGTGTGATTCATCCAATTTTTGGGCTCCTGAAGCCAACCCCAGTGTCTCTTTAAAGTAATGTTTGGGCTCCTGTTGCTGCTGCTGCTGCTGCTGCCAACTCCAGGGTGTGAATCATCCAATTTTTGGGCTCCTGCTGCCAACCCCAGTGTCTCTTTAAAGTAATGTTTGGGCTCCTCCTGCTGCTGCTGCTGCCAACTCCAGGGTGTGATTCATCCAATTTTTGGGCTCCTGCTGCCAACCCCAGTGTCTCTTTAAAGTAATGTTTCGGCTCCTGCTGCTGCTTCTGCTGCCAACTCCAGTGTGTGAATCATCCAATTTTTGGGCTCCTGAAGCCAACCCCAGTGTCTCTTTAAAGTAATGTTTCGGCTCCTGCTGCTGCTGCCAAATCCAGGGTGTGATTCATCCAATTTTTGGGCTCCTGAAGCCAACCCCAGTGTCTCTTTAAAGTAATGTTTGGGCTCCTGCTGCTGCTGCTGCCAACTCCAGGGTGTGAATCATGCAATTTTTGGGCTCCTGAAGCCAACTCCAGTGTCTCTTTAAAGTAATGTTTGGTTCTCCTGCTGCTGCTGCTGCCAACTCCAGGGTGTGATTCATCCAAATTTTGGGCTCCTGAAGCCAACCCCAGTGTCTCTTTAAAGTAATGTTTGGGCTCCTGCTGCTGCTGCTGCCAACTCCAGGGTGTGAATCATCCAATTTTTGGGCTCCTGAAGCCAACTCCAGTGTCTTTTTAAAGTAATGTTTGGTTCTCCTGCTGCTGCTGCTGCCAACTCCAGGGTGTGATTCATCCAATTTTTGGGCTCCTGAAGCCAACCCCAGTGTCTCTTTAAAGTAATATTTGGGCTCCTGCTGCTGCTGCTGCCAACTCCAGGGTGTGATTCATCCAATTTTTGGGCTCCTGAAGCCAACCTCAGTGTCTCTTTAAAGTAATGTTTGGGCTCCTGTTGCTGCTGCTGCTGCCAACTCCAGGGTGTGAATCATCCAATTTTTGGGCTCCTGAAGCCAACTCCAGTGTCTCATTAAAATAATGTTTGGGCTCCTGCTGCTGCTGCTGCTGCCAACTCCAGGGTGTGATTCATCCAATTTTTGGACTCCTGAAGCCAACTCCAGTGTCTCTTTAAAGTAATGTTTGGGCTCCTGCTGTTGCTGCTGCCAACTCCAGGGTGTGATTCATCCAATCTTTGGGCTCCTCCTGCCAACCCCAGTGTCTCTTTAAAGTAATGTTTGGGCTCCTGCTGCTGCCAACTCCAGGGTGTAAATCATCCAATTTTTGGGCTCCTGAAGCCAACCCCAGTGTCTCTTTAAAGTAATATTTGGGCTCCTGCTGCTGCTGCTGCTGCCAACTCCAGGGTGTGATTCATCCAATTTTTGGGCTCCTGAAGCCAACCCCAGTGTCTCTTTAAAGTAATGTTTGGGCTCCTGCTGCTGCTGCTGCTGCTGCTGCTGCCAACTCCGGGGTGTGATTCATCCAATTTTTGGGCTCCTGAAGCCAACCCCAGTGTCTCTTTAAAGTAATGTTTGGGCTCCTGCTGCTGCTGCTGCCAACTCCAGGGTGTGAATCATCCAATTTTTGGGCTCCTGAAGCCAGCCCCAGTGTCTCCTTAAAGTAATATTTGGGCTCCTGCTGCTGCTGCTGCCAACTCCAGGGTGTGATTCATCCAATTTTTGGGCTCCTGAAGCCAACCCCAGTGTCTCTTTAAAGTAATGTTTGGGCTGCTCCTGCTGCTGCTGCCAACTCCAGGGTGTGATTCATCCAATTTTTGGCCTCCTGAAGCCAACCCCAGTGTCTCTTTAAGGTAATATTTGGGCTCCTGCTGCTGCTGCTGCCAACTCCAGGGTATGATTCATCCAATTTTTGGGCTCCTGAAGCCAACCCCAGTGTCTCTTTAAAGTAATGTTTGGGCTCCTGCTGCTGCTGCTGCTGCCGCTGCCAACTCCAGGGTGTGAATCATCCAATTTTTGGGCTCCTGAAGCCAACTCCAGTGTCTCTTTAAAGTAATGTTTGGGCTCCTGCTGCGGCTGCTGCCAACTCCAGGGTGTGATTCATCCAATTTTTGGGCTCCTGAAGCCAACCCCAGTGTCTCTTTAAAGTAATGTTTGGGCTCCTGCTGCTGCTGCTGCCAACTCCAGGGTTTGATTCATCCAACCTTTGGGCTCCTGCTGCCAACCCCAGTGTCTCTTTAAAGTAATGTTTGGGCTCCTGCTGCTGCTGCCAACTCCAGGGTGTGATTCATCCAATTTTTGGGCTCCTGAAGCCATCCCCAGTGTCTCTTTAAAGTAATGTTTGGGCTCCTGTTGCTGCTGCTGCCAACTCCGGGGTGTGATTCATCCAATCTTTGGGCTCCTGCTGCCCACCCAGTGTCTCTTTAAAGTAATGTTTGGGCTCCTGCTGCTGCTGCTGCTGCCAACTCCAGGGTGTGATTCATCCAATTTTTGGGCTCCTGAAGCCAACCCCAGTGTCTCTTTAAAGTAATATTTGGGCTCCTGCTGCTGCTGCCAACTCCAGGGTGTGATTCAGCCAATTTTTGGGCTCCTGAAGCCAACCCCAGTGTCTCTTTAAAGTAATGTTTGGGCTCCTGCTGCTGCTGCCGCTGCCAACTCCAGGGTGTGAATCATCCAATTTTTGTCCTCCTGAAGCCAACCCCAGTGTCTCTTTAAAGTAATGTTTGGGCTCCTGCTGCTGCTGCCAACTCCAGGGTGTGATTCATCCAATCTTTGGGCTCCTGCTGCCAACCCCAGTGTCTCTTTAAAGTAATGTTTGGGCTCCTGCTGCTGCTGCTGCTGCCAACTCCAGGGTGTGATTCATGCAATGTTTGGGCTCCTGAAGCCAACCCCAGTGTCTCTTTAAAGTAATGTTCGGGCTGCTGCTGCTGCTGCCAACTCCAGGGTGTGATTCATCCAATTTTTGGGCTCCTGCTTCCAACCCCAGTGTCTCTTTAAAGTAATGTTTGGGCTCCTGCTGCTGCTGCTGCCAACTCCAGGGTGTGATTCATCCAATCTTTGGGCTCCAGCTGCCAACTCCAGTGTCTCTTTAAAGTAATGTTTGGGCTCCTGCTGCTGCTGCTGCTGCCAACTCCAGGGTGTGATTCATCCAATTTTTGGGCTCCTGCTGCCAACCCCAGTGTCTCTTTAAAGTAATGTTTGGGCTCCTGCTGCTGCTGCTGCTGCTGCTGCCAACTCCAGGGTGTGATTCATCCAATCTTTGGGCTCCTGCTGCCAACCCCAGTGTCTCTTTAAAGTAATGTTTGGGCTCCTGCTGCTGCTGCTGCTGCCAACTCCAGGGTGTGATTCATGCAATTTTTGGGCTCCTGAAGCCAACCCCAGTGTCTCTTTAAAGTAATGTTCGGGCTGCTGCTGCTGCTGCTGCTGCCAACTCCAGGGTGTGATTCATCCAATTTTTGGGCTCCTGCTGCCAACCCCAGTGTCTCTTTAAAGTAATGTTTGGGCTCCTGCTGCTGCTGCTGCTGCCAACTCCAGGGTGTGATTCATCCAATCTTTGGGCTCCTGCTGCCAACTCCAGTGTCTCTTTAAAGTAATGTTTGGGCTCCTGCTGCTGCTGCTGCCAACTCCAGGGTGTGATTCATCCAATTTTTGGGCTCCTGCTGCCAACCCCAGTGTCTCTTTAAAGTAATGTTTGGGCTCCTGCTGCTGCTGCTGCTGCTTGCAACTCCAGGGTATGATTCATCCAATTTTTGGGCTCCTACAGCCAACTCCAGTTTCTCTTTAAAGCAATGTTTGCGCTCCTGTTCCTGCTGCTGCTCCTCCTGCTGCTGCTGCTTGCAACTCCAGGGTGTGATTCATCCAATCTTTGGGCTCCTGCTGCCCACCCCAGTGTCTCTTTAAAGTAATGTTTGGGCTCCTGCTGCTGCTGCTGCCAACTCCAGGGTGTGATTCATCCAATTTTGTGCTCCTGAAGCCAACCCCAGTGTCTCTTTAAAGTAATATTTGGGCTCCTGCTGCTGCTGCCAACTCCAGGGTGTGATTCAGCCAATTTTTGGGCTCCTGAAGCCAACCCCAGTGTCTCTTTAAAGTAATGTTTGGGCTCCTGCTGCTGCTGCCGCTGCCAACTCCAGGGTGTGAATCATCCAATTTTTGTCCTCCTGAAGCCAACCCCAGTGTCTCTTTAAAGTAATGTTTGGGCTCCTGCTGCTGCTGCCAACTCCAGGGTGTGATTCATCCAATCTTTGGGCTCCTGCTGCCAACCCCAGTGTCTCTTTAAAGTAATGTTTGGGCTCCTGCTGCTGCTGCTGCTGCCAACTCCAGGGTGTGATTCATGCAATTTTTGGGCTCCTGAAGCCAACCCCAGTGTCTCTTTAAAGTAATGTTCGGGCTGCTGCTGCTGCTGCTGCTGCCAACTCCAGGGTGTGATTCATCCAATTTTTGGGCTCCTGCTTCCAACCCCAGTGTCTCTTTAAAGTAATGTTTGGGCTCCTGCTGCTGCTGCTGCTGCCAACTCCAGGGTGTGATTCATCCAATCTTTGGGCTCCAGCTGCCAACTCCAGTGTCTCTTTAAAGTAATGTTTGGGCTCCTGCTGCTGCTGCTGCTGCCAACTCCAGGGTGTGATTCATCCAATTTTTGGGCTCCTGCTGCCAACCCCAGTGTCTCTTTAAAGTAATGTTTGGGCTCCTGCTGCTGCTGCTGCTGCTGCTGCTGCCAACTCCAGGGTGTGATACATCCAATCTTTGGGCTCCTGCTGCCAACCCCAGTGTCTCTTTAAAGTAATGTTTGGGCTCCTGCTGCTGCTGCTGCTGCCAACTCCAGGGTGTGATTCATGCAATTTTTGGGCTCCTGAAGCCAACCCCAGTGTCTCTTTAAAGTAATGTTCGGGCTGCTGCTGCTGCTGCTGCTGCTGCCAACTCCAGGGTGTGATTCATCCAATTTTTGGGCTCCTGCTGCCAACCCCAGTGTCTCTTTAAAGTAATGTTTGGGCTCCTGCTGCTGCTGCTGCTGCCAACTCCAGGGTGTGATTCATCCAATCTTTGGGCTCCTGCTGCCAACTCCAGTGTCTCTTTAAAGTAATGTTTGGGCTCCTGCTGCTGCTGCTGCCAACTCCAGGGTGTGATTCATCCAATTTTTGGGCTCCTGCTGCCAACCCCAGTGTCTCTTTAAAGTAATGTTTGGGCTCCTGCTGCTGCTGCTGCTTGCAACTCCAGGGTATGATTCATCCAATTTTTGGGCTCCTACAGCCAACTCCAGTTTCTCTTTAAAGCAATGTTTGCGCTCCTGTTCCTGCTGCTGCTCCTCCTGCTGCTGCTGCTTGCAACTCCAGGGTGTGATTCATCCAATCTTTGGGCTCCTGCTGCCCACCCCAGTGTCTCTTTAAAGTAATGTTTGGGCTCCTGCTGCTGCTGCTGCCAACTCCAGGGTGTGATTCATCCAATTTTGTGCTCCTGAAGCCAACCCCAGTGTCTCTTTAAAGTAATATTTGGGCTCCTGCTGCTGCTGCCAACTCCAGGGTGTGATTCAGCCAATTTTTGGGCTCCTGAAGCCAACCCCAGTGTCTCTTTAAAGTAATGTTTGGGCTCCTGCTGCTGCTGCCGCTGCCAACTCCAGGGTGTGAATCATCCAATTTTTGTCCTCCTGAAGCCAACCCCAGTGTCTCTTTAAAGTAATGTTTGGGCTCCTGCTGCTGCTGCCAACTCCAGGGTGTGATTCATCCAATCTTTGGGCTCCTGCTGCCAACCCCAGTGTCTCTTTAAAGTAATGTTTGGGCTCCTGCTGCTGCTGCTGCCAACTCCAGGGTGTGATTCATGCAATTTTTGGGCTCCTGAAGCCAACCCCAGTGTCTCTTTAAAGTAATGTTCGGGCTGCTGCTGCTGCTGCTGCCAACTCCAGGGTGTGATTCATCCAATTTTTGGGCTCCTGCTGCCAACCCCAGTGTCTCTTTAAAGTAATGTTTGGGCTCCTGCTGCTGCTGCTGCTGCCAACTCCAGGGTGTGATTCATCCAATCTTTGGGCTCCAGCTGCCAACTCCAGTGTCTCTTTAAAGTAATGTTTGGGCTCCTGCTGCTGCTGCTGCTGCCAACTCCAGGGTGTGATTCATCCAATTTTTGGGCTCCTGCTGCCAACCCCAGTGTCTCTTTAAAGTAATGTTTGGGCTCCTGCTGCTGCTGCTGCTGCTGCTGCCAACTCCAGGGTGTGATTCATCCAATCTTTGGGCTCCTGCTGCCAACCCCAGTGTCTCTTTAAAGTAATGTTTGGGCTCCTGCTGCTGCTGCTGCTGCCAACTCCAGGGTGTGATTCATGCAATTTTTGGGCTCCTGAAGCCAACCCCAGTGTCTCTTTAAAGTAATGTTCGGGCTGCTGCTGCTGCTGCTGCTGCCAACTCCAGGGTGTGATTCATCCAATTTTTGGGCTCCTGCTGCCAACCCCAGTGTCTCTTTAAAGTAATGTTTGGGCTCCTGCTGCTGCTGCTGCTGCCAACTCCAGGGTGTGATTCATCCAATCTTTGGGCTCCTGCTGCCAACTCCAGTGTCTCTTTAAAGTAATGTTTGGGCTCCTGCTGCTGCTGCTGCCAACTCCAGGGTGTGATTCATCCAATTTTTGGGCTCCTGCTGCCAACCCCAGTGTCTCTTTAAAGTAATGTTTGGGCTCCTGCTGCTGCTGCTGCTTGCAACTCCAGGGTATGATTCATCCAATTTTTGGGCTCCTACAGCCAACTCCAGTTTCTCTTTAAAGCAATGTTTGCGCTCCTGTTCCTGCTGCTGCTCCTCCTGCTGCTGCTGCTTGCAACTCCAGGGTGTGATTCATCCAATCTTTGGGCTCCTGCTGCCCACCCCAGTGTCTCTTTAAAGTAATGTTTGGGCTCCTGCTGCTGCTGCTGCCAACTCCAGGGTGTGATTCATCCAATTTTGTGCTCCTGAAGCCAACCCCAGTGTCTCTTTAAAGTAATATTTGGGCTCCTGCTGCTGCTGCCAACTCCAGAGTGTGATTCAGCCAATTTTTGGGCTCCTGAAGCCAACCCCAGTGTCTCTTTAAAGTAATGTTTGGGCTCCTGCTGCTGCTGCTGCTGCCAACTCCAGGGTGTGAATCATCCAATTTTTGTCCTCCTGAAGCCAACCCCAGTGTCTCTTTAAAGTAATGTTTGGGCTCCTGCTGCTGCTGCTGCTGCTGCTGCCAACTCCAGGGTGTGATTCATGCAATATTTGGGCTCCTGCTGCCAACCCCAGTGTCTCTTTAAAGTAATGTTTGGGCTCCTGCTGCTGCTGCTGCTGCCAACTCCAGGGTGTGATTCATGCAATTTTTGGGCTCCTGAAGCCAACCCCAGTGTCTCTTTAAAGTAATGTTCAGGCTGCTGCTGCTGCTGCTGCTGCCAACTCCAGGGTGTGATTCATCCAATTTTTGGGCTCCTGCTGCCAACCCCAGTGTCTCTTTAAAGTAATGTTTGGGCTCCTGCTGCTGCTGCTGCTGCCAACTCCAGGGTGTGATTCATCCAATCTTTGGGCTCCTGCTGCCAACTCCAGTGTCTCTTTAAAGTAATGTTTGGGCTCCTGCTGCTGCTGCTGCTGCCAACTCCAGGGTGTGATTCATCCAATTTTTGGGCTCCTGCTGCCAACCCCAGTGTCTCTTTAAAGTAATGTTTGGGCTGCTCCTGCTGCTGCTGCCAACTCCAGGGTGTGATTCATCCAATTTTTGGCCTCCTGAAGCCAACCCCAGTGTCTCTTTAAGGTAATATTTGGGCTCCTGCTGCTGCTGCTGCCAACTCCAGGGTATGATTCATCCAATTTTTGGGCTCCTGAAGCCAACCCCAGTGTCTCTTTAAAGTAATGTTTGGGCTCCTGCTGCTGCTGCTGCTGCTGCCGCTGCCAACTCCAGGGTGTGAATCATCCAATTTTTGGGCTCCTGAAGCCAACTCCAGTGTCTCTTTAAAGTAATATTTGGGCTCCTGCTGCGGCTGCTGCCAACTCCAGGGTGTGATTCATCCAATTTTTGGGCTCCTGAAGCCAACCCCAGTGTCTCTTTAAAGTAATGTTTGGGCTCCTGCTGCTGCTGCTGCCAACTCCAGGGTTTGATTCATCCAACCTTTGGGCTCCTGCTGCCAACCCCAGTGTCTCTTTAAAGTAATGTTTGGGCTCCTGCTGCTGCTGCCAACTCCAGGGTGTGATTCATCCAATTTTTGGGCTCCTGAAGCCATCCCCAGTGTCTCTTTAAAGTAATGTTTGGGCTCCTGTTGCTGCTGCTGCCAACTCCGGGGTGTGATTCATCCAATCTTTGGGCTCCTGCTGCCCACCCAGTGTCTCTTTAAAGTAATGTTTGGGCTCCTGCTGCTGCTGCTGCTGCCAACTCCAGGGTGTGATTCATCCAATTTTTGGGCTCCTGAAGCCAACCCCAGTGTCTCTTTAAAGTAATATTTGGGCTCCTGCTGCTGCTGCCAACTCCAGGGTGTGATTCAGCCAATTTTTGGGCTCCTGAAGCCAACCCCAGTGTCTCTTTAAAGTAATGTTTGGGCTCCTGCTGCTGCTGCCGCTGCCAACTCCAGGGTGTGAATCATCCAATTTTTGTCCTCCTGAAGCCAACCCCAGTGTCTCTTTAAAGTAATGTTTGGGCTCCTGCTGCTGCTGCCAACTCCAGGGTGTGATTCATCCAATCTTTGGGCTCCTGCTGCCAACCCCAGTGTCTCTTTAAAGTAATGTTTGGGCTCCTGCTGCTGCTGCTGCTGCCAACTCCAGGGTGTGATTCGTGCAATTTTTGGGCTCCTGAAGCCAACCCCAGTGTCTCTTTAAAGTAATGTTCGGGCTGCTGCTGCTGCTGCTGCTGCCAACTCCAGGGTGTGATTCATCCAATTTTTGGGCTCCTGCTTCCAACCCCAGTGTCTCTTTAAAGTAATGTTTGGGCTCCTGCTGCTGCTGCTGCTGCCAACTCCAGGGTGTGATTCATCCAATCTTTGGGCTCCAGCTGCCAACTCCAGTGTCTCTTTAAAGTAATGTTTGGGCTCCTGCTGCTGCTGCTGCTGCCAACTCCAGGGTGTGATTCATCCAATTTTTGGGCTCCTGCTGCCAACCCCAGTGTCTCTTTAAAGTAATGTTTGGGCTCCTGCTGCTGCTGCTGCTGCTGCTGCCAACTCCAGGGTGTGATACATCCAATCTTTGGGCTCCTGCTGCCAACCCCAGTGTCTCTTTAAAGTAATGTTTGGGCTCCTGCTGCTGCTGCTGCTGCCAACTCCCGGGTGTGATTCATGCAATTTTTGGGCTCCTGAAGCCAACCCCAGTGTCTCTTTAAAGTAATGTTCGGGCTGCTGCTGCTGCTGCTGCTGCTGCCAACTCCAGGGTGTGATTCATCCAATTTTTGGGCTCCTGCTGCCAACCCCAGTGTCTCTTTAAAGTAATGTTTTGGCTCCTGCTGCTGCTGCTGCTGCCAACTCCAGGGTGTGATTCATCCAATCTTTGGGCTCCTGCTGCCAACTCCAGTGTCTCTTTAAAGTAATGTTTGGGCTCCTGCTGCTGCTGCTGCCAACTCCAGGGTGTGATTCATCCAATTTTTGGGCTCCTGCTGCCAACCCCAGTGTCTCTTTAAAGTAATGTTTGGGCTCCTGCTGCTGCTGCTGCCTGCAACTCCAGGGTATGATTCATCCAATTTTTGGGCTCCTACAGCCAACTCCAGTTTCTCTTTAAAGCAATGTTTGCGCTCCTGTTCCTGCTGCTGCTCCTCCTGCTGCTGCTGCTTGCAACTCCAGGGTGTGATTCATCCAATCTTTGGGCTCCTGCTGCCCACCCCAGTGTCTCTTTAAAGTAATGTTTGGGCTCCTGCTGCTGCTGCTGCCAACTCCAGGGTGTGATTCATCCAATTTTGTGCTCCTGAAGCCAACCCCAGTGTCTCTTTAAAGTAATATTTGGGCTCCTGCTGCTGCTGCCAACTCCAGGGTGTGATTCAGCCAATTTTTGGGCTCCTGAAGCCAACCCCAGTGTCTCTTTAAAGTAATGTTTGGGCTCCTGCTGCTGCTGCCGCTGCCAACTCCAGGGTGTGAATCATCCAATTTTTGTCCTCCTGAAGCCAACCCCAGTGTCTCTTTAAAGTAATGTTTGGGCTCCTGCTGCTGCTGCCAACTCCAGGGTGTGATTCATCCAATCTTTGGCCTCCTGCTGCCAACCCCAGTGTCTCTTTAAAGTAATGTTTGGGCTCCTGCTGCTGCTGCTGCCAACTCCAGGGTGTGATTCATGCAATTTTTGGGCTCCTGAAGCCAACCCCAGTGTCTCTTTAAAGTAATGTTCGGGCTGCTGCTGCTGCTGCTGCCAACTCCAGGGTGTGATTCATCCAATTTTTGGGCTCCTGCTGCCAACCCCAGTGTCTCTTTAAAGTAATGTTTGGGCTCCTGCTGCTGCTGCTGCTGCCAACTCCAGGGTGTGATTCATCCAATCTTTGGGCTCCAGCTGCCAACTCCAGTGTCTCTTTAAAGTAATGTTTGGGCTCCTGCTGCTGCTGCTGCTGCCAACTCCAGGGTGTGATTCATCCAATTTTTGGGCTCCTGCTGCCAACCCCAGTGTCTCTTTAAAGTAATGTTTGGGCTCCTGCTGCTGCTGCTGCTGCTGCTGCCAACTCCAGGGTGTGATTCATCCAATCTTTGGGCTCCTGCTGCCAACCCCAGTGTCTCTTTAAAGTAATGTTTGGGCTCCTGCTGCTGCTGCTGCTGCCAACTCCAGGGTGTGATTCATGCAATTTTTGGGCTCCTGAAGCCAACCCCAGTGTCTCTTTAAAGTAATGTTCGGGCTGCTGCTGCTGCTGCTGCTGCCAACTCCAGGGTGTGATTCATCCAATTTTTGGGCTCCTGCTGCCAACCCCAGTGTCTCTTTAAAGTAATGTTTGGGCTCCTGCTGCTGCTGCTGCTGCCAACTCCAGGGTGTGATTCATCCAATCTTTGGGCTCCTGCTGCCAACTCCAGTGTCTCTTTAAAGTAATGTTTGGGCTCCTGCTGCTGCTGCTGCCAACTCCAGGGTGTGATTCATCCAATTTTTGGGCTCCTGCTGCCAACCCCAGTGTCTCTTTAAAGTAATGTTTGGGCTCCTGCTGCTGCTGCTGCTTGCAACTCCAGGGTATGATTCATCCAATTTTTGGGCTCCTACAGCCAACTCCAGTTTCTCTTTAAAGCAATGTTTGCGCTCCTGTTCCTGCTGCTGCTCCTCCTGCTGCTGCTGCTTGCAACTCCAGGGTGTGATTCATCCAATCTTTGGGCTCCTGCTGCCCACCCCAGTGTCTCTTTAAAGTAATGTTTGGGCTCCTGCTGCTGCTGCTGCCAACTCCAGGGTGTGATTCATCCAATTTTGTGCTCCTGAAGCCAACCCCAGTGTCTCTTTAAAGTAATATTTGGGCTCCTGCTGCTGCTGCCAACTCCAGAGTGTGATTCAGCCAATTTTTGGGCTCCTGAAGCCAACCCCAGTGTCTCTTTAAAGTAATGTTTGGGCTCCTGCTGCTGCTGCTGCTGCCAACTCCAGGGTGTGAATCATCCAATTTTTGTCCTCCTGAAGCCAACCCCAGTGTCTCTTTAAAGTAATGTTTGGGCTCCTGCTGCTGCTGCTGCTGCTGCTGCTGCCAACTCCAGGGTGTGATTCATGCAATATTTGGGCTCCTGCTGCCAACCCCAGTGTCTCTTTAAAGTAATGTTTGGGCTCCTGCTGCTGCTGCTGCTGCCAACTCCAGGGTGTGATTCATGCAATTTTTGGGCTCCTGAAGCCAACCCCAGTGTCTCTTTAAAGTAATGTTCGGGCTGCTGCTGCTGCTGCTGCTGCCAACTCCAGGGTGTGATTCATCCAATTTTTGGGCTCCTGCTGCCAACCCCAGTGTCTCTTTAAAGTAATGTTTGGGCTCCTGCTGCTGCTGCTGCTGCCAACTCCAGGGTGTGATTCATCCAATCTTTGGGCTCCTGCTGCCAACTCCAGTGTCTCTTTAAAGTAATGTTTGGGCTCCTGCTGCTGCTGCTGCTGCCAACTCCAGGGTGTGATTCATCCAATTTTTGGGCTCCTGCTGCCAACCCCAGTGTCTCTTTAAAGTAATGTTTGGGCTGCTCCTGCTGCTGCTGCCAACTCCAGGGTGTGATTCATCCAATTTTTGGCCTCCTGAAGCCAACCCCAGTGTCTCTTTAAGGTAATATTTGGGCTCCTGCTGCTGCTGCTGCCAACTCCAGGGTATGATTCATCCAATTTTTGGGCTCCTGAAGCCAACCCCAGTGTCTCTTTAAAGTAATGTTTGGGCTCCTGCTGCTGCTGCTGCTGCCGCTGCCAACTCCAGGGTGTGAATCATCCAATTTTTGGGCTCCTGAAGCCAACTCCAGTGTCTCTTTAAAGTAATGTTTGGGCTCCTGCTGCGGCTGCTGCCAACTCCAGGGTGTGATTCATCCAATTTTTGGGCTCCTGAAGCCAACCCCAGTGTCTCTTTAAAGTAATGTTTGGGCTCCTGCTGCTGCTGCTGCCAACTCCAGGGTTTGATTCATCCAACCTTTGGGCTCCTGCTGCCAACCCCAGTGTCTCTTTAAAGTAATGTTTGGGCTCCTGCTGCTGCTGCCAACTCCAGGGTGTGATTCATCCAATTTTTGGGCTCCTGAAGCCATCCCCAGTGTCTCTTTAAAGTAATGTTTGGGCTCCTGTTGCTGCTGCTGCCAACTCCGGGGTGTGATTCATCCAATCTTTGGGCTCCTGCTGCCCACCCAGTGTCTCTTTAAAGTAATGTTTGGGCTCCTGCTGCTGCTGCTGCTGCCAACTCCAGGGTGTGATTCATCCAATTTTTGGGCTCCTGAAGCCAACCCCAGTGTCTCTTTAAAGTAATATTTGGGCTCCTGCTGCTGCTGCCAACTCCAGGGTGTGATTCAGCCAATTTTTGGGCTCCTGAAGCCAACCCCAGTGTCTCTTTAAAGTAATGTTTGGGCTCCTGCTGCTGCTGCCGCTGCCAACTCCAGGGTGTGAATCATCCAATTTTTGTCCTCCTGAAGCCAACCCCAGTGTCTCTTTAAAGTAATGTTTGGGCTCCTGCTGCTGCTGCCAACTCCAGGGTGTGATTCATCCAATCTTTGGGCTCCTGCTGCCAACCCCAGTGTCTCTTTAAAGTAATGTTTGGGCTCCTGCTGCTGCTGCTGCTGCCAACTCCAGGGTGTGATTCGTGCAATTTTTGGGCTCCTGAAGCCAACCCCAGTGTCTCTTTAAAGTAATGTTCGGGCTGCTGCTGCTGCTGCTGCTGCCAACTCCAGGGTGTGATTCATCCAATTTTTGGGCTCCTGCTTCCAACCCCAGTGTCTCTTTAAAGTAATGTTTGGGCTCCTGCTGCTGCTGCTGCTGCCAACTCCAGGGTGTGATTCATCCAATCTTTGGGCTCCAGCTGCCAACTCCAGTGTCTCTTTAAAGTAATGTTTGGGCTCCTGCTGCTGCTGCTGCTGCCAACTCCAGGGTGTGATTCATCCAATTTTTGGGCTCCTGCTGCCAACCCCAGTGTCTCTTTAAAGTAATGTTTGGGCTCCTGCTGCTGCTGCTGCTGCTGCTGCCAACTCCAGGGTGTGATACATCCAATCTTTGGGCTCCTGCTGCCAACCCCAGTGTCTCTTTAAAGTAATGTTTGGGCTCCTGCTGCTGCTGCTGCTGCCAACTCCAGGGTGTGATTCATGCAATTTTTGGGCTCCTGAAGCCAACCCCAGTGTCTCTTTAAAGTAATGTTCGGGCTGCTGCTGCTGCTGCTGCTGCTGCCAACTCCAGGGTGTGATTCATCCAATTTTTGGGCTCCTGCTGCCAACCCCAGTGTCTCTTTAAAGTAATGTTTTGGCTCCTGCTGCTGCTGCTGCTGCCAACTCCAGGGTGTGATTCATCCAATCTTTGGGCTCCTGCTGCCAACTCCAGTGTCTCTTTAAAGTAATGTTTGGGCTCCTGCTGCTGCTGCTGCCAACTCCAGGGTGTGATTCATCCAATTTTTGGGCTCCTGCTGCCAACCCCAGTGTCTCTTTAAAGTAATGTTTGGGCTCCTGCTGCTGCTGCTGCCTGCAACTCCAGGGTATGATTCATCCAATTTTTGGGCTCCTACAGCCAACTCCAGTTTCTCTTTAAAGCAATGTTTGCGCTCCTGTTCCTGCTGCTGCTCCTCCTGCTGCTGCTGCTTGCAACTCCAGGGTGTGATTCATCCAATCTTTGGGCTCCTGCTGCCCACCCCAGTGTCTCTTTAAAGTAATGTTTGGGCTCCTGCTGCTGCTGCTGCCAACTCCAGGGTGTGATTCATCCAATTTTGTGCTCCTGAAGCCAACCCCAGTGTCTCTTTAAAGTAATATTTGGGCTCCTGCTGCTGCTGCCAACTCCAGGGTGTGATTCAGCCAATTTTTGGGCTCCTGAAGCCAACCCCAGTGTCTCTTTAAAGTAATGTTTGGGCTCCTGCTGCTGCTGCCGCTGCCAACTCCAGGGTGTGAATCATCCAATTTTTGTCCTCCTGAAGCCAACCCCAGTGTCTCTTTAAAGTAATGTTTGGGCTCCTGCTGCTGCTGCCAACTCCAGGGTGTGATTCATCCAATCTTTGGGCTCCTGCTGCCAACCCCAGTGTCTCTTTAAAGTAATGTTTGGGCTCCTGCTGCTGCTGCTGCTGCCAACTCCAGGGTGTGATTCATGCAATTTTTGGGCTCCTGAAGCCAACCCCAGTGTCTCTTTAAAGTAATGTTCGGGCTGCTGCTGCTGCTGCTGCTGCCAACTCCAGGGTGTGATTCATCCAATTTTTGGGCTCCTGCTGCCAACCCCAGTGTCTCTTTAAAGTAATGTTTGGGCTCCTGCTGCTGCTGCTGCTGCCAACTCCAGGGTGTGATTCATCCAATCTTTGGGCTCCAGCTGCCAACTCCAGTGTCTCTTTAAAGTAATGTTTGGGCTCCTGCTGCTGCTGCTGCTGCCAACTCCAGGGTGTGATTCATCCAATTTTTGGGCTCCTGCTGCCAACCCCAGTGTCTCTTTAAAGTAATGTTTGGGCTCCTGCTGCTGCTGCTGCTGCTGCTGCCAACTCCAGGGTGTGATTCATCCAATCTTTGGGCTCCTGCTGCCAACCCCAGTGTCTCTTTAAAGTAATGTTTGGGCTCCTGCTGCTGCTGCTGCTGCCAACTCCAGGGTGTGATTCATGCAATTTTTGGGCTCCTGAAGCCAACCCCAGTGTCTCTTTAAAGTAATGTTCGGGCTGCTGCTGCTGCTGCTGCTGCCAACTCCAGGGTGTGATTCATCCAATTTTTGGGCTCCTGCTGCCAACCCCAGTGTCTCTTTAAAGTAATGTTTGGGCTCCTGCTGCTGCTGCTGCTGCCAACTCCAGGGTGTGATTCATCCAATCTTTGGGCTCCTGCTGCCAACTCCAGTGTCTCTTTAAAGTAATGTTTGGGCTCCTGCTGCTGCTGCTGCCAACTCCAGGGTGTGATTCATCCAATTTTTGGGCTCCTGCTGCCAACCCCAGTGTCTCTTTAAAGTAATGTTTGGGCTCCTGCTGCTGCTGCTGCTTGCAACTCCAGGGTATGATTCATCCAATTTTTGGGCTCCTACAGCCAACTCCAGTTTCTCTTTAAAGCAATGTTTGCGCTCCTGTTCCTGCTGCTTCTCCTCCTGCTGCTGCTGCTTGCAACTCCAGGGTGTGATTCATCCAATCTTTGGGCTCCTGCTGCCCACCCCAGTGTCTCTTTAAAGTAATGTTTGGGCTCCTGCTGATGCTGCTGCCAACTCCAGGGTGTGATTCATCCAATTTTGTGCTCCTGAAGCCAACCCCAGTGTCTCTTTAAAGTAATATTTGGGCTCCTGCTGCTGCTGCCAACTCCAGAGTGTGATTCAGCCAATTTTTGGGCTCCTGAAGCCAACCCCAGTGTCTCTTTAAAGTAATGTTTGGGCTCCTGCTGCTGCTGCTGCTGCCAACTCCAGGGTGTGAATCATCCAATTTTTGTCCTCCTGAAGCCAACCCCAGTGTCTCTTTAAAGTAATGTTTGGGCTCCTGCTGCTGCTGCTGCTGCTGCTGCTGCCAACTCCAGGGTGTGATTCATGCAATATTTGGGCTCCTGCTGCCAACCCCAGTGTCTCTTTAAAGTAATGTTTGGGCTCCTGCTGCTGCTGCTGCTGCCAACTCCAGGGTGTGATTCATGCAATTTTTGGGCTCCTGAAGCCAACCCCAGTGTCTCTTTAAAGTAATGTTCGGGCTGCTGCTGCTGCTGCTGCTGCCAACTCCAGGGTGTGATTCATCCAATTTTTGGGCTCCTGCTGCCAACCCCAGTGTCTCTTTAAAGTAATGTTTGGGCTCCTGCTGCTGCTGCTGCTGCCAACTCCAGGGTGTGATTCATCCAATCTTTGGGCTCCTGCTGCCAACTCCAGTGTCTCTTTAAAGTAATGTTTGGGCTCCTGCTGCTGCTGCTGCTGCCAACTCCAGGGTGTGATTCATCCAATTTTTGGGCTCCTGCTGCCAACCCCAGTGTCTCTTTAAAGTAATGTTTGGGCTCCTGCTGCTGCTGCTGCTGCCAACTCCAGGGTGTGATTCATCCAATCTTTGGGCTCTTGCTGCCAACTCCAGTGTCTCTTTAAAGTAATGTTTGGGCTCCTGCTGCTGCTGCTGCCAACTCCAGGGTGTGATTCATCCAATTTTTGGGCTCCTGAAGCCAACTCCAGTGTCTCTTTAAAGTAATGTTTGGGCTCCTGCTGCTGCTGCTGCCAACTCCAGGGTGTGATTCATCCAATTTTTGGGCTCCTGAAGCAAACCCCAGTGTCTCTTTAAAGTAATGTTTGGGCTCCTGCTGCTGCTGCCAACTCCAGGGTGTGATTCATCCAATTTTGGGCTCCTGCTGCCAACTCCAGTGTCTCTTTAAAGTAATGTTTGGGCTCCTGCTGCTGCTGCTGCCAACTCCAGGGTGTGATTCATCCAATTTTTGGGCTCCTGAAGCCAACTCCAGTGTCTCTTTAAAGTAATGTTTGGGCTCATGCTGCTGCTGCTGCCAACTCCATGGTGTGATTCATCCAATTTTTGGGCTCCTGAAGCCAACCCCAGTGTCTCTTTAAAGTAATGTTTGGGCTCCTGCTGCTGCTGCCAACTCCAGGGTGTGATTCATCCAATTTTGGGCTCCTGCTGCCAAATCCAGTGTCTCTTTAAAGTAATATTTGGGCCCCTGCTGCTGCTGCTGCTTGCAACTGCAGGGTGTGATTCATCCAATCTTTGGGCTCCTGCAGCCAACTCCAGTGTCTCTTTCAAGCTATGTTTGGGCTCCTGCTGCTGCTGCTTGAAACTCCAGGGTGTGTCAGTCAATTTTTGGGCTCCTGCTGCTGCCAACTCCAGTGTCTCTTTCAGCCAATGTTTGGGCTCCTGCTGCTGCTTGCAACTCCAGGGTGTGATTCATCCAATTTTTGGGCTCCTGCTGCTGCCAACTCCAGTGTCTCTTTAAAGCAATATTTGGGCTTCTGCCCCTCATAGTGATGCCACTTCAATTCTCTGCAATTGTGCCGCTCTGCGATTCTATTAGCGATGCCTCTGATCTGCATGTGATATTTATTTACAGTATTATTTAACTAACCCAGCACGCATCCTATGCGTGTTAAAGCAAGGCAAAATGGTTTACAACCCTATTGAGGCTCTAGGAGGCTCAGAAATAGTTTTTAATAGCGATTCGTCGCGAATAAATTCGGGTCGAAACGATTTTTGTCGGAAAATTCGGCGAATCAGTCGAATCGAATTTTTCAAACGTTCGCTCATCTCTAGTTATAGGGCTTATAGATAAGCTTCTCTCAATTTATCAATTGCTGCGTATGTCCCAGTTTGAGCTTTTATGGATTAGAGGTAGGACTGCACATGCTTAGAGTTTTGGCATACTGCTGCAGATGTGTGCCAACTGAGACCTCTGCTATGGCTGTTGCTGAAGTGAGGGAGCTCACTCAACCTTACACCTGCCAGCAGTAGTGTTATGTGTGTACAGGACTCACGTACTGTATCTCTTTTTGGTGTACATACTCGGTGTACGTTGACAATGGCAACTGATTGCAGATAATGAACACTGCTTTCATAAAGTTTAACATACAAAAAAACATTAAAAATACAAAATCATATCAGCACCTTGAAGACAAAATTTTGGCACACTAAAATATACACTTCAAAAAATTGCATCAAAAGGGGACTTTCTCTTCAAGAATCAATATGTGTCTTTATTTACATAGCACCAACATATTATGTATTGATTTACAATCAGAAGTTGCATGTATAAACAGTGATAAATGACATAGCAAAAAACTGGGTAAGCCATTAAAATTAAAAAATGGGACCCTGCTCGCAAACTTCCAAGAATGGGGGTGACAAAATAGGTAATAAGTGATAAAGAATGGTGTATTAGCCAGCCACAAGCTGACTTTGTGCTTTTTGGGTGCAAAGGGTGCCAAGCCAGTGCTGAGCCTGTCAGGCAGTGATCCAATATCGAGCCTACCGAGGTGGCAATGCCTGCTGGGTGGTGATCCAGTAGTAAGCCTGCCAGATGGCAATCCAGTGCTGAGCCCGTGGGGTGATAATCCAGCGCTGAGCCTGCTGGGTGGTGGTCTATTACTGAGCCTGTTTGTGGTGATCCAGCACCCAGCCTGCTGAGCGGCAATCCAGCGCCAAGCCTGCCAGGTGAGGATCGAGGACCGAGCCTGCCAGGTCCCGAGCCAGCACCGAGCCTGCCAAGCATATAGAGTATGACATAATGGTCTGCTGTGTCAAATCCTGCTAAGGCGTCAAACATAATGAGCACTGAGTGGTAACCATTGCATTTTTGGCTGTCATTGGGACAAATATTTTATTGATTTTTACAATAGTATGTTTAACAATATAACATTATCTTAAACCATGTTAAACAGCTTCAAAAATATGTGTTATACTTTGTAAATGCTGTCTGTGATGATTCAGTTTGAATAAAGAATGACGATGCCTATTTCACTTTACATTGCAGCATTACTTTTTTGGTTATTAAACTGGTTGTGTAATCCCCATAGGGGTTAGATAGCAGTAATAAATAATAACTATCTTCTAATCAGTGACAGACTGGGTCCAAAAATCAGCAAGGGACTTTACTGGCCCAGACAGCCCATGGCCAGACCACGACATACGCACTGAGCTCAGGTGTACTCCATGGGTGAGGCTATAGAATTGCAGGGTGCAGTGGTAGATATGGCCAACCTGAAGGTACTGAAGCTAGTTTATGGGCAGATAATGTAACAGGAGTGGGCAGGGAGGTTAAGGCTTAGGCATTGGAGGCAGAACATGGGCTAGGGTTTCTTGTCTCGGAAGATAGATTTGGGTCATGTGCTGGAGGTAATAGGGATGCAGAAATTGATTGGGGGTGTAATAGTAAGTAGCCCAACTGGCTCCAAAGAAGTGCGGCCTACCGGGCATATGCCTGGGTCTCCCTATGGCCATCACCCCTGACTATAATCTAGCTTATACATCATGGTCAGTCAATTAATCCACACATAGACAGATTCTTCCAAAACATATGCTCTTCAGTCTATTACTTATCTATTCAGTACAGTTAAAGTGGTCCAAAACCTGGGATTTTCGCTATCCCATGGCTTGGGGTGCCCCACTTTGTGAAACCCGCCAGGTCCACTTACCTCTCCTTGGACCCACGCTGCGACTAAAGTAGCCGGCTCGAATTCTAGCCGCACTTGTGAGCCAATGCCTCACACAGCTATTCAGTTTTGGCGGGCGGAGCCGCGCATAGCCGCAAAGGTAAGCGAGTGATGCTAGCGACAGTTGCACATGCGCCATAGACTCGGGGGGAAAGGTGAGTTCACTGCATGCCCTGGGGGGTATCACACAGCAGGGCATTCCAGTTTAGGAAGGAAGCCTGTAAAATCTCATAGACTCCATGGAATGTTTCGGTCAACTTTCATGTCACAGTAGAATGCCCTACAATACATTCTCAATTCAGCGTTTACACTTCTGAGTTAACAGGGTTCTTTGGCTGGTCGGCCACCCCACATTGTTCTGAGCACTCCCTCCCTGAGCACAAAAGGACACGGAGGGTCTCTCTACTTTAAGGAGCCAACAGTCACAACAGGGGGTTCACTTTCTATTACACCTGTGGGTACACCACAATAGACCCCTTGACCAGGTAAAGAACTTGTGACAACTTTCCCAGTTTGATCATTTACCTCTCTAGAGCTGAGCCTTTGGAAAGGGACAGCCACAACTTACTGGAGCACAGGCACTGCTTCACAGCCTCACAATTCCCCACAGTAGCAGGGTCTTATACCTGGGCACACCCTGTGTCCTTATATCTAACTCATCCCTCTGCACCCATGTACCTAAAGAAACTCCACCCCTTTCCATAGCTTAAAGGAGGCTTCATCCCTCTGTTCTCTTATTAAAGGGAAATCAATTCCTCTTGGTTATAAGAAGACTCCACCCACTACATACCTGATACAAGAAAACCCACCCACTTGACTCTTATTAATAGGTGGCTCCACCCTCTTCCCTCATTCCTACCACCCTAATGGCAGAAAGACAAGGGGAGGGTATGTACCCAGGACTGACCCTGGACCCACAAGTCTGCCCTCCACTAAGAGCACCCAAACCAGGGGACTCTGGGGCACCCTAGTCCCCCAAGCCTGGAGGAACCTAGCCATACCAGGCTCTGCCATCTTTGCTGTCTAGGGGGCTCCCATGGCCCTGCACTGCCAAGACCGGCAGACTGAGGGTGAACTCCCCAAGGCATCCCAGTGGTAGGAAGATGGGAATCCCACTTACCTTACATGAACAGACCCAGAGCGGGGGCGCGCGCACGTGACCGCGCAGCATGGACGTCTGCTGAGTGA
Organism: Gastrophryne carolinensis; assembly: GCA_027917425.1. Lineage (NCBI taxonomy): Eukaryota > Metazoa > Chordata > Amphibia > Anura > Microhylidae > Gastrophryne > Gastrophryne carolinensis. Next base: position 345,946,559 of record CM051237.1, on the reverse strand, counting down.
GCTCCGTGCAGTCGGGAGGCACAGAGCCCAACCAACACCACCAGACCCCTAAATTTCCACACAAGGCGGCTGCGGAAGACCCCAGGACTTACCTGGGCCAGATGTCTGCCACCCCAGCCAAAAGGAGAGGCCACAGAGAGGGTCGGAAGTCGGCAGCCCCAGGATCCAAGATGGCGGCCGCAGCACGGCTGCTAGCAGAGGAGACTGCAGCATCTGAGGACGCAGCTTGCTCCAGAGCAGGAGAGGACAAAGAGGAAGCCCTGAGGGTGAGTGCTGATGATCTCTCCCAGGAATCTAATGATAGCTGGCCGCAACTCCCCTCCTCTCCATATAGTTCAGCTCACAAAGCCCCAGCACAGCTTTCCTCAGACCCTGATTACACAGCTTAGAGCTGTTATTAGAGAAGAGGTCACAGCAGTGTCAGTTAAGCACACAGAGACACTCTTGAAAGAAATCAGGGACATTGGAACCCGCACTGATGCCCTGGAATCCCGCATGGATGACTCCACACTGATCCTTGATAACCATAACTCCCTGCTGGGTCAAATGCAAGATGAGATTACCTCACTTAGAAATTTAAACGAGGAACTCGAGAATCGAAATCGCAGATCTAACTTGCGATTCCGTGGCCTCCCTGAGACCATGGAGGATGCCACAGCTACTATCACCGCCCTCCTTCAGGAACTGGTCCCAGATATACCAGTAGCCAGGCTTGAGCTGGATAGAGCGCACAGGGCCCTGGCAAGAAAACCCACAGAGGGCCCACCGCGTGACATCATCGTCAAGTTTCATCACTACTTAACAAAAGAAGCGGTCCTCAAGGCATCTAGAGAGAAATCCCCCCTATACTTCCAAAAGCACAATTACCAAATCTTTGCGGATCTCTCGCAGACCACCATCCTAAAAAGGCGGGCCTTTAGACCCTTACTCCAAGTCTTACAAGCTCAGGGGATTCGATACCGCTGGGGATTCCCCTTTAAACTCACGTTTACATACCAATCTAAGCAGATCCAGGCCTCTTCGCCCCCAGAACTCCTGACCAAGCTTAAAGCCCTGGACATTTGAATCCCAGACATGGATCCTACAACCTCGTCTCTCCCCACTACTCCAAGAACCCCGGGACTGCCCCGCAGATCTACCCCCCAAACCACCCCCTCTCCAAGGATGGAACCTCACCCGAGAATCAACCAAGCGATAAAACGGCTCCTGTCCCAGTCCTTTCAGCCGGCCTCCAAGGGCTGACATACCCCTGCAATAACTTTTTGTATTAACCTTCATGCTCGTCAAGGTCCAGTAAGTCACTACTGCGCAAAGACCCATTTACTTGAATCATACTATGTTTATTAACATCTTGTTTGCTCTCTACAGAGCATGTTCTGATTCACTCTGTTTGCAATGTTCTTTCCCTCTGTTATTGCTCCCCTTCATGACATGAGCAGCTGAAACATGTAACTGCAGGAGACCTCTCGGTGCATTCTCACCTGAGGGTGGACCAGGTGATAAAACGACCCCTGTTTCACCCCCTTCAGCCGGTCTCAGGGGGCTGAGACAAACCCCTGTAATAATTTCCTTCGTATCAGCCCCCATGCTTGTTATGCTTGTTATGGTTCAGTAATTCACCACTGCAAAGCCCCAGTTACCTGGATCACACCAGGTTTATTAATACCTCTTAGCTCCCTATGGAACATGCTCATATTCACTCTGATTGCAATGTTTTTATCTTGATGATCACTCTCCTTCATGCCATGAGCAGCTACTGATAACCCTCATGAGCTGACACATGCCACTGCAGGAGACTTTTTTATAGTTTGTATTTGTATTCTGTATTTACATTAATGTTGTTGCTGTTGTTGTCTTTCAACCCCTGAACTACCTGCCCTACAGCTGAAATACTATTCTCAAGGCTAACTGCCTGAAATATGCTGCTGCAAGAGACCTTATTATACTGCATGGTGAAAACAGCAGGTCCCTGGCCGTGAGCTTTTCCAGATCATTCCACCGGGCAGGCGAGTGTTCCTGCTCCCCCTGGTGGGGGGACGTTGCTCCTCTGTGTATTTGGGACAGCTTTCGGCCACTGAAAATCCTTGAGCCGACTGACCCTCCTGCCCTGACATTTAAACTTATTAGCGCATCCTTGCTCACTGGTGGGCATGATCATATTTATAACATATGGCCGCCGAGAGACCCTAGTTTAACTGGAGCCCCGGTGATGCCATCCACACTCTTTAGGGCCTTTCACTCACCAGTGAACACGGCAGGTCTCATCTATCCTGTTTAACCCTTTTCTTGAGAACCATTCTTTCCCAAGGCGGAATCCCCTGCAGGTATTTACTGGGACACTTAAATATGCCACAGCGGGAACTCCTCTTGTGGCCATAGTGGTGCCTGGACTCCCTCCTGCCCCTGGTCATATAGCCGGCAGTAGGTGGACCCTTATTGATTCTGGGGAGCTCCTCCACCTCCAGGCCCCTGAGATGGTACACAACCTGGAACAGTCCCTTCCCGGCTGGCCGTTATTAAATCGGTACCTCTTCTCTGTAAGTGGATGTTCCTCCTCTGCTCCTTGTACCACGATGCGGGCCCTACCGGACTCTCCCGTGGCGGGCCCCGTGCGTGTTCACGGGAGTAGAGGAAAATCATGCTCCAATTGTGGCCTTTTGCATTTTCTGCACTTTTTGCACTCCCTTTTTACTGAATTGAGATATGTTGTTGTGTTGTTGAATGTTTACAAGTTTGTGCCAGTTTTGCCTCCCGACTCACTCTGGCGCACCCCCCAACTCCCTTTGGTTCCGACTTCTTTCCGGTCTGAGCCTCTGGGACACCACCCTGCACGGATGTGCAGTTTCAAAAGAGCTCTAAATTGTATGTTAATCTTAAATGTCCTATGTACTTTTTTCTCTTCTCTCCTTTTCTATCCTCTTTCTCCTTCTCTAATTCCCTCTCCCCTTCCCCCCTTTCCCTATTCCCCCATCCCCTGTCCCATCCTCACTGGGGCCGTTGGCTCGAGGCCTAGCACATATTTGGAATCAGCTACCCCATTCTCCCAGACATGGCCCTTAAAGTAGTGTCACTCAATGTTCAGGGTCTGAATTCACCCAATAAGTGGTCTAGAGCTTTCAAATACTTTAATTCCATTCACGCTGACGTGGTATGTCTCCAGGAGACCCATTACACGACGTCCTCCACACCTAAGATTCTTAACTATAAATTTCCTCTCTTTTTCCAAGCAGTAGGACATAGTAAACAAAGAGGTGTTCTCATCGCCTTCCGTAAGGAGGTCCCCTTCACATGCCATAAACAAATCGCAGATCCTGGTGGCAGGTTTATTCTACTCCAGGGAACACTCCAAGACTCTGAGGTAACCTTTCTAAATTATTATGCTCCCAACACTAAGCAGATACCCTTTATATCACAAATGTGCTCCATGATCCAGACACACGGGAAGGGCACTATCTTCCTATGTGAAGACTCAAATCTAAATCTACAACCTGATATAGACAGGTCCCTCCCCCCAAATACACAAATCAGACAAGAAGGGAAACAATTCCAGGACATAATCAATAATTCTAATCTAATAGACCCTTGGCGGGATCAGCACCCTCACAAGAAAGACTTCACCCACTATTCAGCCCCCCATAAACTTTTTACAAGAATAGACCATATTTTTGTGCAGACCTCTTTCCTCCCCCAGGTCACTGCCTCCAGAATTCATCCTATACCCTGGTCTGACCATGACTTGACTTCAATTTCTTGTAAATCACTGATTGCTGGGTCCAGATCTTCCTCATGGTCGCTTAATGACTCTTTACTCTCCTCAAATTCCCTGGTGGAGGAATCCTGTGCACGGGCCAGAGACTTTTTTGCATTAAATGAGACCCCAGACTCCCCCCCAACTATGGTTTGGGGCGCCTTTAAAGCCGTGATGAGAGGCCACTATATAGCCCTGTCTTCTCGGAAGAAAAAAGAGAGAATGGCGCTGGCAACAAAACTTAACGAGCAATACTTAGCAGATGCTCAGGCCTTTAAGGCTAACCCCTCCCCAAAGCGCCTTCGCCAGCTGGAGACCTCCAGAGCGAAATTAAACCTTTTACAAACAGAGCAGGCTGAAAGGCGATACAGGCGCTCTAAACAGCATTATTATACTTCAGCCAATAAACCAGGGTCACTCCTAGCCTCCCAACTGAAATGTCAGGACCAATACATAGCTCCCGTCAAACTTCAAACCAGGGAGGGTACAGAGACCAGCAACCCCCTAGCGGTGGTAAAGGAGTTCTCAGAGGGCTTAGCCAGCTTGTATGAAGCCCCTCCGCCCTTGGAGCTCCATCGGGCACAGACCTTTTTTGATAACATTAACCTCCCACACATTTCTGAAGATCAAAGATCTCTTGTAGATGGGGACATTACTACTGACGAAGTCCTGCAGGCTATCAAAACCCTGAAAAACAATAGGAGGCCTGGGCCAGACGGATTTACCGCTCTATTTTATAAAAAACTAGGTCCTATAGTGGCCCCTAGACTAGCAGCAGTTTTCAACCATGTCAAGGAGGGGAACCTCTTTGATCCAGAGATGCTTAGAGCATCCATAGTTATGATTCCGAAACCTGGAAAGGATCACCGAAAATGGACCAATTTCAGACCTATCTCTTTACTGAACATAGATCTCAAAATCCTCACCAAAATCCTGGCCACCAGAATTAATGAGTTTCTGTCTGAGATAATCCATAAAGACCAGGTAGGTTTTGTGCCTAGGAGACAAGCAGGGGATGGGGTGAGACGGGTCAGGCAGCTGATGCAGGAGGCAAGGGATAGTAAGGTTGAATCAATGCTTCTCTCTCTGGATGTGGAGAAGGCATTTGACTCCCTATCATGGCACTACCTTCGCTTTTCCCTTGAAAAGAGGGGATTTGGCACGGGTTTTCTTTCCTGGATAGGAGCACTTTATTCCCACCCTGCTGCCTGCATCAAGTACGCTGGCTTCTCCTCAGCCACTTTCCAATCCAGAGGGGAACTAGGCAGGGCTGCCCTCTTTCCCCTATCTTATTTATATTGGCACTTGAACCCTTAGCCCAAAAACTCAGACAGAACCCGACGGTTAAGGGTATCCCAATGGGCCCCACAGAACAAAAAATCTCATTATTCGCAGATGACATGTTACTCATGCTGTCTACCCCCCATGTCTCGGCCCCAAATGCACTCCAGGATCTGGCTGACTTTAGCCAGTTCTCTGGACTCCGACTGAATACCTCCAAGTCCATGGCGCTTGACATATCTCTATCTGAAACCACAAAGCAAACCTTTCTCATAACTTCTCATGGACGTGGACACAGCACCTGCCCTTCCTGGGAATTATTCTGACAGCAAACATTAACGATACTTTTAAGGCAAACTACCCGGGAATCATCAAAACAATTGACTCCCTGCTCCATGCCTGGCACTATGTAAAGCTCTCCTGGCTAGGCCGCATTGCTGCCCTTAAAATGGCGATTTTACCTAAAATGTTATACCTATTCAGGGTACTTCCAGTCCGTGTTCCCCAAAAAACACTGGACTCTCTCCAACAGAAATTTATGCATTTCGCGTGGAACAAGGCCAGGCCCAGAATTAATAAAGCCACCCTGATATGTAAAAGAGAGAGGGGGGGCCTCGCGTTTCCCTCAATTAAAAAGTATTACATAGCAGCCCAAGTGGCACCCCTGGTCTTGCTCCATGCGACAAAAGACAGACCGATTTGGGTATCTAATGACTTCTTAAAATGTTCACCCATCTCCCCAGCTTCGTTGTTATGGCTCCCGAAAGCTTCCCGACCTAAATCCCTACCTCCTGCCCTGGCGTTTTCCCTCTCCGTTTGGGATGGGGTGAAATCCCATTTTACTTCTTCTTTAAAGCCGGCTTCCCCGCTGCTTGGGAACCCCCTGTTTCCTCCGGGCGTTACCCACTCCAATAATTTCAGATGGTGGGTAGAGAAAGGTCATACCAAAGTGGAGAATTTCTGCACCTCAAGGGGGATGAAAACAGCCCAGGACCTCAACTCAGGTGAGAACCTGCCCCCATCTGAAACCTTTAGGTTCTTACAGATCAAGTATTTTATTAATAGCACGCTGACCTGCTCTCCTCCTCCATATCAAAGTACTGATTTTGAATCCCGGTGCATCAGAGACCACTTCAGTGGGGGTTTGATATCGAGCCTTTATGCAACTCTAGTGTCCCCACCATCCCCTATTAAACATAATTATATGTCTCAGTGGGAGAGAGAGCTGGGGTGCGGCGTGGAGGAGGAAGAGTGGCAGAGAACGTGGGACAATATAAAGAAGATTTCCTGTAACACAGTAGTTTTGGAAAATGCCTACAAGACACTCTTTAGATGGTATCTCACGCCAGACCGTATTCACAAGTTTTCCCCATCAACTTCCCCACTCTGCTTTAGGGGATGCCCTTCCGTAGGATCTATGGCTCACATCTGGTGGGACTGCCCTATAGCCTCGGCCACATGGAACAGGGTATACAAACTGCTTTCTGACATCATCCATCTCCCAATGACTAAGAACCCTAGGGAGGCTTTACTTTCCCACAAATCAGGTAGATACTCTAAAAACCATTGGAAATTAATTCAACACGTCCTAGCCACCGTCCGCCTCACCATTGCCAGAAACTGGAAATCCCCCAGAATCCCCTGGCAGGAGATCTTGAACAGAATCTCAGATACCCTGTGTAACGAGAAAATTACAGCGATTAAAAGCGACACCTATGAAAGATACCTTGATGTATGGACCCCTTGGCTAGAATATATAGATGTCGGCCACCACCAGACAGACCCAGTCCACCCAGTTTGAATATAGTGAAATTCAATTCTATTTCAAGTATGGCCTCCAGCCTCGGATCCATCCCTATCCCCCTTCCCTCTCCCCGTCCCACTCCCTTCTCTTCTCCCTTCTTCTACTTTTCCTTTTCTCTTCTCATCCCACTGTCAATCAATCCTATCAACTATGCATTAATCTTCAGCTCCAACCACTGATCCTTAGCACCAATAAAGAATGGATGTGTTATACACATCTCTTTAGTACAAGCCCCCCAGTCCAGACTACAACCCACCGCATCCCAAGCACTTGCTGTCCTGTGCCAGAAGTTGACCCTAATAGTTAGCACCATGTTTTAGTGCAATTAAACTCAGGAATCTTCATACCTCTTTTGATAACTATTGGAAAATCTGTTAACGCAAGTACACTCAGGAATCTTCATATTTCTGTTGATAACTTTTTGATACTGTACCATTATGTACATTCTGTAAACCTGTTCAACTGTCATCATTAATGCATATGTAATGTCTGATCCATGTATACCTTATATGAAAACCCAATAAATTCTTTGTAAAAGAACAGACCCAGAGCTGTGGCTGCAGAGATGGAGACTGACAACAGACGTCCCCCTGCAAGGGTAAGCTACTTTCTTGTTACCCTCCTATTGGTCTATGGCGCCCCCTATATTTCCCCACTAACCTTTCTTTCTTTCTGTCTACAGATGTGGACCACCACCAGCCCGCCTCAGATTGGGATGCTCCTGGATGTGGTGGGGAACCCCAAGATGCCAAAGGGTATATGTTATTCCAGGAATACCCAGGAGCAGGATATCTAGCTAACCTGTATGGGCTGATGTTACTCTTCCAACACCCAACCGGTGAGTAAATAGCAGGTAGGGTTGCCCAGGTGGAATACTATAACCGCTTCCCAGTAACTCCCAGTAAGTCCCTTTACTTTCCTTTGAAAGGCAGTTGATTCTCTCCAGATTTCCCACTCCCAGGAGAAAAAACCCCAGTGGATCCTGTTAACCCTGCTCTATCCATTCTAACCATCTCTACTTGTCCCGCCCCCCCCCCAGTAAATCCCATTCTAACTAAGGAACAGTTGTGGGTGCAGCTAATTTTGCCTACAGTTGCTAGATTAAAAGGCTGTACAGATGTAATCGAAATAAAATGTCTTGTGGCTGACAAACTTCAGATAACAAAGAAATGGGGAGATAGAAGGTGAAATCCCCCCTCCCGAACCCGACAGAAATGCCCCAACAGTCAGCTTATAGCTGGAGTGAAGCTTTATGATGAGTGAGATGGTAAATCTTGTGAATTTTACTGGGGTATAATACCACTGGAAGAAAACCTTGTATGTGTTTTCTTGAGCTAAAATTTTGCGACACATGTTGTGGCCCAGATTTTTTAACAGTTCTTAGCAGATTTTATTTGTTGGAGTTCTGTTACACATTTGTGCATACAGCTATATTTTTACATTTGCAGTGTTAAGCACTGCACATGAGGCTCGATTCAGAGAGACAAAAAGACTTTCGTTTTAGTGCCAATCTGTTTTTTTTCTATGCATGCATTGCTAGCCTTCTGTAAAGATTCCGTCCGTTTGTATGCCAGAGTACGAGTACGAGGATGTCATTTTCCAGCGTGACTTTTCTGTTTCATTTTCTCATGTTACAACATCGGCTTCCGGTTTTGCCCTTTTTCCATCGTTTCCTTCCACGAATCCTTTACGTTTCCCATTAGATTCTGTTTCCGTTTTTCAATAAATAATCGTCCGGACGTAAATCCTTACGATCTTGCGCCTACACACTACAAACTTAACTCATTAAAGTCCTCGCCTACATATTTGGCTCACTCACTTCTACTACAATGCTTAGCTAAACCACTTTGCACTTTCCTACATCTTCCATGTTTCACCCCTAAAACTGTCCCAAACGACTTCCCGGTTATGTTCTTCTTTCATTTTAGCCCCCTAAAACTTACCCAAATCACTTCTCGGTCATGTGAATATTCATCTTTAAATATTTATCAGCCCATTAGTTTTGTGTTAATGTGTTTTGTAAATGAAATGACACTGAAACTTTTATTATTTTTTTTTCATCATAAAATATAAAATATTAAAATATTTTGAAAATGTAAAATTTTTACAACTATAAAAAACTAAATACATAGCAATGGCAGGCCACAGAACATTATTCTTCATCTGTGGTCCCCAACGAGTTGCGCAGCTCCTGCATCTCGCCCACCAACTGAAGGACCCTGACACTCAGTTGTGCCACTCTGGCACGTGTGGTCCCTGTTAAAAAACATAAATAAAAATATTGGTATAACCTTGTTGGGGTCATACTGCAGTGCCCCCCCCCCCTGTATGGTCCAAACACCTAAATCTGGACTTCAAAAGCCCGAAGGCCCTCGCCACCATGGCCCGGGTTTTGCACAGGGCCCGATTAGATCCCCTGAAAGTATTTAAAAATACTAACATAAAACACACATTCTAAGCAGCAATATTGTTTAACATGTCATCAAGGGCTAAAAACAGCCATAGGTTTAGACATAAGTCATCAACTATATTCATTGCCATACAGTGAAAATGGATTGATGGAATGTGAGCAAACTTACCCAGATGCCATCCACCAGATAATTCTCCTGACCCAAACTGACGAAATAAGCCGGAGCTCTGCAATATATAAGCATAATGGGACAACCCTGAATGCCCTGCAAGAACACTGAGGAATCACATAGCTGGACCAAACACTGCTTGTATGTTGTGCGAGTGGCACATCTTGTGGTTCCAGCAACCAAATATAAAATAATTACACAAAACAATAACTCCTACAACAAATTAAGATTCAAGTTCAACAATCCAAATATAATTCACAAAGGACATAAGTCTAAAAAAATATAGCAATCATATGGATGTGTGGGAAAATAAAGGTTTACATGCTAAGGACTAATTAAGGTCAGCATTAAAATGCTTCTATAAGGCATACATGAAATGTATTGATTCAGGTATGCATTGCTATACAATTTATGGCCTCGGCCATGCTGATACATGCAATGCCTTGGAGCTAAAGGCGCACAGACTCCTCCACATAGCCACAAAACATGTTCAACAATAGCAATCCGAGGCCTCAAAGGTCCCGTACGTGGATCGCAAATGAAACGGTTTGATAGGGTGGTGGTCCCTCGGCAATCAGCTCCCTGAATCAGACGCAAGCCCATCCCAACAACGTAAGCTATCTGAACGAACGAAAAATATCAGATTTTGTGGGGAAAATGATCCGAACTAACGCAAATGATCCGATTTAGTTTCGTTCTTCGAAAGCGCATATACCAAAGTGCCCGAACGTTCGTACGAATGGAAAATGAACGAAAAAAACAAAAAGAAAACTAACACACAAAAACTTTCACAGACAGCTACGGAAGTCCAAACGAATGTGCCTCTGAATCGAGCCTATGGTACAGAAATTAATAAAACATTAAAAATGTTTTGTGTCACAGTATATTGTAATTGAGAACAGAGCTGAGGTTTCAGATTTATCAATGCCACCTTTAGTAGGAGGTTCCATTATGTACCAAAAAGTTAATTTACCAAATTAAATGTTTTGGACCAGAAAATATGGATACCAGACACCAAATTTGTAAATAAGGGCCCAATTCTGCAGAACATTGTGGAAGATATTTCAGAATAGCTTAATGGACACTCTCCAGAATCAGGTACCATCACATAAAAGCCTTTATATTGACTTCCATAGCCACAACACATGAATAAGTACGGAAAGTATTGACCTAGATTTTATGCACATTTTGTCAGACCAGTAACAAGCTAGGTCTTCTTCCCTTTCAGTTGCATAGTTTGGGCAGGCTTGGATGGGGGAGCTCTGCTGCATATTATAAACCACTGATATTATCTGCATTTAGGATACTCATAACATACATTTCATACAAAAAGTGTGGTACGCAATGGTTGGACTGCCTGTCTCAGAATAGCACTAGCAAAAGATGGACCTGTACATAACGAAAAAAATCGCCATTGGGTATTTCATGACATACTTTCAGATAGTCAAATGACTTAAGATTTTTCCTGTCTAATAAATCTAAAGCCCTGGTTAGGTCTGCAGAATTCTACCAGGCAAAGTTTTGGGGAGCCAATGCCCATCTGAAACAAGGTAAGAAATGGCTTACAGTGGCAGGTTAACCCACAGCCTTTGTTGGCCTTTTCCCAGACATACCTGGAATGGTCGAGGTTAGGATTTTAAGAATGCCTAAGTAGTTTTGCCTTGATCCAAAGAAAAAAAATCATAGAGATGGGTCCCAGTTCCTTTTTGTTAATTTCAGCCCACAATGCTTTTTCAGTTGCATGGTAAGCAGCGAGCTGCACTATCTGAGTTGTGAGGTAGTAGAAAACAAATCGGGAAATCCACCACTCAGTTGGGTCTGTATAAGGTTGCACTGAAGATCCTAGGGCGTGTGGAGCCCCAAATAAACGTATTAACTCTGGCTAGTGATTGCCGTACCTGAGCAAGTATCCCAGAAGACCCTGAATAAGTATAAACATTTCTACAACCATGACATCTTTACTGCGTGCAACCTGCCCATACATGATAGGTTCAATTTAGACCATTTAATAAGTAACACGGACAACAATGATATCATGGGTGGATAGTTAACCCCATACCGATTGCCATAGTCTCTAGCAATTTGGATACGGGGTGGAAACTGATTTCCCTCTCGGCTGTGCACGGCACCAACTGCCACAACTGAATGGCTATGTGGGGCCGCGCTCATGCTGGCATCGCTCTTAATTGTTGCTAGGATTCGAGTAGTCTGCTCTAGCCACAGCATGGGCCCAAGGACAGGTAAGTGCCCTGAATTAACCACATTATCTGTACCTGTCTACAGGGGATAAACCCTACTTGTTTCTTACTCATTAGATTGCCAATATAAGCATGACGAAAAGATTTTAGCTAAAAGTTTAAAATCTATATTTAGAAGAGAGATAGGCTTGTGGTTGGACAAGAGAGATAGATCAGAAACCGTCTTTGGTATCATACTTACACCGGCCATCGTTGCTATGTCCCACTTTTCCCTTTAAAGAAAAGTTTTGAAGGCCACCATGAGTGTTGTAGCCAGTAGGTATGCGATCTCCCTGTAGTAAAAGGGCATGAGCCCATAAGGTCCAATTTGCTTGCTCGTTTTCAATTGCTTAATAGCTCCTGGGAAAAAATATATGGGATAATTACCTAGTAGGAAATTGGTCTTAGCTGTATTCATTGTGCCAGGGGAGCAGTATAGGTCTGTTAAATGCTTTTTGAAAATTTCCACAATTTTAAAGGAATTGCTTGAAAAAGTACCATCTGATGATTTCAGAGCAATAGACTTAAAACCTTACAAGTCTCTTCCTACCTAGCATTGTACCTGCTTTATTACTGTGATGATACCATTTACATTTTTTGACCATCTGAGCTGCTTTTCTACCTTTTCAGTCAGACAGAGATTCAACATATATTTAGCCTGCTGAAATAGAGCCCATAAATATTGCCTGAAAGACACACAGTGGAGTTGGCAGCAGCATAGGGAGCCCATATATTGCCTAAAAAACACACCCTGAATTTGGCAGCAGCATAGGGAGCCCAGATATTGCCTGAAAGACACACTCTGGACTTGGCAGCAGCATAGGGAGCACATATATTGCCTGAAAAACACACCCAGGAGTTGGCAGCAGCATTAGGAGCCCATATATTGCCTGAAAGACACACCCATGAGTTGGCAGCAGCATGGGGAGCTCATATATTGCCTGAAAAACACATTGGAGTTGGCAGCATCATTAGGAGCCCATATATTGCCAGCAGCAGGAGCCCAAACATTGCTTGAAAGAGACACTAGACTTGGCAGCAGGAGCCCAAAGATTGTCCTAAAGACACAACCTGGAGCTGGCAGCAGCAGCAGGAGCCCAAACGTTGGCTGAAAGAGACACTGGAGTTGCCAGCAGGAGCCCAAAAATTGGCCTAAAGAAACAACCTGGAGTTGGCAGCAGCAGCAGCAGGAGCCCAAAAATTGGCCTACAGAAACAACCTGGAGTTGGCAGCAACAGCAGCAAAAGCCCAAAAATTGGCCTAAAGACACACTGGAGTTGGCAGCAGCAGCAGGAGCCCAAAAATTGGCCTAAAGGCACACTGGAGTTGCCAGCAGCAGCAGCAGGATCCCAAAATTGGCTGAAAGAGACACTGGATTTGGCAGCAGCAGGAGCCCAAACATTGGCTAAAAGAGACACTGGAGTTGCCAGCAGGAGCCCAAAAATTGGCCTAAAGACACACACTGGAGTTGGCAGCAGCAGCAGGAGCCCAAACATTGCTTGAAAGAGGCACTGGAATTGGCAGCAGGAGCCCAAAAATTGGCCTAAAGACACACCCTGGAGTTGGCAGCAGCAGCAGGAGTCACAACATTGCTTGAAAGAGACACCCTGGAGTTGGCAGCAGCAGCAGGAGCCCAAACATTGACTGAATGACACCCTGGAGTTGGCAGCAGCAGGAGCCCAAACATTGGCCTAAAGACATACTTGGGTTGCCAGCAGCAGCAGGAGCACAAACATTGCTTGAAAGAGACACTGGAGTTGGCAGCAGGAGCCCAAAAATTGGCCTAAAGACACACCCTGGAGTTGGCAGCAGCAGCAGCTGAAAGAGACAAAACATTGCTTGAAAGAGACACCCTGGAGTTGGCAGCAGCAGCAGGAGCCCAAACATTGACTGAATGACAACCTGGAGTTGGCAGCAGCAGCCCAAAAGTTGGCCTAAAGACACACTGGAGTTGGAACAGGAGGCCAAAAATTGACCTAAAGACACACACTGGAGTTGGCAGCAGCAGGAGCCCAAACATTGCTTGAAAGAGATACTGGAGTTGGCAGCAGGAGCCCAAAAAATGGCCAAAAGACACACTGGAGTTGGCATCAGCAGCAGCAGCAGGAGCCCAAAATTGGCCTAAAGACACACTGGAGTTGCCAGCAGCAGCAGGAGCCCAAAAATTGGCCTAAAGACACACTGGAGTTGCCAGCAGCAGCAGGAGCCCAAATATTGGCTGAAAGACACACTGGAGTTGCCAGCAGCAGCAGGAGCCCAAACATTGGCTGAAAGAGACACTGGAGTTGGCAGCAGCAAGAGCCCAAACATTGCTTGAAAGAAACACTGGAGTTGGCAGCAGGAGCCCAAAAATTGGCCTAAAGACACACTGGAGTTGGCAGCAGCAGCAGCAGGAGCCCAAACATTGGCCTAAAGACACACTGGAGTTGGCAGCAGCAGCAGGAGCCTAAAAATTGGCCTAAATACACACTGGAGTTGCCAGCAGCAGCAGCAGGAGCCCGGACATTGGCTGAAAGAGACCCTGGAGTTGCCAGCAGCAGCAGCAGCAAGAGCCCAAACATTGGCCAAAAGACACACTGGGGTTGCCAGCAGGAGGCCAAAAATTGGCCTAAAGACACACACTGGAGTTGGCAGCAGCAGGAGCCCAAACATTGCTTGAAAGAGACACTGGAGTTGGCAGCAGGAGCCCAAAAATTGGCCTAAAAACACACTGGAGTTGGCAGCAGCAGCAGCAGCCCAAAAATTGGCTGAAAGACACACTGGAGTTGACAGCAGCAGCAGCAGGAGCCCAAAAATTGGCCTAAAGACACACTGGAGTTGCCAGCAGCAGCAGGAGCCCGAACATTGGCTGAAAGAGACACTGGAGTTGCCAGCAGCAGCAGCAGGAGCCCAAACATTGGCCAAAAGACACACTGGAGTTGGCTGCAGCAGCAGCAGGAGCCCAAAAATTGGCCTAAATACACACTGGAGTTGGCAGCAGCAGCAGGAGCCCAAAAATTGGCCTAAAGACACACTGGAGTCGCCAGCAGCAGCAGCAGGAGCCCAAACATTGGCTGAAAGAGACACTGGAGTTGCCAGCAGGAGCCCAAAAATTGGCCTAAAGACACAACCTGGAGTTGGCAGCAGCAGCAGCAGGAGCCCAAAAATTGGCCTAAAGACACACTGGAGTTGCCAGCAGCAGCAGTAGGAGCCCAAACATTAGCTGAAAGAGACACTGGAGTTGCCAGCAGGAGCCCAAAAATTGGCCTAAAGACACAACCTGGAGCTGGCAGCAGCAGCAGCAGGAGCCCAAAGATTAGCTTAAAGACACACTGGAGTCGCCAGCAGCAGCAGCAGGAGCCCAAACATTGGCTGAAAGAGACACTGGAGTTGCCAGCAGGAGCCCAAAAATTGGCCTAAAGACACAACCTGGAGTTGGCAGCAGCAGCAGCAGGAGCCCAAAAATTAGCCTAAAGACACACTGGAGTTGCCAGCAGCAGCAGTAGGAGCCCAAACATTGGCTGAAAGAGATACTGGACTTGGCAGCAACAGCAGCAGGATCCCAAACATTGGCTGAAAGAGACACTGGAGTTGCCAGCAGGAGCCCAAAAATTGGCCTAAAGACACACACTGGTGTTGGCAGCAGGAGCCCAAACATTGCTTGAAAGAGACACTGGAGTTTGCAGCAGGAGCCCAAAAATTGGTCTAAAGACACACTGGAGTTGGCAGCAGCAGCAGCATGAGCCCAACCATTGGCTGAAAGAGACGCTGGAGTTGGCAGCAGGAGCCCAAAAATTGGCCAAAAGACACACTGGAGTTGGAAGCAGCAGCAGCAGGAGCCCAAACATTGGCCTAAAGACACACTGGGGTTGCCAGCAGGAGCCCAAACACTGGCCTAAAGTCACAATAGGGTTGCCAGCAGCAGCAGGAGCCCAAACATTGGCTGAAAGAGACACTGGAGTTGGCAGCAGGAGCCCAAAAATTGGCCTAAAGACATACTGGAGTTGGCAGCAGCAGCAGGAGCCCAAACATTGGCCTAAAGACACACTGGAGTTGCCAGCAGCAGCAGGAGCCCAAACATTGGCTGAAAGAGACACTGGAGTTGCCAGCAGGAGCCCAAAAATTGGCCTAAAGACACACTGGAGTTGGCAGCAGCAGCAGGAGCCCAAACATAAGCCTAAAGACACACTGGGGTTGCCAGCAGCAGCAGCAGGAGCCCAAACATTGGCTGAAAGAGACACTGGAGTTGGCAGCAGGAGCCCCAAAATTGGCCTAAAGACACACCCTGGAGTTGGCAGCAGCAGGAGCCCAAACATTGGCTGAAAAAGACACTGGAGTTGGCAGCAGGAACCCAAACATTGACTAATAGACACACCCTGGAGTTGGCAGCAGCAGGAACACAAAAATTGTCTGAAAGGCATACCCTGAAGTTGGCATCAGCAGGAACCCAAAAATTGGCTCAAAGGCACACCCTGAAGTTGGCATCAGCAGGAACCCAAAAATTGCCTGAAAGGCATATCCTGAAGTTGGCATCAGCAGGAGCCCAAAAATTGGCCTAAAGACATAAACATGTTTTGCACCATTTGGAAAGTGTAAAACGTGGTGACCTGCTGGTTCAGGTCCTGCTCCAGGTCTTCCTGCTGCTCATGAGTAGCCTCACTATGCGGGTGAAGAAAGCTACTCATTAGCGACTGTAGACTCATGCTGCTGCTGATGGAGCTGCTGCTGCTGCTCCTGCCACCCCCCCTAGCAGTTATGGCAGTGGAAGGTGAGCGCGGAGCCCTGAGTCAGACCTGCGAGAGTATGGACGATGGCGCAGATAGGCATCAGCCAACTGACTACGTAGAATGTCTTTGTAGTAGGCCAGTTTGTCCTCCCTCTCGGCGGGTTTAAAAAATGCCCCCATTTTGTGCCGGAAGCGAGGGTCCAATAAGGTGGAGAGCCAGCAGTCATCCCGCAGAAAATTTCAAACAATTCTGTGGTCACTACGCAAGCACGTGCGCATGCTTTGTGCCATTTGTGCAAGTGACTCGGAGGGACTACCTGTCTCCATCTCCACTGCATACTGCCACGGTGTGTCTGAGTCCTTGCCTTCCTCACAACCCTCTAGCTCCTATGGCTGCTCCTGCTCCTCCTCTCCTGTCAGCTGACTAGATAAACCAGCCATTTCGCCAAGCCTAAACTGTGCTTCACTGTGCCCCTCCTCCTCCTCCAGTTCAGCTCCAACGGGGTTCATGTGGCTGTAAGATGTAGACGCCATGTCTCCAGTGCCCTGACCAGCCATGGTTTCCAACATGTGTTGTAGTACATGAAGCAGTGGAATCACGTCGTTCATCCCGTAATCCTGCCGACTGACAAATAAAGTGGCTTCCTCAAAGGGCCTGACCAAACGGCAGGTGTCATGTATGAGCTGCCACTGGTTGACATTGAAGTTACACAGGGGAGTCCCCCTATCCGCTTGGATCATCAAGAAATCCGCGATCGCTTTTCTCTGTTCATGTAGTCGGTCCAACATATGGAAGGTGGAATTCCAACGGGTGGAAACATCGCAAATCAGACTATGTTGGGGGCTACCGTTCTGACGCTGTAGCTCAAGAAGGGTGTGTTTGGCGGTGTATGAGTGGCTGAAGTGCATGCAAAGTTTCCTGGAAGTTGTTAGGATGTCCTGCATATAGGGGGAACACTTCAGAAACCGCTTGACAACCAGATTGAAGACGTGAGCCATGCAGGGGGCATGGGTCAGCCTTCCTTGGCGCAGCGCAGACAAAATGTTCTTCCCATTGTCGGTAAACATGGTTCCCATTTTAAGTTTTCTTGGAGTAAGCCATGTTTGGATTTCCTGATGAATAAATTTAAGCAGTTTCTCCCCTGTGTGACTCCGTTCGCCAAGACAAACCATCATGTGAAGCACAGCGTGACACCTCCGTGCCCTGCACACATGGTAGACTGGAGGGGCACTGAGACTAGAGCCTACAGTGGAGGGTGAGGAGATGGCGGAGGATGAGGAGGCCGAGTCGCACGGTGTCACAGGCCCAATGGGCAGGGAGCGCGGAGGCCGAAGTGGCGTGACCTGTCCAAGTTGCTGCTGCTGCTGCTGCAAAGGGACCACATTCACCCAGTGGGCCGTAAATGACATGTACTGTCCCTGACCGTAGTTACAGCTCCAGACGTTGGCGCTGCCATGCACTTTGCTACACACCGACAGGCTCAAGGACTGGCCCACCTTCTGTTCAACAAAAGTGTGCAGCGCTGGTACTGCCTTCTTGGCAAAGAAATGACGGCTTGGGACTCTCCACCTCGGCTCGGCACAAGCCATCAGTTCTCTGAAAGGTGCAGAGTCCACCACCTGAAAAGGGAGCGACTGCAGCACCAGCAACTTGGACAGGAGCACATTCAGCTTCTGCGCCATAGGATGAGTGGGCGCATACTGCTGTCTCTTGGACATGGCTTCGCTGATGGATTGCTGGTGGGATGCATGACTTGGAGGAGGAGGAGCAGGAGAGACAGAGGATGGGTAAGATGCACAGCTGCCTTTGACTAAGGTGCTGGAGCCTTGGCTGGCAGAAATTGGGAGCGGCGTTCCACTTGGTAAGGAAGCAGGCTGGACCACCTCTTCGGAGCCTCTGTTCTCCCAGGCCACTTTATAGTGCTGCTTCATATGTTGACGCAGGGCCGTGGTGCCAACATTTGGGCCCTGGCCACGCTTCACCTTCTGCCTACATATCTTACATGTGGCCATGTTACCCTCCTGCGGATGCTTCAGGAAAAACTGCCACACTGCCGAGTAGCTACTTTTCCCACCAACAGACCTCACTGATTCACTGCTACTGTCGCCAACTCCAGGAACCCCTGCTCCACTACCTCCCGATAAGGTAGCCTGCCGTGCAGCAGGTGCTCTACCCCGGCCCCGTTTGGCTCCAGGCTTTACAATTGTGCCCCCATGCTGACTGCCAACGATGCTGCTAACACCTTGCTGCCTCAGCTGCTGCGGGGCAACCTGCGCCCCTCTTCTCCTGATGATGACGATGAAGCCCCTTCATCACCCGGCTCCCAAGTGCGATCGGCTTCATCATCATAATCATCATCACCGAGTTGTGGCTGCACGTCACTGATGTTCTCGGTTCCCTCAACAGTGTCTGGCGCAGGAGCTGGAACGCTCGCAACAACACCCACGCCACTCTCCACATCACTATTTGTCTGCCTAGCGAAGTAAGCCACCTCCATTTCTTGGCTGGGCAGTAGCTGCTGACTGTCCTCTATCTGATCGTCCTCCTCACTAAAGCGTGGAGCTGAACCCAAAGCATAGAATACGTCGCTGGGGGAGGGAACGGCGTAGGACAGAGGCAATGGGAGGACAGGGACTGCTCTCGCGCCATGCCAACTCAGGGTTGTGTCAGAGGAGCCTACCAACCCTAGACTGGGGGTCTCAGATGTAACTTGTGATGATGTTGATGAGCGCGTTAACCAATCTACCACGGCAGATGCGTTACTGGTGGAGACACGACCGCTAGCAGATACTGGCAGATCAGGTCTTCTCTCACCATTACTCCTGCTGCCACTCGCCCCTAGTCTTCTGCGACCTCTGCCTGCAGAATCTTGGCCTCTGCCACTCCTCTTTGAACTTCCTGGCACTTGCCTGTCTGACATTTTTATGTATTTGCTTATTTTGTATAACAGATAGGGTGTTAGCTGCAAGTTTGGGATACCCTGGGCCCTGGTGTAATGACAGCAGTCAGAAACCAATGCAAAATTAAATAACTTAGTACAGCTGAGGCTGAAACACGCTAATTTTGTATAACAGACAGGTTGCTAGCTGCAAGTTTGGGATACCCTGGGCCCTGGTGTAATGACAGCAGTCAGAAACCAATGCAAAATTAAATAACTTAGTACAGCTGAGGCTGAAGCACGCTTATTTTGTATAATAGATCGGGTGCTAGGTGCAGGTTTGGGATTTTGTATAAAAATAGGGTCACGTGCTGAAATGGAATGCCCATGTGGGCTGGGGTTTTTACAGCAGAGCAAAAAAATTAAAACTAATCAAACTATAAGCAATGTTAAATGTGCCACTGCCAACATGGGATGCACAGTGGCCAGGAATTTTTACAGCACAAAACACAGCTATTTAAAACTGATCTGGCAATGAAGTGAAATGAAAATAAAAAAAAAACAATGCAAAATTAAATAACTTAGTACAGCTGAGGCTGAAGCACGCTTCTTTTGTATAACAGATCAGGTGCTAGCTGCAAGTTTGGGATACCCTGGGCCCTGGTGTAATGACAGCAGACAGAAACCAATGCAAAATTAAATAACTTAGTACAGCTGAGGCTGAAACACGCTTATTTTGTATAACAGATAGGATGCTAGGTGCAAGTTTGGGATACCCTGGGCCCTGGTGTAATGACAGCAGACAGAAACCAATGCAAAATTAAATAACTTAGTACAGCTGAGGCACGCTTCTTTTGTATAACAGATCGGGTGCTAGCTGCAAGTTTGGGATACCCTGGGCCCTGGTGTAATGACAGCAGACAGAAACCAATGCAAAATTAAATAACTTAGTACAGCTGAGGCTGAAACATGCTTATTTTGTATAACAGATCAGGTGCTAGCTGCAAGTTTGGGATACCCTGGGCCCTAGTGTAATGACAGCAGTCAGAAAACAATGCAAAATTAAATAACAGTACAGCTGAGGCTGAAAGACGCTTATTTTGTATAACAGGATGCTAGGTGCAAGTTTGGGATACCCTGCGCCCTGGTGTAATGACAGCAGACAGAAACCAATGCAAAATTAATTAACTTAGTACAGCTGAGGCTGAAACATGCTTATTTTGTATAACAGATCAGGTGCTAGCTGCAAGTTTGGGATACCCTGGGCCCTAGTGTAATGACAGCAGTCAGAAAACAATGCAAAATTAAATAACAGTACAGCTGAGGCTGAAAGACGCTTATTTTGTATAACAGGATGCTAGGTGCAAGTTTGGGATACCCTGCGCCCTGGTGTAATGACAGCAGACAGAAACCAATGCAAAATTAAATAACTTAGCTGAGGCTGAAACACGCTTATTTTGTATAACAGATAGGATTCTAGGTGCAAGTTTGGGATACCCTGCGCCCTGGTGCAATGACAGCAGTCAGAAACCAATGCAAAATTAAATAACTTAGTACAGCTGAGGCACGCTTCTTTTGTATAACTGATCGGGTGCTAGCTGCAAGTTTGGGATACCCTGGGGCCTGGTGTATTGACAGCAGTCAGAAACCAATGCAAAATTAAATAACTTAGTACAGCTGAGGCTGAAGCACGCTTCTTTTGTATAACAGATCAGGTGTGCTAGCTGCAAGTTTGGGATAACCTGCGCCCTGGTGTAATGACAGCAGTCAGAAACCAATGCAAAATGTAATAACTTAGTACAGCTGAGGCTGAAGCACGCTTCTTTTGTATAACAGATTGGGTGCTAGCTGCAAGTTTGGGATACCCTGCACCCTGGTGTAATGACAGCAGTCAGAAACCAATGCAAAATTAAATAACTTAGTACAGCTGAGGCTGAAGCACGCTTATTTTGTATAACAGATCGGGTGCTAGGTGCTGGTTTGGGATTTTGTATAAAAAAATAGGGTCACGTGCTGAAATGGAATGCCCATGTGGGCTGGGGTTTTTACAGCAGAGCAAAAAAAATTAAAACTAATCAAACTATAAGCAATGTTAAATGTGCCACTGCCAACATGGGAAGCACAGTGGCCAGGAATTTTTACAGCACAAAACACAGCTATTTAAAACTGATCTGGCAATGAAGTGAAATGAAAATAAAAAAAGCTTTCTCTCCCTGTCACTTTATCTGCTGTCCCTGCCTGGATCGTTCCCGATTTTTCACTATCTTTCCCTCTCTCCCTGGCACTCTGTGGGTCTCCCTGCCTCTCTGTTACTCTCTGTCCCTGTCTCTAGCAGCTCAGCAAGCTCTGTTGTCTGTGCACTGCAAGTCTCGAATGCGTACAAGCAAGATGGCCGCCACTTTATATAGCGCTATGACGTCACCGGGGCTCCTGGCTGCTGATAGGCTGCATGTGACCTTCCAATGATAACTTGCCCCAGGGGATATATCCAGACATGTCCATCCACCATTTTACAATTAGAGATGAGCGAACTTTTGAAAAATTCGATTCGACTGATTCGCCGAATTTTCCGACAAAAATCGTTTCGACCCGAATAAATTCGCGATGAATCGCTATTAAAAACGGCTATTTCTGAGCCTCCTAGAGCCTCAATAGGGTTGTAAACCATTCTGCCTTGCTGTAACACGCACAGGATGCGTGCTGGGTTAGTTAAATAATACTTTGAAGAAATATCACATGCAGATCAGAGGCATCGCTAATAGAATCGCAGAGTGGCACAATTGAATTCAAGAGAGTTGAAGTGGCATCACTATGAGGGGCAGGAGCCCAAACATTGCTTTAAAGAGACACTGGAGTTGGCAGCAGCAGGAGCCCAAAAATTGGATGAATCACACCCTGGAGTTGGCAGCAGCAGCAGGAGCCCAAACATTACTTTAAAGAGACACTGGGGTTGGCTTCAGGAGCCCAAAAATTGGATGAATCACACCCTGGAGTTGGCAGCAGCAGGAGCCCAAATATTACTTTAAAGAGACACTGGGGTTGGCTTCAGGAGCCCAAAAATTGGATGAATCACACCCTGGAGTTGGCAGCAGCAGCAGCAGGAGCCCAAATATACACTGGAGTTGGCTTCAGGAGCCCAAAAATTGGATGAATCACACCCTGGAGTTGGCAGCAGCAGCAGCAGGAGCCCAAATATTACTTTAAAGAGACACTGGGGTTGGCTTCAGGAGCCCAAAAATTGGATGAATCACACCCTGGAGTTGGCAGCAGCAGCAGCAGGAGCCCAAATATACACTGGAGTTGGCTTCAGGAGCCCAAAAATTGGAAGAATCACACCCTGGAGTTGCCAGCAGCAGGAGCCCAAATATTACTTTAAAGAGACACTGGGGTTGGCTTCAGGAGCCCAAAAATTGGATGAATCACACCCTGGAGTTGGCAGCAGCAGTAGCAGGAGCCCAAATATACACTGGAGTTGGCTTCAGGAGACCAAAAATTGGATGAATCACACCCTGGAGTTGGCAGAAGTTGGCAGCAGAAGCAGCAGGAGCCCAAACATTACTTTAAAGAGACCCTGGGGTTGGCTTCAGGAGCCCAACAATTGGATGAATCACACCCTGGAGTTGGCAGCAGCAGCAGCAGGAGCCCAAATATACACTGGAGTTGGCTTCAGGAGCCCAAAAATTGGATGAATCACACCCTGGAGTTGGCAGCAGCAGGAGCCCAAATATTACTTTAAAGAGACACTGGGGTTGGCTTCAGGAGCCCAAAAATTGGATGAATCACACCCTGGAGCTGGCAGAAGTTGGCAGCAGCAGCAGCAGGAGCCCAAATATTACTTCAAAGAGACCCTGGGGTTGGCTTCAGGAGCCCAAAAATTGGATGAATCACACCCTGGAGTTGGCAGCAGCAGCAGCAGGAGCCCAAATATACACTGGAGTTGGCTTCAGGAGCCCAAAAATTGGATGAATCACACCCTGGAGTTGGCAGCAGCAGCAGCAGGAGCCCAAATATTACTTTAAAGAGACACTGGGGTTGGCTTCAGGAGCCCAAAAATTGGATGAATCACACCCTGGAGTTGGCAGCAGCAGGAGCCCAAATATACACTGGAGTTGGCTTCAGGAGCCCAAAAATTGGATGAATCACACCCTGGAGTTGGCAGAAGTTGGCAGCAGCAGCAGCAGGAGCCCAAACATTACTTTAAAGAGACCCTGGGGTTGGCTTCAGGAGCCCAAAAATTGGATGAATCACACCCTGGAGTTGGCAGCAGCAGCAGCAGGAGCCCAAATATACACTGGAGTTGGCTTCAGGAGCCCAAAAATTGGATGAATCACACCCTGGAGTTGGCAGAAGTTGGCAGCAGCAGCAGCAGGAGCCCAAATATTACTTTAAAGAGACCCTGGGGTTGGCTTCAGGAGCCCAAAAATTGGATGAATCACACCCTGGAGTTGGCAGCAGCAGCAGCAGGAGCCCAAATATACACTGGAGTTGGCTTCAGGAGCCCAAAAATTGGATGAATCACACCCTGGAGTTGGCAGAAGTTGGCAGCAGCAGCAGCAGGAGCCCAAACATTACTTCAAAGAGACCCTGGGGTTGGCTTCAGGAGCCCAACAATTGGATGAATCACACCCTGGAGTTGGCAGGAGTTGACAGCAGCAGCAGCAGGAGCCCAAATATTACATTAAAGAGACCCTGGGGTTGGCTTCAGGAGCCCAAAAATTGGATGAATCACACCCTGGAGTTGGCAGAAGTTTGCAGCAGCAGCAGTAGGAGCCCAAACATTACTTTAAAGAGACACTGGGGTTGGCTTCAGGAGCCCAAAAATTGGATGAATCACACCCTGGAGTTGGCAGAAGTTGGCAGCAGCAGCAGCAGGAGCCCAAATATTACTTCAAAGAGACCCTGGGGTTGGCTTCAGGAGCCCAAAAATTGGATGAATCACACCCAGGAGTTGGCAGCAGCAGCAGCAGGAGCCCAAATATACACTGGAGTTGGCTTCAGGAGCCCAAAAATTGGATGAATCACACCCTGGAGTTGGCAGCAGCAGCAGCAGGAGCCCAAATATTACTTTAAAGAGACACTGGGGTTGGCTTCAGGAGCCCAAAAATTGGATGAATCACACCCTGGAGTTGGCAGCAGCAGGAGCCCAAATATACACTGGAGTTGGCTTCAGGAGCCCAAAAATTGGATGAATCACACCCTGGAGTTGGCAGAAGTTGGCAGCAGCAGCAGCAGGAGCCCAAACATTACTTTAAAGAGACCCTGGGGTTGGCTTCAGGAGCCCAAAAATTGGATGAATCACACCCTGGAGTTGGCAGCAGCAGCAGCAGGAGCCCAAATATACACTGGAGTTGGCTTCAGGAGCCCAAAAATTGGATGAATCACACCCTGGAGTTGGCAGAAGTTGGCAGCAGCAGCAGCAGGAGCCCAAATATTACTTTAAAGAGACCCTGGGGTTGGCTTCAGGAGCCCAAAAATTGGATGAATCACACCCTGGAGTTGGCAGCAGCAGCAGCAGGAGCCCAAATATACACTGGAGTTGGCTTCAGGAGCCCAAAAATTGGATGAATCACACCCTGGAGTTGGCAGAAGTTGGCAGCAGCAGCAGCAGGAGCCCAAACATTACTTCAAAGAGACCCTGGGGTTGGCTTCAGGAGCCCAACAATTGGATGAATCACACCCTGGAGTTGGCAGAAGTTGACAGCAGCAGCAGCAGGAGCCCAAATATTACATTAAAGAGACCCTGGGGTTGGCTTCAGGAGCCCAAAAATTGGATGAATCACACCCTGGAGTTGGCAGAAGTTTGCAGCAGCAGCAGTAGGAGCCCAAACATTACTTTAAAGAGACACTGGGGTTGGCTTCAGGAGCCCAAAAATTGGATGAATCACACCCTGGAGTTGGCAGAAGTTGGCAGCAGCAGCAGCAGGAGCCCAAATATTACTTCAAAGAGACCCTGGGGTTGGCTTCAGGAGCCCAAAAATTGGATGAATCACACCCAGGAGTTGGCAGCAGCAGCAGCAGGAGCCCAAATATACACTGGAGTTGGCTTCAGGAGCCCAAAAATTGGATGAATCACACCCTGGAGTTGGCAGCAGCAGCAGTAGGTGCCCAAATATTACTTTAAAGAGACACTGGGGTTGGCTTCAGGAGCCCAAAAATTGGATGAATCACACCCTGGAGTTGGCAGCAGCAGCAGCAGGAGCCCAAATATACACTGGAGTTGGCTTCAGGAGCCCAAAAATTGGATGAATCACACCCTGGAGTTGGCAAAAGTTGGCAGCAGCAGCAGCAGGAGCCCAAATATTACTTTAAAGAGACCCTGGGGTTGGCTTCAGGAGCCCAAAAATTGGATGAATCACACCCTGGAGTTGGCAGCAGCAGCAGCAGGAGCCCAAATATACACTGGAGTTGGCTTCAGGAGCCCAAAAATTGGATGAATCACACCCTGGAGTTGGCAGCAGCAGCAGCAGGAGCCCAAATATTACTTTAAAGAGACACTGGGGTTGGCTTCAGGAGCCCAAAAATTGGATGAATCACACCCTGGAGTTGGCAGCAGCAGCAGCAGGAGCCCAAATATACACTGGAGTTGGCTTCAGGAGCCCAAAAATTGGATGAATCACACCCTGGAGTTGCCAGCAGCAGGAGCCCAAATTTTACTTTAAAGAGACACTGGGGTTGGCTTCAGGAGCCCAAAAATTGGATGAATCACACCCTGGAGTTGGCAGCAGCAGCAGCAGGAGCCCAAATATACACTGGAGTTGGCTTCAGGAGCCCAAAAATTGGATGAATTACACCCTGGAGTTGGCAGAAGTTGGCAGCAGAAGCAGCAGGAGCCCAAACATTACTTTAAAGAGACCCTGGGGTTGGCTTTAGGAGCCCAACAATTGGATGAATCACACCCTGGAGTTGGCAGCAGCAGCAGCAGGAGCCCAAATATACACTGGAGTTGGCTTCAGGAGCCCAAAAATTGGATGAATCACACCCTGGAGTTGGCAGCAGCAGGAGCCCAAATATTACTTTAAAGAGACACTGGGGTTGGCTTCAGGAGCCCAAAAATTGGATGAATCACACCATGAAGTTGGCAGAAGTTGGCAGCAGCAGCAGCAGGAGCCCAAATATTACTTCAAAGAGACCCTGGGGTTGGCTTCAGGAGCCCAAAAATTGGATGAATCACACCCTGGAGTTGGCAGCAGCAGCAGCAGGAGCCCAAATATACACTGGAGTTGGCTTCAGGAGCCCAAAAATTGGATGAATCACACCCTGGAGTTGGCAGCAGCAGCAGCAGGAGCCCAAATATTACTTTAAAGAGACACTGGGGTTGGCTTCAGGAGCCCAAAAATTGGATGAATCACACCCTGGAGTTGGCAGCAGCAGCAGCAGGAGCCCAAATATACACTGGAGTTGGCTTCAGGAGCCCAAAAATTGGATGAATCACACCCTGGAGTTGGCAGAAGTTGGCAGCAGCAGCAGCAGGAGCCCAAACATTACTTTAAAGAGACCCTGGGGTTGGCTTCAGGAGCCCAAAAATTGGATGAATCACACCCTGGAGTTGGCAGCAGCAGCAGCAGGAGCCCAAATATACACTGGAGTTGGCTTCAGGAGCCCAAAAATTGGATGAATCACACCCTGGAGTTGGCAGAAGTTGGCAGCAGCAGCAGCAGGAGCCCAAATATTACTTTAAAGAGACCCTGGGGTTGGCTTCAGGAGCCCAAAAATTGGATGAATCACACCCTGGAGTTGGCAGCAGCAGCAGCAGGAGCCCAAATATACACTGGAGTTGGCTTCAGGAGCCCAAAAATTGGATGAATCACACCCTGGAGTTGGCAGAAGTTGGCAGCAGCAGCAGCAGGAGCCCAAACATTACTTCAAAGAGACCCTGGGGTTGGCTTCAGGAGCCCAACAATTGGATGAATCACACCCTGGAGTTGGCAGGAGTTGACAGCAGCAGCAGCAGGAGCCCAAATATTACATTAAAGAGACCCTGGGGTTGGCTTCAGGAGCCCAAAAATTGGATGAATCACACCCTGGAGTTGGCAGAAGTTTGCAGCAGCAGCAGCAGGAGCCCAAACATTACTTTAAAGAGACACTGGGGTTGGCTTCAGGAGCCCAAAAATAGGATGAATCACACCCTGGAGTTGGCAGAAGTTGGCAGCAGCAGCAGCAGGAGCCCAAATATTACTTCAAAGAGACCCTGGGGTTGGCTTCAGGAGCCCAAAAATTGGATGAATCACACCCAGGAGTTGGCAGCAGCAGCAGCAGGAGCCCAAATATACACTGGAGTTGGCTTCAGGAGCCCAAAAATTGGATGAATCACACCCTGGAGTTGGCAGCAGCAGCAGTAGGTGCCCAAATATTACTTTAAAGAGACACTGGGGTTGGCTTCAGGAGCCCAAAAATTGGATGAATCACACCCTGGAGTTGGCAGCAGCAGCAGCAGGAGCCCAAATATACACTGGAGTTGGCTTCAGGAGCCCAAAAATTGGATGAATCACACCCTGGAGTTGGCAGCAGCAGCAGCAGGAGCCCAAATATTACTTTAAAGAGACCCTGGGGTTGGCTTCAGGAGCCCAAAAATTGGATGAATCACACCCTGGAGTTGGCAGCAGCAGCAGCAGGAGCCCAAATATACACTGGAGTTGGCTTCAGGAGCCCAAAAATTGGATGAATCACACCCTGGAGTTGGCAGCAGCAGCAGCAGGAGCCCAAATATTACTTTAAAGAGACACTGGGGTTGGCTTCAGGAGCCCAAAAATTGGATGAATCACACCCTGGAGTTGGCAGCAGCAGCAGCAGGAGCCCAAATATACACTGGAGTTGGCTTCAGGAGCCCAAAAATTGGATGAATCACACCCTGGAGTTGCCAGCAGCAGGAGCCCAAATATTACTTTAAAGAGACACTGGGGTTGGCTTCAGGAGCCCAAAAATTGGATGATTCACACCCTGGAGTTGGCAGCAGCCCAAATATTACTTTAAAGAGACACTGGGGTTGGCTTTAGGAGCCCAAAAATTGGATGATTCACACCCTGGAGTTGGCAGCAGCAGCAGCAGGAGCCCAAATATACACTGGAGTTGGCTTCAGGAGCCCAAAAATTGGATGAATCACACCCTGGAGTTGGCAGAAGTTGGCAGCAGCAGCAGCAGGAGCCCAAACATTACTTCAAAGAGACCCTGGGGTTGGCTTCAGGAGCCCAACAATTGGATGAATCACACCCTGGAGTTGGCAGGAGTTGACAGCAGCAGCAGCAGGAGCCCAAATATTACTTTAAAGAGACCCTGGGGTTGGCTTCAGGAGCCCAAAAATTGGATGATTCACACCCTGGAGTTGGCAGCAGCAGCAGCAGGAGCCCAAATATACACTGGAGTTGGCTTCAGGAGCCCAAAAATTGGATGAATCACACCCTGGAGTTGGCAGAAGTTGGCAGCAGCAGCAGCAGGAGCCCAAACATTACTTTAAAGAGACCCTGGGGTTGGCTTCAGGAGCCCAACAATTGGATGAATCACACCCTGGAGTTGGCAGGAGTTGACAGCAGCAGCAGCAGCAGGAGCCCAAATATTACTTTAAAGAGACCCTGGGGTTGGCTTCAGGAGCCCAAAAATTGGATGATTCACACCCTGGAGTTGGCAGCAGCAGCAGCAGGAGCCCAAATATACACTGGAGTCGGCTTCAGGAGCCCAAAAATTGGATGAATCACACCCTGGAGTTGGCAGAAGTTGGCAGCAGCAGCAGCAGGAGCCCAAAAAATGGCCTAAAGACATAAATATGTTTTGCACCATTTGGAAAATGTAAAACGTGGCACCATGCTGAATCTAGTCGCATGCATCAGGCATTGGTGGGTGGAAAGGTGAGTCTCTCCACATTTTTAGTTGACAGACGAGTTCTCCTCGCCGTAACTATGGCCCCCGCCGCACTAAACACCCGCTCAGATGGCACGCTACTTGCCGGGCAGGACAGCTTTTCCAGGGCAAACTCTGCTAGTTGCGGCCACAAATCAAGTTTGGCTGCCCAGAAGTCCAGCGGATCCTCAAGGTGTGTTGGCATGGTCATGTCAAAGTATGACATGACCTGCTGGTTGAGGTCCTGCTCCAGGTCTTCCTGCTGCTCATGAGTAGCCTCACTATGCGGGTGTAGAAAGCTACTCATTAGCGACTGAAGACTGAGGCTGCTGCTGCTGATGGAGCTGCTGCTGCTGCTCCTGCCAACCCCCCCAGCGGCCATGGCAGTGGAAGGTGAGCGCAGAGGTCCCCTCGAGTCAGACCTGCGAGAGTATGGATCATGGCGCAGATAGGCATCGGCCAACTGCCTACGTAGAATGTCTTTGTAGTAGTTGAGCTTGTCCTCCCTCTCGGTGGGTTTAAAAAATGCCCCCATTTTGTGCCGGAAGCGAGGGTCCAATAAGGTGGACAGCCAGAAGTCATCCCGCCGACAGATGGAAACAATTCTGGGGTCACTACGCAAGCACGTGAGCATGCTTCGTGCCATTTGCGCAAGTGACTCGGATGGACTACCTGTCTCCATCTCCACTGCATACTGCCACGGTGTGCCCGGGTCCTCTGTCTCGCCTTCCTCAAAAACCTCTAGCTCCTCTGGCTGCTCCTGCTCCTCATCTCCTGTCCGCTGACTAGATAAACCAGCCATTTCGCCAAGCCTAAACTGTGTTTCGCTGGGCAACTCCTCCTCTTCCTCCTCCTCCTCCAGTTCAGCTCCAACGGGGTTCATGTGGCCGTAAGATGTAAACGCCATGTCTCCAGTGCCCTGACCAGCCATGGTTTCCAACATGTGCTGTAGTACATGAAGCAGTGGAATCACGTCGTTCATCCCGTAATCCTGCCGACTGACAAATAAAGTGGCATCCTCAAAGGGCCTGAGCAAACGGCAGGTGTCACGTATGAGCTGCCACTGGTTGACATTGAAGTTACACAGGGGAGTCCCCCTATCTGCTTGGATCATCAGGAAATCCGTGATGGCTTTTCTCTGTTCATATAATCGGTCCAACATGTGAAGGGTGGAATTCCAACGGGTGGAAACATCGCAAATCAGACTATGTTGGGGGATACCATTCTGACGCTGTAGCTCAAGAAGGGTGTGTTTGGCGGTGTAGGAGTGGCTGAAGTGCATGCAAAGTTTCCTTGAAGTTGATAGGATGTCTTGCAGATGGGGGGAACACTTCAGAAACCGCTTGACAACCAGATTGAAGACGTGAGCCATGCAGGGGGCATGGGTCAGGCTTCCTTGGCGCAGCGCAGACAAAATGTTCTTCCCATTGTCGGTAACCATGATTCCCATTTTAAGTTTTCTTGGAGTAAGCCATGTTTGGATTTCCTGATGAATACATTTAAGCAGTTCCTCCCCTGTGTGACAAACCATGTGAAGCACTGCGTGACACCTCTGTGCCCTGCACACATGGTAGACTGGAGGGGCACTGAGACTTGAGCCTACAGTGGAGGGTGAGGAGATGGCGGAAGATGAGGAGGCCGAGTCGCACGGTGTCACAGGCCCAACGGGCAGGGAGCGCGGAGGCCGAAGCGGCGTGACCTGTCCAAGTTGCTGCTGCTGCTGCAAAGGGACCACATTCACCCAGTGGGCCGTAAACTACATGTACTGTCCCTGACCGTAGTTACAGCTCCAGATGTCGGCGCTGCCATGCACTTTGCTACACACCGACAGGCTCAAGGACTGGCCCACCTTCTGTTCAACAAAAGTGTGCAGCGCTGGTACTGCCTTCTTGGCAAAGAAATGACGGCTTGGGACTCTCCACCTCGGCTCAGCACAAGCCATCAGTTCTCTGAAAGGTGCAGATTCCACCACCTGAAAAGGGAGTGACTGCAGCACCAGCAACTTGGACAGGAGCACATTCAGCTTCTGCGCCGTAGGATGAGTGGGCGCATACTGCTGTCTCTTGGACATGGCTTCGCTGATGGATTGCTGGCGGGATGCATGACTTGGAGGAGGAGGAGCAGGAGCGACAGAGGATGGGTATGACGCACAGCTGCCTTCGGCTGAGGTGCTGGAGCCTTGGCTGGCAGAAATTGGGAGCTCACTTGGTGAGGAAGCAGACTGGACCACCCCTTGGGAGCCTCGGTTCTCCCAGGTCGCTTTATGGTGACGCATCATTCGTTGACGCAGGGCCGTGGTGCCAACATTTGGACCCTGGCCACGCTTCACCTTCTGCCTACATATCTTGCATGTGGCCATGTTACCCTCCTGCGGATGCTTCAGGAAGAACTGCCACACTGCCGAGTAGCTACTTTTCCCACCCCCTGGCCTCACTGATTCACTGCTGCTGTTGCCAACTCCAGGAAACCCTGCTCCACTACCTCCCGATAAGGTAGACTGCCGCACAGCAGGTGCTCTACCCCGGCCCCGGCTGGCTCCAGCCTTTGGAATTGTGCCCCCATGCTGACTGCTACCACCTTGCTGCCTCAGCTGCTGACTCCGGGGCAACCTGCGCCCCTCTTCTCCTGATGATGACGATGAAGCCCCTTCATCACCCGGCTCCCAAGTGCGATCGGCTTCATCGTCATCATCATCATCACCGAGTTGTGGCTGTACGTCACTGATGTTCGTGGATTCGTCAACAGTGTCTGGCGCAGGAGCTGGAACGCTCGCAGCACCCACGACACTGTCCACATCACTATTTGTCTGCCTAGCTAGAGAAGCCACCTCCATTTCTTGGCTGGGCAGTAGCTGCTGACTGTTCTCTATCTGATGGTCCTCCTCACTAAAGAGTGGAGCTGAACCCAAAGCATAGGATACGTCGCTGGGGGAAGGAACGGCGTAGGCCAGAGGCAATGGGAGGACAGGGACTGCTCTCGGGGCATGCCAACTCAGGGTTGTGTCAGAGGAACCTACCGACCCTAGACTGGGGGTCTCAGACGTAAGTTGTGATGATGTTGTTGATGAGCGCGTCAACCAATCTACCACGGCAGATGCGTTACTGGTGGAGACCCGACCGCTAGCAGATACTGGCAGATTAGGTCTCTCAGCGTGACTCCTGCTGCTACTGGCCCCCAGTCTGATGCGAGCTCTGCCTGCGGAATCTTGGCCTCTGCCACTCCTCTTTTCACTTCCAGGCACTTGTCTGCCCGACATAGTCTAACTGGCGTGGTAGTAGGTGATATTTAAAGAACCCCCGGGCAGCGGTGGGTCTATATGAAACAGAATATAATGCACACCAAAAGTGAGCAGTAACACTCAGCCTCCAACAGGCCTGCTTAGTGTAAATAAGAGAGCTGCTTAGTGTAAATAAAGAGGGGTATGGTATGTTACAGAATGGGATGCCCCAACAGAAGTGCACCTGGCAGGCAGCAGTAAGTCTATGCACAGCAAAAGTGTCTTTATCAGGCCTAATTTCAATTATAATAAGTGCAAATGGTTATATGGTCTTAAACAGAGGCTGCTGTAGTCACAGAATGGGATGACCCAAAAAAGAAGTGGACCTGGCAGGGTCCAGAAGTGCTATGCCCAGCAAAAGTGTCTTTATCAGGCCTAATTTCAATTATAATAAGTGCAAATGGTTATATGGTCTTAAACAGAGGCTGCTGTAGTCACAGAATGGGATGCCCTAAAAACCAGCAGTAAGTACACCTGGCAGGGACAAGTAGTGCTATGCCCAGCAAAAGTGTCTTTATCAGGCCTAATTTCAATTATAATAAGTGCAAATGGTTATATGGTCTTAAACAGAGGCTGCTGTAGTCACAGAATGGGATGCCCCAAAAAAGAAGTGGACCTGGCAGGGTCCAGAAGTGCTATGCCCAGCAAAATTGTCTTTATCAGGCCTAATTTCAATTATAATAAGTGCAAATGGTTATATGGTATTAAACAGAGGCTGCTGTAGTCACAGAATGGGATGCCCCAAAAAAGAAGTGGACCTGGCAGGGTCCAGAAGTGCTATGCCCAGCAAAAGTGTCTTTATCAGGCCTAATTTCAATTATAATAAGTGCAAATGGTTATATGGTCTTAAACAGAGGCTGCTGTAGTCACAGAATGGGATGCCCCAAAAAGAAGTGGACCTGGCAGGGTCCAGAAGTGCTATGCCCAGCAAAAGTGTCTTTATCAGGCCTAATTTCAATTATAATAAGTGCAAATGGTTATATGGTCTTAAACAGAGGCTGCTGTAGTCACAGAATGGGATGCCCTAAAAACCAGCAGTAAGTACACCTGGCAGGGTCCAGTAGTGCTATGCCCAGCAAAAGTGTCTTTATCAGGCCTAATTTCAATTATAATAAGTGCAAATGGTTATATGGTCTTAAACAGAGGCTGCTGTAGTCACAGAATGGGATGCCCTAAAAACCAGCAGTAAGTACACCTGGCAGGGACAAGTAGTGCTATGCCCAGCAAAAGTGTCTTTATCAGGCCTAATTTCAATTATAATAAGTGCAAATGGTTATATGGTCTTAAACAGAGGCTGCTGTAGTCACAGAATGGGATGCCCTAAAAACCAGCAGTAAGTACACCTGGCAGGGTCCAGTAGTGCTATGCCCAGCAAAAGTGTCTTTATCAGGCCTAATTTCAATTATAATAAGTGCAAATGGTTATATGGTCTTAAACAGAGGCTGCTGTAGTCACAGAATGGGATGCCCTAAAAACCAGCAGTAAGTACACCTGGCAGGGACAAGTAGTGCTATGCCCAGCAAAAGTGTCTTTATCAGGCCTAATTTCAATTATAATAAGTGCAAATGGTTATATGGTCTTAAACAGAGGCTGCTGTAGTCACAGAATGGGATGCCCCAAAAAAGAAGTGGACCTGGCAGGGTCCAGAAGTGCTATGCCCAGCAAAAGTGTCTTTATCAGGCCTAATTTCAATTATAATAAGTGCAAATGGTTATATGGTCTTAAACAGAGGCTGCTGTAGTCACAGAATGGGATGCCCTAAAAACCAGCAGTAAGTACACCTGGCAGGGACAAGTAGTGCTATGCCCAGCAAAAGTGTCTTTATCAGGCCTAATTTCAATTATAATAAGTGCAAATGGTTATATGGTCTTAAACAGAGGCTGCTGTAGTCACAGAATGGGATGCCCCAAAAACCAGCAGTAAGTACACCTGGCAGGGACAAGTAGTGCTATGCCCAGCAAAAGTGTCTTTATCAGGCCTAATTTCAATTATAATAAGTGCAAATGGTTATATGGTCTTAAACAGAGGCTGCTGTAGTCACAGAATGGGATGCCCTAAAAACCAGCAGTAAGTACACCTGGCAGGGACAAGTAGTGCTATGCCCAGCAAAAGTGTCTTTATCAGGCCTAATTTCAATTATAATAAGTGCAAATGGTTATATGGTCTTAAACAGAGGCTGCTGTAGTCACAGAATGGGATGCCCCAAAAAAGAAGTGGACCTGGCAGGGTCCAGAAGTGCTATGCCCAGCAAAAGTGTCTTTATCAGGCCTAATTTCAATTATAATAAGTGCAAATGGTTATATGGTCTTAAACAGAGGCTGCTGTAGTCACAGAATGGGATGCCCTGAAAAACCAGCAGTAAGTACACCTGGCAGGGACAAGTAGTGCTATGCCCAGCAAAAGTGTCTTTATCAGGCCTAATTTCAATTATAATAAGTGCAAATGGTTATATGGTCTTAAACAGAGGCTGCTGTAGTCACAGAATGGGATGCCCTAAAAACCAGCAGTAAGTACACCTGGCAGGGACAAGTAGTGCTATGCCCAGCAAAAGTGTCTTTATCAGGCCTAATTTCAATTATAATAAGTGCAAATGGTTATATGGTCTTAAACAGAGGCTGCTGTAGTCACAGAATGGGATGCCCCAAAAAAGAAGTGGACCTGGCAGGGTCCAGAAGTGCTATGCCCAGCAAAAGTGTCTTTATCAGGCCTAATTTCAATTATAATAAGTGCAAATGGTTATATGGTCTTAAACAGAGGCTGCTGTAGTCACAGAATGGGATGCCCTAAAAACCAGCAGTAAGTACACCTGGCAGGGACAAGTAGTGCTATGCCCAGCAAAAGTGTCTTTATCAGGCCTAATTTCAATTATAATAAGTGCAAATGGTTATATGGTCTTAAACAGAGGCTGCTGTAGTCACAGAATGGGATGCCCTAAAAACCAGCAGTAAGTACACCTGGCAGGGACAAGTAGTGCTATGCCCAGCAAAAGTGTCTTTATCAGGCCTAATTTCAATTATAATAAGTGCAAATGGTTATATGGTCTTAAACAGAGGCTGCTGTAGTCACAGAATGGGATGCCCCAAAAAAGAAGTGGACCTGGCAGGGTCCAGAAGTGCTATGCCCAGCAAAAGTGTCTTTATCAGGCCTAATTTCAATTATAATAAGTGCAAATGGTTATATGGTCTTAAACAGAGGCTGCTGTAGTCACAGAATGGGATGCCCCAAAAAAGAAGTGGACCTGGCAGGGTCCAGAAGTGCTATGCCCAGCAAAAGTGTCTTTATCAGGCTAATTTCAATTATAATAAGTGCAAATGGTTATATGGTCTTAAACAGAGGCTGGTGTAGTCACAGAATGGGATGCCTCACAGCAGACTTAAGATCAGTTCAGTATATATGCACAGTTAGTTAGTATAACCAGCCTGAAAACGCTAACAAAGCCTGTCAGCCAGCTAGTAACACTCAGGCTGGATGAAAAAAAAAAAAAATCTCCCTGTGACAGCCTCCGATTTTTCTACCTTTCCCTGTTTTTCGCTGACTTTCTGTCTGTCTCCTGTCTGTCTCCTGCCTGTCTCCAGCCTGTCCCTGTCTGTCCCTGCCTGTCTAACTGCCTCTCTCCCTCAGCTACACAGCGTTCTGTCTCTCACGAATGCAATAGAGAAATGAGGAAGGAAAAGCAAGATGGCTGGCCTTAAATAGCGCTGTGACGTCACCGGGCTTGCTGGCTGCTGATAGGCTGCATGTGACTGTCCCACCATACACTGCCCCAGCTTACATGTCTGGACATGTCCCGTCCGCCATCTTAGAATGCCTGTAAATGTAAATGAATGGATGTTAAAGGAAAACTTTGAGCGATCGAATCGCGGGGAAATTCGGATTCGATCCGAATTGAATTTTTCCTGAAATTCGGATCGAATCCGGGTTCGTCCGGATCGATTCGCTCATCCCTATTTACAATGCCTGTAATTGAAGTAAATGGAGTTTAAAGGAAAACTTCGATCGATCGAATCGCGGGGAAATTCGGATTCGTTCAGAATCGAATTTTTAATGAAATTCAGAATGAATCCGGGTTCGTCCGGATCGATTCGCTCATCTCTAGTCAGCTCCTTTGTCCCTCGATGTGATGACAGATGCGATCATGCTGGCTGCAGTAGCAGGGGGGCAGGTGATGATCTGAACACCTGGCCCTCTGCTCCTGTGGCCAGCATGATCACATCTGAATGAAGAGCAGCAGGGAGGCAGGACAACACCCGGTGAGTAACGGCAAGATGGCGGCGCCCTTCGGGAGAGGAGGGGGAGAGCCCTTTCAGGCTCTCCCCTGAAGCTGAGGAGCTGGGGGGGGCAATCGGAGGTCCCCCAGTGAAGAGGAGACCCGGAGGGAGGCAGCGCGACTGCAGGTAAGTAAATGTCATTTTTTTTTACAGTTAGCAGGTGCTGCTGCCGAAGGGGGGGGGCGGCCTATTCCGGGGGCTCTCCAGGAGCCATCCGAGCCCCAACGGGGGATCGGATGGCACCAAATTTAAGAGGAGACTTGGCCGGATCCAACGAGGGGTCAGGTGAGTATTTTTATTTTTATTTTTTTAACTAGCAGCAGGGAAAGTCAAGCATGTAACACCTACGGGCTTGGCACTTAACGCCCAGCCAAGCCAGCACGTAGGTGTTACGGGCTTGGCAACAAAAGGGTTAACACTAACTAGGCTTTCAGGACCTTTGCATAAAACCAAATGCAAAAACTCTCAGATGCCCCTAAATGGGATGCCCCCGGTAATGGTCAGTTAAATATAAAACAGCAAGCTTTAAAACAAGGTTTTGGTACAAAAGCAAGAGCACTATATTTTTGGGCAGGTGTGTGGCCTTCAACACTAACTAGGTTTTCAAGAACTCGGCATAAAACCAAATGCAAAAGCTATCAGATGCCCTTAAATGGGATTCCCCCGGTGAGAGCCAGTTAAATGCAATACAGCAAGCTTTAAATGAGGTTTTGGTAGAAAAGCAAGAGGGTATGCCCCCAGCGAGGGTCTGTTAAAAAAACGTTACAGCAAGCTTTAAAACAAGGTTTTGGTACAAAAGCAAGAGGTGGATATTTTTGGACGGGTTTGTGGCCTTAACCCTAGGCTTTCAAGACTTGGGCATAAATCAAAATGCAAAAACTTTCAGATGCCACCGGTAAGAGCCATTTAAATGCACTACAGCAAGCTTAAAATGAGGTCTTGGTACAAAAGCAAGAAGTGGATATTCTTGGCCAGGTGTGAGGCCTTTATCTTCAAACAAGATCTATTTTCCACGCTTTTTGTTTTTTTTATTGTAGATCAATTTTTCATAATGATCTTAACATTGGAAATGACAGCTGTGAAAAGCTAAGGTATAACAGATTTTTCCAAATAACTCTGCAAATAAATAACCTTATTCATCTTGTAAGGTTTCTTGACTTTGCTAATCCTGTGTGACATATGACTACGTATCACACAACAAAGGCACATAAAAACCCACACAGAGTTTCTTTGAATATTGGCAGTCCACTCAACTCCTCTCTCTTTTCTTTGATCAATATGACCTCGCCTATTCTGCAGCTGCTCCAGGGAATATCTAGTCTTGGTTAAGCAGGACAGAAAATGTACCTAAAATACACAAAATAAAATAATGTAAATTCAATACAAATGAGGTTTCTGAAATATTTTTCATGTTCCAATATTTTTTATTGAAAAAAACAAGTATATGTTATACTTTTCGTTTTCTGTGTTTTGTATTTTAAAATCAGAAGACATTCTTATAATAAACAAAATAAATTGAAGGCATTGTTCAAAATAAAGTCTGCAATTATTATTTATAACATAAATGGAAATTGGTCTCTTATGGTAAAATAATGAAAATATAATAAACTTGAGGTGTCCCAATGATACTATTAGGATCCGGTAGTACCTGTTTTCGGCCCAAGCATTACAAGTTTGCCCCCTCAAATCTGAACCCCAATGCGGTTCAGTTCCTAAAAACCTGGCAGGATGTTGCTGGGGCTGCCCACATGACACCCATGTAGGTGAGAGACAGGATCAAATGGTGCCTCACACCATATGACATTAATCTAGCCACAGCCAGTCAGGAGGTGCTTTAGGAGTATTTGGAAGGTGTCAGCAGCAGAAGGTACTGGGCCTGCTATCCTGCTATCCTGCTATATCTATTCTGTTTTCTGTTGAACATGTAGGATTGCTATTATGAGCTGGCGATGCTGGCATTTAATATCAAGTAATAGTGGAGTATACACTTGCTCAGACCACTGAACTGTCTCTGCAGTTTAATCTCAAGTATTAGTGGAGTATACACTTGCTCAGACCACTTGGCTGTTAATACTGTTTGATATCAAGTAATAGAGTATACACTTGCTCAGACTGCTAGTCTGGCACTGCTGCTTAATATCAAGTAATAGTGGTGTATACACTTGCTCAGACCACTTGACTGTCACTGCAGTTTTATCTGAAGTAATAGTGGAGTATAAACTTGCTCAGAATATGTGGCTGTAACTGCTGTTTTATATCAATTAAGAGTAGAGCATACACTTGCTCAGACCACTTGGCTGTTAATGCTGTTTAATATAAAGTAATAATGGAGTATACACTTGCTCAGACTGCTAGTCTGGCACTGCTGCTTAATATCAAGTAATCTCAAACAACTTGGCTGTCACTGCAGTTTAATAACAAATAGTAATAGATTGTCCACTGGTTCAGGCCACGTCAGGCTTTTTTTTGCTTAATAATAAATGGCAATTGAGTGTTCACTTGTTTAGGCCACTTGAAGAGGACCAAAACCCACCCTGAAGTCTATGAGACTCCAGGGCAAGCATACACGCTCCCCAAGGGGCACCCTAATCGGGGGTGCCCCACTGTGTAAAACCCCCAGGTCACTCAAAAACTCACCTGAACCAACAACGCATTCTCAAGCAGTGGTCGCATCCGCGCTATCCCTTTAGCAGGGCACATGTCCGTGCCACGCATTTGGGAATGGCCGGCGTGGGCATGCTCCCTGTCAGAGGATAGCGGGGGATGTGGACACCAGCGAGCTCAGATCTGCATGCATTAGACAAGCTCCTGGATGAAGGGGCTCATGCAGATCCGAGCATGCTGATTGGCCGAGTGGCCGCACATACGCCATAGAATCGGGAAGAGGTAAGTTTGTTCGGGTGACCTGGGGGTTTAACACAGCGGGGCACCCCCGCTCAAGGTGCCCCAGGGGCAAGGACCAAGTCCCAGGATAGTCAAAATATGTAGGCATCCCAGGACTGTGGCAGAAGAAGATGGCAGCTGCAGAGGTGGTGGCAGGAGATGGGAGAGGAGGAAGAGGTGCCCCCCTCACAAAAACTAAATAAATACACAAATAATGTATGTAATATTTTTTTCTATCTTTTTAATAAAATAAAATCTTTTTTTACAGGTTCAGGGAAAGGAGGTGGTGGTGGATGTGGCGGAGAATTGAGCAAAGTGCATTGTGGCCATGATTACCCTCCCTTCTGAGGTAGTGCCAGTGCCCCTGCTGCAGTGTTGGCTTCCTCCTCCTCCCTCCTCCTCCTTCAGTCTTGTGCTGGCATTGAGCTCAAAATGTCAAATGGGAACTCCACCAGTAGTTTCTCTGCTAGGTTGAATTTGTACAAATGTTTCTGTTATGCTGTAGGGAGTGGCTATGGGCATGGTAAAAATGGCACATTTTTTTTTGTATTATGCTATGCGTGCCACCACATGTGTCCCTCTTTTCTTTTTTTTTAAGTTGTGAGGTATGCAATAGACACACTGGCAACTAAGCATGGGCAGGTATGTTACATCTCTTTAACTGCCCGGTGGGTTAATGTACTGGCGGCCCAGCCTGAGCTACAAAGCGCTTTGGGGCATATACTTCCACCACCCAGGATTGCCAGACATCTCTTGTTGCCTTCTACTCTGCTCACTCCTCTCCTGCCTCCTTATCACATCAGCACAGCGGCACCAGTCTGAGCACAGCCATGGGGAAATGGCAGCAGGCTGTGTTGAAACTAATTTGTCTGGACCAAAGCTGAAATCCAGGAGCTGTGGACTGGGATTCAGGAGCAGACAGATGAGTGATTGCTGCCGCTGAACCTAAATCCCAGCATGGTGGTGTGCAACAATGGGCAGAACCTACTAGCAGCCTGTGCCAAGCTAGATTTGGACATCTGTTGCCTGGCGCATTTACCCAATAGTGGAGTTCCAGCTACAGGATGCCAGGGTGAGATGCAGACCAAAAGCACTTCATCACCAACGAGTGGGCCTTCATGAGGGACATTTGTGCTGTGCTGCAGTGCTTCCAGTAGGTCACCTATTTGATCAGTGTTGATGATGCCATCATCAGCACTAACATCCCCATTCTTTGCCTGCTACAAAAAATACTTTAGGTCATGACGGGGGATGTAATGGTGGCACAGGCACAAGAGGACGAGAAAGGCACATTTACAAAGATGTCAGGCCATTCCACACTTGGCTTAGAGGGTGGATAAAGGAAGGGGTAGAGGAAAAGCACTATGGGCAGCAGCCATGTGTCCAAGCCGAGTGAAATTAGCACCAGGCATAGCAGTGAAAGTGGCAGCATACATGTGCCCAGACCCAGTGCAGCAACAGCACAATGTACGCGATTAGAGAGGAGCGAATAGAATCTGACGAATCCGAATTCGTTTCAGGAAAAATTTGATTCTAAACGATTCCGAATATCACTGAGATTTTATCAGTTTTTGGTCCTGACCATCGGTTCCTGAGTGTCATAAACTGTATAGTGAGCTGCGGCCATTGTTGGTCCCCACCACAAGGAAGGGGCATGCAATTGCAGGTATGACCAAAATGGTTGGCTGCCTTCAATTTTTAGTGAACGGCTCCTTCCAGAGGTAGGGTGCCCTCTCCGTGGGGATGTCCCAGCCTACGCTAAGCCGCACGCTAAACAAGTTTCTGAATGGCATGGCTAACATGTGTCAAAAATACATCTTTTTTCCTGACAGCATGGTAGCCTGGAATGAGGTTAAGTTGGGCTTTTATGATATAGCCGATATGCCCAACGTCATGGGTACGATTGGCTGTACGCACATAGCGCTGGTGCCTCCATTTAGTGCAGTCCAGGCCATCTAAAATGGTGGATCCACATGTCAGGACATGTCCCATAGGGCAAAGAATCCTGGGTAGGCATTACATGCAGCCTATCAGCAGCCAGGTGAGGTTACAGCCCAATATAAGTGGCGGCCATCTGGAGGGCATTTATTTCAGCGGTGTATTGCGGTGAGAACAGGTCAGACAGAGATAAAGCCAGGGACAGATAGAGCCAGGGAGAGAAAAAGACAGTAAAAGAAAAAGACAGGGCGAGAAAGACAGGGCGAGACAGAGAGACAGTGACAGAGAGACAGTTTACAGTAGGGCTGATTCAAAGCCTCTTTCACATGCACTTTTGCATGTGTTTGTGTAAGTTTTGTGAGTTTTTCCATGCCTTTTCTGGATTTCTGTTACTTTTTTCATGCTTATTGTAGACATGTCACTGGAGAAGTGATCGAGGGGGTGTACATTTCACCTAGGTTACTACGCTGGGTGAGATGGTAAGTCCAGGATTGATTTGTTTCCCAGCAGTGATATGCTGCTGAGGTGTTGTTTAATTTTGCCGGGCCTGGATTTATATGGAATGGCAGGTAGGTTTGGTAGAGGGACCTGTCATTCCACACCTCCCCGATCCAGTTTGGGTTTTGGATCAGGTGAGCTCTGATCCTAATCAGCCTGGGAAGGTAAAAGCTCTGCAGAGACTGCAGGCTATTGCTCTCAGCCAGGAATGAACAGCCTGTGTGTGTTTGAAGGAAGCTGCGAACGTAGCCACTGCTGGAGCTAAAAACTCACCCTGCGTTATCCAGGCGAACACTGTGATTTGAAAGTGTTAGATAGGTGAGGAGAACCTGTTAGTAAGCGCCCAGACGGGCTAGGACTTTTATTTTGTTTGTACACCAAAGAAGCACGTGGTTGCTGTATGTTTTGTTTGCTGGACTGTTTATGCCATGAATAAACGCCAAGACCTGTTTTTATAACATCTAAGTCTGCCGTGAACTGTGTCCAAACACACCATTCCCCGGGAAGATCCTTACAATTGGTGCTGCGGAGCGGGCAAAACGGTTGCTAGGGGCAACGGTGTGGACAGACTTGGCTACAGCTGCTTATGTCTTGGGTGAAAGCTGCAACTACACTCCAAGAACAGTCGGGCAACATGGAGGAGATGCTAAAGCAGTTTATGCAAGTAAGTTTGCAACAACAACAGGCTCAGATAGAGGCCAATAGACGACATGAACAGACCATGGCTGCCCAACAACAACTTATTGAACACCTGATAGCAAAACAGGAGGCGCCTATGGTTGCTAACCCCCAAACAGTGGTGCGAGCCGCTCCAGAGACTTTTGATGTGAGAAGAGCTGTGCAGCGAGCGCTGCAAAAGATGACTGCTGAGGACGATGTTGAGGCCTTCCTAACTGGGTTTGAGCGTGCGGCTGAGCGAGAGAAGTTACCAGTCGCTGAGTGGGCAGAGGTAATTGCGCCCTATTTAACAGGAGAACCTCAAAAGGCCTACTATGACCTCAGTGAGCAAGAGGTTAAGGACTATACTCGGCTAAAAGCGGAGATACTTGCCC
Source organism: Gastrophryne carolinensis (assembly GCA_027917425.1). Taxonomy (NCBI): domain Eukaryota; kingdom Metazoa; phylum Chordata; class Amphibia; order Anura; family Microhylidae; genus Gastrophryne; species Gastrophryne carolinensis. Next base: position 345,903,579 of record CM051237.1, on the reverse strand, counting down.
GACTAGGCGTTACTACTGCGGTCCGTGCCAGGAGGGTACGCAACTGGAGCTACAGTTTGGACAAATCGGCGAGGTCCCAGATGTATGACCTGATCCATTTGGCAAGAAAGTGGTTGGAGCCAGACACTTCTACTCCTGCACAGATCCTAGAGAGGGTTGTGATGGATCGCTACCTCCGAGCACTTCCTGCTGACCTGCAACGCTGGGTGGGACAAGGTGACCCTAAGAATGCAAACGAACTTGTCAACCTTGTGGAGAGGTTCCAGGCGACTGAGGACTACCTCCGTGATGTTTCTGCAGCCTCCTCACCTCCCCGGAGTGCCAGATCTGTGCCATCAGCTGGTAAGAGACTTCCATCTATTGGGGGAGTGTGGAGGGGTGCTGAGGGAGGAAAAAGGGCTCAAGTGGTGTCTCAGGGGCAAAAGACTGGGGATTGTCCCGGGTGGCTAAGTGGCCCTAAAAAGGACTCCTTGCCAAGGAGACCAGGCTCTATCCAGTGCTGGAGATGCCATGAGATGGGACACGTGTCTGCCCATTGCCCTCTTACCACTGAGCCCATGTAATGTGAGGCTAGTCGGCGTCAGTCGCTATTTGCGGAACCATCTTGTGTTGCAGTTCCTGGACTAGAGACTGAACCGCAAATCTGCAACATTACAATTAATGACTTTCCTGTTAAGGCGTTGCTAGACTCAGGAAGCCTCGTAACCTTGGTGCATGCCAGCCTGGTGGCTGGGGACTTTGAGTGTAAAAAGCATATGAGTGTTGTTTGTATACATGGGGATACAAAAGTGTACCCTATAGTGCTGGCTGAAGTCGGGACTGAACAAGGCACCGTACAATATGAAGTGGGTGTGGTTAAAAATCTCATGCATAACGTAATATTGGGGTGCGATTTTCCATTATTCTGGGCTCTCTGGGGAAAAAGAAAATCCCCCGAAAGGAGTGAGGATACTCCTAAGGTTGTTGCATTACCCCCTCTAAGTGATAAAAGTGTGCAGGATGAAAATGATTGTTTTCCTTTGCAGGTCCTGGCTGGAGAGGAGGAGGCTCCTCCCACTGAGCAAAATATACCAGACTTAGAGGTGTCTAGGGATAATTTTGGGACTGCACAGTTACAGGACCCCACTCTCAAAAATGCGAGAGAGCAGGTTGCTGTCATGAATGGGGTACCTCAGGAACCAGATGCTGAGAAAAGATTTCCACATTTTTCTGTGACTAATGATCTTTTCTATAGAGTCACTAAGATTAAGGATGAGATTGTGGAACAGCTTCTGGTGCCTAAGCCGTACCGGCGTCAGGTGCTGGACATGGCACATAACCATGTTCTTGGGGGACACTTGGGGACTGACAAAACGCAGGAGAGGGTTCTCCAGAGGTTCTACTGGCCGGCGATATATAATGATATTAAAAAGCACTGCGAGTCGTGCCCCACATGTCAGCTTAGTGCCCCAGTGTCACATTTTCGCAGTCCTTTGGTTTCGCTCCCTGTTATAGAGGTGCCATGGATTTAGTGGGTCCCATTGTAAAATCAGCTAGAGGACACCAGTATATTCTGGTGGTCATGGATTATGCGACCCGCTATCCTGAAGCTGTGCCCTTAAGAAACACCGCATCTAAAACAATTGCACGTGAGTTGTTTTATATGTTCTCTAGGACTGGAATCCCCAAAGAAATCCTGACTGACCAAGGTACACCCTTTATGTCAAAGGTGATGGAGTTATGCAAACTATTTAAAATCTCACCCATCCGTACCTCTGTATACCACCCCCAGACGGACGGATTGGTGGAGAGATTTAATAAAACTTTGAAACATATGTTGAAAAAAGTGGTGGAAAAAGATGGTCGTGACTGGGATCATTTGTTACCCTACCTCATGTTTGCTATTAGGGAAGTGCCCCAAGCGTCCACAGGGTTCTCACCATTCGAGTTGGTCTATGGTCGTCACCCTAGGGGTCTACTGGACATTGCAAAAGAGACATGGGAGAGCGAGTCCACCCCATACAAGAGTGTTATTGAGCATATAGCACAAATGCAGGACCGTATAGCCGCTGTAATGCCCCTAGTAAGGGAACACCTCCAGAGGGCGCAAGAGGCCCAAAGTAGAATTTACAACCGGTCTGCAAGAATCAGGACATTTAACCCAGGCGATAGGGTCCTTATACTAGTTCCCACTGTTGAGAGTAAATTCCTGGCGAAGTGGCAAGGTCCCTATGAAATTGTTGAAAAGGTCAGTGAGGTGAACTACAAGGTGCACCAACCAGGTAGAAGGAAGCCTTTCCAAGTTTACCACATAAACTTGATTAAGCCCTGGAAAGACAGGGAATCCTTGGGGGCGACAAATACTGTTAATAATTTGTCACAACCAATCCCTCCAGTCAAGGTTGGTGATACCCTATCAGTGTCACAGAAACAGGAGGCTCAGGAGTTTTTACAGAAAAACAAAGACAAGTTTTCTGACCTTCCAGGGCGTACACACCTCATCTATCATCACATTGAAACTGAGCCTAGAAGCAGAGTAAACCTCAAGCCCTATAGGATCCCGGAAGCCCGTAGGGAAGCCGTATCTGCCGAGGTAAAACGTATGCTTGATCTGGGAGTAATTGAGGTGTCACAGAGTGAATGGTCCAGTCCGATTGTATTAATCCCAAAGCCTAATGGAACTTGGAGGTTCTGTAACGATTTCAGAAAGTTGAATGAGATCTCAAAATTCAATGCCTATCCTATGCCCAGGGTAGATGAGTTGATTGAGAAGTTGGGTAATGCCAGGTACATAACCACCCTCGATCTCACAAAGGGCTACTGGCAGATTCCACTTACTGATGAGGCTAAAGAGAAAACTGCATTCTCCACCCCTGATGGGCTATTCCAGTATGTAGTGATGCCGTTCGGGTTACATGGAGCACCTGCGACTTTCCAGAGGTTGATGGACTTGATTTTGCGACCACATTGTGATTACTCAGCTGCCTACCTCGATGATGTGGTCATTTTTAGCCCTGATTGGGAAAGTCACCTCTGTAAGGTACAGGCCGTATTGGATACCATAAGTGATGCAGGATTGACCATAAATGCCGAGAAGTGTGCAATAGCCCTAGAAGAGGCCAAGTATCTGGGCTACATTATTGGAAGAGGGTTGATTAAGCCACAGCTAAATAAAATTGAGGCAATACAGAATTGGCCTAGACCCCTGACAAAGAAACAGGTCAGAGCTTTCCTTGGTATTACGGGCTATTACCGTAGATTTGTGCCGAACTTTGCCTCAGTTGCTGCTCCCCTAACTGACTTGACAAAGGGCGGAAAGAGAGCAATGATCACGTGGACTCCAGAGGCCGAGAAGGCTTTCCAAAGCCTTAAATCTGCCTTGTGCCAACAACCTGTGTTAGTTACCCCCGATTTCAGGCGAGAATTTCTGGTCCAGACAGATGCTTCTAACACAGGCTTAGGTGCAGTACTCTCACAAGTAGTAAATGGTGAGGAGCATCCAGTGATGTACTTGAGTAGGAAGCTAACCCCGGCCGAGAAAAATTATGCCATCATGGAGCGAGAATGTTTGGCAGTGAAGTGGGCCCTCGAATCCCTAAAATATTACTTGCTAGGCAGGAAATTCAAGTTAGTGACAGACCATGCCCCCCTAACATGGATGAAGTTAAACAAGGAGAGAAACGCAAGAGTGACTAGATGGTTTCTGTCCCTACAAAACTTTAATTTCACTGTGGAACACAGGCCAGGGAAATTACAGGCAAATGCTGACGCATTGTCGAGGGTACATTGTCTGTGGGGACAAAATGCTCAGCCCTCCGGTCTGAAGAAGAGGGGGGGGATATGTAGACATGTCACTGGAGAAGTGATCGAGGGGGTGTACATTTCACCTAGGTTACTACGCTGGGTGAGATGGTAAGTCCAGGATTGATTTGTTTCCCAGCAGTGATATGCTGCTGAGGTGTTGTTTAATTTTGCCGGGCCTGGATTTATATGGAATGGCAGGTAGGTTTGGTAGAGGGACCTGTCATTCCACACCTCCCCGATCCAGTTTGGGTTTTGGATCAGGTGAGCTCTGATCCTAATCAGCCTGGGAAGGTAAAAGCTCTGCAGAGACTGCAGGCTATTGCTCTCAGCCAGGAATGAACAGCCTGTGTGTGTTTGAAGGAAGCTGCGAACGCAGCCACTGCTGGAGCTAAAAACTCACCCTGCGTTATCCAGGCGAACACTGTGATTTGAAAGTGTTAGATAGGTGAGGAGAACCTGTTAGTAAGCGCCCAGACGGGCTAGGACTTTTATTTTGTTTGTACACCAAAGAAGCACGTGGTTGCTGTATGTTTTGTTTGCTGGACTGTTTATGCCATGAATAAACGCCAAGACCTGTTTTTATAACATCTAAGTCTGCCGTGAACTGTGTCCAAACACACCATTCCCCGGGAAGATCCTTACATTATATACATTTATGTGAACGCAAATACGCACTTTCAATGATCGTATATTTTTCATAACAATTTTGCAAAAAATCTCTGGAAAGTTATATTATTGGTATGGGCTTGCACATGATTCAGAGCCTTGATTGTTGATTGGAACACGGCCAGTAAAATTTGTTTGTTTACGTTCAACTTACAGGGTCGTTTTGTAGGAGAAAGTTAGCTATTGAGAACGGAGATGATGTATGCTGAGTATGTTGAAGAGTATGAGCGTCTGCAGCTACGCGGCATGCTATGCATCTGCATGGCAGATTCCAGGTTGCAACGCGCACGTTTGAACATTGATCGCATACATGACGTTGAGCTATTCGAGCTCACCCGTGTTTCCCTCCATAAACTGTATAGTGAGCTGCGGCCATGGTTGGCCCCCACCACAAGAAAGGGGCATGCAATTGCAGGTATGACTAAAATGGATAGCTGCCTTCAATTTTAAGTGAAAAGCTTGTTTCAGAGGCTGGGTGCCCTCTCCGTGGGGATGTCCCAGCCTACGCTGAGCCGCACGCTAAACAAGTTTATGTATGGCATGGCTACCATGTGTCAAAAATTAATCTTTTTTTCCTGACAACATTTTAGCCTGGAATGCGGTTAAGTTGGGCTTTTATGATATAGCCGATATGCCCAATGTCATGGGTGCGATCGACTATACGCACGTAGCGATGGTGCCTCCAGCTGCGGACTAACATCTTTATCGGTATGTTGTTTATCTGAACATCCTGACTTATATTTAAGCATTGTAGCACTGTATCTTTTAATGTAGATCTAAATCAAACATTTTAATGTAGACCTTAATCAAGAATTAGCAACTAATAATTAGTTGTTCTAGTGCTATATCTAATTTATTAACACCCAATAAGAAATAATAATGGTCCCTTAAGATTTTTTTTTTTATTTTATTTGTTAGTAAAATACTTTTTTAGTGCTTTTACAGGAACTGGAAGATGGGACACTCGATTAATGTGCAAGCAGTAGTTGGTCCTGAGTGTCAAGGCAGGTTTTCCAGGATCCACCCACGATGCATACATCCTCAGGAATTCCAGCCTCTATGGCCGGTTTGAGTGTTACAAAATAGCTTAATTAGGGTTTCAACTAGGAATAATTTTTGATAGCCCTGTCTTAACATATGATGTTCTTCCCCTCTGATTAAATGATATACAATGTAACTATGAAGTTGAGACTAATTGTTTTTTTTTTAAGGGGATTCGGGTTATCCACTGCCGTGGCTGATGATACCCATCCTGTGGCCTCAGATGCAGCCACAGGAGTGCTATAATCATTCCCATCGCAAGGCCCGGACTGTGGTTGAGAGGGCATTTGGGATTCTCAAGAGTCGCTTGAGATGTCTGGACCATACAGGGGGTGGCTTGAAATATGACCCAACCAAGGTCAAGCTTTATGTTATGTGTTTTTTTTTTTTGTTTTTGGTTCTGTTTTGTGGGAAAAAGATTTTTGCTGTTCAATTAAATTTTTGTGATTCAAACTTCCTTAATCTCAAATCATTTATACATTTTTTATTTTTTATTTTTTTGGCATAAGCAAAGCAATGTAGAAATAATAGTAAATTGTTCAGTCACAATAATATTATAGAGATAATGAAACAAAAGTTAATGAAATGGTAGCTGTCCATAGTATGGATTTTGTTGAGCTTGTTGGATGGCCACCAACTGGGCAAGGGTGGCATTCATCATCTGGCACTGCTCCAGCATAGCCTCCCTCTGCCTGTTGCTAGTCCTCATTTCATACAGTATAGAGTTTAAGCTGTTATTGATGTGACTTAATTGTGCAGCCATCTCTTCATTTAATCATTGGGTAGTTTCCCTGAAGTAGCGGCTGTCATTTCTCCATGCTGACTCCATCAGCTGCACACACCTCACCTGGGTTATATGGCGACGTTGCTGAGGGCGTCCTCCTCTTCTCCCGGGTTTGGTCACGTGCAGCTGATGGAGGTCCAGGACTAGTAACAGTAGCAGATGGTGGTGCCAAATCCTCTGCAGCAGAGCTAACACATGGGACTGGTGGTTGTGTCTCGTGCTGCTGGCCATGCTGGTGCTGTTGTTGTTGCTCTGCCAGCAGAGGGCGTGATTGACTCTGCTGCAGAGGATTTGTGGTTGGCTGCTGCTGGTGCAGTGGCAGATGATGCTGTGTTTCCATTTGGGGGGCAGCAAAATGTTGTCCTCCTCCTCCAGATGTTGTATATCTGCCATAATGGGTGGTGTCTGTAGGGACAGAAAATAAATGTTTGAGATAGTTGCTCAAATATATGCTGTGGCAAGTAGTCATCTTGCTTCACATGCATCACCAGTTAGTGCACATTGCACTTACTAGATCTAGATCTTCATGTATAGGAGATCTTGGTAACGACTGCCGCGACGAACTGCCAGTGGCAAAAGGGTTGCCCAATGGTAGTAGTTGTTTGATGTGCTGGAATGTTTACGTAAAGTAAGGTTAACACATACACATACCTTGTGTACCTAAGCTTTTAATCTACATTTTTAGAACCCAAAGCAGAAGAACTATTCCTTTAAATACTAACCTACTGGCATTACATTAGTGTCAGTGTCCATGGTTCCGGCCAATCCCTCAAGTGTAGCAGAGTGTATCAAGCCCAAAACCATCTCCTCTGCTGCAGTAAACTGCAGTTCGGAGGAGTAGCCACCACCTGTTTGCAACCTTTAAAACAAAGAAAAAAACATGACTTATAAGGTCATGCACAACAGCAACCTGCCCAACCCAAACCACCATCTGTACCCATGCAGCTTGCGCTTATTTTGCTTCTTCCTTTCTTTGGATTTGATCCACATCTTTTCTCTTTGACCCAGCATAATTTACCTGCCTGGTGATCTCCTCCCATATTTGAGTTTTTCTTACTTTGCTGGTGGCTTTGGAATTTTGACAATATAATTCATGATAAGGGTCAGAAACACCACTTGCCAAAGCCATACCTTGGGCTTCAGTAAAGCGCCCGCTCAAGCTCCCACGCCGCAAGTTTCTGCCTAATGATGTTCTGTCTGCATCATTCTGGGTCAGTGGCATAGTGGGTGACATTCTAAGCTGACTTTCTGCCGACTAATATCGAGACCCTTCGCTATGAAAGGATTGGGCAGGACTTGCTTTGGGGCTGGGTGTCATAGGTTGGCTGCTGAAAGAAGTTGCAGCCGTTGAGCTGCACGGTGACTCGGGGCTTTCTAAATTCAAATAATAAAAGTGGCCTCAAGCAGGAGAGGGTGTTGTTGGGGGGCTATGGTATCTTGCCCTAGTGTTTCCCTTGCCCTTACTACTAGTGCTCCCTAAAGTTTGGGATGTTGGTGGACGGGGAGCATTCTGGCTGGAGGAAGGGCAGAATGGTTATGCCAGATTTTGATGGTGCTGGAGTCTGGCACAATGGATCTTTTCTTTGCCTATTGAAAGTCCTCATAGACTGCGAGTTCCTACCAGTGGTTTTGGTGGACCTAGTAGCTGGCCTGCCACTGTGTTGCCTGGAAGGGGTTGCTTCCTGTTGGCGCTTGCCACGGCGATCATGCCTTTTTTATGCGGCTTTATATTTATATATCATGCCTTTCATTTGCTTATAATCGCAGCGGCAAGCGAAAGTTAGTGCTCAACACTAAAATGTGTAAAAGGATAGCTAAAACCTTGAAATGTTAGGGGGGATGATAATTATGAAGCTTCTATCATTAACATTGTGATTTGTAAGATGCTTTAATTAATGACATATGTTTTTCTTCCACATTTTAGATGATGCTCACCAATCGCTATGATTTCCTGCCGAGCAGCCATGAGAAGAAGACTTTGGCACTGGAAATAGTGGCCAAAATCCAGTAAGATACTGACACCACCTTCACCTATACACAGATAATTCAGCACTGGTCAGACCTAAAATGCAGGAAGAGGAGATTCTTCCTAAAACATTTTCCAAGTAAGTACATTACCATTACATCTTAGAAATACACTGCCCTTAGTCAGGTCTATGTTTATGAATGCTAAACTCTTCTTCATGTAAATTAGAACTGACCATATTTTTGCTTGCTCAACAGAATCAGACCAAGTTGAGTGGCAGGCCCCAGAGGGGAGGGTAGTCCCCCAGGATCAGGTCATCCACCAGCCTAGTAAGTTTGTATACTACTTAGAGGCTGATTCATTAATAGCGGCAGGTAGCGACAGATGAGCGTCTGAAGTGCGGCGCTATGAGTGTCCGCTAGTGGCAGCCACGAACGGCTGTGAGTCTCTATTGCAGGCCTCCTCAGTCGCTATCTGCCGTTCTTGGGAAGAATGCATACGTTGGTGAATGTGATGTTTCAGATCTGCTTTATAGGCGCTGTTATTTTTTCACACGGTATTCAAGACAGCACCTGAGCGTTTGTTTGCTGTTGGATTGAAATCAATGTTAGAACATTCTGTAGTAAACCCATTGCACCATGTTTATTTTGTTAAATGTTTTTATTTTTTATGTTTTTGTTTAGATGTACGAGTACAATTATTGTTTTGTTCTCTTCATGGTGCCTAAAAAAGAAACAAAAGTGTAGTTAGTATTTAGTAATAATTTTTGTTTGTAGTATTTAATTACATACCAAGTTTTTTTTTTTTTTTTTATTTGGGTCAACTTGCAGACCAACCCTTATTATTATTTGGGTCAACTTGCAGACCAACTCTTATTATTTTTCTTTAAAAGAGGGCCCTGTAGTCCAGTACTTGTAGTATAGTTAAGGTGAGCTAGCTTACCCAAAAAAATTAGGTAATCATGCTTTCCCGTTGCTCGAAGCCAGTCTGGGTGTCCTCTGTACTTTCAGCGGGCATGTTGGGGGTTTCTGGCACCAGTGCTGTTTCTTCAGGGGGTTGTATTCTGTGGCATATGCAAATATTGTGTAGGACACAGCATGCGAGGATGATTTTTGAGACCTTTTGTGGACTGTACAACATTTCTCCTCCTGGGCGTGCCAAACAGAGAAAGCGCGCTTTCAGCAGTCCAATGGTTCTTTCCACAATGCATCTGGTTTTGCGATGTGCTGCATTGTAGCATAGTTGGGCAGAGGTCTGTGGGTTTCTGACCGGAGTCATTAACCACGTTTTCTGCCCATATCCCTTGTCCGCTGTTGAATAAACACATTGAGAGAGACAGCAATTAGTAATAGTCAATGTTATATATTTAAATCAAAATAATTTGACATGGTTATTTAGTTACCCAGTAGCCAGCCAGGTGGCATTTCATTGTTCTCAAACTTCCGGCACAGGACTGATTGCTGGAGCACGTAAGAACCATGGCATGAGCCGGGGAAGCCAGATCTCACGTCCCGCAGCTTCATGTCATGGTCACATACTACCATGACATTCATAGAATGGAATTAATAAAAAACTTTGGTGTAACACCGCGCTTACTAATATTAAACTACAACAATAAATTCAAATGGCAGCTCAACGTGTTGAAATATTCCCAATATCTCCAATCAACCGTGACAAAAAAACACAGAGCTATCTAAATAAACCAAAGGTGCAATTATTCTTTGATAAATAAATAAATGTCCAAAGTGTGTAATAGTCCAAAAAATAAAGAAAATATGGAATAAACAATTATTGTGCAAAACGTTATTTTCTCATTATCCACTTCCCATATAGTGCTTGTAATTGTTCTTCTATGTGCACCACACCCAATTGTGCTTATCCTTACCGGAGAGACTTCAATGAGAGGCCAATATGATTGGTAATCTGAGTCTCCTCCCCGTACTGCTGAATCACTAGGTTTATAGAAAGGATCCACATCCACTCAGATCCCCAGGAATAGACGTTTCAATCATAAATTCTCAGGAAAAATAGCAATGGATCATATTCCGCATATAGAGGAAGATAAAAATATTGCAAATCTAGTGCAATAACGTTTAAAAAGCTTATTTATTGCACACAAATAGTAAGAATCACACTCACAATTTTGAAGTAAAAAATCAGCATGTCAGCTCTTTATCCAGAGCAGAGTAGATGGAGCAGGTCTCATCACCAGGTTACAATGTTCCCGTCGGCCGATTGAAAACAAGTATAGGTGATGGGTGCTGTCTCAGGAAAATACCTTAGTCCTCCTGTTCTCCAAACTGCAGATGTACCAAATCCCAACGCGTTTCGTCGCAGGAAGCGACTTTAACCAGGTATATCAGATATACCTGGTTAAAGTCGCTTCCTGCGACGAAACGCGTTGGGATTTGGTACATCTGCAGTTTGGAGAACAGGAGGACTAAGGTATTTTCCTGAGACAGCACCCATCACCTATACTTGTTTTCAATCGGCCGACGGGAACATTGTAACCTGGTGATGAGACCTGCTCCATCTACTCTGCTCTGGATAAAGAGCTGACATGCTGATTTTTTACTTCAAAATTGTGAGTGTGATTCTTACTATTTGTGTGCAATAAATAAGCTTTTTAAACGTTATTGCACTAGATTTGCAATATTTTTATCTTCCTCTATATGCGGAATATGATCCATTGCTATTTTTCCTGAGAATTTATGATTGAAACGTCTATTCCTGGGGATCTGAGTGGATGTGGATCCTTTCTATAAACCTAGTGATTCAGCAGTACGGGGAGGAGACTCAGATTACCAATCATATTGGCCTCTCATTGAAGTCTCTCCGGTAAGGATAAGCACAATTGGGTGTGGTGCACATAGAAGAACAATTACAAGCACTATATGGGAAGTGGATAATGAGAAAATAACGTTTTGCACAATAATTGTTTATTCCATATTTTCTTTATTTTTTGGACTATTACACACTTTGGACATTTATTTATTTATCAAAGAATAATTGCACCTTTGGTTTATTTAGATAGCTCTGTGTTTTTTTGTCACCATAGAATGGAATTGTTTGTGATTTCGGTAATGCAGCTCCTGTGCACGGGGAGGGCGGAAAGGGATATGTGTACCATCCACGCACCCTAGCACATTCGGAATCCCTCCCATGCAATAGAACGCACGCTTTATTTGGGCAACCTCATCCTCAGGAAATTTGATATAAACAGGGATAAGGTCACAAATAGACAGTACTACCTGGTAAAATATGCGGCTCATTGTAGCCTGGCTGATCCCGCTGAGGAGGGCAGAGGTTGCCTGGAAATTCCCTCGTGCCACAATATTAAGCATGGCACATAGGCGAACTATGCCTGGAATGGATTGGGTGCGTCTGGTGGATGGATCGATTTTGCTCTTAATCTGATCATATAGGGACTGTAGTGCTGCACGATTCAGACGAAATCTGCTTCTGATCTGCTCGTCACTTAAATCCCACACTGAAAGACGGATGCCAAAGGATCGGGGTGTCCTAAGCCTCACAGCACTCTCCTCCCTGGCCTCCTGTTATTCCAGTAGTCTCCCACAACCATACATCCAGAACTCAAACATCACCCTCACATCCATCTCACAATCACTGGCCATAGCTACAAAATAATGCAAACCAAAAAAAATCAAACCAACACACCACAGACACAAGCACACTCCTCACACAATCACACCAATGCAGCTCAACACAAAACCGGATGTATAGTGGTCCGAACCAGCAGACTGCTGAAAGTCTGCTTTCTAAGTTAGGCACAACCAAGAGGGGATTTGCAGCACAACCCACAAAAGGCCCCAAAATCAATCCTCACTTGCTGTATGCTACACAATATTTGCATATGCCAACAAAACAAATCTCCCAAAGAAACAGCACTGATGACAGAAATCACCCAACAAGCCACACAAAGTAAGGCAAAAACCCAGCCAGACACTTTTTGCCAGCAAGGGAGAAAAGGAAAACACCACAGCCTTTGCCACAGTGTAACATTACAAGAAGGTTGTAAAATAAAGCTACTTATACTTAACTTTGGGAAATGACTGGTCCGCTTTGCCGCCTCTTGCGTTGCTTAGCTATTTCCGGTCTGCAATTAGCTTCCCCAGGTGTGCTTGAAACGGCTTGCGCATGCGTACGCTAAACATACTAGCGTACTTGAGCAGATACTTGCGGATATGGTTGATCATTCAGTTTTTGTCCAATTAAACTTATGCTGCTCTTAATTCAAATAGCCGTTTTTAGAGCCACATTTAACATGTGTTTAAGAGACCTGAGTACATTGTTTTCTTATGTTGTGTTGGTTGGTTAATGAGCTCTCTAATTATTTAATTGTCTTCCACACATGGTTGCCAGAAACATCAGTCATTGCAGTGAAGATGTCACTACAAACACCTGGCCAGTATGTGTGAAGCAATTAAGTGGACCTGTTTGTGTGATTGGTTCTTAGAGCACATAAAACCTGGCACACCCAAGCAGCAGTTGTTGCCATTCTGTAGTCTGCATGCGTGCTTGGGTGTTGTATAGTGGTATGTGTACAGCTACAGGATGGAGCCAAATTCTGGGCATCTGCCGGCCACAGTTGGACCAAGTAGGACTGTGTTGGGTGCTGTGCGCAGACCTCCCCTAAGGAAAAGGGCACAGGCCGAAGGTGAGGCAGCACCCAAGGCCAAGCGTCCATTTGCCAAGAGGGAGCCAGAATTTAATTTGGCGGATAACAATAATCTTGTGCGTCTGACACTGGCTAAATGGGAGTTATTATTTGGCTCCCAAAGTCAGTGTTTAGGCAAGCAAGAAAGGAGCAAATTGCGGGATGCCATTGGTGAGGAGCTTACTAGCAGTGCTCAATACCCACGTAGTGGCACATCCTGCAAGAAACGCTTCTACACTTTGAAAAGGGCCCTTATGCAAAAGATGAAGAATGATCTACTTGTAGAGAGTGGGACCAAACAGGGTCCAAAGAGTAACTACAGGCCGTATGAGGAGATGCTGAAGTGCAAGATTCCTCTTATTCGGCTGCAGGGTGTTGATGCTGGGGATGACACCACAGGTTGGGCTGAAGGTACATAGTTTGGACATTTTTCTATCTTGTTGTTTTAATGTATGTTCTTATAATTTGTATTTTTGGGTAAACTAACAGTAGGACATGTGAAGTAGCACAGTATACCTCATTAATGTGTGACTTTCCTGTCTCTTGCTTTATGCATAGGTGCACATGGTGAGGCCCAGGATTCTGCTGAGGAGGACACACCAAATCTGGCCCTTCCCCCACCCTCAAGCATAACCCAGTCTGACATTGAAGGTATTTATTAATAATTTTTGGGGTGGTTAATTTTGGCCGCACATTACCAATGCCTAAATCCTTACTTTGATTTGTCATAGTTGCCCTGACATTTGCACCAGCATCTCCTCAGGAGTCAACCTACTCTTTGGATGCCGGTAAGTGCATGTGTCAACCTTGCTTTTGCTACTTTCAGACAAGTGCATGTCTTTCTTTCATCTATTTTCATTGTAGGCCAAGTCCCTGCTTTATCTTTGGACACCACTTCCTGTGTTGCAGGTCGACAGGACCCTGTTGGTGTGTATTTCAAAACACACTGTATCCTTTATGCTGTTTGAGTAATAATGTGTATATTTTGTTAGTCTAAAATTCGACATGATTTAAATTCCGACTACAAGATGGATATTTATAGTGGATTGCGCATCAACACGATCAGAAATTAAATTGTAATGAGTTCCATGCATTATTTTTTGAATTTTAAATAGAAATACAAACATTCACTATACTATTGTTGGTAATATTGATATACATTGTGTATTTTAGTTGACCAGAATACAGGAAGTGGCCGTCCGGAAAGGGCCCTTCACCGTGAGGCTGCTAGAGATGAGGGTAAGTTTGGTTTGGTTTATTCTCTAGTAAGGATGTTGGATAACCAGTTTTTTGGATTTATTAGTCCAACTTGTTATTAAACATGTTTTTTTTAGGGCAAAGCTCGAGTGAGGGCCATCTGTGAGATGGTGGATATGTGTAATTTTAGCAATGTGTGTATGTTATTGTTTTGCACAATGATTTCATCCTCTTCATCTTACATACATCTTCGGAATATGTTGTTCAATTACACATTTTTGCTATTGTGCAATCCGGCACGTTGGAGAGATATGGCCTCAATAGTGTATCCAAAAAATAGTCCCACAATCTCAAATGACCTACTAACATGACTTTCCTGTTTAGCATATGCCAGCTTGCCCCATCTCTCAGATGTTGATTTGACCCTTTCTGGCAGCCAGACACCGGAACTATTTTGGCCGGAGCTAGAGATGAGCGAACTTTTGAAAAATTCGATTCGACTGATTCGCCGAATTTTCCGACAAATATCATTTCGACCCGAATTAATTCGCGACGAATCGCTATTAAAAGCGGCTATTTCTGAGCCTCCTAGAGCCTCAATAGGGTTGTAAACCATTCTGCCTTGCTGTAACACGCACAGGATGCGTGCTGGGTTAGTTAAATAATACTTTGAATAAATATCACATGCAGATCAGAGGCATCGCTAATAGAATCGCAGAGCGGCACAATTGAATTCAAGAGAGTTGAAGTGGCATCACTATGAGGGGCAGGAGCCCAAACATTGCTTTAAAGAGACACTGGAGTTGGCAGCAGCAGGAGCCAAAAATTGGATGAATCACACCCTGGAGTTGGCAGCAGCAGCAGGAGCCCAGACATTGGCTAAAAGAGACACTGGGGTTGGCTTCAGGAGCCCAAAAATTGGATGAATCACACCCTGGAGTTGCAAGCAGCAGCAGGAGCCCAAATATTACTTTAAAGAGACACTGGAGTTGGCTTCAGGAGCCCAAAACTTGGATGAATCACACCCTGGAGTTGGCAGCAGCAGCAGCAGGAGCCCAAATATTACTTTAAAGAGACACTGGGGTTGGCTTCAGGAGCCCAAAGATTGGATGATTCACACCCTGGAGTTGGCAGCAGCAGCAGCAGCAGGAGCCCAAATATACATTGGAGTTGGCTTCAGGAGCCCAAAAATTGGATGAATCACACCCTGGAGTTGGCAGCAGCAGCAGCAGGAGCCCAAATATTACTTTAAAGAGACACTGGGGTTGGCTTCAGGAGCCCAAAAATTGGATGAATCACGCCCTGGAGTTGGCAGCAGCAGCAGCAGGAGCCCAAACATTACTTTAAAGAGACACTGGGGTTGGCTTCAGGAGCCCAAAAATTGGATGAATCACACCCTGGAGTTGGCAGCAGCAGCAGGAGCAGCCCAAATATTACTTTAAAGAGACACTGGGGTTGGCTTCAGGAGCCCAAAAATTGGATGAATCACACCCTGGAGTTGGCAGCAGCAGCAGGAGCCCAAACATTACTTTAAAGAGACACTGGGGTTGGCTTCAGGAGCCCAAAAATTGGATGAATCACACCCTGGAGTTGGCAGCAGCAGCAGGAGCCCAAACATTACTTTAAAGAGACACTGGGGTTGGCTTCAGGAGCCCAAAAATTGGATGAATCACACCCTGGAGTTGGCAGCAGCAGCAGGAGCAGCCCAAATATTACTTTAAAGAGACACTGGGGTTGGCTTCAGGAGGCCAAAAATTGGATGAATCACACCCTGGAGTTGGCAGCAGCAGCAGCAGCAGGAGCCCAAATATTACTTTAAAGAGACACTGGGGTTGGCTTCAGAAGCCCAAAAATTGGATGAATCACACCCTGGAGTTGGCAGCAGCAGCAGCAGGAGCCCAAATATTACTTTAAAGAGACACTGGGGTTGGCTTCAGGAGCCCAAAAATTGGATGAATCACACCCTGGAGTTGGCAGCAGCAGCAGGAGCCCAAACATTACTTTAAAGAGACACTGGGGTTGGCTTCAGGAGCCCAAAAATTGGATGAATCACACCCTGGAGTTGGCAGCAGCAGCAGGAGCAGCCCAAATATTACTTTAAAGAGACACTGGGGTTGGCTTCAGGAGGCCAAAAATTGGATGAATCACACCCTGGAGTTGGCAGCAGCAGCAGGAGCCCAAACATTACTTTAAAGAGACACTGGGGTTGGCTTCAGGAGCCCAAAAATTGGATGAATCACACCCTGGAGTTGGCAGCAGCAGCAGGAGCCCAAACATTACTTTAAAGAGACACTGGGGTTGGCTTCAGGAGCCCAAAAATTGGATGAATCACACCCTGGAGTTGGCAGCAGCAGCAGGAGCAGCCCAAATATTACTTTAAAGAGACACTGGGGTTGGCTTCAGAAGCCCAAAAATTGGATGAATCACACCCTGGAGTTGGCAGCAGCAGCAGCAGGAGCCCAAACATTACTTTAAAGAGACACTGGGGTTGGCTTCAGGAGCCCAAAAATTGGATGAATCACACCCTGGAGTTGGCAGCAGCAGCAGGAGCCCAAACATTACTTTAAAGAGACACTGGGGTTGGCTTCAGGAGCCCAAAAATTGGATGAATCACACCCTGGAGTTGGCAGCAGCAGCAGGAGCAGCCCAAATATTACTTTAAAGAGACACTGGGGTTGGCTTCAGGAGGCCAAAAATTGGATGAATCACACCCTGGAGTTGGCAGCAGCAGCAGGAGCCCAAACATTACTTTAAAGAGACACTGGGGTTGGCTTCAGGAGGCCAAAAATTGGATGAATCACACCCTGGAGTTGGCAGCAGCAGCAGGAGCCCAAACATTACTTTAAAGAGACACTGGGGTTGGCTTCAGGAGCCCAAAAATTGGATGAATCACACCCTGGAGTTGGCAGCAGCAGCAGGAGCAGCACAAATATTACTTTAAAGAGACACTGGGGTTGGCTTCAGGAGGCCAAAAATTGGATGAATCACACCCTGGAGTTGGCAGCAGCAGCAGGAGCCCAAATATTACTTTAAAGAGACACTGGGGTTGGCTTCAGAAGCCCAAAAATTGGATGAATCACACCCTGGAGTTGGCAGCAGCAGCAGCAGGAGCCCAAATATTACTTTAAAGAGACACTGGGGTTGGCTTCAGGAGCCCAAAAATTGGATGAATCACACCCTGGAGTTGGCAGCAGCAGCAGGAGCCCAAACATTACTTTAAAGAGACACTGGGGTTGGCTTCAGGAGCCCAAAAATTGGATTAATCACACCCTGGAGTTGGCAGCAGCAGCAGGAGCAGCCCAAATATTACTTTAAAGAGACACTGGGGTTGGCTTCAGGAGGCCAAAAATTGGATGAATCACACCCTGGAGTTGGCAGCAGCAGCAGCAGCAGGAGCCCAAATATTACTTTAAAGAGACACTGGGGTTGGCTTCAGGAGGCCAAAAATTGGATGAATCACACCCTGGAGTTGGCAGCAGCAGCAGGAGCAGCCCAAATATTACTTTAAAGAGACACTGGGGTTGGCTTCAGGAGGCCAAAAATTGGATGAATCACACCCTGGAGTTGGCAGCAGCAGCAGGGGCCCAAACATTACTTTAAAGAGACACTGGGGTTCGCTTCAGGAGCCCAAAAATTGGATGAATCACACCCTGGAGTTGGCAGCAGCAGCAGCAGCAGGAGCCCAAATATTACTTTAAAGAGACACTGGGATTGGCTTCAGGAGGCCAAAAATTGGATGAATCACACCCTGAAGTTGGCAGCAGCAGCAGGAGCAGCCAAATATTACTTTAAAGAGACACTGGGGTTGGCTTCAGGAGGCCAAAAATTGGATGAATCACACCCTGGAGTTGGCAGCAGCAGCAGGAGCCCAAACATTACTTTAAAGAGACACTGGGGTTGGCTCCAGGAGCCCAAAAATTGGATGAATCACACCCTGGAGTTGGCAAGGGCAGGAGCAGCCCAAATATTACTTTAAAGAGACACTGGGGTTGGCTTCAGGAGGCCAAAAATTGGATGAATCACACCCTGGAGTTGGCAGCAGCAGCAGGAGCCCAAACATTACTTTAAAGAGACACTGGGGTTGGCTTCAGGAGCCCAAAAATTGGATGAATCACACCCTGGAGTTGGCAGCAGCAGCAGGAGCAGCCCAAATATTACTTTAAAGAGACCCTGGGGTTGGCTTCAGGAGCCCAAAAATTGGATGAATCACATCCTGGAGTTGGCAGCAGCAGCAGGAGGAGCCCAAATATTACTTTAAAGAGACACTGGGGTTGGCTTCAGGAGGCCAAAAATTGGATGAATCACACCCTGGAGTTGGCAGCAGCAGCAGGAGCCCAAACATTACTTTAAAGAGACACTGGGGTTGGCTTCAGGAGCCCAAAAATTGGATGAATCACACCCTGGAGTTGGCAGCAGCAGCAGGAGCAGCCCAAATATTACTTTAAAGAGACACTGGGGTTGGCTTCAGGAGGCCAAAAATTGGATGAATCACACCCTGGAGTTGGCAGCAGCAGCAGGAGCAGCCCAAATATTACTTTAAAGAGACACTGGGGTTGGCTTCAGGAGGCCAAAAATTGGATGAATCACACCCTGGAGTTGGCAGCAGCAGCAGGGGCCCAAACATTACTTTAAAGAGACACTGGGGTTCGCTTCAGGAGCCCAAAAATTGGATGAATCACACCCTGGAGTTGGCAGCAGCAGCAGCAGGAGCCCAAATATTACTTTAAAGAGACACTGGGGTTGGCTTCAGGAGGCCAAAAATTGGATGAATGACACCCTGGAGTTGGCAGCAGCAGCAGGAGCAGCCAAATATTACTTTAAAGAGACACTGGGGTTGGCTTCAGGAGGCCAAAAATTGGATGAATCACACCCTGGAGTTGGCAGCAGCAGCAGGAGCCCAAACATTACTTTAAAGAGACACTGGGGTTGGCTTCAGGAGCCCAAAAATTGGATGAATCACACCCTGGAGTTGGCAGCAGCAGCAGGAGCAGCCCAAATATTACTTTAAAGAGACACTGGGGTTGGCTTCATGAGGCCAAAAATTGGATGAATCACACCCTGGAGTTGGCAGAAGCAGCAGGAGCCCAAACATTACTTTAAAGAGACACTGGGGTTGGCTTCAGGAGCCCAAAAATTGGATGAATCACACCCTGGAGTTGGCAGCAGCAGCAGCAGGAGCCCAAATATTACTTTAAAGAGACACCGGGGTTGGCTTCAGGAGCCCAAAAATTGGATGAATCACACCCTGGAGTTGGCAGCAGCAGCAGGAGCAGCCCAAACATTACTTTAAAGAGACACTGGGGTTGGCTTCAGGAGGCCAAAAATTGGATGAATCACACCCTGGAGTTGGCAGCAGCAGCAGGAGCAGCCCAAATATTACTTTAAAGAGACACTGGGGTTGGCTTCAGGAGGCCAAAAATTGGATGAATCACACCCTGGAGTTGGCAGCAGCAGCAGGGGCCCAAACATTACTTTAAAGAGACACTGGGGTTCGCTTCAGGAGCCCAAAAATTGGATGAATCACACCCTGGAGTTGGCAGCAGCAGCAGCAGCAGGAGCCCAAATATTACTTTAAAGAGACACTGGGATTGGCTTCAGGAGGCCAAAAATTGGATGAATCACACCCTGGAGTTGGCAGCAGCAGCAGGAGCAGCCAAATATTACTTTAAAGAGACACTGGGGCTGGCTTCAGTAGCCCAAAAATTGGATGAATCACACCCTGGAGTTGGCAGCAGCAGCAGGAGCCCAAACATTACTTTAAAGAGACACTGGGGTTGGCTTCAGGAGCCCAAAAATTGGATGAATCACACCCTGGAGTTGGCAAGGGCAGGAGAAGCCCAAATATTACTTTAAAGAGACACTGGGGTTGGCTTCAGGAGGCCAAAAATTGGATGAATCACACCCTGGAGTTGGCAGCAGCAGCAGGAGCCCAAACATTACTTTAAAGAGACACTGGGGTTGGCTTCAGGAGCCCAAAAATTGGATGAATCACACCCTGGAGTTGGCAGCAGCAGCAGGAGCAGCCCAAATATTACTTTAAAGAGACCCTGGGGTTGGCTTCAGGAGCCCAAAAATTGGATGAATCACACCCTGGAGTTGGCAGCAGCAGCAGGAGGAGCCCAAATATTACTTTAAAGAGACACTGGGGTTGGCTTCAGGAGGCCAAAAATTGGATGAATCACACCCTGGAGTTGGCAGCAGCAGCAGGAGCCCAAACATTACTTTAAAGAGACACTGGGGTTGGCTTCAGGAGCCCAAAAATTGGATGAATCACACCCTGGAGTTGGCAGCAGCAGCAGGAGCAGCCCAAATATTACTTTAAAGAGACACTGGGGTTGGCTTCAGGAGGCCAAAAATTGGATGAATCACACCCTGGAGTTGGCAGCAGCAGCAGGAGCAGCCCAAATATTACTTTAAAGAGACACTGGGGTTGGCTTCAGGAGGCCAAAAATTGGATGAATCACACCCTGGAGTTGGCAGCAGCAGCAGGGGCCCAAACATTACTTTAAAGAGACACTGGGGTTCGCTTCAGGAGCCCAAAAATTGGATGAATCACACCCTGGAGTTGGCAGCAGCAGCAGCAGGAGCCCAAATATTACTTTAAAGAGACACTGGGGTTGGCTTCAGGAGGCCAAAAATTGGATGAATCACACCCTGGAGTTGGCAGCAGCAGCAGGAGCAGCCAAATATTACTTTAAAGAGACACTGGGGTTGGCTTCAGGAGGCCAAAAATTGGATGAATCACACCCTGGAGTTGGCAGCAGCAGCAGGAGCCCAAACATTACTTTAAAGAGACACTGGGGTTGGCTTCAGGAGCCCAAAAATTGGATGAATCACACCCTGGAGTTGGCAGCAGCAGCAGGAGCAGCCCAAATATTACTTTAAAGAGACACTGGGGTTGGCTTCAGGAGGCCAAAAATTGGATGAATCACACCCTGGAGTTGGCAGAAGCAGCAGGAGCCCAAACATTACTTTAAAGAGACACTGGGGTTGGCTTCAGGAGCCCAAAAATTGGATGAATCACACCCTGGAGTTGGCAGCAGCAGCAGCAGGAGCCCAAATATTACTTTAAAGAGACACCGGGGTTGGCTTCAGGAGCCCAAAAATTGGATGAATCACACCCTGGAGTTGGCAGCAGCAGCAGGAGCAGCCCAAATATTACTTTAAAGAGACACTGGGGTTGGCTTCAGGAGGCCAAAAATTGGATGAATCACACCCTGGAGTTGGCAGCAGCAGCAGGAGCCCAAACATTACTTTAAAGAGACACTGGGGTTGGCTTCAGGAGCCAAAAAAATGGATGAATCACACCCTGGAGTTGGCAGCAGCAGCAGCAGGAGCCCAAGCATTACTTTAAGGAGACACTGGGGTTGGCTTCAGGAGCCCAAAAATTGGATGAATCACACCCTGGAGTTGCAAGCAGCAGCAGCAGGAGCCCAAACATTACTTTAAAGAGACACTGGGGTTGGCTTCAGGAGCCCAAAAAATGTATGAATCACACCCTGGAGTTGGCAGCAGCAGGAGCCCAAGCATTACTTTAAAGAGACACTGGGGTTGGCTTCAGGAGCCCAAAAACTGGATGAATCACACCCTGGAGTTGGCAGCAGCAGCAGGAGCCCAAACATTACTTTAAAGAGACACTGGGGTTGGCTTCAGGAGCCCAAAAATTGGATGAATCACACCCTGGAGTTGGCAGCAGCAGCAGCAGCAGCAGGAGCCCAAACATTACTTTAAAGAGACACTGGGGTTGGCAGCAGGAGCCCAAAAATTGGTTGAATCACACCCTGGAGTTGGCAGCAGCAGCAGCAGGAGCCCAAACATTACTTTAAAGAGACACTGGGGTTGGCTTCAGGAGCCCAAAAATTGGATGAATCACACCCTGGAGTTGCAAGAAGCAGCAGCAGGAGCCCAAACATTACTTTAAAGAGACACTGGGGTTGGCTTCAGGAGCCCAAAAATTGGATGAATCACACCCTGGAGTTGGCAGCAGCAGGAGCCCAAACATTACTTTAAAGAGACACTGGGGTTGGCTTCAGGAGCCCAAAAATTGGATGAATCACACCCTGGAGTTGGCAGCAGCAGCAGCAGCAGGAGCCCAAACATTACTTTAAAGAGACACTGGGGTTGGCTTCAGGAGCCCAAAAATTGGATGAATCACACCCTGGAGTTGGCAGCAGCAGCAGCAGCAGCGGGAGCCCAAACATTACTTTAAAGAGACACTGGGGTTGGCTTCAGGAGCCCAAAAATTGGATGAATCACACCTTGGAGTTGGCAGCAGCAGCAGCAGGAGCCCAAACATAACTTTAAAGAGACACTGGAGTTGGAAGCAGGAGCCCAAAAATTGGATGAATCACACCCTGGAGTTGCAAGCAGCAGCAGCAGGAGCCCAATCATTACTTTAAAGAGACACTGGGGTTGGCTTCAGGAGCCCAAAAAATGGATGAATCACACCCTGGAGTTGGCAGCAGCAGCAGGAGCCCAAGCATTACTTTAAAGAGACACTGGGGTTGGCTTCAGGAGCCCAAAAATTGGATGAATCACACCCTGGAGTTGGCAGCAGCAGCAGGAGCCCAAACATTACTTTAAAGAGACACTGGGGTTGGCTTCAGGAGCCCAAAAATTGGATGAATCACACCCTGGAGTTGGCAGCAGCAGCAGCAGCAGGAGCCCAAACATTACTTTAAAGAGACACTGGGGTTGGCAGCAGGAGCCCAAAAATTGGTTGAATCACACCCTGGAGTTGGCAGCAGCAGCAGCAGGAGCCCAAACATTACTTTAAAGAGACACTGGGATTGGCTTCAGGAGCCCAAAAATTGGATGAATCACACCCTGGAGTTGCAAGAAGCAGCAGCAGGAGCCCAAACATTACTTTAAAGAGACACTGGGGTTGGCTTCAGGAGCCCAAAAATTGGATGAATCACACCCTGGAGTTGGCAGCAGCAGGAGCCCAAACATTACTTTAAAGAGACACTGGGGTTGGCTTCAGGAGCCCAAAAATTGGATGAATCACACCCTGGAGTTGGCAGCAGCAGCAGCAGGAGCCCAAACATTACTTTAAAGAGACACTGGGGTTGGCTTCAGGAGCCCAAAAATTGGATGAATCACACCCTGGAGTTGGCAGCAGCAGCAGCAGCAGGAGCCCAAACATTACTTTAAAGAGACACTGGAGTTGGCTTCAGGAGCCCAAAAATTGGATGAATCACACCCTGGAGTTGGCAGCAGCAGCAGCAGCAGGAGCCCAAACATTACTTTAAAGAGACACTGGGGTTGGCTTCAGGAGCCCAAATATTGGATGAATCACACCCTGGAGTTGGCAGCAGCAGCAGCAGCAGGAGCCCAAACATTACTTTAAAGAGACACTGGGGTTGGCTTCAGGAGCCCAAAAATTGGATGAATCACACCCTGGAGTTGGCAGCAGCAGCAGCAGCAGCAGGAGCCCAAACATTACTTTAAAGAGACACTGGGGTTGGCTTCAGGAGCCCAAAAATTGGATGAATCACACCCTGGAGTTGGCAGCAGCATCAGCAGCAGGAGCCCAAACATTACTTTAAAGAGACATTGGGGTTGGCTTCAGGAGCCCAAAAATTGGATGAATCACACCCTGGAGTTGGCAGCAGCAGCAGCAGCAGCCCAAACATTACTTTAAAGAGACACTGGGGTTGGCTTCAGGAGCCCAAAAATTGGATGAATCACACCTTGGAGTTGGCAGCAGCATCAGCAGCAGGAGCCCAAACATAACTTTAAAGAGACACTGGAGTTGGCAGCAGGAGCCCAAAAATTGGATGAATCACACCCTGGAGTTGGCAGCAGCAGCAGCAGCAGGAGCCCAAACATTACTTTAAAGAGACACTGGAGTTGGCTTCAGGAGCCAAAAAAATGGATGAATCACACCCTGGAGTTGGCAGCAGCAGCAGCAGGAGCCCAAGCATTACTTTAAAGAGACACTGGGGTTGGCTTCAGGAGCCCAAAAATTGGATAAATCACACCCTGGAGTTGCAAGCAGCAGCAGCAGGAGCCCAAACATTACTTTAAAGAGACACTGGGGTTGGCTTCAGGAGGCCAAAAATTGGATGAATCACACCCTGGAGTTGGCAGCAGCAGCAGCAGGAGCCCAAATATTACTTTAAAGAGACACTGGGGTTGGCTTCAGGAGGCCAAAAATTGGATGAATCACACCCTGGAGTTGGCAGCAGCAGCAGGAGCAGCCCAAATATTACTTTAAAGAGACACTGGGGTTGGCTTCAGGAGGCCAAAAATTGGATGAATCACACCCTGGAGTTGGCAGCAGCAGCAGGGGCCCAAACATTACTTTAAAGAGACACTGGGGTTCGCTTCAGGAGCCCAAAAATTGGATGAATCACACCCTGGAGTTGGCAGCAGCAGCAGCAGCAGGAGCCCAAATATTACTTTAAAGAGACACTGGGATTGGCTTCAGGAGGCCAAAAATTGGATGAATCACACCCTGGAGTTGGCAGCAGCAGCAGGAGCAGCCAAATATTACTTTAAAGAGACACTGGGGTTGGCTTCAGGAGGCCAAAAATTGGATGAATCACACCCTGGAGTTGGCAGCAGCAGCAGGAGCCCAAACATTACTTTAAAGAGACACTGGGGTTGGCTTCAGGAGCTCAAAAATTGGATGAATCACACCCTGGAGTTGGCAAGGGCAGGAGCAGCCCAAATATTACTTTAAAGAGACACTGGGGTTGGCTTCAGGAGGCCAAAAATTGGATGAATCACACCTTGGAGTTGGCAGCAGCAGCAGGAGCCCAAACATTACTTTAAAGAGACACTGGGGTTGGCTTCAGGAGCCCAAAAATTGGATGAATCACACCCTGGAGTTGGCAGCAGCAGCAGGAGCAGCCCAAATATTACTTTAAAGAGACACTGGGGTTGGCTTCAGGAGCCCAAAAATTGGATGAATCACACCCTGGAGTTGGCAGCAGCAGCAGGAGGAGCCCAAATATTACTTTAAAGAGACACTGGGGTTGGCTTCAGGAGGCCAAAAATTGGATGAATCACACCCTGGAGTTGGCAGAAGCAGCAGGAGCCCAAACATTACTTTAAAGAGACACTGGGGTTGGCTTCAGGAGCCTAAAAATTGGATGAATCACACCCTGGAGTTGGCAGCAGCAGCAGGAGCAGCCCAAATATTACTTTAAAGAGACACTGGGGTTGGCTTCAGGAGGCCAAAAATTGGATGAATCACACCCTGGAGTTGGCAGCAGCAGCAGGAGCAGCCCAAATATTACTTTAAAGAGACACTGGGGTTGGCTTCAGGAGGCCAAAAATTGGATGAATCACACCCTGGAGTTGGCAGCAGCAGCAGGGGCCCAAACATTACTTTAAAGAGACACTGGGGTTCGCTTCAGGAGCCCAAAAATTGGATGAATCACACCCTGGAGTTGGCAGCAGCAGCAGCAGGAGCCCAAATATTACTTTAAAGAGACACTGGGGTTGGCTTCAGGAGGCCAAAAATTGGATGAATCACACCCTGGAGTTGGCAGCAGCAGCAGGAGCAGCCAAATATTACTTTAAAGAGACACTGGGGTTGGCTTCAGGAGGCCAAAAATTGGATGAATCACACCCTGGAGTTGGCAGCAGCAGCAGGAGCCCAAACATTACTTTAAAGAGACACTGGGGTTGGCTTCAGGAGCCCAAAAATTGGATGAATCACACCCTGGAGTTGGCAGCAGCAGCAGGAGCAGCCCAAATATTACTTTAAAGAGACACTGGGGTTGGCTTCAGGAGGCCAAAAATTGGATGAATCACACCCTGGAGTTGGCAGAAGCAGCAGGAGCCCAAACATTACTTTAAAGAGACACTGGGGTTGGCTTCAGGAGCCCAAAAATTGGATGAATCACACCCTGGAGTTGGCAGCAGCAGCAGCAGGAGCCCAAATATTACTTTAAAGAGACACCGGGGTTGGCTTCAGGAGCCCAAAAATTGGATGAATCACACCCTGGAGTTGGCAGCAGCAGCAGGAGCAGCCCAAATATTACTTTAAAGAGACACTGGGGTTGGCTTCAGGAGGTCAAAAATTGGATGAATCACACCCTGGAGTTGGCAGCAGCAGCAGGAGCCCAAACATTACTTTAAAGAGACACTGGGGTTGGCTTCAGGAGCCAAAAAAATGGATGAATCACACCCTGGAGTTGGCAGCAGCAGCAGCAGGAGCCCAAGCATTACTTTAAAGA
Organism: Gastrophryne carolinensis; assembly: GCA_027917425.1. NCBI lineage: Eukaryota > Metazoa > Chordata > Amphibia > Anura > Microhylidae > Gastrophryne > Gastrophryne carolinensis. The sequence continues at coordinate 345,877,273 of CM051237.1, read as the reverse complement.
GACACTGGGGTTGGCTTCAGGAGCCCAAAAATTGGATGAATCACACCCTGGAGTTGCAAGCAGCAGCAGCAGGAGCCCAAACATTACTTTAAAGAGACACTGGGGTTGGCTTCAGGAGCCCTAAAAATGGATGAATCACACCCTGGAGTTGGCAGCAGCAGCAGGAGCCCAAGCATTACTTTAAAGAGACACTGGGGTTGGCTTCAGGAGGCCAAAAATTGGATGAATCACACCCTGGAGTTGGCAGCAGCAGCAGGAGCCCAAACATTACTTTAAAGAGACACTGGGGTTGGCTTCAGGAGCCCAAAAATTGGATGAATCACACACTGGAGTTGGCAGCAGTAGCAGCAGCAGGAGCCCAAACATTACTTTAAAGAGACACTGGGGTTGGCAGCAGGAGCCCAAAAATTGGATGAATCACACCCTGGAGTTGGCAGCAGCAGCAGCAGCAGGAGCCCAAACATTACTTTAAAGAGACACTGGGGTTGGCAGCAGGAGCCCAAAAATTGGTTGAATCACACCCTGGAGTTGGCAGCAGCAGCAGCAGCAGGAGCCCAAACATTACTTTAAAGAGACACTGGGGTTGGCTTCAGGAGCCCAAAAATTGGATGAATCACACCCTGGAGTTGCAAGAAGCAGCAGCAGGAGCCCAAACATTACTTTAAAGAGACACTGGGGTTGGCTTCAGGAGCCCAAAAATTGGATGAATCACACCCTGGAGTTGGCAGCAGCAGGAGCCCAAACATTATTTTAAAGAGACACTGGGGTTGGCTTCAGGAGCCCAAAAATTGGATGAATCACACCCTGGAGTTGGCAGCAGCAGCAGCAGGAGCCCAAACATTACTTTAAAGAGACACTGGGGTTGGCTTCAGGAGCCCAAAAATTGGATGAATCACACCCTGGAGTTGGCAGCAGCAGCAGCAGCAGGAGCCCAAACATTACTTTAAAGAGACACTGGGGTTGGCTTCAGGAGCCCAAAAATTGGATGAATCACACCCTGGAGTTGGCAGCAGCAGCAGCAGCAGCAGCAGGAGCCCAAACATTACTTTAAAGAGACACTGGGGTTGGCTTCAGGAGCCCAAATATTGGATGAATCACACCCTGGAGTTGGCAGCAGCAGCAGCAGCAGGAGCCCAAACATTACTTTAAAGAGACACTGGGGTTGGCTTCAGGAGCCCAAATATTGGATGAATCACACCCTGGAGTTGGCAGCAGCAGCAGCAGGAGCCCAAACATTACTTTAAAGAGACACTGGGGTTGGCTTCAGGAGCCCAAAAATTGGATGAATCACACCCTGGAGTTGGCAGCAGCAGCAGCAGCAGCAGGAGCCCAAACATTACTTTAAAGAGACATTGGGGTTGGCTTCAGGAGCCCAAAAATTGGATGAATCACACCCTAGAGTTGGCAGCAGCAGCAGCAGCAGGAGCCCAAACATTACTTTAAAGAGACACTGGGGTTGGCTTCAGGAGCCCAAAAATTGGATGAATCACACCTTGGAGTTGGCAGCAGCAGCAGCAGGAGCCCAAACATAACTTTAAAGAGACACTGGAGTTGGCAGCAGGAGCCCAAAAATTGGATGAATCACACCCTGGAGTTGGCAGCAGCAGCAGCAGCAGGAGCCCAAACATTACTTTAAAGAGACACTGGAGTTGGCTTCAGGAGCCAAAAAAATGGATGAATCACACCCTGGAGTTGGCAGCAGCAGCAGCAGGAGCCCAAGCATTACTTTAAAGAGACACTGGGGTTGGCTTCAGGAGCCCAAAAATTGGATGAATCACACCCTGGAGTGTCAAGCAGCAGCAGCAGGAGCCCAAACATTACTTTAAAGAGACACTGGGGTTGGCTTCAGGAGCCCAAAAAATGGATGAATCACACCCTGGAGTTGGCAGCAGCAGCAGGAGCCCAAGCATTACTTTAAAGAGACACTGGGGTTGGCTTCAGGAGCCCAAAAATTGGATGAATCACACCCTGGAGTTGGCAGCAGCAGCAGGAGCCCAAACATTACTTTAAAGAGACACTGGGGTTGGCTTCAGGAGCCCAAAAATTGGATGAATCACACCCTGGAGTTGGCAGCAGCAGCAGCAGGAGCCCAAACATTACTTTAAAGAGACACTGGGGTTGGCAGCAGGAGCCCAAAAATTGGTTGAATCACACCCTGGAGTTGGCAGCAGCAGCAGCAGGAGCCCAAACATTACTTTAAAGAGACACTGGGGTTGGCTTCAGGAGCCCAAAAATTGGATGAATCACACCCTGGAGTTGCAAGAAGCAGCAGCAGGAGCCCAAACATTACTTTAAAGTGGACCAACACCCACGGGTGATCGGCCCGGGAATCTATAAGATTCCCGGGCCGATCACCCCCCACCCCGCGGGACATCCGAGATCGGGATGTCCCGCGGGGTGAAACCCCCCCCAAACACCCCAACTCACCCACCTTATCTTCGGAGGCGGCCGGCCGCCGCCGCCTCCCTCAAGCCCCTGTAGGCGTGCGCGCGCCCGCGCCGGCCGTCTGCGAATGGCCGGCGCGGGCGCGCGCGCGTCAAAAGTGACGCGAGGGAGGCGGCGGCGGCGGCCGCCGCTTAGACGTTCCTTGTACGTTGGCGCTGGGAGCGGGGAGAGGTGAGTTATTCGGGGGGTTAGGGGGGGTTTCACACAGCGGGGCACCCCGATCGGGGGTGCCCCACCGAAGTGGACCAAGACCCAGGATAGTCAAAATCCTGGGTGTTGGTCCACTTTAAAGAGACACTGGGGTTGGCTTCAGGAGCCCAAAAATTGGATGAATCACACCCTGGAGTTGGCAGCAGCAGGAGCCCAAACATTACTTTAAAGAGACACTGGGGTTGGCTTCAGGAGCCCAAAAATTGGATGAATCACACCCTGGAGTTGGCAGCAGCAGCAGCAGCAGGAGCCCAAACATTACTTTAAAGAGACACTGGGGTTGGCTTCAGGAGCCCAAAAATTGGATGAATCACACCCTGGAGTTGGCAGCAGCAGCAGCAGCAGGAGCCCAAACATTACTTTAAAGAGACACTGGGGTTGGCTTCAGGAGCCCAAAAATTGGATGAATCACACCCTGGAGTTGGCAGCAGCAGCAGCAGCAGAGCCCAAACATTACTTTAAAGAGACACTGGGGTTGGCTTCAGGAGCCCAAATATTGGATGAATCACACCCTGGAGTTGGCAGCAGCAGCAGCAGCAGGAGCCCAAACATTACTTTAAAGAGACACTGGGGTTGGCTTCAGGAGCCCAAAAATTGGATGAATCACACCCTGGAGTTGGCAGCAGCATCAGCAGCAGGAGCCCAAACATTACTTTAAAGAGACACTGGGGTTGGCTTCAGGAGCCCAAAAATTGGATGAATCACACCCTGGAGTTGGCAGCAGCATCAGCAGCAGGAGCCCAAACATTACTTTAAAGAGACATTGGGGTTGGCTTCAGGAGCCCAAAAATTGGATGAATCACACCCTGGAGTTGGCAGCAGCAGCAGCAGCAGGAGCCCAAACATTACTTTAAAGAGACACTGGGGTTGGCTTCAGGAGACCAAAAATTGGATGAATCACAACTTGGAGTTGGCAGCAGCAGCAGCAGGAGCCCAAACATAACTTTAAAGAGACACTGGAGTTGGCAGCAGGAGCCCAAAAATTGGATGAATCACACCCTGGAGTTGGCAGCAGCAGCAGCAGCAGGAGCCCAAACATTACTTTAAAGAGACACTGGAGTTGGCTTCAGGAGCCAAAAAAATGGATGAATCACACCCTGGAGTTGGCAGCAGCAGCAGCAGGAGCCCAAACATTACTTTAAAGAGACACTGGGGTTGGCTTCAGGAGCCCAAAAATTGGATGAATCACACCCTGGAGTTGGCAGCAGCAGCAGCAGCAGGAGCCCAAACATTACTTTAAAGAGACACTGGGGTTGGCTTCAGGAGCCCAAAAATTGGATGAATCACACCCTGGAGTTGGCAGCAGCAGCAGCAGCAGCAGGAGCCCAAACATAACTTTAAAGAGACACTGGAGTTGGCAGCAGGAGCCCAAAAATTGGATGAATCACACCCTGGAGTTGGCAGCAGCAGCAGCAGGAGCCCAAACATTACTTTAAAGAGACACTGGGGTTGGCTTCAGGAGCCCAAAAATTGGATGAATCACACCCTGGAGTTGGCAGCAGCAGCAGCAGCAGCAGCAGGAGCCCAAACATTACTTTAAAGAGACACTGGGGTTGGCTTCAGGAGCCCAAAAATTGGATGAATCACACCCTGGAGTTGGCAGCAGCATCAGCAGCAGGAGCCCAAACATTACTTTAAAGAGACATTGGGGTTGGCTTCAGGAGCCCAAAAATTGGATGAATCACACCCTGGAGTTGGCAGCAGCAGCAGCAGCAGGAGCCCAAACATTACTTTAAAGAGACACTGGGGTTGGCTTCAGGAGCCCAAAAATTGGATGAATCACACCCTGGAGTTGGCAGCAGCAGCAGCAGCAGGAGCCCAAACATTACTTTAAAGAGACACTGGGGTTGGCTTCAGGAGCCCAAAAATTGGATGAATCACACCCTGGAGTTGGCAGCAGCAGCAGCAGGAGCCCAAACATAACTTTAAAGAGACACTGGAGTTGGCAGCAGGAGCCCAAAAATTGGATGAATCACACCCTGGAGTTGGCAGCAGCAGCAGCAGCAGGAGCCCAAACATTACTTTAAAGAGACACTGGAGTTGGCTTCAGGAGCCCAAAAATTGGATGAATCACACCCTGGAGTTGGCAGCAGCAGCAGCAGGAGCCCAAACATTACTTTAAAGAGACACTGGGGTTGGCTTCAGGAGCCCAAAAATTGGATGAATCACACCCTGGAGTTGGCAGCAGCAGCAGCAGGAGCCCAAACATTACTTTAAAGAGACACTGGGGTTGGCTTCATAAGATTGTCACGATGGAATTTCTTAACAAGAGCTCTAGCGTGCACATCTTTGGCTGCAACCCAACATCTCTCCTCTGGTCCATAACCAACCCAGTCAATCAAATACTGTAAAGAATTATGCACTTTACGTGAATCCAAGATCTTATTCACCTCATATTCTGACTCATTATCAACGAGAATTGGCGAGGGACCAGCAATAGGAGAATTCTTAGCCGGTTTTAATAGAGAAACATGGAAGGAATTGGATATTTTCATAGTCGGCGGGAGTTGCACCTTAAAAGACACATTATTCAACTTCCTGATAATAGGATAAGGTCCAATGAACTTGGGACCTAATTTACTAGAAGGTTGACGGAGCGCAATATTTTTGGTGGAGACCCAAACTAGATCACCCACCTGCAGAACTGGTTCCTGCGACCTGCAACGATCAGCAAATCTCTTATATCTCAAGCCCGTGATTTTGAGAATCTCCTAAACGCGGGTCCAGATATTCTTCCGTTCTTGAAGCCACTCTTCCAATGCCGGCAAATTGGAAGGTGACCCTGAAAGGGAAGAAGCTCTAGGATTTTTCCCCAAATTACAAAAGAAAGGAGACACCTTAGTACTCTCACTAGGTGCGTTATTGGAAGCGAACTCAGCAAAATCGATAAATTCTGCCCATTGCTCTTGGGCATCAGAGACATAACATCTTAAGTATTGTTTCAAAGTTTGATTAGTTCTTTCCGTCTGCCCATTAGACTGGGGATGGTAAGCAGAGGTAAGGGAGATCTGTATTCCTAGTCGTGAACAGAAATGTCTCCAAAAACGTAAATTGGACACCTCGATCGGAGACTATATTCGACGGAATACCATGAAGACTAAAAATATGCGAAGTAAATAGCCGCGAAAGCTCAGGAGCTGACGGAAGCTTGGTCAACGGAATGAAATGTGCCATCTTACTGAAACGATCTACGACCACCCAAATTACAGTATTACCATGTGAGAGAGGCAAATCTACAATAAAATCCATAGAAATATGAGTCCATGGTTCGGCAGGAATTTCAAGAGGAACCAAACCGCCACTAGGAGCCTTGTGAACTCCTTTACTTCGGGCACAAATAACACAAGCATCGATACAGGCAGTAATATCGCGTCTCATGGTAGGCCACCAAACATGTCGACGGGCAAGCATAAACGTCTTACGATTACCCAAATGACCTGCAGTTTTAGCATCGTGAAATTCGCGAATTACATCTGAACGCAAGTGCGGCGGCACAAATTGGCAACCTAAGGGTACATCACTAGGAGATTCATCTTGAAACGGCGCCAAAGTATTAGAGAGATCAGGAAGTAACGCCCCGACCACACAACCCGTGGGTAGGATCGGTTCACCAGTATCACCCCGATCCTTACATTCACTGAACATGCGAGATAGAGCATTAGCTTTAGTATTTTTTACACCCGGCTTGAAAGTAATAATAAAATTAAAGCGCGAGAAGAATAATGCCCAACGTGCCTGACGAGAGTTCAGCCTCTTGGCAGAACCAATGTATTCAAGATTTTTGTGATCGGTATACACAGTTATAGGATGTAATGAACCCTCCAACCAGTGTCGCCATTCCTCAAATGCCAGTTTAATAGCTAATAGTTCCCTATTACCGACATCATCATTTTGTTCCGCGGTACTGAATTTACGTGAAAAATAAGCGCATGGATGAAGACGCTCAGGGTTACCAGAATATTGTGACAAAACCGCACCCACTCCCAGCTCAGAAGCATCCACTTCAATAATGAAGGCTTTATGAATATCTGGATGAATTAACACAGGTGCCGAAGTAAAGGCCCATTTCAAGGTCAGGAAGGCCTCACAGACAGAGGGAGACCAGTTAGCAGTAAAGGCCCCCTTGCAGGTAAGGTTGGTAAGAGGTGCTACAACATGAGAAAAGCCTTTGATGAAACGCCGATAAATATTTGCAAAACCTAGAAAACGTTGCAATTCTTTTAGGGTCTTGGGTTGAACCCAATCCTGAACCGCCCAAACTTTCCCCGCATCAATCTCCAAACCCTGGTTGGTAATTGTGGTGACTTCAAACACGCATTTAGAAAGTTTAGCAAATAAGTTGTTCTCTCTTAATTTTTGTAGTAACAACTTAACATGGCGTCTGTGCTCCAATAAAGAATTAGAAAAAATGAGAATATCATCCAAGTAGATGACCACAAATCTACCGAGAAACTCTCTGAATATATCATTAACAAAATCTTGAAAGACGGCTGGCGCATTACAAAGACCAAAAGGCATGACCAGGTACTCGTAATGGCCGTGTTTCACATTAAATGCAGTTTTCCACTCATCCCCCTGCCGGATGCGAATCAGATTGTATGCCCCTCTTAAATCCAACTTGGAAAAAATTTGGGACCCTGTGACTTGATTGAACAGATCTCCAATCAAGGGCAAGGGGTATCGGTTCTTAACAGTGATCTTATTCAAGGCTCGATAATCAATGCATGGTCTCAGGCCACCATCTTTTTTTCTCTACAAAAAAGAATCCGGCCCCAGCAGGTGAAGTAGAGGGGCGGATAAATCCCTTCCTAAAATTTTCGGTAATGTACTCCCTCATTGCTTGCTCTTCGGGCAGAGTAAGATTATAGATTTTTCCCCTTGGGGGAATCGTGCCAGGTAGCAAGTCAATAGGGCAGTCATAAGACCGATGTGGAGGAAGAATATCAGCAGAACGTTCAGAGAAGACATCAACCCAGTCTGCATATGGCTGAGGTAATCCCCTGAGGTAAAACTTGCACACTTCTGAGGCCTGTAGTAAAGCAGTGATTTTTACAATGATCACTCCACTTGATCAACTCCCCAACCCGCCAATCTAACACCGGGTTGTGGAGTTGTAACCAGGGGTATCCCAAAACCACCCGAGTTTCTGGACAGTCGAAGATAAAAAATTCTAAGAACTCCAAGCCAACAATTAACCGAAGAGGTGGGGTCTTGGTATTTATAGGTCCCCCCTGGATAGCCTTCCCATTAATAGCCAAAACTTGTAGGGATCTTTCAAGAGGAACTAAAGGGATACTCCTGTCCAAAAAGTTTCCCGCCTCACCACTGTCGATAAAGGCGGAAACTGTTTGCTTTGAAGAACCCCAAAACAGGTCAATAGGCACTAGCATTTTATTTTGGCGAGAGTTGCAAACTGACTCACCTAGACTAGCACTCTCTCTCTGATCTAGGTGTGGGAGTTTTCCGCCGGCTTCCCCTTGTTTGGACAGGACCCAGCAAAATGTCCTGAGTTCCCACAATATAGGCATAACCCCTTGGATCGCCTACGCTGCTTTTCCTCTTGGGATAACCGGGTTCTCCCTAATTGCATGGGTTCTTCCTGGGAAGGAGATGAGGTATTTTCCCCACGGGTAGCCGGGAAACTAAGACTCTGGACGTGGACCTGAAGGACGTGGGAGCCCTGGCTCTCTCCCTAGCCCTCTCTCTAAGACGCCTGTCTATTTTAATGGAGACCTGCATTAATTGGTCTAGGTCTGCGGGTGGAGGAAAATTGACCAAAGCATCCTTGATGCTTTCCGACAGCCCCACCCTGAACTGACTACATAGAGCGGGATCATTCCACCTAGATTCGATAGCCCAGCGGCGGAATTCAGCACTATAATCTTCAGCCGAATTCCGTCCTTGTCTTAAGGCCCGAAGCCTATTCTCTGCCGTAGATTGTTGATCAGGATCAGCATATAAAACGCCCATAGCACTAAAGAATGCTGTAACGGATTGTAGGGCACGGGCGCGAGCACGAGCAGCAGTGACGCGAGGGAGGAGAGCGGCCGTGCGCGGCGCCGCCTGAGCCGCCGCCGCCGCTCGGTGCGGCCGCCGCACAGTGACAGCTGCGGCCGGCCGCCTGGAGGCGACGCTGGAACGGGGTCCAGGTAAGCGGTTACTGACAACCGCCATGAGCGTTGTGCCGAACGGCATGAAAAAACCTCCTGGACGCCTGCTACTCGGTCCCACAAAACCACTGGCCACTCGCATTCGACCAGAAAATCCAATCACCACAATAAGGATCCAGTGGAACACACTCCAGTTACCTCCAAATCTGCAACATCTCGGAAGGCGAGGGGAGACATCCTCAAGCAAGAATGCTCCCCGGGAAAGGGTAAGCCTCATCCTAGGAGCCCTAGCCCCCCATTCACACCCTCTCCTGCTTCTTCCCAATGTCAGGAATCTAACTGTCACTGTGCAGCTCCTCGTCTGTAACTTCTTTGGCCAGCCAGCCGATGACACCCAGCCCCCGTGCAAGTCCAGCCCAATCCATGTTGAGTGAAATTTCTGCCTATTCCACACCTGCAATTCACCCACGAATGTCACCCAATATTCCTCCCACGCATGAAGAGCCATCCAGGGCAACTTTAGGGCGAAACCTACGGTGTGGCACGTTGAGCGGACGCTTTAGTGAGCCCCAAAGCATGGCGTTGGCAAGTGGGGTTTCTGAGCACTTTCATGAGCTGTATGGCAGAAATTCTAAAGCCACCAGCAAGGTACGCAAGAACCAAATCTGGGAGGGGATCACCTGACAGGTCAATTGTGTGGGGGCCGAAAGGAAAGATGTAGAACAGATCCAGCTGAAGTTTTCTGACCTCAAATATGCAGTGAGACAGAAGAGGAATAAGCAAAGGCAGCACGGGTACATATGGGTGTGGGATTTGTAATTAATTGTGTAAATTTTATTTTAAGGTTGCAAACAGGAGGATTCCCTACTAAACTGCAATACACAGCAGCTGAGGAGCTTGTCCTTGGACTTATACACCCATCGCCACTACAGGGCTTATTCGGGGGCCCTAGACACTGACAACTATGAATTGCAAGAAGGTATGTATTTTTAGGATTCTTATTTTACATTTGTCTTAGAGATTTGTAAAAACAAATCCATGACACACACAGAGCAGTAACTAGGTGGAACCGGGGGGGGGGGGGCTGCTCACAGGGTACAGCAGTTCAGGGTTGGGCAAAAGGGTGTATGTTAAACCGGTGGAGGAGGCCATTGTGAAACTTAGGTCTGGGTGCATTAAAGCCTAGCTACTCTGATGTTTACCCAAGTTAGGTTTATGTGTTATCTTGCCTACTGTTACATTCCAGCTCCTCAGAATACTCAAGCGACTGCGCAACCCTCAACCTGTTTGCCCACTGCCACCACGTCCCAGCAGCCAGCCCAAACATATTCAACGCAGGACCAGCAGGATCTGGTAAGTGTAATGTGCAAGAACTGGTGATGCATGTAAATTAAGATGACTACTTCGGCAACCATATATTTGGTAAATATCTTACACAGTTTATTTTCAATATCCCTACAGACACCACCCCTAATGGATGCAATCCACCATCTGGAGGAGGAGGAGATCATTAACATGGCCACACTAATGCCTACCCAGCCACATCAGGTGTCACTGCCCCAGCAGCAGCCGCCAACAAATCCTCTGCAGCAGAGTCTAACACTCCCTCTGCCGGCAGTCCACCATGGCCAGCAGCAAGAGACAGAACCAACTGTCCCACGTGCCAGCTCTGCTGCAGAGGATTTGCCTACTACATCTGGTCTGGTTGCTAGGCCTAGAGCTCCAGCATCTACACACGCCCCAACCCAGGGAAGTGGAGGATGCCCTCAGGCACGTCGCCATGTCAGCCAGACGAGGCGTGTGCAGATCCTGGAGACAGCATGGTGATATGACAGCCGCAACTTTCGGGCAGTGAACCTAAGATTAAGAGAGGAGCTGGCAGCACATTTAGTCAACTTCAATAACAACTTCACCACCCTGACTGAGGAAATTAGGAATATCAACAGCCAGACCAACAGGCATAGGGAGGCTATGCTTGAGCAGTGGAAAATGATGAATGCCACACAAGCACAGATGTTGGCCATCCTCCAAGCGCAACAAAAGCCTTAGAATTTCAATCAAGCAGATTTACATATTTCCTTGTATTTCATTCTACATCTTTCCTCAACATTCCAAAACTATTGACCTGTCTGGTCATCTCCAAACATATTAGGCCATTTGAGCCTGATTGTGTTAGAATTTCACCCATAAAGCTCATGATAATGCTCAGAAACCCCACTTGCCCATGCCATATTTATTGGATCAGTAAAGCGCCCGCTCAAGCTCACATGCAGCAGGTTTATGTCTAATGAGATCCTGCAAACATCATCATGGGTGGGTGGAATATTGGTTAACTTTCTTGGGTGACTAACAACCCATTTATAGCTCAAACTTGTGAGCATAAAGTATTGTGTTGCAGTTGCTTGGGGGCTGGGTGTCATAGGCTGGCTGGCCCTTGAACTTGCAGCCGTTGAGCTGCACGGTGGCATTGTAATGCAGAACTAGGGCATGAGCTGGAGAGGCTGTGGTTTTGGGCCTAGGGATTCCAGCCATCATGGTCCCCTTGCCCTTAATAATAGTGCTCCCTAGGGGTCAGAATGTTGTTGTACGGGAAACATGCTGCCTTGAGTAAGTGTCCTTGGACCTCAAGGGTGTTAGAAATTTAGAGGGGCCAAGATTGTGGCACAATGGATCCTTCTTTGGCCTACTGGATGTCTGCGTAGGCTGCGATTTGCCTTCAACCACTAATTTGTATATTGTGGCATGAATTTTGTTCCTGAGTTTGTTTTGAGCTGTGTTATTACCCATGTCTTAATTTATGGTATAATAAAATCTGTTTATTGTGACATCAATTATGTGCATATTAAAATGTATTTAACACAAATCTGTTGTATTTATGGCTACATTAGGATGTTTTGATAAGCAAATTAAAGTATACATATCATATCTTGGTTTAGTGACAAATCTATAACAGATCTAATGACAACCACATAGATAGTATGGTCCAAATTTTTGGATTTAAAAAAAAAAAAACCCAACCTTTGGGTAAAAAAAAAAAAAACCTTTGGGTAAAAAAAAAAAAAAAACCCAACCTTTGGGAAATAAAAAGAAAATCTGGCAGTAAAAAATTACAAAAAAAAGCCAGAAAAAAATCACTCAAAAAATGAAGAAATTAAATGATCATGGACGGCTTGCCCAGAAGCACTCTGGGTGCCCTCATACAATTCCTCTGGAATGTCCGTGGTGACTGGAGAGGGTGACTCTTCAACATACCGGGGGGACCTGCTGCATTAACGCAAAGTTATGTAGGACACAGCAAACCATTATGATCTTAATCATCTTGTTGGGGTATACTGCAGGGCACCCCGGTATGATCGTGGCATCTAAACCTGGTTTTAAGCAGGCCGAAGGCCCTCTCCACCACGGCCCTGGTGGAGCGATGGGCCCTGTTATAGCCCTCCTGGGCCTGAGTCTGAGGGCGCAGGATGGGGGTCATCAGCCATGGTAGTAGTGGGTATCCCAAATCACTTAAAAAAAAACCCAAAATACAATTGGGGTCCACTTGTTAGCTACATTGTATATCATGTCATCAGAGGAAAAGAATAGCCATATGTTGAGATAGGCAATAAAATATTAGTCTGACATTGAAAGTCTAATGCTATTCTTTCACAAAACTTACCCAGTAGCCAGCCACAAGACAATTCTCCTGATTGAAAGCGACCATAGAGGCTCGAATTTCTCAGGATATATGCGTCGTGGGTGGATCTGGGAAAGCTAGCCATCACACTAAGAAAGCGAAGGTCAGGGCCAACCACAGCTTGGACATTTATGGAATGACCCAGATTTCTGTTCCTGTAAGAGCAGAAATACAGCTCATTAGTACACTAAAACAATCCCCACATTTAACTAAAGACACAACACAAAATAAGGTATTCTTATTGTTAAAGTGTAAATTTAACAGTTACAACCCCAATTTCATAAAAAAACCTAATAAAATAGGACAGTCGGATTGTAATCTGGTATACATGATAAGGACGAATTACGGTATGCATTAACTAATTAACTAATTTACTCCAGACATATATGTTAAGGTATGAATGAAATAATTTAGCCCAGACAAACATGGAAATAATTAGTTAAGGTATGCATGAACTAATTTAGTCAAGATATACATTGGAAAAAATTAGTCAAGGTATGCATGAAATAATTTAGTCCAGACAAACATGGAAATAATTAGTTAAGGTATGCATAAACTAATTTAGTCCAGACATACATGGAAATAATTAGTTATGGTATGCATGTACTAATTTAGTCCAGACATACTTCGGAAAAATTAGTTTAGGTATGCATGAACTAATTTAGTCCAGACATACATGGAAATAATTAGTTAAGGTATGCATGAACTAATTTAGTCCAGACATACATTGGAAAAAATTTGTTAAGGTATGCATGAACTAATTTAGTCCAGACATACATTGGAAAAAAATAGTTAAGGTGTGCATGAAAATGATTGCTTTATATATAAATTATAAGATACGGAAAAACAATTAGTTAATACAAGTCATAATGTTGACCTAAACCACAAACCTACATAGATTTTCCTCATCAGCAGGAGGAACCAATGCAACATGGGTACAATCGATCGCACCCATGGCGTTGGGCATGTCGGCTATATTAAAAAAGCTCAACTTAACCACATTCCAGGCTACGATGTTGTCAGGAAAATAGATGTATTTTTGACACAGGGTAGCCATGCCATCCAAAAACGTGGTTAGTGTGCGGCCCAGCGTTTCCAGAGGGCACCCAGCCTCTGGAACGAGCCATTCACCCAAAAATTGCAGGCAACGAAGCATCTTGGTCATACCGGCGATTGCATGCCCCTTCCTTGTGGTGCGAGCTAACCATGGCCGCATCTCACTATACAAATTATGGAGGGAAACGCGGTTAAGGCGGGTGAGCACAAACAGTTCAACGTCATGCATGTGGGGTGTGATCTGGCTTCTGCCATTGCGATGGACAGCATGCCGTTCAGCTGCAGGCACTCATACTCCTCCACGTCCTCCTCAAACATCTTAACAGCTTGCTTTCACCTACAAAATGACCCCGTAAGTTGAGCGGAAGCAAACACATTTTATTGAGTGGCTTGTCATCGGCAATAAAGGCTCAGAATCACCCACCAGCACCAATCACGTAAGTTGGCCGAAATAACGTCAAATTGCCGATAAACATACGCTTTTCGAAAGCGCATATACGCGTTAGTGTAAATGCATATACCCATGAAAAAAGTAACGTAGAAGCGAAAGTGCATGTGTAAGAGGCTCTGAATCAGGGCTAAAGTGTCCAAGTCAGCCTGAAGCTTGTGAACATCTTCAATAGACTGCACTGTGCTACATATCTTTGTGTCATCTGCAAAAATAGAGACAGTGCTTCTAAATCCATCTTCTATGTCGTTTATAAACAAGTTGAATAAACGTGGGCCCAGGTTAGTCTGGCAGCTTCTGTCTTTAGTAAAACCGCGCCGTTTGTCACTTATATTATGGATAGTTACATACTCATGTATATAGTCCCTTAATAGCCCCTCAAGCAATTTTCCCACAATGGATGTTAAACTTACCGGTCTCTAATTGCCCGGAGAAGACCTAAAGCCCTTTTTAAAAATGTGCACTATATTTGCCTTACACCAATCTCTTGGCACTATATCAGTTGTTAGTGAGTCTTTAAAGATAAGAACAGGGATGATGAGATAACTGAGCAGAGTTCTTTAGGAACTCTTGGATGAAGTCCACCTGGTCCTGCAGTCTCATTCACATTTAAATGATTTAGTCTTTCTTGGATGATATCCATGTTTAGCTTGTTAAGTATTATACTTGGGCTATTGCTATCAGTGGCATTTCCTGTGTTGGCTCTTTGTTCTTCTCTTGTGTACACAGAGCTAACGAATCCATTCAACAGCTCTGTCTTCTCCTCATCCCCAGTGACCATTTCAAAATCTGTGTTTTACAATTTGCAGATCACAGGACCGTATAGGAGTTAAAGGACTTTTTATTGAATAACTTTTTTGCTGTGTGACCATGAAACCCCTATACCAGTTCACAAGGTACTAGGGGTTGGCAACCCATCTGTCACCCAGTGAGCGACTTGCCACAACCCCTTGCCCCATTACCTGCTTCCCCTAAGCCCAGGGGGAGCAAAATTGCCTGTGGCCCGTTAGGGCTATGCAGGCTCGTAGATTTCAGGGCCTGGGCAGGAAGGGGGTCTACTGATAAATATGTTGTACCTGTCACAAGACCAGGTAGTGAGCCCTATGGACTGGGAGGCCCGAATCCCACTACTGAGGGTTGGTTCTTAGGGTCTAACTCCCAGAACTCAAGCTCGACCCTGCAGGGTCAGAGTCTAAGGACCACTCTCGTCTTCCCACGAGCCAAGGAAAGATAGATTTGCTGCTTGGGTGGTCCCAGATCTTTCACAAGAGTCTGAGCAGACACGAGTGTAAGCATGCACAGGAGTTAATCCACAAGTGGCTTCAGGAATACAGAGAGCAGGCACAGCAAGAGGAGTCAGAAAACTTCTGACCCCAAATAAAACCAGGAGTTCCTTAATATTGGACCAGGATTCAGTTGATTGGTCAGTGAAGGTCAGCTGATAAAAATTAGCTGAATGAGAAACCCAGGCAAAGAGTAGCACCTGTACCGGAGTGGATAGTGCAAGGACCATTACATGATCTGAGGGACCTGTGCATGCACAGTTGCAGCCACAGCCTGTGCGCGTGCACACATGCAGGTGGGCCCGGTACTCATGGACACCACTCCCCAGCACCATGCCAGCGATGCGGGAGGCACAGATGTGACCTGGGGCCATGGACACCCCGAAACCCACTGCCTGACCTGCACATTGGGCGCAGGGCAGGCATGTGACAGTACTGTTGTAATTGGGAAAAATGGGACACATGCAATATGGTTTTCTTAAATAAAATAAATATTTTATTTATCTTTGTTTAATATTTACCAAAAATATGAAAGCACTGAAAAAATTCAAAATAAGACATTGCATGTTAAAGTCCAAACTCTGATGGTACTTAGTGAGAATATATAGTTTGTAGTGATATTTCAAATGTAAAGGTTTGTATTTTATTTGATAATCTCCTAAAGTGCTGTTTCAGTTTGGGGTGTTTCTTGGGCAGAAAAGTATGTCTACTGATAAATATGTGGTACCGTTGTAATTGGGGGGAATGTGTTTACACACAATATGATTTTTTGGAAAAACTTACATTTAATATTTTTTTAAAAAAGCAGCAAATTGTAAAAAATAGCATTTTTAACATTTTTCCACATATTCCACCCAAAATTTTATGTCATGATTAGAGATGAGCGAACTTTTGAAAAGTTCGATTCGGCCGATTCGCCGAATTTCACAAAGAAATTCGGGTTCGGCCGAATCGAACTTTTACGAAGTTCCCCATCAAAAATGCCGGCATGGTGAAAGCGGGCCGGCCGGTTCCGCTGTCAGCAGCCCGCTCCCACCATGCCGGCATTTAAAAAAAAAAAAAAAAAAAAAAAGCATTTTTGCCGGCATGGTGGGAGCGGGCCGGCCGGCTCCGCTGTCAGCGGAACCGGCCGGCCCGCTCCCACTATGCCGGCATTTGAGAAAAAAGGCAAACACTTACCTGCAGGTCCGGAGCGTGGAGGCCGGCGCCGCTCTCAGCTGTCATCTGAGGGCGCGTCATGAGAGCGGCGCCGGCCTCCATGCTCCGGACCTGCAGGTAAGTGTTTGCCTTTTTTTTAAAATGCCGGCATGGTGGGAGCGGGCCGGCCGGTTCCGCTGACAGCGCGGAACCGGCCGGCCCGCTCCCACCATACCGGCATTTTTTCTTTTTTTTTTCTTTGTTTTTTAAATGCCGGCATGGTGGGAGCGGGTCGGCCGGCTTTACCGGCCCGCCGGCCGGCTCGCTGACAGCGGAACCGGCCGGCCCGCTCCCACCATGCCGGCATTTTTTTTTTTTTATTTCAGGAAAAATTCGATCGGCACGAACCACAAAATATTCGGGTTCGTGCCGAATCGAATATTTCCTGAAATTCGGAGCGAATTCCGGTTCGTCCGAACCGGTTCGCTCATCTCTAGTCATGATATTTCCTGTTAAAGTGGACCAAAACCCACCCTGGAATCCATGAGACTCCAGGGCAGGAATACTACCTCCTCCCAGGGCATCCCGATCGGGGGTGCACTGCTGTATCGTCCGAATACCCACCTTCATTCCCAGTCCAATGGCATATGTGTGAGCAGCGACCACATTCCCACTATCCCTCTAGCAGGGTGCGTGCCCGCACCTGGCATTTGTAAATGGCCAGCCCGGGCACGCTCCCTGTTAAAGGGTAGTGGGGGATGTGGCCTCCAGCGTACTTTGATCTGCTTGAGAATAAGATAGGGCGGCACCAACTAAAAATTCAAAGCGATGTAACCTGGTGTGCACTGCCAAGGCTGGCCTCCTCACTGATACTCAAAAAAATATCAGAAAGAAAAAGGGGGTTGCCCCAGTCTGAAAACCTCCCATAAAGTGGGACTGCGTTTATGCCTAGGACTAACAATTGCACTAGCACCTCATAGTGTAAAAGTATATATTTTTATTAGGCAAGACAAACAAACTCTACATATTAAAAAATTTAAAAAAACATATAACACACCATGAGTACAATCTACCACCAGGGGGTGCTGGACCTGTTAATATTAATATACCTATTATATCAAAATTATTAGAATGCTAAATTCATATCCATAAGGAAACCAAATATAAACAAATATGTATAAAGTGCCTGTGCTTCTCAGAAAAGTACATCCGTTTACAACAATTCATCAAAAATTAATAAAGTGATAAATAATCAAAAAGTGCATGTCACACAACAGTAGCCATCAATCTTACATGTTAAGTTCCACAGCATCCAGTCCCCCATGGGAGAAGCCAATGCATTTTGTGACAGCTGTGCCTGTCACTTTCTCAAGGCAGCATATGATCACCTCCACCATCCCACTTCTCTTTTAATGGATGCAGCTATCATTCCTATTGCATGGTTGGATCATTATCTCACAGCTATTGTTCTTAAAGCAGAACAAAACCCAACACCACTGGTCTACCCCTGGGGTATCCTAAATCAGGATGCTAGGTGCCACAAAACACATCTTTTCTGGCAGCTCCCTCAGTGCTGTAAACAATGAGGCAAGAGAACCACTGCATCCCCAACATCTTGGGGCTCTGTGCATCTTCCTAGCCCCCCCCCCAGCCATTTAGAAAGGCAGGTGGTGATAGAGCACTCACAGCTGGAGATGCTCTCACTTTCACTCCCAATTCCTGTAAACAGAGACGTTTGTAGTCTGGGGGTGTTCACACAGCAGGGCATCCCAAATCAAAATGTCAAAATTCTCAGTTTTGTTCCGCTTTAAGTCTCTAATCTACAGATACCCTACTCAGTATTGCAAATCTAATGACTAGAGATGAGCGAACTTTTGAAAAATTCGATTCGACTGATTTTCCGACAAAAATCGTTTCGACCCGAATTTATTCGCGACGAATCACTATTAAAAACTGCTATTTCTGAGCCTCCTAGAGCCTCAATAGGGTTGTAAACCATTCTGCCTTGCTGTAACACGCATAGGATGCGTGCTGGGTTAGTTAAATAATACTTTGAATAAATATCACATGCAGATCAGAGGCATCGCTAATAGAATCGCAGAGCGGCACAATTGCAAAGAGTTGAAGTGGCATCACTATGAGGGGCAGGAGCCCAAACATTGCTTTAAAGAGACACTGGAGTTGGCAGCAGCAGGAGCCCAAGAATTGGATGAATCACACCCTGGAGTTGGCAGCAGCAGCAGCAGCCCAAACATTACTTTAAAGAAACACTGGGGTTGGCTTCAGGAGCCCAAAAATTGGATGATTCACACCCTGGAGTTGGCAGCAGCAGCAGCAGCAGCAGCAGGAGCCCAAACATTACTTTAAAGAGACCCTGGGGTTAGCTTCAGGAGCCCAAAAATTGGATGAATCACACCCTGGAGTTGGCAGCAGCAGCAGCAGGAGCCCAAATATTACTTTAAAGAGACCCTGGGGTTGGCTTCAGGTGCTCAAAAATTGGATGAATCACACCCTGGAGTTGGCAGCAGCAGCAGGAGCCCAAACATTACTTTAAAGAGACACTGGGGTTGGCTTCAGGAGCCCAAAAATTGGATAAATCACACACTGGAGTTGGCAGCAGCAGGAGCAGCAGGAGCCCAAACATTACTTTAAAGAGACACTGGGGTTGGCTTCAGGAGCCCAAAAATTGGATGATTCACACCCTGGAGTTGGCAGCAGCAGCAGCAGGAGCCCAAATATTACTTTAAAGAGACCCTGGGGTGTGCTTCAGGAGCCCAAAAATTGGATGAATCACACCCTGGAGTTGGCAGGAGCAGCAGCAGGAGCCAAAACATTACTTTAAAGAGACACTGGAGTTGGCTTCAGGAGCCCAAAAATTGGATGATTCACACCCTGGAGTTGGCAGCAGCAGCAGGAGCCCAAACATTACTTTAAAGAGACACTGGGGTTGGCTTCAGGAGCCCAAAAAATTGGATGATTCACACCCTGGAGCTGGCAGTAGCCGCAGCAGCGGCAGCAGCAGGAGCCCAAACATTACTTTAAAGAGACCCTGGGGTTGGCTTCAGGAGCCCAAAAATTGGATGAATCACACCCTGGAGTTGGCAGGAGCTGGCAGCAGCAGCAGCAACAGGAGCCCAAACATTACTTTAAAGAGACACTGGGGTTGGCTTCAGGAGGCCAAAAATTGGATGATTCACACCCTGGAGTTGGTAGGAGTTGGCAGCAGCAGCAGAAACAGGAGCCCAAACATTACTTTAAAGAGACACTGGGGTTGGCTTCAGGAGCCCAAAAATTGGATGAATCACACCCTGGAGTTGGCAGCAGCAGCAGGAGCCAAAACATTACTTTAAAGAGACACTGGAGTTGGCTTCAGGAGCCCAAAAATTGGATGATTCACACCCTGGAGTTGGCAGCAGCAGGAGCCCAAATATTACTTTAAAGAGACCCTGGGGTTGGCTTCAGGAGCCCAAAAATTGGATGAATCACACCCTGGAGTTGGCAGCAGCAGCAGGACCCCAAACATTACTTTAAAGAGACACTGGGGTTGGCTTCAGTAGCCCAAAAATTGGATGAATCACACCCTGGAGTTGGCAGCAGCAGCAGGAGCCCAAACATTACTTTAAAGAGACACTGGAGTTGGCTTCAGGAGCCCAAAAATTGGATGAATCACACCCTGGAGTTGGCAGCAGCAGCAGGAGCCCAAACATTACTTTAAAGAGACACTGGGGTTGGCTTCAGGAGCCCAAAAATTGGATGATTCACACCCTGGAGTTGGCAGCAGCAGCAGCAGGAGCCCAAACATTACTTTAAAGAGACCCTGGGGTTGGCTTCAGGAGCCCAAAAATTGGATGAATCACACCCTGGAGTTGACAGGAGTTGGCAGCAGCAGCAGCAGCAACAGGAGCCCAAACATTACTTTAAAGAGACACTGGGGTTGGCTTCAGGAGCCCAAAAATTGGATGATTCACACCCTGGAGTTGGCAGGAGTTGGCAGCAGCAGCAGCAACAGGAGCCCAAACATTACTTTAAAGAGACACTGGGGTTGGCTTCAGGAGCCCAAAAATTGGATGAATCACACCCTGGAGTTGGCAGCAGCAGCAGCCCAAACATTACTTTAAAGAGACACTGGGGTTGGCTTCAGGAGCCCAAAAATTGGATGAATCACACCCTGGAGTTGGCAGCGGCAGCAGGAGCCCAAATATTACTTTAAAGAGACCCTGGGGTTGGCTTCAGGAGCCCAAAAATTGGATGGTTCACACCCTGGAGATGGCAGCAGCAGGAGACCAAATATTACTTTAAAGAGACCCTGAGCTTGGCTTCAGTAGCCCAAAAATTGGATGAATCACACCCTGGAGTTGGCAGCAGCAGCAGCAGGAGCCAAAACATTACTTTAAAGAGACACTGGAGTTGGCTTCAGGAGCCCAAAAATTGGATGATTCACACCCTGGAGTTGGCAGCAGCAGCAGCAGGAGCCCAAATATTACTTTAAAGAGACACTGGGGTTGGCTTCAGGAGCCCAAAAATTGGATGAATCACACCCTGGAGTTGGCAGCAGCAGCAGCAGCAGGAGCCCAAATATTACTTTAAAGAGACCCTGGGGTTGGCTTCAGGAGCCCAAAAATTGGATGAATCACACCCTGGAGTTGGCAGCAGCAGCAGCAGGAGCCCAAACATTACTTTAAAGAGACACTGGAGTTGGCTTCAGGAGCCCAACAATTGGATGATTCACACCCTGGAGTTGGCAGCAGCAGCAGCAGGAGCCCAAATATTACTTTAAAGAGACACTGGGGTTGGCTTCAGGAGCCCAAAAATTGGATGAATCACACCCTGGAGTTGGCAGCAGCAGCAGGAGCCCAAACATTACTTTAAAGAGACACTGGGGTTGGCTTCAGTAGCCCAAAAATTGGATGAATCACACCCTGGAGTTGGCAGCAGCAGCAGCAGCAGGAGCCCAAATATTACTTTAAAGAGACCCTGGGGTTGGCTTCAGGAGCTCAAAAATTGGATGAATCACACCCTGGAGTTGGCAGCAGCAGCAGGAGCCCAAACATTACTTTAAAGAGACACTGGGGTTGGCCTCAGGAGCCAAAAAATTGGATGATTCAAACCCTGGAGTTGGCAGCAGCAGGAGCCCAAAAATTGGCCTAAAGACATAAATATGTTTTGCACCATTTGGAAAGTGTAAAACGTGGCACCATGCTGAATCTAGTCGCATGCATCAGGCATTGGTGGGTGGAAATCCTGGCTGATCCATCCCTGATTCATTTTGAGAAAGGTGAGTCTCTCCACATTTTTAGTTGACAGACGAGTTCTCCTCCCCGTAACTATGGCCCCCGCCGCACTAAACACCCGCTCAGATGGCACGCTACTTGCCGGGCAGGACAGCTTTTCCAGGGCAAACTCTGCTAGTTGCGGCCACAAATCAAGTTTGGCTGCCCAGAAGTCCAGCGGATCCTCAAGGTGTGTTGGCATGGTCATGTCAAAGTATGACATGACCTGCTGGTTCAGGTCCTGCTCCAGGTCTTCCTGCTGCTCATGAGTAGCCTCACTATGCGGGTGTAGAAAGCTACTCATTAGCGACTGAAGACTGAGGCTGCTGCTGATGGAGCTGCTGCTGCTGCTCCTGCCAACCCCCCCAGCGGCCATGGCAGTGGAAGGTGAGCGCAGAGGTCCCCTCGAGTCAGACCTGCGAGAGTATGGACCATGGCGCAGATAGGCATCGGCCAACTGCCTACGTAGAATGTCTTTGTAGTAGTTCAGTTTGTCCTCCCTCTCGGTGGGTTTAAAGAATGCCCCCATTTTGTGCCGGAAGCGAGGGTCCAATAAGGTGGACAGCCAGAAGTCATCCCGCCGACAGATGGAAACAATTCTGGGGTCACTACGCAAGCACGTGAGCATGCTTCCTGCCATTTGCGCAAGTGACTCGGATGGACTACCTGTCTCCATCTCCACTGCATACTGCCACGGTGTGCCCGGGTCCTCTGTCTCGCCTTCCTCAAAAACCTCTAGCTCCTCTGGCTGCTCCTGCTCCTCCTCTCCTGTCCGCTGACTAGATAAACCAGCCATTTCGCCAAGCCTAAACTGTGTTTCGCTGGACAACTCCTCCTCCTCCTCCTCTTCCTCCTCCTCCTCCAGTTCAGCTCCAACGGGGTTCATGTGGCCATAAGATGTAAACGCCATGTCTCCAGTGCCCTGACCAGCCATGGTTTCCAACATGTGCTGTAGTACATGAAGCAGTGGAATCACGTCGTTCATCCCGTAATCCTGCCGACTGACAAATAAAGTGGCTTCCTCAAAGGGCCTGAGCAAACGGTAGGTGTCCCGTATGAGCTGCCACTGGTTGACATTGAAGTTACACAGGGGAGTCCCCCTATCTGCTTGGATCATCAGGAAATCCGTGATGGCTTTTCTCTGTTCATATAATCGGTCCAACATGTGAAGGGTGGAATTCCAACGGATGGAAACATCGCAAATCAGTCTATGTTGGGGGATACCATTCTGACGCTGTAGCTCAAGAAGGGTGTGTTTGGCGGTGTATGAGTGGCTGAAGTGCATGCAAAGTTTCCTTGAAGTTGTTAGGATGTCTTGCAGATGGGGGGAACACTTCAGAAACCGCTTGACAACCAGATTGAAGACGTGAGCCATGCAGGGGGCATAGGTCAGGCTTCCTTGGCGCAGCGCAGACAAAATGTTCTTCCCATTGTCGGTAACCATGATTCCCATTTTAAGTTTTCTTGGAGTAAGCCATGTTTGGATTTCCTGATGAATACATTTAAGCAGTTCCTCCCCTGTGTTCGCCAAGACAAACCATGTGAAGCACTGCGTGACACCTCCGTGCCCTGCACACATGGTAGACTGGAGGGGCACTGAGACTTGAGCCTACAGTGGAGGGTGAGGAGATGGAGGAGGATGAGGAGGCCGAGTCGCACGGTGTCACAGGCCCAACGGGCAGGGAGCACGGAGGCCGAAGCGGCGTGACCTGTCCAAGTTGCTGCTGCAAAGGGACCACATTCACCCAGTGGGCCGTAAACGACATGTACTGTCCCTGACCGTAGTTACAGCTCCAGATGTCGGCGCTGCCATGCACTTTGCTACACACCGACAGGCTCAAGGACTGGCCCACCTTCTGTTCAACAAAAGTGTGCAGCGCTGGTACTGCCTTCTTGGCAAAGAAATGACGGCTTGGGACTCTCCACCTCGGCTCGGCACAAGCCATCAGTTCTCTGAAAGGTGCAGATTCCACCACCTGAAAAGGGAGCGACTGCAGCACCAGCAACTTGGACAGGAGCACATTCAGCTTCTGCGCCGTAGGATGAGTGGGCGCATACTGCTGTCTCTTGGACATGGCTTCGCTGATGGATTGCTGGCGGGATGCATGACTTGGAGGAGGAGGAGGAGGAGCAGGAGCGACAGAGGATGGGTATGACGCACAGCTGCCTTCGGCTGAGGTGCTGGAGCCTTGGCTGGCAGAAATTGGGAGCTCACTTGGTGAGGAAGCAGACTGGACCACCCCTTGGGAGCCTCGGTTCTCCCAGGTCGCTTTATGGTGACGCATCATATGTTGACGCAGGGCCGTGGTGCCAACATTTGGACCCTGGCCACGCTTCACCTTTTGCCTACATATCTTGCATGTGGCCATTTTACCCTCCTGCGGATGCTTCAGGAAAAACTGCCACACTGCCGAGTAGCTACTTTTCCCACCCCCTGGCCTCACTGATTCACTGCTGCTGTTGCCAACTCCAGGAACCCCTGCTCCACTACCTCCCGATAAGGTAGACTGCCGCACAGCAGGTGCTCTACCCCGGCCCCGGCCGGCTCCAGCCTTTGGAATTGTGCCCCCATGCTGACTGCTACCAACTTGCTGCCTCAGCTGCTGACTCCGGGGCAACCTGCGCCCCTCTTCTCCTGATGATGACGATGAAGCCCCTTCATCACCCGGCTCCCAAGTGCGATCGGCTTCATCGTCATCATCATTATCACCGAGTTGTGGCTGTACGTCACTGATGTTCGTGGATTCGTCAACAGTGTCTGCCGCAGGAGCTGGAACGCTCGCAGCACCCATGACACTGTCCACATCACTATTTGTCTGCCTAGCTAAAGAAGCCACCTCCATTTCTTGGCTGGGCAGTAGCTGCTGACTGTGCTCTATCTGATGGTCCTCCTCACTAAAGAGTGGAGCTGAACCCAAAGCATAGGATACGTCGCTGGGGGAGGGAACGGCGTAGGACAGAGGCAATGGGAGGACAGGGACTGCTCTCGGGGCATGCCAACTTAGGGTTGTGTCAGAGGAACCTACCGACCCTAGACTGGGGGTCTCAGACGTAAGTTGTGATGATGTTGTTGATGAGCGCGTCAACCAATCTACCACGGCAGATGCGTTACTGGTGGAGACCCGACCGCTAGCAGATACTGGCAGATTAGGTCTCTCAGCGTGACTCCTGCTGCTACTGGCCCCCAGTCTGCTGCGAGCTCTGCCTGCGGAATCTTTGCCTCTGCCACTCCTCTTTTCACTTCCAGGCACTTGTCTGCCCGACATAGTCTAACTGGCGTGGTAGTAGGTGATATTTTAAGAACCCCCAGGCAGCGGTGGGTCTATATGAAACAGAATATAATGCACACCAAAAGTGAGCAGTAACACTCAGCCTCCAACAGGCCTGCCTAGTGTAAATAAGAGAGCTGCTTAGTGTAAATAAAGAGGGGTATGCTATGTTAAAGAATGGAATGCCCCAACAGCCAGCAGTGCACCTGGCAGCAGTAAGACTATGCACAGCAAAAGTGTCTTTATCAGGCCTAATTTCTATTAGAATAAGTGCAAATGGTTATGGTATTAAATAGAGGCTGGTGTAGTCACAGAATGGGATGCCACAAAAACCAGAGAGCACCTGGCAGCACTAAGACTATGCACAGCAAAAGTGTCTTTATCAGGCCTAATTTCTATTAGAATAAGTGCAAATGGTTATGGTATTAAATAGAGGCTGGTGTAGTCACAGAATGGGATGCCACAAAAACCAGAGAGCACCTGGCAGCAGTGAGACTATGCACAGCAAAAGTGTCTTTATCAGGCCTAATTTCTATTAGAATAAGTGCAAATGGTTATGGTATTAAATAGAGGCTGGTGTAGTCACAGAATGGGATGCCACAAAAACCAGAGAGCACCTGGCAGCACTAAGACTATGCACAGCAAAAGTGTCTTTATCAGGCCTAATTTCTATTAGAATAAGTGCAAATGGTTATGGTATTAAATAGAGGCTGGTGTAGTCACAGAATGGGATGCCCCAAAAACCAGAGAGCATGCACAGCAAAAGTGTCTTTATCAGGCCTAATTTCTATTAGAATAAGTGCAAATGGTTATGGTATTAAATAGAGGCTGGTGTAGTCACAGAATGGGATGCCACAAAAACCAGAGAGCACCTGGCAGCACTAAGACTATGCACAGCAAAAGTGTCTTTAACAGGCCTAATTTCTATTAGAATAAGTGCAAATGGTTATGGTATTAAATAGAGGCTGGTGTAGTCACAGAATGGGATGCCCCAAAAACCAGAGAGCACCTGGCAGCAGTGAGACTATGCACAGCAAAAGTGTCTTTATCAGGCCTAATGTCTATTAGAATAAGTGCAAATGGTTATGGTATTAAATAGAGGCTGGTGTAGTCACAGAATGGGATGCCACAAAAACCAGAGAGCACCTGGCAGCAGTGAGACTATGCACAGCAAAAGTGTCTTTATCAGGCCTAATTTCTATTAGAATAAGTGCAAATGGTTATGGTATTAAATAGAGGCTGGTGTAGTCACAGAATGGGATGCCACAAAAACCAGAGAGCACCTGGCAGCAGTGAGACTATGCACAGCAAAAGTGTCTTTATCAGGCCTAATTTCTATTAGAATAAGTGCAAATGGTTATGGTATTAAATAGAGGCTGGTGTAGTCAAAGAATGGGATGCCACAAAAACCAGAGAGCACCTGGCAGCACTAAGACTATGCACAGCAAAAGTGTCTTTATCAGGCCTAATTTCTATTAGAATAAGTGCAAATGGTTATGGTATTAAATAGAGGCTGGTGTAGTCACAGAATGGGATGCCACAAAAACCAGAGAGCACCTGGCAGCAGTGAGACTATGCACAGCAAAAGTGTCTTTATCAGGCCTAATTTCTATTAGAATAAGTGCAAATGGTTATGGTATTAAATAGAGGCTGGTGTAGTCACAGAATGGGATGCCACAAAAACCAGAGAGCACCTGGCAGCACTAAGACTATGCACAGCAAAAGTGTCTTTATCAGGCCTAATTTCTATTAGAATAAGTGCAAATGGTTATGGTATTAAATAGAGGCTGGTGTAGTCACAGAATGGGATGCCCCAAAAACCAGAGAGCATGCACAGCAAAAGTGTCTTTATCAGGCCTAATTTCTATTAGAATAAGTGCAAATGGTTATGGTATTAAATAGAGGCTGGTGTAGTCACAGAATGGGATGCCACAAAAACCAGAGAGCACCTGGCAGCACTAAGACTATGCACAGCAAAAGTGTCTTTAACAGGCCTAATTTCTATTAGAATAAGTGCAAATGGTTATGGTATTAAATAGAGGCTGGTGTAGTCACAGAATGGGATGCCCCAAAAACCAGAGAGCACCTGGCAGCAGTGAGACTATGCACAGCAAAAGTGTCTTTATCAGGCCTAATGTCTATTAGAATAAGTGCAAATGGTTATGGTATTAAATAGAGGCTGGTGTAGTCACAGAATGGGATGCCACAAAAACCAGAGAGCACCTGGCAGCAGTGAGACTATGCACAGCAAAAGTGTCTTTATCAGGCCTAATTTCTATTAGAATAAGTGCAAATGGTTATGGTATTAAATAGAGGCTGGTGTAGTCACAGAATGGGATGCCACAAAAACCAGAGAGCACCTGGCAGCAGTGAGACTATGCACAGCAAAAGTGTCTTTATCAGGCCTAATTTCTATTAGAATAAGTGCAAATGGTTATGGTATTAAATAGAGGCTGGTGTAGTCAAAGAATGGGATGCCACAAAAACCAGAGAGCACCTGGCAGCACTAAGACTATGCACAGCAAAAGTGTCTTTATCAGGCCTAATTTCTATTAGAATAAGTGCAAATGGTTATGGTATTACATAGAGGCTGGTGTAGTCACAGAATAGGATGCCCCAAAAACCAGAGAGCATGCACAGCAAAAGTGTCTTTATCAGGCCTAATTTCTATTAGAATAAGTGCAAATGGTTATGGTATTAAATAGAGGCTGGTGTAGTCACAGAATGGGATGCCACAAAAACCAGAGAGCACCTGGCAGCACTAAGACTATGCACAGCAAAAGTGTCTTTATCAGGCCTAATTTCTATTAGAATAAGTGCAAATGGTTATGGTATTAAATAGAGGCTGGTGTAGTCACAGAATGGGATGCCACAAAAACCAGAGAGCACCTGGCAGCACTAAGACTATGCACAGCAAAAGTGTCTTTATCAGGCCTAATTTCTATTAGAATAAGTGCAAATGGTTATGGTATTAAATAGAGGCTGGTGTAGTCACAGAATGGGATGCCCCAAAAACCAGAGAGCATGCACAGCAAAAGTGTCTTTATCAGGCCTAATTTCTATTAGAATAAGTGCAAATGGTTATGGTATTAAATAGAGGCTGGTGTAGTCACAGAATGGGATGCCACAAAAACCAGAGAGCACCTGGCAGCACTAAGACTATGCACAGCAAAAGTGTCTTTATCAGGCCTAATTTCTATTAGAATAAGTGCAAATGGTTATGGTATTAAATAGAGGCTGGTGTAGTCACAGAATGGGATGCCCCAAAAACCAGAGAGCATGCACAGCAAAAGTGTCTTTATCAGGCCTAATTTCTATTAGAATAAGTGCAAATGGTTATGGTATTAAATAGAGGCTGGTGTAGTCACAGAATGGGATGCCACAAAAACCAGAGAGCACCTGGCAGCACTAAGACTATGCACAGCAAAAGTGTCTTTATCAGGCCTAATTTCTATTAGAATAAGTGCAAATGGTTATGGTATTACATAGAGGCTGGTGTAGTCACAGAATGGGATGCCCCAAAAACCAGAGAGCATGCACAGCAAAAGTGTCTTTATCAGGCCTAATTTCTATTAGAATAAGTGCAAATGGTTATGGTATTAAATAGAGGCTGGTGTAGTCACAGAATGGGATGCCACAAAAACCAGAGAGCACCTGGCAGCACTAAAACTATGCACAGCAAAAGTGTCTTTATCAGGCCTAATTTCTATTAGAATAAGTGCAAATGGTTATGGTATTAAATAGAGGCTGGTGTAGTCACAGAATGGGCTGCCACAAAAACCAGAGAGCATCTGGCAGCACTAAGACTAGGCACAGCAAAAGTGTCTTTATCAGGCCTAATTTCTATTAGAATAAGTGCAAATGGTTATGGTATTAAATAGAGGCTGGTGTAGTCACAGAATGGGATGCCACAAAAACCAGAGAGCACCTGGCAGCACTAAGACTATGCACAGCAAAAGTGTCTTTATCAGGCCTAATTTCTATTAGAATAAGTGCAAATGGTTATGGTATTAAATAGAGGCTGGTGTAGTCACAGAATGGGATGCCACAAAAACCAGAGAGCACCTGGCAGCAGTGAGGCTATGCACAGCAAAAGTGTCTTTATCAGGCCTAATGTCTATTAGAATAAGTGCAAATGGTTATGGTATTAAATAGAGGCTGGTGTAGTCACAGAATGGGATGCCACGAAAACCAGAGAGCTCCTGGCAGCAGTGAGACTATGCACAGCAAAAGTGTCTTTATCAGGCCTAATTTCTATTAGAATAAGTGCAAATGGTTATGGTATTAAATAGAGGCTGGTGTAGTCACAGAATGGGATGCCACAAAAACCAGAGAGCACCTGGCAGCAGTGAGACTATGCACAGCAAAAGTGTCTTTATCAGGCCTAATTTCTATTAGAATAAGTGCAAATGGTTATGGTATTAAATAGAGGCTGGTGTAGTCACAGAATGGGATGCCACAAAAACCAGAGAGCACCTGGCAGCACTAAGACTATGCACAGCAAAAGTGTCTTTATCAGGCCTAATTTCTATTTGAATAAGTGCAAATGGTTATGGTATTACATAGAGGCTGGTGTAGTCACAGAATGGGATGCCCCAAAAACCAGAGAGCATGCACAGCAAAAGTGTCTTTATCAGGCCTAATTTCTATTAGAATAAGTGCAAATGGTTATGGTATTAAATAGAGGCTGGTGTAGTCACAGAATGGGATGCCACAAAAACCAGAGAGCACCTGGCAGCACTAAGACTATGCACAGCAAAAGTGTCTTTATCAGGCCTAATTTCTATTAGAATAAGTGCAAATGGTTATGGTATTAAATAGAGGCTGGTGTAGTCACAGAATGGGATGCCACAAAAACCAGAGAGCACCTGGCAGCACTAAGACTATGCACAGCAAAAGTGTCTTTATCAGGCCTAATTTCTATTAGAATAAGTGCAAATGGTTATGGTATTAAATAGAGGCTGGTGTAGTCACAGAATGGGATGCCACAAAAACCAGAGAGCACCTGGCAGCAGTGAGACTATGCACAGCAAAAGTGTCTTTATCAGGCCTAATTTCTATTAGAATAAGTGCAAATGGTTATGGTATTAAATAGAGGCTGGTGTAGTCACAGAATGGGATGCCACAAAAACCAGAGAGCACCTGGCAGCAGTGAGACCATGCACAGCAAAAGTGTCTTTATCAGGCCTAATTTCTATTAGAATAAGTGCAAATGGTTATGGTATTAAATAGAGGCTGGTGTAGTCACAGAATGGGATGCCACAAAAACCAGAGAGCACCTGGCAGCACTAAGACTATGCACAGCAAAAGTGTCTTTATCAGGCCTAATTTCTATTAGAATAAGTGCAAATGGTTATGGTATTAAATAGAGGCTGGTGTAGTCACAGAATGGGATGCCACAAAAACCAGAGAGCACCTGGCAGCACTAAGACTATGCACAGCAAAAGTGTCTTTATCAGGCCTAATTTCTATTAGAATAAGTGCAAATGGTTATGGTATTAAATAGAGGCTGGTGTAGTCACAGAATGGGATGCCACAAAAACCAGAGAGCACCTGGCAGCAGTGAGACTATGCACAGCAAAAGTGTCTTTATCAGGCCTAATTTCTATTAGAATAAGTGCAAATGGTTATGGTATTAAATAGAGGCTGGTGTAGTCACAGAATGGGATGCCACAAAAACCAGAGAGCACCTGGCAGCAGTGAGACTATGCACAGCAAAAGTGTCTTTATCAGGCCTAATTTCTATTAGAATAAGTGCAAATGGTTATGGTATTAAATAGAGGCTGGTGTAGTCACAGAATGGGATGCCACAAAAACCAGAGAGCACCTGGCAGCACTAAGACTATGCACAGCAAAAGTGTCTTTATCAGGCCTAATTTCTATTAGAATAAGTGCAAATGGTTATGGTATTAAATAGAGGCTGGTGTAGTCACAGAATGGGATGCCACAAAAACCAGAGAGCACCTGGCAGCACTAAGACTATGCACAGCAAAAGTGTCTTTATCAGGCCTAATTTCTATTTGAATAAGTGCAAATGGTTATGGTATTACATAGAGGCTGGTGTAGTCACAGAATGGGATGCCCCAAAAACCAGAGAGCATGCACAGCAAAAGTGTCTTTATCAGGCCTAATTTCTATTAGAATAAGTGCAAATGGTTATGGTATTAAATAGAGGCTGGTGTAGTCACAGAATGGGATGCCACAAAAACCAGAGAGCACCTGGCAGCAGTGAGACTATGCACAGCAAAAGTGTCTTTATCAGGCCTAATTTCTATTAGAATAAGTGCAAATGGTTATGGTATTAAATAGAGGCTGGTGTAGTCACAGAATGGGATGCCACAAAAACCAGAGAGCACCTGGCAGCACTAAGACTATGCACAGCAAAAGTGTCTTTATCAGGCCTAATTTCTATTAGAATAAGTGCAAATGGTTATGGTATTAAATAGAGGCTGGTGTAGTCACAGAATGGGATGCCACAAAAACCAGAGAGCACCTGGCAGCACTAAGACTATGCACAGCAAAAGTGTCTTTATCAGGCCTAATTTCTATTAGAATAAGTGCAAATGGTTATGGTATTAAATAGAGGCTGGTGTAGTCACAGAATGGGATGCCACAAAAACCAGAGAGCATGCACAGCAAAAGTGTCTTTATCAGGCCTAATTTCTATTAGAATAAGTGCAAATGGTTATGGTATTAAATAGAGGCTGGTGTAGTCACAGAATGGGATGCCACAAAAACCAGAGAGCACCTGGCAGGCAGCAGTAAGACTATGCACAGAAAAAGTGTCTTTATCAGGCCTAATTTCTATTAGAATAAGTGCAAATGGTTATGGTATTAAATAGAGGCTGGTGTAGTCACAGAATGGGATGCCCCAAAAACCAGAGAGCACCTGGCAGGCAGCAGTAAGACTATGCACAGCAAAGTGTCTTTATCAGGCCTAATTTCTATTAGAATAAGTGCAAATGGTTATGGTATTAAATAGAGGCTGGTGTAGTCACAGAATGGGATGCCCCAAAAACCAGAGAGCACCTGGCAGGCAGCAATAAGACTATGCACAGCAAAAGTGTCTTTATCAGGCCTAATTTCTATTAGAATAAGTGCAAATGGTTATGGTATTAAATAGAGGCTGGTGTAGTCACAGAATGGTATGTCTCACAGCAGACTTAAGATCAGTTCAGTATATATGCACAGTTAGTGTATAAGCAGCCTGAAAACGCTAACAAAGCCAGTCAGCCAGCCAGTAACATTCAGGCTGGATGAAAATAAAAAAATCTCCCTGTGACTGCCTCCGATTTTTCCTAACTTTCCCTGTTTTTCGCTGACTTTCTGTCTGTCTCCTGCCTGTCTCCTGCCTGTCTCCAGCCTGTCCCTGTCTGTCCCTGTCTTTCCCTGTCTGTCTAACTGTCTCTCTCCCTGCCTACAGCAGCGTCCTGTCTCTCACGAATGCAATAGAGAAATGAGGAAAAGCAAGATGGCCGCCGGCCTTAAATAGCGCTGTGACGTCACCGGGCTTGCTAGCTGCTGACAGGCTGCATGTGACTGTCCCAGCATACCCTGCCCCAGCTTACATGTCTGGACATGTCCCGTCCGCCATCTTAGAATGCCTGTAATGTAAATGAATGGATGTTAAAGGAAAACTTCGAGCGATCGAATCGCGGGGAAATTCGGATTCGATCCGAATCAAATTTTTCATGAAATTCGGATCGAATCCGGGTTCGTCCGGATCGATTCGCTCATCCCTACTAATGACATTTTGCTTAGTGATCTAGAACTGGTTACTCAAGGCCAATCACAAACTATTTTTCTCATAACATATGCACAGTTTCTTCCAAAGTAGTCTTTTGGGAAGCCCATAAAGCTGTGTCTAGAGGCCTGTTAGTTCAGCTGAAGCTCAAGGAACAAAGAGTGTGAGGTAAATAGCTGGCATCTTTGTTTAAATTGTATGATAATGCATCTGTCTTCTTTAAAGAGAATAAGTATGAAAAAAGAAAGTCTAGCGCTCTGGCTATCCCATAAAATGGAGCTCTAATTAGCTCCATAAAACTGTACATTTCCAAAAGGTAAAAGTCCTTACAATGGTGGTAAAATTTATGCATTTCAGGAGTTATCACATGCCCTATGTTATATGCACACACAAACATATGCTAATACCTGACATGGAAAAGAGCCACACCTGCCATTGGGTGGGTTGCTGTTACTGTTAGCCTCTTGAGCCACGACAGTCCATCAAGTCTTTCCAGGGGGTGATGAAACCACAACCAATGCTGAATGAGAGGATAGGCCCCCAATAACCTAGTTCCATCAGCAGGAGCTGTGATTGCCTTAGGCCCAGCTCCTGTGCCTGATTCAGAGCATCAGGAAGCCCCAAGTTACATGCTCAACCATGAAGAAGACCACCGGCAAGAACCTGCCAAAATAGCTGCAGGAGGAGACCTTTGGGTCCTTTAGAGTCCCATTGGAAGGCCTGGAAGGTCTTACCACACTGAATGCCAGAAATAGGCAGGTTTAGAGATTAGATGAACATCCCAAACACAGTGACCATTGCATTCCTTGCCACCTGCAAGAAATTTGAGTTCAGAGGCCCAGATGCATTGGAAGAGGGGGTACAAAATATACAGACAGGGTGGTCATCAGCATCCCAGATACCGATTCTAGAAAAATAAGAAAGTAAGACTGACATGCATACGGAGAAGAACTGTTCATGTAGAAGAAGTTAGTTTCAGTATTGAAGGTAGCCTGCACAAGAGAATACAGCGGCATCCTGTGGCAATCCCTTCTGGGTGACTACAGAAGGGAGTAAGACCAGCTGTATGTTAGCTTAAAAGCTTTGAGGTTTGAATTGAAGGGTTATCACCTCGAGGATGCAAACAATGAGGAACTCATCTATATTCAAGTATGTAGTCATATAGTCAAGCATTTTTTTCTGCAACTGAACTGTGAGTAACTCCTTGTAGTAGAATTCTCATCACCCTAATCCCACCCACACAGACACACATAGGGCCCAGAAGAACCTGCTCTCTGCCGCCACCAGGTAACAAAAGGTCAGTATTACACAATAGGGTCGATTCAAAGAAACATGTAACAGCTTGGATTTGGGTGCCGATCATCCTATTTTTCACGTCCGCTCGTGCGTTCGTATGAACTTGCGAGTGATTCTATAAGCAAATACGTTTCTATCCTAAAATATACGTCCGTTCGTATGGCAGTTCGGGAATCAGACCTATGTCAGTTTCCATCCTGAATTTTCCGTTTCATTTCTCAGGTTGCAACATTGGTTTTGCCCTTTTTCCTTTTTTGTCTGGACGTAAATCCTTCTGATCTTGCGGCTGCGCACTACAAACTTACCTCATTAAAGTGCATTCTAAATATTTGGTCTTTTATTTTTCTTTATTTCATTCATTTTGTAGTAACCAACCATTAATGAATGCATTTGCATAAGTAAATCTTACTTTGTTTCATTTTTAGTTAACTTGCATTTTTTACTTGTGGATTTAATTTTAATATTTTGGCTTCAAATGGTACAACTTTAAATTTTTTGAGTGGTTACCCACACCCTCTACATACAGATTGCTCTCAAATATTAAAAAACACCCAGCAACTTCTGCATGTTATGAGCCTAGAAACAGCCAAGATGGCGGCTCAGGTATTATCGGGCAGCCTGCAAACAGAAAGGGCCTTGTGACTGTGTTGCTCTGGATTCTTTGATTTCTGACCTTTCCGTGCCCCCAGCTCTGCTGTGTCTGTGCCAAATACAGCAGTAACCCACATCCTGCACTTTATCCCGCTCTCCTCTCCTCAGTAAGTGTGATGCATCTGACCAAAGATGTGCTTAAATAATTAAACAAAGCAAAGGTAAACAACTACACCAATAAATGCAATCTAAAAATATTATTCTAGTACATCAATTTAAAAATAAATACCAAAGGACATAAGTTTCTTTAATTAACGCAAATATATTGCCAAATAAAGGTTTACATGCAAAGGACTAATTAAGGTCCACATTAAAATGCTTTTATAAGGCATACATGAATCAGGTATGCATTGCCATACAATTTATGGCCTCGGCCATGCTGATACATGCAGTTCATTGGAGCTCAAGACGCGCAGACTCCTCCACATAGCCAAAAAACCTGTTCAAGAACAGCAATCCGACTGCTAAAAGGTGTCGGCAGTGGCTTTCTTTAAAAACGTATTTAGAGGTTTGAAAACTGTTCTCTGAATCACACCTAAACACATCCAATTATCCTAAGTTTTACGTTTTCATCCTAAGTTTTAGGATTTGATCCTAAGTTTTACGTTTTGATCCTAAAATTTAGGAACGAACTTGCGATGATCGTAAGAGCATATACGCATTCGAACGTAGGCTCGTGCGAGTCGTAAATGGCCAAAAAAACAGGAAAAAATGACTAACACCCACCCAAACTTACGATTCTCGATCCGAAATCAATTAACTTTTGCTCTTTGAATCGAGGGGAATGTGTCAAATGCAACAGTAATGTGACAACAAATACATAAAATTACTTAGAATACACAGGACATTAAGCTTGATGCAGAGCCTTCTATGTTCCTTTGCGTTTTTGTCTGTCAATGTGAACTTTAGACATGGCTTTCGTTGGCTCTACGTGCGTTTGCATGATTCAAAGCCTCCACTGGGTGTGCGTTGTAATAGTTCCGTAGCTGTGTAAGCCTTCGAGAATGCTGTGAATTCAGCTCTTGCGGACGACGCTCTTGTATACTTTGAAGTGAAACTCTTGTCTCGTTGCGTCTTTCAACCGTTTTGTAATGTAACGAGATCCTTCTCGTTTCCATTACAAAAGTCCTGTTACTACCTTCATTTTGTCCCAAAACTCCCTAATAATTTCGTTGTGTAATTTATACACAGATTTCCCAGTGTTTGGGGCCATCCAGAGCAGCCCCACCCAGATCCTGCACAAAAAGTATAGCCGTATTACCTACATAAAAGAAATAACCCTTTATTTCATATTGTGGGTATACATAATAGAAAAGTATAATTTCACACTACATATGTTAAAAACATTAAAACAACCGGACCACTGGAAAGGGTGCTAACTGGCTCTCAGATATAAAGAATGCATGAAGTGTTCCATATACAAATAAGTGCAAAATTCTGTGCAAAAATACATACTCAGATTTGTAAATTAATATCACCCCCTAATTATGCCCCATTTAGCTGTATTATGGGGTAAAAAAGAAGAACCCAAATAAAGTGACTTGTGTAAGAAAATCAATACTGTTCAAAACAACTCCCTAAAAGTACTATGTGCATATAGCGCACTTATTAAGTACTTATTGAGTACTTGAGTACTTATTGAGTACGATGTGTACAGCACTTTGATTATTGTGCTATATGCACATAGCACTTTTAGGGAGTTGTTTTGAACAGTATTGATTTTCTTGCACAAGTCACTTTTTTGGGGTTCTTCTTCTGTTCATAATACAGCTAAATGGGGCATAATTAGGGGGTGATATTAATTTACTAATCAAATTTTGCACAGAATTTTGCACATATTTTTATATGGAACACTTCATGCATTCTTTACATCTGAGAGCCAGTTAGCACCCTTTCCAGTGGTCCGTTTTTTTTTAATGTTTTTAACATATGTAGTGTGAAATTATACTTTTTCTATTATGTATACCCACAATATGAAATACAGGGTTATTGCTGTTATGTAAGTAGTACGGCTATACTGGGAAATATAGTAATCCCTACTAGAATTGTGGGGTAATGCTGCATTTAGCCTGTACCCAATTTTGATTGTGCAGTGCTGCGGAGTATTGTTTGTGCTTGTACTAATTTATACACAGACTCTTTTTTGCTGGCTTGTATGCATATGCAAACCTTTTTTGGTTAACTGGTTTCCATACCCTGGTCCTGCTAGGCCATCACTTTATTATTGCTGTGCCAAGTCTCTTATGTTCCAAACTACTTAGCATGCCATGCATTCTTCTTTTCTTCTTTCACCTTAATGCTTACCATAACCCCATAAATGTTTCTCCTTCATTCTTCTTTTCTTCTTTTACCTTAATGCTTACCTTAACCTCATAATTGTTTTTCCTCCATTCTTCATTATTTTTGTCAACTTAATGCTTACCTTAACCCCATAAATGTTTAGCCTCCATTCTTATTTCACCTTAATGCTTACCTTAACCCCATTAATGTTTAGCCTCCATTCTTCTTTTTTTTTCCACAATGTACACATTACTGTGTACATTACCAGCCCATGCACAGCAGCTGTCAGTACGTCTAGCCACTGCTGCGTCAGTTGTGCACTGTAAAAGGAAAATATTTACATATAGATATACACTCTGCTTCCTGACAATCTTCCTTCTTATTTATGTGTTATACATCACCCACCTTCATTTTGTGGTTGTGGTTGTGTGTTCTCTTCTCCATCTCCTCGGTCATCACCCACAGCCACATCTAGAAGAAGATGTCACAAACTGTGTTCCTGAGTGTGTGTGTGTTGTCCTCCTGTGGCCTCTCTCCCTCTGACTCTCAGCCTGACATATCTACCTCCTCTGCAAGTTGCTGATGAGCCAGAGGTCATTGGTGCTTCTGTAGAACCACCTTCATCTGCACCAGATTTGGGCAGCCGTGGCGGGACTCTACGCCTCCGGATGGGACGCACTCTAGTGCAGAATTCAGACAAAAAGAGGGGAATTGTGTTGAACACAAGCATGACTAATGTGATTGCAATAGTGAATATATTTGTCACTTACTTGGGAAGTGTTTTCGGAACAACTTCTGCACCCAGGACCTCTTCCTTCTGTTTTAGGTCAGACCACTGCTGCATTATCTGGGTGAAGGTGGTCTCAGCCTTCTCCTCCAGGGTCACCATGACGTCCAGTGCCAACGACCTTTTGGCGTATATGTCAGGCTGGAAGTCGCATTTGTAAGTAATCATCATCTAAAATAGAGAACAAATACATAGGGATTAATGAACTACATCATATACATAATACAAACAAGTCTAGCAGGTTCCCCCCAACCCACTGTAGTTCTGCATTAATGTAAATGTTGTCCCTTGTTTATCTAGTGTTATTTAGCGTTCTCATGAGCATCTGGGATTCCCCCCCACAAATCTTGCTGCTACACCCAGCTAGGCCCCAATACATCTAGCTTGATCAAACCTTGATCCTAACCCCTCATGGTGCCCATGTTTGCACTAGCTTACAGTCGTTAGCGGCCTGAAAATGGCGGGGATTATGTAACCCTGCTCTACCAGAATCCTGGGCCCCAGCTAACTACGTGCGATCGGCCTGCTTCACTTAGCATTAGCTACTCTAACAACTATATCCTATTCCTAGAGCAGAGCCCTCTGGAAGCTCTTGACATGGGTCCCACCATCATTCGCCTATGCCTTCATGCAAGCAAGCATCATCTAGCAAGAGCAAGCCACTAGGACACGCCATAGCTGCCCGACCCTCACTGCTCAGCAAGCTCAGCCAACTAACACCAAGTGTTAGTGGGAAGCCAAAACAGAGCAGTGGGAGGCCATCTAGTAGGACCGCCACAGTTTGTCTGTAGAAGGAAAGGGTAAGGCTAAACACATTAGTCCCCCAAAAACCTCCTTCCACTGGAGCACAGCAGGACAGCTCTATCCTGGAGAGCCCCGTATCACCCTCAACATCCACTCCAGCAACATCATGGCCCACACAGGACACCACACCCAGCCCACAACCAACTGTGGAGTCAATGGCTACACCACTCTCCACCCAATCCAATTCCTTCACAACACAACACATGTCCCCCATTACACCCAACACATCTCCCAGGGAGATGAGGCCCAGGGAGATGAAGGTCCAAGCTTTGTGGGAAGACACCTGCGACAGGGCACTTTAAGTGGTAGGTTTAGTGATGCCCATAGATAACTGACAACTCATACTTTGTGAACTAAGTGCCATTTAATGTGTCAAATCAAATACAATCAGATATGTACACACAAGGTATGTATCTACATTTACATTACGCACTCTTATCATTACAGAACGACAACATTCTCAACAACTCAGCACCCAGGAACCCCAACTACCATGTACTGGTGCAAGTACATCAAGAACTGCCTATTCAAGAAATGCAGCAAATAAAGATTTGGATATGGTAAGTGTAATGTTGCAGGCTGCTGATGCATGCAAAAACAATGGAATATTACATGTGTAGATTTAATAACACAAATCTAATGGATTTGTCTGGCCCTACAGACACCCCCACTACTGGCTACCATTCAAGATCTAAAAGAGGATGTGCCTGTAAGGGACTTACCTCTGCCAAGGGGCCTGCAGCAAGCGTCTGCTGGCCGACGCAGTACTCGACGCTGCACTCCTGCTGCTGAGCGCGGGTGCCGCTCCTGGATTACAGGGAGCGTGGCACATCACTCTGGCAGCCTCCCCCGCCCCTCTCTAGCTGTGCAGGCGCGCGTCCTGCAGTCTGTAAATCTCGCCACTAGGAGGCGCTGTGCTGCGAGTGGAGGGCAGCACAGAGTTCTTTACACCTGATGGGAATCAGGGGCTGATCAGCCTTGCTGCCAACTGACCTTTAGCTACCCTTGACTACACACCTGTGTCATCCCTGTACTCTGATGCACCATCCGAACTGTCTTCCCAGTGTATGACCTCGGCTTTGGGATACCCTCCCGGTTCATCGACCTTCACCGTAAGCAGGCATCCTTTGCGTCTATTAAGACCTGGGGGCAACCGTGTCTGGCGAGGCGTTTCTAGCGTCCCGGCAAACGGGGGCTTGACTATAGGCAGAAGAGGCAGTGGAGATTGGGGGTTGTCTGCTTACAGAAGGCTGGTGTCCCGCTGGGCATCACAGTGCCACTCCATCAGCCACAAATTCAAAACCAGCAGCTACTGCAGATGCCGCATCAGCAATAACATATGGCAATGCAACAACACCAACATATGCCAGTGCAGCAGCACCTACATATGCCACACCATCACCTACAAATGTCGTTGCAGCAGCAGCTACAAATGCCGGTGCAGCTGCAGCTACATATGCCGGTGCAGCGGCAAATATAAATACCAATGCAACAGCAGCCTTCACCCCTCCCTGAGCAATATCAGCTGAATCCACAGCTACAACCTGAACAGTAGGTTGAGCATGAGGAGCAGATGCAACCCTCACATACATGGGGCAGTTCTGTTGCTGAGGATTTGGGCTTTCCCTCAACAAGCAATATTCATGCAAGTGGCCCTACCCTGGGAAGAGGATGATGGCCTCAGGCACATCGCCACCTTCCTCTGATGAGGTGGGTGCAGATGATAGAAGCTGATTGGAGATGTGATGAACACACAGGCAAACCAATCTTCGGATCATGCATGCCACGATTATCTTTATCACTTTCTTTGGGCAGTACTGCAGGGGCCCCCTGTGCGATCCAAGCACTGGAAGCGGGTCTTCAATAAAGCAAAGGCACGCTCCACAACAGCCCTGGTCTTCCTCCCAGTTGTAGGCAGCATGTGCCTGACTTTGTGGCCGCTGAATAGGCGTCATTTGCCAGGGGAGCAGGGGGTAGCCAGAATCACCTACAAAAACCAAAACAACAATTAGGAGCCACATACATCAGACTCACATTCATACCTGAAAATGAAAAAATAACACCCAAAAAATTTGGGGTTGAGAAAAACATTGAAATGCAATAGTTAAATACAAATACTGGTAGTCTAAGGTTTTGACTTACCAAGTAGCCAACCTCCAGACAACTGGCCAGACTCAAAATGCCCATACAGACTCGAACTCCTCAGAAAGCATCATGGGTGGAGCCTAGGAATCCAGCCAAAACACTGAGAAACTTAAGATCAGGAGCCGCTACACATTGAATAGTGATGGAATATCAAACCGATCAAATACAAAGCAACATTAAAGCAGACCTACAATTGATGAACAGATGCAATGCAGGAAGGAACTACCATTGGTAAGATTAGCTTATTTGAGTATATTACAGTGTGAGAATGTAAGGTGGGGGGCATTAACTTGTGTGTACAAAATAATTAGGAAGCAGTTAAATACATTAATTCCTTGGGGTTTAGTAGATGACAGGGCAGATTGAGGTCCACTTGAATGAAGCTATTACATTACAAGGTGATATGGAGCATTGAAGCTCCACATGAAGCTCCACTACATAAGGACAAGGAAGCAGGTAAATACATTAATGCCTTTGCTAGACTACTTAACACATTAGATGCACGCAGAAACCATTGAAAGCAATTACACGAACAAGAAGCTTTATACACACCAACGAAAACGCTAATACGCAGAAAAAAGCTAACGAAAATCTCAAATATGGCCCAAACACAAGGGAAATTACACATGCTTTTTTTCAGCTAAAAGAGACTGTGCCTTGACCTTATTATGGGGTTTATTTATCAAGGGCTAGCGCCAGGTAGTGTCTGACGAGCGCCAGGTACCGCCAGCTAACGGCGGCTACCGACTCAAGTACGCCCGGCGTCGGCCACAATGACACATTTATCATGCTAAATGCGGCTAGCGCCGGCGAGAGCGTCAGCTGCTAATCCCATCACAGCACTAGGTATGACCTCTCGCTACCTGGCGCTCTCCCATACATTTCAATGGCAGACACTGCAATGATTGTTTTAAGTGGTTTTTGTGTTCTTGTCTTTTGCACAAAATTCAACACATGTTTTTTGGGATATGTTTTATTAATCTGTCTTGTTTTTTTTGTTTTTTAGATGAAAGTTGTAATTTTTACACTGTAATGTTGTGAGTGACATCTAAAATGCATCTCCTCCCACAAAACACATTAGGCTCAAAATAGCTTGCTTTCACAACACACATGGCTTGTAAAGCTACTTTTTAGTCAGTCATGTTTGGCGCTCACGTTCGCTCATTGAAATTGTCAGCGCCCAAGCTATTCGGCAGCCCTGTCCTTGATGAATCTGTGGTGGTCAGAGTTTGTGCAGTCGCTGTTTTGATTCGCTATGTGGCGGCGCGAGCGTCGCTGTGCTGCGCTGTGCTGTTCATACATGTGCCCTTCTGCCATTTTCCCTGAATTCACTTGCCGCGACCCCAGTCGTTCTTAATGAATACACTGTAGTTGTGAGCGTGCATGTCCACATTCTGCAGGATTTCTTCAGCCGTACAAGCTCATAACAACCCGTTATGCATTCTCCTGTGTGCCACATTATCATGTAGTTGGATAGTTTTATTGTGTTATTATTTTATGAAGGAATAAGATTGTTATTTGTAAGCAACCAGCTTTTTTTTTTTCTCGGACCTATGCATTACAGGATATTGAACACCCAGCTAAATCAAGCTAATAATTAATGGCGTCTTTGCCAATAGCTTGTTGTAATGCGTAAATTTACTATTTCCGCCACTTAGCTTGCACATAGCTGATATTAGCTTGTTCCTGGTGCGCGGAGCGTTTGTTTTTTTTTTCCCCAGTTGCTTTGGTCATATCCGGTTCCGGTTTCCTCCTTTGCGTTTCAAAGCCACATAAAGCTTAAAATTTCTAGCGCTTTGTCCAATAGCTTGTTGTAATGCATCAATTTACTATTTCCACCACTTAGCTTGCACATAGCTGATATTAGCTTGTTCCTGGTGCGCGGAGCATTTGTTTATTTTTTTGCCCCAGTTGCTTTGGTCATATCCGGTTCCGGTTTCCTCCTTTGCGTTTCAAAGCCACATAAAGCAAAAAATTACTAGCCTTTGTCCAATAGCTTTTTGTAATGCGTAAATCGACTATTTTCGCCACTTAGCTTGCACATAGTGGATATTAGCTTGTTCCTGGTGCGCGGAGCGTTTTTTTTTTTTTTTTCCCTGTCGCTTTGGTCATATCCGGTTCCTGTTTCCTCCTTTGCGTTTCCACCATGCTGCCCAGGAGACGGATTCTGCGCCTCCCCAGCTCCTCCTCTGAATCTGACCCCACCACCCCTCCCCCACCTCCCCCACCTACCTCACCTCCCCCACCTCCCCCACCTACCTCACCTCCCCCACCTAACCCCCCTCCAACCCCTTCCCCTCCTGGGCCAGCTAAAGCCAAAAGAAAAAGGGTGGATAGCCACGTAAACGGCCAGGTGGTCAAAGTGAGTATGTTTATATTGGATTATATGTTTAAAGTGGACCAACACCCAGAGTGGATTGGCCCTGAAATCTCTAAGATTTTCGGATGAATCAGATCCCTCCCCGCGGGGCATCCCAAATCGGGATGTCCTGCGGGGATGAACCCCCCAGGAGGCCAACAAACCTTACCTCAGCCCCGTTCCATCGGTGCATGCGCGAGCCGTGGATGCGTCTTGCGCTTCCCTCTAGCAGGGTGCGCACCCGCGCCGGACATTTGGTAATGGCCGGCGCAGGCGCCCTCCCTGTTAGAGGGAAGCGCAACATGCGGCCTACAGCGCTCAGAGGCAGCTGAGCTGGTATGCGCGTCCAAGCGGCCTGGGACGCGCATACCACAGTGGCTCAGAGCACTGTGATAGCCTGGCGCAGTCACGTGGGAGCGTGGTCAGTTGAGTATTTCTGGCCTTCCCGGGGGGTTACAGACAGCGGGCCACCCCCGATTGGTGTGCCCCACCAAAGTGGACCCAAACCCAGAATAGTCAAAATCCTGGGTGTTGGTCCACTTTAATCTGTTCTCAGTATAACTGTTTAGGCCATTGTTCTGATGTCATGTATTGATTTTTGTTTGTTTTTCATTGCTCATAGGATTTCTGCATCCACCAATACGACTATGCCCGTGGGGGCAAGAAGCGCATTGCCCTGGAGGTGAAGGCCACAGTGTCCCGGCGCTTCGACACCCACCTCACAGTCCGATCAATCATGCAAAAATGGTCGGACTTCAAGCGCCGGGACCCTGAAGGCGTGTACCGCCTATATGATGCCTACGCTTCAGGTAAGTTGAAGCTTATGCTATGTTTATACTTTTTTAAAAATAATATTCTAAGCTGTGTCCATTTTGGGTATTAATCTTAATTCTTTTCATTCACCCCCTCAACACAGATAAGTGTCCTCCCCTGGGGAAACGTGGGAAGGGAGTCCTCCCCCGAACCAGACAGGCAGACTCGGGGGAGTCATCGGGGGAGGGTCCCTCTCGCGGGTCCTATTTAGAGGACTCAGGGGAGGAAGGGGATGACGCCCCAGAGGAGTGTGCTGCTGGGGGGCTGGCAGGATCAAGCCTCAGCTCCTCACACTCTGACTCTGAGGAGTCTCAACAGCCAAGGGGCCACTCTCAAGTGGGGAGTCCAAGTGGGGTGGAAGGAATGGACTCTCCCACACTCCCTGAAGGAGCAGGGAGTGAGAGGGAGGAGGGTGGCCCTTTGGCTGGGGGATCTTCGGAGCAGAGTGTGAGGAGCCGAGGCTCCCCGCCTCCTCCTCAGAGCCCTCCCTGGGCTTCAAGTGGCGGATCATCCCCTGGTGAGTGCACATGTTGTCATTGTTAGTCTGTGACAGGTTTCATCTGGCCATTTGTACTTAGCCCTTGCCATTCCTCTCTAATTTGCAGGGCATCATATAGGCGGCACCTCCATGGGCTTTTGGCAACGCCTTCTCCATGGGCA
The DNA here is from genome assembly GCA_027917425.1 of Gastrophryne carolinensis. Taxonomy (NCBI): domain Eukaryota; kingdom Metazoa; phylum Chordata; class Amphibia; order Anura; family Microhylidae; genus Gastrophryne; species Gastrophryne carolinensis. The sequence continues at coordinate 345,832,830 of CM051237.1, read as the reverse complement.
TAGTCATGGTAAGTGTTAGTTGTTATCCCTCACATTCCATATGTTATGACAAGCTTCCCTGCCCAATCACCTCCCTCACCCAGGGCCCCCCCCCCAAAAGCCCACAAACTCCTTACCTCATTGGGGGTGGCAGAAGCCACCGCCGCAGCCTCCTGCGTGCCCCTCTAGATGTGTGTGCGCCTGCGCTCTCTGTTTCATAATGGCCTGCGCTTGCGCACACACTGGAGGAGTGATGCGCGGAAGGCAGCGGCGGCGGACGGTGTCTCACTCAAATTGTTGTGCTCTGCCAAAGTGGACCAAAACACAGAATAGTATCAATCCTGGGTCTTGGCCCACTTTTAACAGACACATGTTTCCTGGTCCATAGTACAAGCTGGTTTGATAATGTACATTAACATCACAAACCCCACTACAATGCAATCCAACTGGCAACCACCCCTATGTTTCTGCCCACACCATGATGGGGGCTAGCAAATGTGTTATTTTGTTAAGTTGTTCCGGCTAACACATGTTGCACACTAGTAACATTCTACAATCAACTGCAAATTAGTCCTTACCATTGCACTGTCAAGGTTATTGGCACATTATCTTTATGTGTCCATGTTGCAACCCAAAATAATTTACATTAACTCATGGACCATGAAATATGCTAATGTCGGACAACATGTGTGTAACCATGCAAGCATTTGATTTTGCAGACTCCATAACCAGATGGATGACAAATAGTCATGTGTCATTGGCCCACTAATTTTGCTTTTCTCTTTTGCTTTCTCCTGACAGATGTGGCCACGCAGACGGAGCCGGTGTACATCACCACCACACCTCACGGGACGGCCAGCAGCATGGGCCCCCGCCACAGCTGCGATGGTGAGTACATCCCACTTCATATGCCTAAAGACTTGTGAACCCTATGTCTTATAGTCAATTCTGCAGACATTTACAATGTACCTATGTGTTTAATCAACACACATCTAGGTTACATGTGTTTGGCCAACAATCCTACATGCATGTCTGCATGCTTGATTGTTGCCTCACATTCTTGAGTTTGCCACATAGAGACAAATTGTGGTTTCTACCCAACCAAATGGGCCTGCTTAGGTCGTGACCTCTAAGATTCTTGGCCAAACTAGTTTACTCGTTAGGACTTAGGCCCTGATGTTTGGCTGTGACTAAAGACATAAATGTCCACACTGGGACTTATACCTTCTTTTATTCCCAAGAGTTAAGAGTAAATGTATGCTTGGGATGTTGTGGCCACATTTAAGCCAGCCACTAGTACTCATATAATGGTAACACCTAAGGGCACAGTGGGCAACAATGTTAATGTGAGCGTCAGCTAATTGGACCCACTGACATTACATTGCTACATCTGTGTCTGTTGAGGTCACATTCGATTTTTTAAATATGGTTTTTTTCTACTCTCTACAGCTTGTGAAAACCAGCATCGCAGACTGTGGCGGTCAATCCGGCGTCTTCGCCTTATGCTGCTGGCCAAGAAGAGGCGTCGTTAGGGTGGGGTGATGACTGGCCACTGTTTTTAGGCACTTTGCGGCCAAATGTTGGGCCTGTTGCCCGCCTTTATGAATAAAAATTTTGTATTTTGTTAATTACAGTGTGTTGTGCCTTGTCAAGCATAGTTTAAGTATCTACAAACCCATTCTTTGTAAAATTTTGGGGTACCTTTGTAGCCATTTAATGTGTAAACCATAGTAAGATATGGTCACCAATGTGTGGCATTAATTTTTCCCTACATTTACATATGTAGATCAAGATACTCATCCCTGACTGTGTTCTTAGCTATGTCTTAGGCAAAACACAATTTAGAGGTGGGGTAATCAAATATATTTCTAAAGAAAAATTACAACAAAAAACCAATTAATATTCTTGGCTTGGGGGCCGGGGAGGTTGGGAGTCATTGCTAGTGGCGGTGTTGGGGGCCAACAGTGCAGAAAAAAAAATACTGCTGTTGTATGAGCTGTTGTGTCAACAACAAACTTTGTTCCTGGCGCTGGAGAGATTGCTCCATCAGATTTGACAGGCGAACAAGTTCCTGGTTAGTTGGTTGCTGTTGTCCTTGTCGCAACTCGTCTATCTGGCGCTGCTGGGCCTCATTTTGTTGCTGACACATCAGCACCTGATGTTCCAACGCCGCAATGCGCTCATTAGTTCCATCACGCGGCTGTTGGCAACTGTAGTCCTCCAGCATCCGGACCCCTAGCTCGTAAAAGTCTGCACTGGTTGGTGCCACACCTCCTCTTGCTCTGGTTTGAGGCTAAAAAAATTGAAAAAAACATTTTAGTGAAACAGAACCAATGCAGGTATGCCCCTCCAAATCATTTGCCAAAAGTGTAACAATACAACTTACCCTTGCTTGAGCCTCTGAAGCTTGGCCACATGGCACTTGGGAAGAGGTCCCAGCTTGGGGTTCTGGTCCCGCCTCCTGCCAAAACAACAAAAAAAGTAAATGTGACATGTTGGTTCATGGACTACCCACGAACATGTCAATGTGGTTATTGGTCCTCTAAATCAGCCATACCTCCACAAAGTGCCAGATTACACACTAGCCAAAAGGTATCTGGTAAACTCATCTCTGGCAGCCTCAACGTGAAGGGCCCTTTCCGGACAGCCACTTCCGATATTCTGGCCAACTAAAATACACAATTAATGTCTCTAAATATTCCTCCAACTACTTGGGTGAATGTTTGTCTTTAAATATACCCAAAAAATGCATTGCAATCACTCAAAAAACTATTAGAATGACCCTGGGGATGGCAAAACCACTCAAAATAGGCATCTTCAAGTTGACAGAGCAAACATGTAGATTATTAGACTAAACAAATTGAACCAGTGTAACATAAACAGCATAAAGGATACATTATTTTTTGCAATACACACCAACAGGGTCCTGTTGACCTGCAACATCGGAAGTGGGGTCCAAAGATGAACCAGTCACTTGGCCTACAAATCAAAAAGAGGAATGATAGACATGCACTTGTGTTAAAGCGGCTAAAGCAAGGTTGACACATGCACTTACCGGCATCCAAAGAGTAGCTTGGCTCCTGAGGAGATGCTGGTGCCAATGGCGGGGCAGCTAGGCAAAAACAAAGCAAACATTTAGCCATTGGTAATGTGCGGCACAAAATAAACCATGCATTAAGGTGTGTGTGAGCAGCTCAATCACTAATATTCCCTAATCAAGGCCAGTGTGGCTTCCACATGTATATGCAAATATATGCCCACACATCTCTGGCTTGCAACATAGCTACACATGTTAGGGCCTTGTTAGTTAGTTGCTGTGAGGGTTAAAGTGGGCGTGAAATTAGTCTGCAGGTCCATATTAGTAATCCTCAACAGTGGTCCAAGCTATTGTTTGAGGTGCTCCCATACCCATTTTGGGCAAAAACAACCTGCCCCTAAATTAGTGTTAAATACCTTCAATGGCAGACTGGGTTAGGCTGGAGGTTGGTTGAAGGGCAGGATTTTGGGTGTCCTCCTCCTCCCCCGACTCATGGACAGCACCATGTGCACCTATGCAGAAAGCAACACACAGGAAAGTAAAACATTTATGAGGTATAATGTACTACTTCACAGGTCCTACTGTTAGTTGGCCAGAAAGAGACAAAGCAAATCACATACATTAACATTACCATCACAAAATAGACAGAAAATATGTACCTTCAGTCCAACCTGTGGTGTCATCCCCAGGATCCACACCCTGCAGCCGAGCAAGTGGAATTTTGCCCTTCAGCATCTCCTCATACGGCCTGTAGGTACTCTTTGGACCCTGGATGGTCCCACTCTCGACATCAAGATCGTGATTCATCTTTTTTACAAGGGCCCCTCTCAAAGTGTAGAAGCGTTTCCTGCAGGATGGGCCACTACGTGGGTGTGGAGCACTGCTAGTAAGTTCCTCACCAATGGCATCCCACAGTTTGCTTCTTTCTTGTTTGCCTATTGACTTGCTTTGGGAGCCAAAGAGCAGCTCCCATTTAGCAAGGGTAAGGCGCACAAGATTATTATTCTCCGCCAAATTAAATTCTGGCTCCCTCTTGGCACCTGGGCGCTTAGCCTGGGGTGCTGCACCACCTTCAGGCTGGGCCCTTTTCCTTAAGGGAGGTCTGCACCCACCACACTCCTACTTGGGCCTGCTGTGGCCGGCAGATGTCCAGAATTTGGCTCCATCCTGTAGCTGCACACACACACCAATACACAACCAACAAGCACGCATGCAGACTACAGAATGGCATCGTCCTGTATTTGGGTTGGGCAGGTTTTATGTGCTCTAACAGCCAATCACAAACAGGTCCACTTAATAGATTCACACATACTGGCCAGGTGCTTGTAGCAACACCTCCACTGCACTGACTGAACCATGTGTGGTAGCCAATTAACTAATTACAGACCTCATTAACCAAATAACACACATCCAAAGACAACAATGTACTCATGTATATTAAACACTTGTGACATGTGGCTATACAAACGGCTATTTAAATAAACAGCAGCTTACCTTTCATTGGTCCACCACAGAATTTTCTGCCATGTCCGTTAATGCACGCAAGTTTAGGCTCACGTACGCTAGTAGCGCTACTAGTGTGCGCGTGCGCACTCCGTTTCACGCACACCTGGGTCAGCTAATTGGAGACCGGAAATAGCAGAGCAACGCAAAAGGCGGCAAAGCGGACCTGTCCTTTTTGAAAGTGAAGTATAAATGGAAGGATTTTGAAAGCTTCTGGTATTGTTACACTGTGGCAAAGGCTGTGGTGTGGTGCTTGTTTCCCTTAGCTCATTTGAGTGTCTGTCTGGGTTTGGTCCTCACTCTCTGTGGCTTGTTGGGTGATTTCTGACATCAGTGTTGTTTCTTTAGGAGATTGATTTTGTTGGCATATGCAAATATTGTGGAGCATACAGCAAGTGAGGCTTGATTTTGGGGCCTTTTGTGGGCTGTGCAGCAACTCCCCTCTTGGTTGTGCCTAACTTAGAAAGCTGTTTTTCAGCAGTCTGGTGGTTCTGACCACTATACTTCTGGTTTTGTGGTGAGCTGAATTGTAGTGAGTGTGTGAGGAGTGTGATTGTTTGTGTGTGTGGTGTGTTTGTGGTTTTTGGTTTTGTTTGGCTTCTTTTGTATATCTGTTGAGTGTGAGATGGATAAGAGGGTGATGTATGGGGTATGGGTGGAGGGATGTGTGAGAATGCTGGAAGAGCAGGAGGACAGGGAGGGGGGTGCTGTGAGGCTTAGGGCACCCGCTCCTTTGGAATCCGCCTTTCAGTGTGGGACTTAAGTGACGAGCAGATCAGGAGCCGCTTCCGTCTGAATCGTGCTGCACTACAGTCCCTATATGATCAGATTAAGCACAAAATCGAGCCATCCACCAAACGCACTCATTCCATTCCAGGCATAGTACGCCTGTGTGCCACTCTGAATATTTTGGCACAAGGGACCTTCTAGGCAACCTCTGCCCTCCTCAGCGGGATCAGCCAGGCTACAATGAGCCGCATATTAATCCAGGTAGTACTGGCGATTTGTGATTTGATCCCTATTTACATCCAGTTTCCTGAGGATGAGGATGCCAAAATAAAACATGCATTCTATCTCATGGGAGGGATCCCGAATGTGCTAGGGTGCGTTGATGGTACACATATCCCTTTCCGTCCTCCCCAGGAGCTGTATTTTAGGAACCGAAAGCAATATCATTCGCTCAACGTCATGGTCGTCTGTGACCATGAAATGAAGCTGCGGGCCGTGAGATCGGGCTTCCCCGGCTCATGCCACGATTCTTACGTCCTGCAGCGGACAGTCCTGTGCCGGAAGTTCGAGAACAACGAAATGCCAGCTGGCTGGCTACTGGGTAAATAATTAACCATGTCAAAGTATTTGGCATAAAATATGTGGCCTAGTAAGCGAAATTTTTGAAAATGAAACCAAAAACATGTACTGGTACTAATTGCTGTCTCTCTCCTTGTGTTTTTCCCACAGCGGACAAGGGATACGGGCAGAGAACGTGGGTGATGACTTCGGTCAGAAGCCCACAGACCTCTGCCCAAGAACGCTACAATGCAGCACACCACAAAACCCGAAGCATTGTGGAAAGAACCATCGGCCTGCTGAAAGCACGCTTTCTCTGTTTGGCACGCCCAGGAGGAGAGATGCTGTACAGTCCACAAAAGGTCTCCAAGATAATCCTCGCCTGCTGTGTGCTCCACAATCTATGTATATGCCACAGAATCCAATCACCTGAAGAAACAGCACTGGTGCCCGAAATCCCCAACTTGGCCGCAGAAACGAGTGAGGACACCCAGAGTGGCTTTGAGCTAAGGGAAAGCATGATCACTTTGTTTTTTGCGGTAAGCTAACTACCCTTCACTCTAATCCAAGTACTGCACTATAGGGGAACTATTTGTTGGCTCCAATCATAATTTGTCAGAAACAACTATAAGGGGGGGGGTGGAAGTTGACCAAAACCACTTTAAGGGGGGTGTAAGATGACCTAAACCACTATAAGGGGGGTGTAAGATGACCAAAACCACTATAAGGGGGGTGTAAGATGACCAAAACCACTATAAGGGGGGGTGGAAGTTGACCTAAACCACTATAAGGGGGGTGTAAGATGACCAAAACCACTATAAGGGGGGGTGGAAGTTGACCAAAACCACTATAAGGGGGGGTGTAAGATGACCTAAACCACTATAAGGGGGGTGTAAGATGACCAAAACCACTATAAGGGGGGTGTAAGATGACCAAAACCACTATAAGGGGGGGTGGAAGTTGACCAAAACCACTATAAGGGGGGTGTAAGATGACCTAAACCACTATAAGGGGGGGTGGAAGTTGACCAAAACCACTATAAGGGGGGTGTAAGATGACCTAAACCACTATAAGGGGGGTGTAAGATGACCAAAACCACTATAAGGGGGGTGTAAGATGACCTAAACCACTATAAGGGGGGTGTAAGATGACCAAAACCACTATAAGGGGGGTGTAAGATGACCTAAACCACTATAAGGGGGGTGTAAGATGACCAAAACCACTATAAGGGGGGTGTAAGATGACCAAAACCACTATAAGGGGGGGTGGAAGTTGACCTAAACCACTATAAGGGGGGTGTAAGATGACCTAAACCACTATAAGGGGGGTGTAAGATGACCAAAACCACTATAAGGGGGGTGTAAGATGACCTAAACCACTATAAGGGGGGTGTAAGATGACCAAAACCACTATAAGGGGGGTGTAAGATGACCAAAACCACTATAAGGGGGGGTGGAAGTTGACCTAAACCACTATAAGGGGGGGTGTAAGATGACCAAAACCACTATAAGGGGGGTGTAAGATGACCTAAACCACTATAAGGGGGGGGGTGGAAGTTGACCAACATAACAATTAGGGTTGTTGTGCAAGTTGGACCAAAATGTTCTTAAAAATTTATTGCTTTAGTTTTTTACTGCGAAAAAGCCACATTAAATATAAATACTAACTGCACTTTTTAATCTTTTTCAGGCACCCCGATAAAAACCTTGAGAATTCTGAAATTTACTTTACAAATTTTACTTTATTCCAAAAAACATTTAAAACCTAAATAAAAAAACTAAAAAGAAACATGTTGCAATGTGTTTACTTCTGAAGGTACTAACATTGATTTCAAGCCCACAGCAAAGCAAAGCGCAGGCGCTGTGTTGAATAGCGTGTGTCAAAATGACAGCGCCTACAAAGCTGATCTGAAACATCAGATTCAGCAATGTAGGCGTTGTTCCCAACAACGCCAGGTAGCGACTGAGGAGGCCTGCTATAGCGAATCGCTACTGCCCGCGGCGTACGCTAGCGGCGCTCATAGCGCCATACTTCAGTCGCTCATCTGTCGCTACCTGGCGCTATTAATGAATCGGCCTCCCCGTGTCAGATGTAACAGAAATGCAACAACTACACATTGCTAAAGGAGTACACAAGAAGAGAAGGCCCTGACTTTGCAGGTTTACAGTACCTGATGGACAAGGGTGGAGATAAGCCAGTTAATCACAAATGTGCTAAGTTTGGTGGCAAGTGTACTAAAGTGTGACAGACTGTGAAGTGACTTGCTTGAGACAGGTGTTAGGTTTGCCTAAAAAAGGTGAGTTAAAGGCAATTTTAAAGGTTTAGAAAGAGGGGGTTGTTTAAGAGAGAGCATTCCAGTCCCGAAGACGAGACTAGCGAGCTGATCAGGGTTGAGGACGGGGAGGTCTTGGGCAGAAGGAAAGCTGCATCTGGGCTGGTATCTTTGGACTAGGGATGAATTGAAGGAAGCGACGGTATAGAGTTTTGAACTTTAAGGTTAGAAGTTTAAACTTCATTCTCTCAGAAATTGGCAGATAGGGAGGGTAGCAACATTGAAGAAGCGAGAGGAAATATCAAGGCTGGGGGCAGTAGAGTTGTGAATAGATTGAAGTGCCGGACTTTTGGAACACAGAGGAGGATGTTGCATTAGTCTAGCTGGAATATGATCATGACATGCACTAGAAGGGATGAGAAAGGTATTGATGCAGGTTTGCATGGTGACAGAAGGTAGCTAATCACTAAATTTGAAGAATGAAGTCCAAGCTGTGGCTATCCTTTTACCTTGACCACTTCTGATAATTCTCGTATGAAGAGATCATTAACAATGTTTTTTGCTATGTTTTTTGCTCACAAACCTTTCTGACTTGAAGGTATTGAAGGTATGCTTTTTATAATTTTTTTTGTAAACAATAGATTTTGTACCATGTGAAATCCATAGAACTCAGTTTGGGAGGTTGTGTGTACATAAAATTTTTTACACTTAGGCTTGGTTCACATTTAGGCATGCGCTGCATTACCGGTAATTGCTATTGCAGCACAATCACCTGTGTCCCGCTTTCCTAGCGATCACACTTGTGCTTGTGATTGCTATTTGCTATTGAGCAATAGCAAGCACAATAGTGGCAAATAAGTCCTGCATGCAGAGTTTTTGTGGTGATCGGGCTTGAGATGAGTTTGCTTATGCTTTGATATTAAACCAATGGGATGATTTACAAACAGTTTTGGCATTCATTCACCACATTTACACAGGTTTATGCAAGTTGCCACACGCTAAAACAAAATGTGCCATGTTCGCCCAACTACGTCTGTGTTTGCTGTATTTAGTGCAGTTCGGGAAATACTGGTAAACCCTTGTACAGTTCTCCAGCTTTTAGCAGTGAATTTTTTGTCTCTTTATTTGTCTCTTTATTTGGCTGTCAGGTTCCTAAGTTTCAGCACTGAAACTGGTGCACACAAACTAAAGGAAACTATAGTAGCAAAAACTAGCGAGCGTTGTAAATCTTGCCCTAAGTCTTCAGAGGTCCATCAAGTGATATATATGCTGTGCATCACATGCAGTGGACAGCAAGAACAATTTGGGGGCTTATGCAAATAGAATAATAGGATAACTGTGATTGTCAAAATAAGTTTAAATGAACTGAAGAAACACATGTTTTACCTTTGTTTAGGGGCGCTGGTCTATAGCTAAAACACTTATCTTAAAATGTTACTCCCTTGTGTATGAAAAGTTATGAGAACTGATATGAAACTGCTCATCTTGCAAATGCTTTGTCTGTATAGATTACCCATATACATATTACTCAGCCCCACATCCAACTTCTACATAATGGGTGTGACAGGCTCAGGGGCTATCCAGATTGCTGAAGTCACCCCGTGCATAGACCCACCCATAATCCTCAGTAATTCTTACCTAACCCTTAATTAGCCAGCAAAATGCAGCCCTGTGATTGACCATACCCAAACCATGTAAGGTAAGAATTGCAGGGGTCTATGCATGCATTCTGGATGTACCCCATAGCCTGTCACAATGCAGCCCCACATCCATTATGCAGAGCCCTTAGTTTCCCCCATGTGAGTAACTACTTTACTGGAAGGGAGAAGTATATAGGGAGTTTCTCCTGGGTAACCATGCCATACCCCTCCCCTTAGATAATGTGTTGATCACATGGGGGAGCTTCCACTGTGCTCCACTGTGTCTATTAGACATATGTGTGCCAGGCTTGGTGAGCCAGGCTGATAAACTTTAGAGGGGACACCATGCTTTTTTTTCTGATTTTTGAGAGGGGTTAATTTCCCTCCCAAAGAAAGAAAAACTGAAAAAAGCTTGCTCTCCGCTCTAAAACTTACCAAACTGGCACACCAAGCATAGGAGCTGGTAATCCCAGTGCTCAATGGCTTTTTTTCACCCCCCCCCTGCACATTGGGGTGTGGGTAATGTGGCGAGCAAACGACTGGCATAAGGGACAGGTGCGTTGCCCACCTCCTGCCCTTTGAACTGCCCCTTACCACTAAAAAGTAAAGTATAATTAAATAATCACACTGCAAAAATAAACTGTTATTCTTAATTAACCCATAACTTTTCCAGATATCTGTACAGTGCCAGATCAGTTAAAAATCATGTTCCAGGGGTACCCACAAGCCAGAGCAACTAAATCATACATACATGGGGGCTGGCATGGTGGCAGGGCCAGGGGCTGTCTGGTTGGCCTATGTTTCCTGGGTTACCAATCCCTATGCATGGTGCAAGGAGAAGTTGGCTTTGGGGTAACAAATATAACATGCAGCATTACAGTACTTTTTTAACAAATAAAGTATGCCAGTTAGCGAAGCCGGCTTGTCTTGCCTGCTCAGAGCTGGTACCAATAAACTTGATCTCCTACTTGATCTACTTCCTGAATTACACAATTTTATAATTTTTGCAAGAATTTTCATGTGAGAGCGAGGGACAAAAAGTGGTTTATTGAAACATATGGTGAAAATAAACACTGAGCACTGCAACCACAGCACCTAGTCACCTCTGATGAAACAAATACAAACCACACATCTATCAAAGAGATTATATGCAACACACCACACTACTAAATACAAATATACAAATGCACAAGACCCTATATACAGGTAAATGCAAGGCCCTGAGGCAAGGAGGGGAATAGCTACCTGTATGTGGCATGTGACAACAAAAAACAAATGATAGGAATGATGGCTGGAGCAAGAAGGGGGCAGGAAACCAGAATGTAACAATACTGATGGCCAAGATAGCAGGGTACAGGAAGCTAGGAAATACAAATGAATGCAAAGGAAACAGGCAGCAGATTGAGCGGTGGAACTGGGTTTGAGCAGATGCTTCTGAAGACAGCAGTGAGAATGTTGATACTAGAGCACCCTTCCTTGACTGCATAGCCTATTTAAGGCATTAAGATTGGATCATTATGTTCAGGAGAAGACCAGTTATCCTGGGAAGAGAGCTTGAGAGAACTGCCTGCTGGTGGCTGCTAAGGGATACAAGCACAGACGGTAAAATAGCACCACCATCAGGTGACTGACCAATAATGCAGGCTGCACTTGCCCTTGTCTCTGACAATCCCTGACATACCCACTCCAGAGTGTCCATAGTTCAACACAGTGTAAAATGAGAAACTTTCCAAAACAAAACCAAGTCCAGCAGACCCATGTATTCTATAACAGATATAAGCAGGACAGCTCTGGTTCTAAGGGTATAACCTTCAGCTGTTCCTGGTACCAACATGGGAGGGACACTAGGGCACAGCTGTCAGGGACTGGTGCTTGGTAAGGGGGCATTCCAATGTAGTCAGTTAGGCAATGGGAGTACCCAGGATTAGGGTCCAGCCCTTTAAGAGAGGGCCCTTTATCATGGTCCAGTTTATACGATCTAGCAGATGACAGATTAATCTTCACTGAAAGCCAATGTAAATGTACCCCCGGGATAGGGATGCTCAGTTGGAGCACCCCCAAGAAACATCGTCATGCCTCAGAAGACTCCAATTGTCCAGGCCCCCTTTATCAACCACCAGTTTCAGAGGCTGACTCTTGATCCCTGAACAGGTGACTAGTCTGGATGGAACCAAATTGGTGTACCATAAGATAGGGATACTGGACATTGTTTTACAAAGGGAAGGGAATTGGGGGGAAGATTCTGGGTACCGGGGTGGGGAGGCAAGAAACATCAGAGACTAGCTGTCCAATAACAGAGGAGGGTGGCCGAAAGGAGTCCAGAACAGACTGGCTGACACCTGAAAAGGCTCTCTGGCCGGCCCTGAAAAGGACGGTGGATGACAACAGAGGTGGCCAGCTGACAGGACACAGTGCAGGTGACAGGCTGGCAGGAAACAGCAGAGGTGACAGGCTGGCAGAAGTCATCAGTGGTGGCAGTCTGGCAGAAGACAACAGTGGTTAATAGGCAGAAATTATCAGGGGCTGACAGGTGGCTTCAGGACCTTAGGGAGACTGGCAGGCAGTACCATCCTCTGTGAGATAACAGGTGATAACAGACTTCAGAGGCAGAGTGGGAGAACCTTCTGATCACAAAGTCTGGGAGTCAGTGGTGGGCAGAGCCGGCCAAGGGCAGAGTCTCTGCAGAACCGTCACAATCACCGGGGACCCATCAGAGTCTCTTGGGGGTCAACAGAGTCTCTGGGGGGGTCCGCCACATCTCTTGGGGGCCAGCCAGGTCTCTGGAGGGGATGGGCAAGGGCAGAACCTCTGGGGGGCAGCCTAGGGCAGAGCTTCTGGGGAGCCAATTAAGGGCAGAATCTGAGGGGGGGCAGCTGAGGGCAGAGCCTGCTGGGGGCCGGCCAAGGGCAGAGCCTTCTGGGGGGTTGGCCAAGGGCAGAGGCTCTGGAGGGCGGTCGAGGGCAGAGGCTCTGGAGGGCGGTCGAGGGCAGAGCCTCCAGGGTGGCGGATGAGGGCAGAGCCTGTGGGAGGACCAGCTGAGGGCAGAGCCTCTAGGAGGCTGACCAAGGGCAACATTTGTAAGCAAGTTCTTTGGAGCACAGGAAACAACTGCAGCACATGGTGGCTCAAGAGAACTCGACGCAACTATTGTGGAATTTAATGCAGGAGGACTGGAAAAAGCTGCAGGACATTTTCCAGGAGGACTAGAAACAATGGCAGGACTCATCATTCATCAAAGCACAAGTATTCATCACAGGAGGACTGGAAACAGTGGAAGGACTAATCACAGGAGGACTGGAAACAGTGTCAGGACTTATCACAAGAAACCAGGAAAAAGTGGCAGGACTCAGCACGGGAAGACTGGAAATAGCAGCAGGACCCCTCACAGGAGGACTGGAAATAGCGGCAGGACTCATAATAACAGGAGGACTGGAAACAGTGGCAGGACCCATAATAGGAGGACTGGAAACAGTGGCAGGACTCATCACAGGAGTATTTGAAATGGAGGCAGGACTAATCATGGGAGGACTGGAAACAGTGGCAGGATTTATCACAGGATACCTGGAAACAGTAGCAGGTCTTATCACAGAAGGACTGGAAATGGCAGCAGGACTCATCACAGGAGGCCTGGAAATAGCAGCAGGACTCATCACAGAGGACTGGAAACAGCGGCAAGACTCATCACAGGAGGATTGAAAACAGTTTAAGGACTCATCACAGGAGGACAGCTTGGCATTGAAGGACTAGAAATGCCTGCAGGATTCGGTGGACTTAAAACTGCTGCAGAAGATGGAATCGGTGAACTGGAAACAGTTGCAGGAGATGGCATTGGTGGATTTGAAATGGCTGCAGGAGACGACATTGGTGCACTGGAAATGGCTGCAGGAGGCAGAGCAGAGGAAGAAATGACAGCAGCAAGATGTTATGCAGTCTTGGTGGAGAAGTATTTTCTTTTGTTTTTAGGTTTGGTTTAGGGTGTTATGACTGGAGTACAGGCGATTACTGAAGGGATTGAAGTGGAAGATGAGGATTTCTTGCCTAGGATGCCTGAAGGTTTTGCCGTGGGAGATCTAATCACAAGAGGACTGGAAACAGCAGAAGGACTGGCAAAGGGCAAAGACTCTGGGGTGGCAGATGAGGGCAGAGCCTGTGGGAGGACAAGCTGAGGGCATAGACTCTGGGGGCCCGGCAAGGGCAACTGTCAGTCCCAAGGCCTGATTATAGAATAACCATATGTATTATTATTGTATAATGTATAGTCAAAGACCTTTTTATTTGCTGAACTGATCTTTGCTGTACTCTTTTATGTATTTTTTGTACTTGTATGTCATTTGTTTCTGTATATTACATCTAGCACTGTGATACCTTTTTATCAGATTAAATGTTTAATTAATCAGCTGTGGCCTTTGATCTCTAAATATATGAGCTCACCTTTCTGAAGGAAGCTCTGGTGAAACACGTTTATCAAAGGGTTAATTTGGTGATTTGCTGGGACTAGTAGTGCATACCCAGGGGTCTGGTGGCTTTAACCCTTGCACCATCACACTCTCTCTAGCGTCTTGGCTGGGCTGATAGAGTGCAATCGTGACAGCAACATTTGTAAGCAAGTTCTTTGGAGCATAGAAAACAACTGCAGCACATGGTGGCTGAAGAGAACTCGACACAACCACTGCGGAACTTATCACAGAAGACCTGGAAACAGTGGCAGGATTCATCACAGGAGGACTGGAAATAGCAGCAGGATTTATCACAGGAGGACTGAAAATAGCAGCAGGACTCATCACTGGAGGAATGGAGACAGTGGCAGGATTCATCACAGGAGGACTGGAAATAGCAGCAGGACTCATCACAGGAGGACTGGAAATAGCAGCAGGACTCATCACTGGAGGACTGGCAATAGCAGCAGGACTCATCACAGGAGGACTGGCAAAAGAAGCAGGACTCATCACAGGAGGACTGGCAAAAGCCGCAGGACTTGTCACAGGAGGACTGGCAAAAGCAGCAGGACTCATCACAGGAGGACTGGAAATAGCAGCAGGACTAATCATAGGAGGACTGGCAAAAGCAGCAGGACTCATCACAGGAGGACTGAAAATTGCAGCAGGACTCATCAATAAAGTACTGGCAAAAGCAGCAGGACTCATCACTGGAGGACTTGCAAAAGCAGCAGGACTCATCACAGGAGGACTGGAAATAGCAGCAGGACCCATCACTGGAGGAATGGAGACAGTGGCAGGATTCATCACAGGAGGACTGGAAATAGCAGCAGGACTAATCACAGGAGGACTGGCAAAAGCAGCAGGACTCATCACTGGAGGACATGCAAAAGCAGCAGGACTCATCGCAGGAAGACTGGAGATAGCAGCAGGACCCATCACTGGAGGAATAGAGACAGTGGCAGGATTCATCACAGGAGGGCTGGAAATAGCAGCAGGACTCATCACTGGAGGAACGGAGACAGTGGCAGGATTCATCACAGGAGGACTGGAAATAGCAGCAGGACTCATCCCTGGAGGACTGCAAAAGCAGCAGGAGTCATCACAGGAGGACTGGAGATAGCAGCAGGACTCATCACTGGAGGAACGGAGACAGTGGCAGGATTCATCACAGGAGGACTGGAAATAGCAGCAGGACTCATCCCTGGAGGACTGCAAAAGCAGCAGGAGTCATCACAGGAGGACTGAAAATAGCAGCAGGACTCATCACTGGAGGAACGGAGACAGTGGCAGGATTCATCACAGGAGGACTGGAAATAGCAGCAGGACTCATCCCTGGAGGACTGCAAAAGCAGCAGGAGTCATCACAGGAGGACTGGCAAAAGCAGCAGGACTCATCACAGGAGGACTGGCAAAAGCAGCAGGACTCCTCACAGGAGGACTGGAAATAGCAGCAGGACTCATCACTGGAGGAACGGAGACAGTGGCAGGATTCATCACAGGAGGACTGGCAATAGCAGCAGGACTCATCACAGGAGGAATGGAAATAGCAGCAAAGGGCAAAGACTCTGGGGGGGTGTCTGAAGGCAGAGCCTGTGGGGGATGGCCGATGGCAGAGCCTCTGGGGTGATGGCCAAAAGCAGAAGGGCGGAGCCACTGGGGGGATGGCCCAGGGCAGAGTCTGTGGGGGCCGGTCAAGGGCAGAAGCTCTGGGGTGGCAGATGAGGGCAGAGCCTGTGGGAGGACCAGCTGAGGGCAGAGCCTTAGAGGGGTGGGGCCAGAGGCAACATTTGTAAGCAAGTTCTTTGGAGCACAGGAAACAACTGCAGCACATGGTGGCTGAAGAGAACTCGACACAACTACTGCAGAACTTAATGCAGGAGGACTGGAAACAGCTGCAGGACACTTTGCAGGAGGACTAGAAACAATTGCAGGACTCATCATTCATCAAAGGAACAGAGACCACTAGTACTCATCACAGGAGGACTGGGAACAGTGGCAGGACTCATCACAGGAGGACTGGCAATAGCAGCAGGATTCATCACAGGACACTTTGATGAATGATGAGTCCTGCCATTGTTTCTAGTCCTCCTGCAAAGTAACAGAGACCACTAGTACTCATCACAGGAGGACTGAAAACAGTGACAGGACTCATCACAGGATGATTGGAAACAGTGGGAGGACTAATAACAGGAGGATTGGAAACAGTGGCAGGACTCATCACAGAAGGATTGGAAATGGTGGCAGGACTAATCACAGGAGGACTGGAAATGGTGGCAGGATTAATCACGGGAGGACTGGAAACAGTGGCAGGACTTATCACAAGAGACCTGGAAATAGCAGCAGGACTCATCACAGGAGGACTGGAAATAGCAGCAGGACTCATCACAGGAGGACTGGAAATAGAAACAGGACTCATCACAGGACAATTGGAAATGGTGGAAGGACTAATCATGGGAGAGCTGGAAACAGTGGCAGGACTCATCACAGATTACTGGAAATAGCGACAGGACTCAACACAGGGCGATTGGAAATGGTGGAAGGACTAATCATGAGAAAACTGGAAACAGTGGCAGGACTCATCACAGGAGGACAAGAAATGGCAGCAGGACTCATCCCTGGAGGACTGCAAAAGCAGCAGGAGTCATCACAGGAGGACTGGAGATAGCAGCAGGACTCATCACTGGAGGAACGGAGACAGTGGCAGGATTCATCACAGGAGGACTGGAAATAGCAGCAGGACTCATCCCTGGAGGACTGCAAAAGCAGCAGGAGTCATCACAGGAGGACTGAAAATAGCAGCAGGACTCATCACTGGAGGAACGGAGACAGTGGCAGGATTCATCACAGGAGGACTGGAAATAGCAGCAGGACTCATCCCTGGAGGACTGCAAAAGCAGCAGGAGTCATCACAGGAGGACTGGCAAAAGCAGCAGGACTCATCACAGGAGGACTGGCAAAAGCAGCAGGACTCCTCACAGGAGGACTGGAAATAGCAGCAGGACTCATCACTGGAGGAACGGAGACAGTGGCAGGATTCATCACAGGAGGACTGGCAATAGCAGCAGGACTCATCACAGGAGGAATGGAAATAGCAGCAAAGGGCAAAGACTCTGGGGGGGTGTCTGAAGGCAGAGCCTGTGGGGGATGGCCGATGGCAGAGCCTCTGGGGTGATGGCCAAAAGCAGAAGGGCGGAGCCACTGGGGGGATGGCCCAGGGCAGAGTCTGTGGGGGCCGGTCAAGGGCAGAAGCTCTGGGGTGGCAGATAAGGGCAGAGCCTGTGGGAGGACCAGCTGAGGGCAGAGCCTTAGAGGGGTGCGGCCAGAGGCAACATTTGTAAGCAAGTTCTTTGGAGCACAGGAAACAACTGCAGCACATGGTGGCTGAAGAGAACTCGACACAACTACTGCAGAACTTAATGCAGGAGGACTGGAAACAGCTGCAGGACACTTTGCAGGAGGACTAGAAACAATTGCAGGACTCATCATTCATCAAAGGAACAGAGACCACTAGTACTCATCACAGGAGGACTGGGAACAGTGGCAGGACTCATCACAGGAGGACTGGCAATAGCAGCAGGATTCATCACAGGACACTTTGATGAATGATGAGTCCTGCCATTGTTTCTAGTCCTCCTGCAAAGTAACAGAGACCACTAGTACTCATCACAGGAGGACTGAAAACAGTGACAGGACTCATCACAGGATGATTGGAAACAGTGGGAGGACTAATAACAGGAGGATTGGAAACAGTGGCAGGACTCATCACAGAAGGATTGGAAATGGTGGCAGGACTAATCACAGGAGGACTGGAAATGGTGGCAGGATTAATCACGGGAGGACTGGAAACAGTGGCAGGACTTATCACAAGAGACCTGGAAATAGCAGCAGGACTCATCACAGGAGGACTGGAAATAGCAGCAGGACTCATCGCAGGAGGACTGGAAATAGAAACAGGACTCATCACAGGACAATTGGAAATGGTGGAAGGACTAATCATGGGAGAGCTGGAAACAGTGGCAGGACTCATCACAGATTACTGGAAATAGCGACAGGACTCAACACAGGGCGATTGGAAATGGTGGAAGGACTAATCATGAGAAAACTGGAAACAGTGGCAGGACTCATCACAGGAGGACAAGAAATGGCAGCAGGACTCATCACAGGAGGACTGGAAACAGTGGCAGGACTGATCACAGGAGGACTGGAAATAGCGACAGGACTCATCACAGGACGATTGGAAATGGTGGAAGGACTAATCATGGGAGAACTGTAAACAGTGGCAGGACTCATCACAGGAGGACAAGAAATAGCAGCAGGACTCATCACAGAAGGACTGGAAATAGCAGCAGGACTAATCACAGGAGGACTGGAATTACCAGCAGGACTAATCACAGGAGGACTGGAAATAGCAGCAGGACTCATCACATGAGGACAGGAAATAGAAACAGGACTCATCACAGGACAATTGGAAATGGTGGAAGGACTAATCATGGGAGAGCTGGAAACAGTGGCAGGACTCATCACAGATTACTGGAAATAGCGACAGGACTCAACACAGGGCGATTGGAAATGGTGGAAGGACTAATCATGAGAAAACTGGAAACAGTGGCAGGACTCATCACAGGAGGACTGGAAATAGCGGCAGGACTCATCACAGGATGATTGGAAATGGTGGAAGGACTAATCATGGGAGAACTGTAAACAGTGGCAGGACTCATCACAGGAGGACAAGAAATAGCAGCAGGGCTCATCACAGAAGTACTGGAAATAGCAGCAGGACTAATCACAGGAGGACTGGAATTACCAGCAGGACTAATCACAGGAGGACTGGAAATAGCAGCAGGACTCATCACAGGAGGACAGGAAATAGTGGCAGGACTCATCACAGGAGGACTGGCAATAGCAGCAGGATTCATCACAGGACACTTTGATGAATGATGAGTCCTGCCATTGTTTCTAGTCCTCCTGCAAAGTAACAGAGACCACTAGTACTCATCACAGGAGGACTGAAAACAGTGACAGGACTCATCACAGGATGATTGGAAACAGTGGGAGGACTAATAACAGGAGGATTGGAAACAGTGGCAGGACTCATCACAGAAGGATTGGAAATGGTGGCAGGACTAATCACAGGAGGACTGGAAATGGTGGCAGGATTAATCACGGGAGGACTGGAAACAGTGGCAGGACTTATCACAAGAGACCTGGAAATAGCAGCAGGACTCATCACAGGAGGACTGGAAATAGCAGCAGGACTCATCACAGGAGGACTGGAAATAGAAACAGGACTCATCACAGGACAATTGGAAATGGTGGAAGGACTAATCATGGGAGAGCTGGAAACAGTGGCAGGACTCATCACAGATTACTGGAAATAGCGACAGGACTCAACACAGGGCGATTGGAAATGGTGGAAGGACTAATCATGAGAAAACTGGAAACAGTGGCAGGACTCATCACAGGAGGACAAGAAATGGCAGCAGGACTCATCACAGGAGGACTGGAAACAGTGGCAGGACTGATCACAGGAGGACTGGAAATAGCGACAGGACTCATCACAGGACGATTGGAAATGGTGGAAGGACTAATCATGGGAGAACTGTAAACAGTGGCAGGACTCATCACAGGAGGACAAGAAATAGCAGCAGGACTCATCACAGAAGGACTGGAATTAGCAGCAGGACTAATCACAGGAGGACTGGAATTACCAGCAGGACTAATCACAGGAGGACTGGAAATAGCAGCAGGACTCATCACATGAGGACAGGAAATAGAAACAGGACTCATCACAGGACAATTGGAAATGGTGGAAGGACTAATCATGGGAGAACTGTAAACAGTGGCAGGACTCATCACAGGAGGACAAGAAATAGCAGCAGGACTCATCACAGGAGGACTGGAAATAGAAACAGGACTCATCACAGGACAATTGGAAATGGTGGAAGGACTAATCATGGGAGAGCTGGAAACAGTGGCAGGACTCATCACAGATTACTGGAAATAGCGACAGGACTCAACACAGGGCGATTGGAAATGGTGGAAGGACTAATCATGAGAAAACTGGAAACAGTGGCAGGACTCATCACAGGAGGACAAGAAATGGCAGCAGGACTCATCACAGGAGGACTGGAAACAGTGGCAGGACTGATCACAGGAGGACTGGAAATAGCGACAGGACTCATCACAGGACGATTGGAAATGGTGGAAGGACTAATCATGGGAGAACTGTAAACAGTGGCAGGACTCATCACAGGAGGACAAGAAATAGCAGCAGGACTCATCACAGAAGGACTGGAAATAGCAGCAGGACTAATCACAGGAGGACTGGAATTACCAGCAGGACTAATCACAGGAGGACTGGAAATAGCAGCAGAACTCATCACATGAGGACAGGAAATAGAAACAGGACTCATCACAGGACAATTGGAAATGGTGGAAGGACTAATCATGGGAGAACTGTAAACAGTGGCAGGACTCATCACAGGAGGACAAGAAATAGCAGCAGGACTCATCACAGAAGGACTGGAAATAGCAGCAGGACTAATCACAGGAGGACTGGAATTACCAGCAGGACTAATCACAGGAGGACTGGAAATAGCAGCAGGACTCATCACATGAGGACAGGAAATAGAAACAGGACTCATCACAGGACAATTGGAAATGGTGGAAGGACTAATCATGGGAGAGCTGGAAACAGTGGCAGGACTCATCACAGATTACTGGAAATAGCGACAGGACTCAACACAGGGCGATTGGAAATGGTGGAAGGACTAATCATGAGAAAACTGGAAACAGTGGCAGGACTCATCACAGGAGGACTGGAAATAGCGGCAGGACTCATCACAGGATGATTGGAAATGGTGGAAGGACTAATCATGGGAGAACTGTAAACAGTGGCAGGACTCATCACAGGAGGACAAGAAATAGCAGCAGGGCTCATCACAGAAGTACTGGAAATAGCAGCAGGACTAATCACAGGAGGACTGGAATTACCAGCAGGACTAATCACAGGAGGACTGGAAATAGCAGCAGGACTCATCACAGGAGGACAGGAAATAGTGGCAGGACTCATCACAGGAGGACTGGAAATAGCAGCAGGACTCATCACTGGAGGAACAGAGACAGTGGCTGGATTCATCACAGGAGGACTGGAAATAGCAACAGGACTCATCACTGGAGGACTGGCAAAAGCAGCAGGACTCATCACAGGAGGACTGGAAATAGCAGCAGGACTCATCACTGGAGGACTGGAAATAGCAGCAGGACTGGTAAAGGTCAAAGACTCTGGGGGGGTGTCCGAAGGCAGAGCCTGTGGGGATGGCCGATGGCAGAGCCTCTGGGGTGATGGCCAAAAGCAGAAAGGCGGAGCCACTGGGGGATGGCCCAGGGCAGAGTCTGTGGGGGCCGGTCAAGGGCAGAGGCTCTGGGGTGGCAGATGAGGGCAGAGCCTGTGGGAGGACCAGCTGAGGGCAGAAACTTAGAGGGGTGCGGCCAGAGGCAACATTTGTAAGCAAGTTCTTTGGAGCACAGGAAACAACTGCAGCACATGGTGGCTGAAGAGAACTCGACACAACTACTGCAGAACTTAATGCAGAAGGACTGGAAAAAGCTGCAGGACACTTTGCAGGAGGACTAGAAACAATGGCAGGACTCATCATTCATCAAAGGAACAGAGACCACTAGTACTCATCACAGGAGGACTGGGAACAGTGGCAGGACTCATCACAGGAGGACTGGCAATAGCAGCAGGATTCATCACAGGAGGACTGAAAACAGTGACAGGACTTATCACAGGATGATTGGAAACAGTGGGAGGACTAATAACAGGAGGATTGGAAACAGTGGCAGGACTCATCACAGAAGGATTGGAAATGGTGGCAGGACTAATCACAGGAGGACTGGAAATGGTGGCAGGATTAATCACGGGAGGACTGGAAACAGTGGCAGGACTTATCACAAGGGACCTGGAAATAGCAGCAGGACTCATCACAGGAGGACTGGAAATAGCAGCAGGACTCATCACAGGAGGACTGGAAATAGAAACAGGACTCATCACAGGACAATTGGAAATGGTGGAAGGACTAATCATGGGAGAACTGGAAACAGTGGCAGGACTCATCACAGAGAACTGGAAATAGCGACAGGACTCATCACAGGAGGAATGGAAACAGTGGTAGGACTAATCACAGGAGGACTGGAAATAGCGACAGGACTCATCACAGGACGATTGGAAATGGTGGAAGGACTAATCATGGGAGAACTGGAAACAATGGCAGGACTCATCACAGGAGGACAAGAAATAGCAGCAGGACTCATCACAGGAGGAATGGAAACAGTGGCAGGACTCATCACAGGAGGACTGGAAATAGCGACAGGACTCATCACAGGACGATTGGAAATGGTGGAAGGACTAGTCATGGGAGAACTGGAAACAGTGGCAGGACTCATCACAGGAGGACAAGAAATAGCAGCAGGACTCATCACAGAAGGACTGGAAATAGCAGCAGGATTCATCACAGGAGGACTGGAAAAAGTGGCAGGACTCATCACAGGAGGACTGGAAAAAGTGGCAGGACTCATCACAGAAGGATTGGAAATAGCGGCAGGACTTATCACAGGAGGACTGTAAATAGCGGCATGACTCATCACAGGAGGATTTTTGTGTGTGTTTTGTAATTTTTTTTGTTTTTTTCATCCATTTTTCATTCGTACAAAGGTTGGGGAAAATGCGTATATGAGCTTTCGATGAACAAATGCAAATCGGATCATTTGCGTCAGTTCGGATCATTTTCTCAACAAAATTTGATATTTTTCGTTCGTTCAGATAACTTACGTTGTTGGGATGGGCTTGCGTCAGATTCAGAGAGCTGATTGCCGAGGGACCACCACCCTATTAAACCGTTTCATTTGCGATCCACTTACGGGATCTTTGAGGCCTCGGATTGCTATTGTTGAACATGTTTTGCGGCTATGTGGAGGAGTCTGCGCGCCTTCAGTTCCAAGGCATTGCCTGTATAAGAATGGCCGAGGCCATAGATTGTATAGCAATGCAAACCTGAATCAATACATTTCATGTATGCCTTATAGAAGCATTTTAATGCTGACCTAAATTAGTCCTTAGCATCTAAACCTTTATTTTCCCACACATCCATATAATTGCTATATTTTTTTAGACTTATGTCCTTTGTGAATTATATTTGGATTCTTGAACTTGAATCTTAATTTGTTGTAGGAGTTATTGTTTTAGTTGGTTACCTTTGCTTTGTGTAATTATTTTATATTTGGTTGCAGGAACCGCAAGATGTGCCACTCGCACAACATGCAAGCAGTGTTTGGTCCAGCTATGCGATTCCTCAGTGTTCTTGCAGGGCATCCAGGGTCGTCCCATGATGCTTATATATTGCAGAGCTCCGGCTTATTTCATCAGTTTGAGTCAGGAGAATTATCTGGTGGATGGCTCCTGGGTAAGTTTGCTCACATTCCATCAATCCATTTTCACTGTATGGCAATGAATATAGTTGATGACTTATGTCTTAACCTATGGCTGTTTTTAGCCCTTGATGACATGTTAAACAATATTGTAGCTTAGAATGTGTATTTTATGTTAGTATTTTTCAATTTTTTCAGGGGATTCTTGATATTTACTCCTGCACTTGCTCCTGATGCCCGTTTTTTGCCTGCAGAATGCGGGCCAGGAGTTCTCTAATCGGGCCCTATGCAAAACCCGGGCCATGGTGGTGAGGGCCTTTGGGCTTTTGAAGTCCAGATTTAGGTGTTTGGACCATACAGGGCACTGCAGTATGACCCCAACATGGTTATACCAATAATTTAATTTATGTTTTTCAACAGGGACCACACGTGCCAGAGTGGCACAACTGAGTGTCAGGGTCCTTCAGTTGGTGGGCGAGATGCAGGAGCTGCGCGACTCATTGGGGACCACAGATGAAGAATAATGTTCTGTGGCCTGCCATTGCTATGTATTTCGTTTTTTATAGTTGTAAAAATGTTTAATTTTCAAAATATTTTAATATTTTATATTTTATGATGGAAAAAAATATATAAAAGTTTCAGTGTTATTTCATTTACAAAATACATTGGCACAAAACTAATGGGCCCCGAAATATTTAAAGATGAATATTCACTTCCCGAGAAGTGATTTGGGTAAGTTTTAGGGACCTAAAATGGAAGAAGAACCTAACCGCGAAGGGGTTTGGGTGAGCTTTAAGGGTCCAAAAGGGAAGATGGAGGATAGTGCTAAGTGGTTGGGGTAAGCTTTAAGGGTCCCAAAGGGAAGAGGGAGGATAGTGCTAAGTGGTTGGGGTGAGCTTTAAGGGTCCAAAAGGGAAGAGGAAGGATAGTGCTAAGTGATTTAGCTAAACATTGTATTAGAAGTGAGGGTGGCAAATATGTAGGCGAGCACGTTAATGAGTTAAGTTTGTAGTGCGCAGGCGATGGATCGTAAGGTTTTTCGTCTGGACGATTATTTATTGAAAAAGGGAAATAGAATCTATCGGGAAACGTAAAGGATTCGTGGGAGGAGACAATGGGAAAAGGGCAAAAACGAAAGCCTACATTGTAACATGAGAAAATGAAATGGAAAAGTCACGCTGGAAAATGACATCCTCATACTCTGCCGTACGAACGGACAGAAACTTTACTGAAGGTTAGCAATGCATGCATAGAATCGCTCGCACACTCATAAGAGAGCGGGAAAATTAAAAAAAAAAAAAAACAGACCGGCACAAAAACGAAAATCTTTTTTTGTCTCTCTGAATCTAGCCTTTAGTGAAGAAATTGAAGCAGAAGATGAGGATTTCTTGCCTAGGATGCCTGAAGGTTTTGCAGCTTGTAAGGGTAATGCAGCAGGGGTAGACATGGATTTGGCCTTTGGGAACAAGTTTTCTATTGGGACCCAGGTTCATAGTTAATCCGGTGAATTGAAGAAGGAGAGTGGTTGCTTGAGGCAATAGAGTTGTTATGGACAGCTGAGGGTAAGCAAGATAGGTGCAGCTTGGTGAACTTGAATCGAGATCAAGAAATATATTCCAGTATAAGGCAACAATGATGCTAAATGGTTTTGGATCTACTTATTGGCTTCAAAGATTGATTTGCTTGTGTCATGGCATGCAATGGATGGGCTATTTGAAAGAATTGTGTGATCCTTGTTTATTGCACAACTGTAGTGTGTTTAGGTCCACATTTTGATAATATGCTGTCCCTTTAAGTATTCATATCATTCACAGATATACACTTTATAATATATTAGTTAACTGTTGCTTTAGTAATTGTTAAAACTGATTAGTATTTAGTAAATGGGTATCAATGTTGTGTGTATAGGTAAAAAGGGTTTTAATTTCCAAGCACGCCTGGGCAGCTGTCTGTGTGGAGCTGGGCTCTGCAGTGCTCCCAGCTGTACATTGAGAGCCTTTCTTCCCTGCCCTTGATAGCAGGGAGGTGCGTGCGCTGATTAAACAGCTCGTACACCACCTGATCCATGAGCAGCTGCAGCTTTTGCCTGTATTACACATGCTGCTTTCGGGCTTGACTACAATGGCTTTGGGGAGTGTGAGCTGCTGGACGGCGGCACCGCTGCTCATTTAAGGCGAGGGCACAAACACCGAAACAGCTTGATGAAGTGGGCAAGCTGACCCACAGACCATGTGGCTGGTTGGTGATATGGGGGTGACAATTGTTTAGTGATTTTCTTGGATACTTTTTTATTCCTTGACTCATTCATTCTCTTTGTTGTCTTTGGATTTAATTTGCCCATTTTCTAATGATTTTTTGATTCATATTGTGATTGTATGTTTAGGAGTATTAGTGCTGATCCGAGTAGTGAGGAGGGTCAGTGTTTTATTGATTGTTTGAACAATGATTGGATTTGTGTATTTTGTTTGCCCATCTCTACCTGTGTTTTTTTGTGTGTATTTTAAGATAGTTTTAATATGTTTTGTATGTGTATATGATATCCATTAAAGATATGATTTTTTGATATATAGGAGTGCCTCCAATTATATCAGTTTTTGATCTGGAGTTTTTTTATGTTGGAAGATTGGGAGTAGCACCCTGGTTATCACAGAGGGTTGTGCATGAGATTTGGAGTTTTTTGAGCAGGATAGGTGCAGGGCCTGGTGTCTGGAGAGAGGGTGTATAATGAAGAGGAAACCTGATGTGTGGAAGCAGAGCCGAAGAGGAAAGCTGCATGAGATGGGTATTTGGTTGCCAGTGGTGACAGACAGGGAGCTGGCTGTAGGGTAACAGAAGGAATTGCCATTTAAGTCAGACCAGCATTCTAACAGTGGCTGGACTCCCAGAGATTAAATTTGATCTCATCTACTTGTTCGTAAACACATTCTATACAATCGGATAGAAATTCTTTAGATCGATTGATACTCTGCTCTCAACTTTCCACCTCGTTGCTAGAGTAAGGTGGGCAAAAATCACTCTTAACAACCATCTTAGATAGAGTCAGTCTAGAATGTGAGGGAAGGCCGAACAAAGGAGTACTGGAATATCCCCTTATCCACAATCACCTGTACCTGCTTGATTAGCTCCAACAAGCCTTCTATCCTATAGTCTGAGAATTCCTCATAAATTCCTCATAAAAAGCAGGTAAATAATCCTCAGTCAAAAATGTATAGCAGTCTAAGTCAGGGGGTGAAAGGGGTGACCAATGAGTGATAGACACTGCGACCAGACCTGGGACTAAAAAGTGGTTTATTTTGTAACCCTGTGAAAATAAACACTGAGCACGGCAATCCACAGCAAACAACTAGTCACATCTGAAAAAAATATGAAAAAAATACAAACCACACATGTAGCAAAATATCTATATACAACATACCATACTACTATATACAAATGTACAAGGCCCTATTTACAGGTAAATGCTGGGGCAAGGAGGGGAATAGCTATCTGTAGGTGGTGTGTTACAACAGAGACCTGATGATGGGAATGACAGCTAGAGCAAGAAGAGAGCAGGAAACCAGAATGGAACAGGACTGGTGGCCAGGATAACAGGGTACAGGAAACCAGGAAATCCAAAGGAATGCAGATCTGGTGGTTCTGGGTTTGAAGGAGCTGAGCAGAGATTTCTGAACATGGCAGTGAGAATGTTGATACTAGCACACCCTTCCTTGTCTGCAGAGCCTATTTAAGGTATTAAGATTGAATCATTACCTTCAGGTAGAGGTCATTTATCCCGGGAAGAGTGCATGCGAGACCCACCTGCTGTTGGCTGCTAAGAGATACAAGCACAACCGATGGTAAAATAGCGCCACCAGCAAAGGACTGATGAATATTGCAGACTGCACTTGCCCCTGACACTGAGCCACTTTGCGCCAGTTCAAAAACATCCAATTAATATGGATGGATTGTATAGAAACACATTGGCACAACATCGGCACATTCTATGTAGAGGATGTCTTATTGTTACTACTTAGGCACACTACACCACTTTCATGCTGAGCCACTTTACACCACACCATGTACCCAAAAAATGAGTGTGCTGTTTATACTATGTGTGAAAAATGATGCACTCTTGAAATATTAATAAATCAGGCCTTAGATCTTGTTAAGTTCCCACCCCTGGGGCATCCTTGTTTATGCCATGCCCTGCTAATCACAGGAGGACTGGAAACAGCAGCAGGACTCATCACAGGAGAACTGGAAACAGCGGTAGGAATCATCACAGGAGGACTGGAAACATCACTGAAGAAGTGGAAACTGTGACACCCTGCAGGATGGGCAATATTCTTACCTTACCAGTGAGTCCATGGCACATCCAAGGCCATTGGTGGCATCTCTGGCATTTTCCTCAGATAGTGAGTATCCACACCCGCTGTAACAATGGTTGGCATAGACATAGAAGGATACAGGCTG
Source organism: Gastrophryne carolinensis (assembly GCA_027917425.1). Taxonomy (NCBI): domain Eukaryota; kingdom Metazoa; phylum Chordata; class Amphibia; order Anura; family Microhylidae; genus Gastrophryne; species Gastrophryne carolinensis. Next base: position 345,804,792 of record CM051237.1, on the reverse strand, counting down.
ATCGCAAGTGCAGCTAGGATCCCCACCTATGCTGTAGGAACACTGGCTGGCCATAGGAAAGCTGGCTGAGATGAGGGAAGTGACTTGGGACTTGTGAGAAGAAAAAAGAAAATGTACTTTTATTGGAGGTTAGGCACTTATATATGTAATTAGGAGAGGAGGGGATTGTACCACCTACCCTCTTGAGGGCTTGCAAGTTGCCCCTGACAGGGCGGTGGGACATGTACCTTATTCCTCCCAATATTTCTGTGCTCACATATGAATTTGTGAAGAAGATATTTCATACATTTATTCATAACAAAATAACATTGGTGACAAAACAAAGAAAACACATATATCTTCTCTATTCATAAAATACGTTTCAATAGTAGAAAATTATGCTAAACATGAGACTTGTCTGTCAATGCACAGTATTCATATCATACCACACAGTTTTGTAGCAATGTGTGTCGGGTTGGTAGCCCTTACATAGTTTTTAGCAATGTATACTGGGTTGGTACTCTGCTTTTTAGCAAGTTTTAATTACAGTTTATAGCAAGTGATCAGTCTTTTATTGGGTTCTACAGACTCGTTTTGCTGGATTGGCTTCCTCAGTGCATGAACCTAAGAAGTTATGAAAGGGGGTGTGACTAAGATTACCTTTAACCCTTCTAGTGCCAGCTACGTGAGTCTCACGTAGCTGCCTCTCCAACCGTTAAGTGCCAGCTACATGAGACTCATGTAGCTGGCTTTAGAGCCCCATAAAAAAAAAGTAAAAAAGATACAGACTTACCTGACCCCTCGTTTGTGCCAGCGATTCCCTTCAATAATCAGCTACTTGATTTTTGCCCCCCAGGCCTCTCATCTTCAGGAGGGGGCCCCCCCGCACCATCTGAAAGAAAAAAAAAATAATATAAATGACACAAACTCACCTGACAGCCCGATCACTCTCCCCAGGTCTTCTCTTCAACAGGGGGGCTCCGATCCCCCCTGAACTTACCACTCTTGGGGTGAGGACTCAGCAACGTGCCCTCACCATTCTCTTTGGCCGACGCTGGCCCCGTCCCTAGCCCCGCCCACTTGTGGGAGTAGGGTTTGTCTATCTTTATCTCTAGCTCATTTGTATGCTTGTTTGAGGGTCCTTTTTGTGTACCCATTTTGAAGTAGTCTATACCTAAAGTCATCAGCAGCGGCTTGGAAATTAATTGGGGCTGTGCAGTTTCACTTCACCCGTACTTACCCATACTGCATTTGAGCATGCTTGGGTGGGAACCTGTTGTCCTCAAAATGTTGTTGGCTGCTGTTGGTTTTCTTATAGAATTTGGTAGTAATGTTGCCATGTTCATCTATGCCTATTTGGAGGTCAAGGAAAGAAACATCTTCTCTGTGGTAATCTAGAGTAAATATTCAGATGTAGGTGCTGTGACTTAATTTACCAATAAAGTCTTTGGGTTCGGTTTCAGGGCCCTCCCAGACTATCAAGATATCATCTATGTACCTCATCCAGGTTACTATGTGGTTCAGGAATGGTGTGAGGGTCTCATCCTGCCACAGGTTCTTCTCCCACCACCCCAGATACAGGTTTGCGTAGGTGGGGGCAAATGTGGTCCCCATAGCAGTCCCTTGTATTTAACAGATGGGACGTTCAGCGATGGGCATCTTGCCAGCATGACAGGCAATACCCAGCATTGAAATATGTAAGTACCCTGCTCTAAAGCCTAAACTGAGACAGAGAATGAAGGTAATTTTAGTCATACCCGTTTCATTAACTTCTTAGGTTCATGCACAGAGGAAGCCAATCTGGCAAAATGCGCCTGTAGAACCCCACAAAAGACTGACCACTTGCCACAAGCTGTAATTAAAACTTGCTACAAACAGGGTACCAACCCAGTAAACTTTGCAACAACTACGTCAAAGCAAGTGCCATATCTTAGACTAGCATGGCTGCATGTCAGCCTGGCTGCAGTCCTGGATTTCTGAAGTCCATCTAAGAATTAGGCTCAAACTAACATCACATCCTGAACTGCTCTGTTCATGTTCTCCATGCTGTTCCTACTGATGCTGCCTCTCTCTTATCAACAGGTATGTCCGCTGGGCATGAGGACTTATCATCTCCTGCTCTTTAACCCATTCACCGCCAGCCAGTTTGGGTTTGCATGAGGGTATGCCCCCTGGGCACAAGGCTTTATCTCCTGCTCTTTAACCCCTTCACCGCCAGCCAGTTTGGGTCCGCATGTGGGTATGTCCCCTGGGCACAAGGACTTATCATTTCCTGCTTTTTAACCCCTTCACCGCCAGCCAGTTTGGGTCCACATGAGGGTATGTCCCCTGGGCACAAGGACCTATTTGCTGACAAGGACTTGTTACTTCTCCCAGTGGTTACACATCTCATTGCCAGTGAAATGGTTCTTTGTATGTCATATGACACATCTTTGTACGCTTATGTATTGTCCCACATGATTTGTAATATTATTCTGTGTTGTACCAGGGCTATAACACATCACTGCCTTTTGTCTTTGCAATGACTCTGTTCATATAATTAATGTTTGTTTTACAACCCCCTAGCTTCCCCTCCTGATAACACCACCTGACCAACTTTGTTGCCTTAGTACCACCCACCCCCCAGCCACTTTCACTAAGCTAATCAAGGCCCCTCACATGTGGTATATCTTAGACTAGCATGGCTGCATGTCATTTCTGAAGTCCGGGATTTTTTACATCCATCAAAATCATTAGGCCCGAATTGAGCCCGAAGTGACCAGAGGGAACAGGCACCAGACCCTGCTCATCTGAAGAACTCTTATCCTTCAACAATGATCTTCTGGTATTTTACACTTCTCCTTGCTCTGACTCTAAAATTCCTGAACTCACAGCATCCCCCTGCACCTGGTAAGTCTCTCTACATCTCTCCATCACTGCCCTCATACCTCTACCTGTCCTCGCATGAGTTTATCTCACTGGTTAAATCTCTCATCCTTTTGCCATGCACCCGCAAATCACACTCTACCACTTTCAAATCCCACAGCCACCTCCTCTCCCTTTCATTGCTCCTACTTGCCGCTGGTGACATTGCTCAAAACCCAGGCCCATTTCTTTCACATTCTTGCTCCTCTACACCCCCCAACTCATCACAGACAAACCTTCACTGTGGTATCAAGCCAACAAACACACAGAACCTAGCCAACCTCTTAACAATCACCCCCTCCCCATGCACTCCTATCATTGCACTGTGCAGTGCACTGTGGAAAGCACGTTCAGTGTGCAACAAACTAGCATACATCCATGACATCTTCACTACCAACCTCTTCACCTTCATGGCCTTTACCGAAACCTGGCTCACTCACCCGCGGATACAGCCTCACTCACTACCCTCTCATATGGTGGCTTGCAGTTTAGCCACACCCCAAGATCAAGTAACAAACAGAGTGGAGGTGTTAGCATCCTTCTGTCAGAACACTGCTCATTTATCCCAACTCCTGCTCTACCCTCCCTTTCCTTTTCTTCTTTTGAAGTTCACTGCGCCCATCTCTACTCTCCCACCTAAACATTACCATTATCTATGCCATTATCCTGACCTACCACTCTCTTCCTGGACCACTTCTCCACTTGGCTTCTCCATTTCCTGTCCACTTCCTGTCCTCTGACATCCCGGCTATAATCATTCCCGTTGACACCAACAACCCTGCAACCACCGAACTACTATCCCTAACCACCTCTTTTGGCCTCAAAAAATGGTCTGCTAGCCCCACCCCCAAAGACGGACATACACTTGACCTACTCTTTACTCACCTCAGCTCTGTATCCAGACTTTTTTCACTTCCCATTAACTGCTGCCCCTCACTCTGTTGCTCCCCTTAACTACAGCCACCCTCAGGACAAAAAAAGAGAACTATAACTTAATACTAACACTGTCACATTGAAACGTCATTCTCGAGTTGCTGAATGGCAATGGAGGAAATCCAAAACAAAGGAGGACTTCCTGCTATACAAGAAAACCTTCAGGCACTCAGGACTGCCCTTTCATCTGCTAAAGAAGAATTATTTGCATCACTCATAACAGCACAGGCCCCGAATCCAAAACAGTTATTTAACACTTTCAACTCCCAACTCCGCCCACCGCCACCTCCTCCATCCTCACAGCTAACAGCTGAGCAATTTGCCAGCTTCACTGGCTTTACCCCTCAGAACACTTCTCTCTTACCAACCCCCCCCCCCCCACTCATTGACTCATTTCACGCAGTTAACTGCACAAGGTCTCTCCTCTCTAGTCTCAAATGCCCACCTGACCACCTGCTCCCTTGATCCCATTCTATCCCCCTTATCCCTTAACTTTCTCCATCTGTCACATCTTTATTCAACCTCTCCCTCTCCACTGGTACATTTCCTTCTTCCTATAAGCATGCTATTATAACTCCACTCATCAAAAAACCCTCTGTGGACCCCTCTGCCCTCCCCAGTTATTGCCCAATTTCTCTGCTCCCTTTCTCACCCAAGCTTCTTGAACAGCAAGTCCACCCAGAACTGACTAGCTATCAGTCCTAGGACCACGACTTTTTTCAATATACACTTCTGGTCTCGGAACAACTACTAACTTTGCTGGGCTTCCAATAGCACTTTAATGCAGATGACAATCAGATCTTTCTCTCTTCCCTCCTCTCTTGCCTTCCTTACTGTCTAACAGCCATTCTTCCTTCGTGACATTCTGCTCCCTTAAACTAAAAATTGACAAAACAGAACTGGTCATTTTCCCACCATCTCACTCCCCTCCCCTCTCTAACACCACAATCTCTGTAAATAATCTTACAATAACTGCAATTCATCAAACTCAGTGTCTGGGCACCATTCTAGACTCCTCTCTCTCATTCACACCTCACATTTACTCTGTCCCTTCCTCTCACCTAACACCGCTAAAATGCTAGTACACGCCCTGGTCATCTCCCGACTGGACTATTGTAACACCCTCCTATTCTAAACTCTGCTGCTCAACTCATCCACCTCTCCTCTCGCTTCTCCAGTGCTGCCCCTCTCTGTCAATCCCTCCACTGGTTACCTATCTCCCAGAGAGTTCAGTTCAAACTTCTAACAAATACCTACAAAGCTCTCACTAACCAGGCCCCTCCTGAAATTTCATCTCTGATCCAGCGATACAAACCCAAGCACAATCTCCGCTCTGCCTCTTACATTCTCCTGTCTTCCCCGCTCAATCCGCCACTCTCCATCACTCCAAGCCTTTAAAAGTGACCTCAAAATCACTTCTTTGGACAAGCATATAACCTGGCTTAAGCAACTCCTACAACCTTTAAATGGCACATGCAACCCAACTCAAGCTCTACCACTTGTGTTCCCTACCTTTTGTCTCCACCCCTATCCTTTAGACTGTAAGCTCACAAGGGCAGGGCTCTCCTTTCTATTGTCTCCTATGCTCACAACCTCCTGGTATCTAGTTTTGTATTGTTTTTGTTTTATCTTGTCTGTAATCATACCTTGTAAAGCACCAAGGAAGATGATGGTGCTATATAAATAATTAATAATAACAATAAAAGGATACCAACCCGACACACATTGCTCCAAAACTGTGTAGTATGAGATGAATACTGTGCATTGACAAACAAGTCTCATGTTTAGCATACGTTTCTACTATTGAAACATATTTTATGAATCAAGTAGATATATGCATTTTCTTTATTTTTGGCACCAATGTTATTTTGATATGAATGTATTAAATACCTTCTTCACTAAGTCATATGTGAGAAATATTGGGGGGTATGTCACCCGACTTGTATAGGGGTTCCATACAAGGTGATGGTCCTAAACCTGGGATGCAATCTACTCTTAGTAGAATCGTGTGTTGAGGATTTCTTCTTTGGTCACTTAGCTGGTAAAGGTGGCCAATCAGAAGGAAATTGGGTTTAGGCCACTTTTGGGGTTGTGTCAGAAATGCATTAGCCCAGATATAATATATGTTATAGCTGGGGCAACAGACACCTCTGGAAGATTTTTTTTTAATCTAAGCTGAGTTTCAAAAGGTATTTTGATAGTTTTGACACAGCTTGTTACAATTAACAGTTGTTACTTTAATGCATTAACTGGTATAGAACAGAAAAGGTAAGAACACTCACCACCATGGCTCGGGGGTTCACGACCTACCCAGCGGCTCTGAGGTTCCAATTCGTGCATGTTGATTCATTTAAAGCTCATTTCCCCAATGAGGTTGGTTGCACTTTAGTTCCTCTCTAAGTACTGATGAATTCGGTTGCAGTCTGAATAACTGGCAGGACCTCACATAGAGAGTTTAAATAATTTATTGGGAGACTATGCAAACTAAAAAGAAATAGTTGGTGTCCATTCATTCAGATGGAGATACCGGGGATAGCGTGCTGGGATCTCGTCACTGTAACTCGCCTTCTGTAATTACTCCGTGTCCTAGTGCTATTTGTGTAGAAGTCTCAAAAGGGACACCTGTAGTTGATGTCTCTGAACTCAAATAATGTCCTCCAAAGATCAGTTTTATAAGATTGTCAGCGCTTTCAGCGCTGTTTGTGTTCATAAAAGTCGGCAGCGCTCCTGCTGCTAGGTACCAATGTGCATTTTGGCGGTACACCGTCCTCAGGGTGCTCCACTGTGCACCTTCTCTGCTTCTTATTGGTGAGTGATGCCGTAGTTTTCTTTCACAGCATGCTGGGAAATGTATTTTTATGTTGTGTCTATTGGCTTGATGCATAGCCTCCCCGTTCACTTCTCCCGTGCGTTTTCCCGTTGGTTTTGGGCTTTGATCGGGTCAGGAAAGGGTGCTACGTTGATTTTAGTGTGCGTTTATGCGCTCAGGTGTGCGCTCAGCTGCCTTTCCGATTGTCGGCTCGCACAAGGCTGTTTCCCGGCAAAACGGACGCCTCGTTCATTGTTCCGTTTTTTTCAGTGATGCAGAGCCTTGTTTTCCGATTGAAATCACCCTAATGAAACGGGGCCGCCGAGCCTTCACTTACGGCAAGTCAGAGCAGCCGTATTTGCACTCGGGCAATAATATGCAGTCCTCTGTTGGAGCACATCAGCGGTGCCAGCTCCGCGGTCTTGTCCTGCTGAGTATGGCAGAAACCAGGCTGCACCTATTTGAGCTCACCCGCCTTACTGGGTATGTGTATGAAACTTGTATTGGTTGCCCACCCTGTCTTTTATTTTTTTTTCCCTTAACACACTATTTGGTAATTTTTTTGTTAGTATATTTTTGCCTAATTTTTTAACTTTAAATTAAATGGGTTAAGTGATCGAACCCTATTGCGTCATGTTCTTGCCCTCTTATGTAAGTAGTATTCCCCAGACTTTTTTAATGAGTGTACAGGTTGGATGTGCATGTAGGCTCATTACAAATGTCCTTTACTCCAACCCTACCCCGCTCACCTATTTGTCCCTCTTTTCTATTGTTGCAATGCACACCTTTTTTTATTTTTTCTTTTGTTTTTGTTTTTGGGGGGGAGACTCTGGCTATCCTTTGCTCCCCTGGCTGCTGACCCCAATCCTGCACCCATCTTCACAGGCAGAGGAGCCCTACAATACTGCCCCCAGGAGGACTCGCTCTGTGGTGGAGCGAGCCTTTGGTCTCTTGAAGATGAGGTTCCGTTGTCTTGATCAGACTGGGGGGGCACTACAATATACGCCTGCAAAGGTCAATAAACTAATCATGGCTTGTTCCGCTTTAAGAGAGGGAGTCTGCCATTTCTGAGTAAAGTCTCAGTAAAAAGGGTTTCACACAGTGGGGCATCCCGATCTGGGATTTCCAGGGGGAAGACCAGTGGCCGCTCTGGGTTTTGTTCTGCTTTATGTGAGGGAACCTGTGTTACTTTAATAATAATGTAAAGGAGGTGGGTTATTCCATCCTAACCTGATTTGGTCATGATGTTTTAAAGCAGGCCAAAACCCATGTAACCCAGCCCTTTGGAGTGTGAAGAAATCCAGGGTTGGGTTACAGGCATCATGTCTCTGGGGCATTCCAATTTGGGATGTCCTGCACGTCACTGCGGGGGAACGTCAGAGCTATACCAGGAGCTATGCCATCTTTACACAGGAGCAGGACGACATCATCATGGATGTGAGTATGCGAGCGTGCGTTTATGTGCGCGCACACATTCCTTATAATTAGAGATGAGCGAACTTTTGAAAAGTTCGATTCGGCCGATTCGTCGAATTTCACAAAGAAATTCGGGTTCGGCCAAATCGAACTTTTACGAAGTTCCCCATCAAAAATGCCGGCATGGTGGGAGCGGGCCAGCCGGTTCCGCTGTCAGCGGAGCCGGCCGGCCCGCTCCCACCATGCCGGCATTTAAAAAACAAAAAAAAAAAAAAAAAGCATTTTTGCCGGCATGGTGGGAGCGGGCCGGCCGGCCCGCTACCACCATGCCGGCATTTGAGAAAAAAGGCAAACACTTACCTGCAGGTCCGGAGCGTGGAGGCCAGCGCCGCTCTCAGCTGTCATCTGAGGGCGCGCCCTCAGATGACAGCTGAGAGCGGCGCTGGCCTCCACGCCGCTCTCAGCTGTCATCTGAGGGCGCGCCCTCAGATGACAGCTGAGAGCGGCGCTGGCCTCCACGCTCCGGACCTGCAGGTAAGTGTTTGCCTTTTTTTAAAATGCCGGCATGGTGGGAGCGGGCAGGCCGGTTCCGCTGACAGCGGAATCTAGTGATAAACGTTATTTTCAGTTTTTTATCTCTTTTATAATTTTTTCCGGGTTCCCCTGGGTCTTTTCTTCCAGTATCAGTTATTGTCTGATTAATCTCTGTGATGATTTTGTTGATATGATGTCTTTGCTATCTTTTTTCTACAAATCTTGTTTCCAAAGTTTGTGCTTGTTCTAGAAATGTAGCATCTTCTGTACAATTCCTCCTAATTCTTGTTAATTGTCCTTTGCATATATTTTTTAGCCAGTTGGGATGGTGGCAGCTGTCTGTAGGTATAAAGCTATTTCGGTCGGTTTCTTTCAAGGTTTTTGTTTTTATTCAGTTGTCTTCTTTATATACCGTAATATCTAAGAAGTTGATCTGTGAATCACTCACTTTGTGTGTAAAATGAATATTCCAGTTGTTGTCGTTCAGTTAGGATAAGAACAGTTGTAATTGTTCTTTCGGTCCATCCCATAGGAAAATGCAGTCATCTATATACCTTTTATAGAAAAAAATGTTTGTTTAATCCTTCTCAAAAATTCATGTTCCCATTGTGCCAAGCCGTTTGCCAATCTCTGACAAATTTTCTTCCCATGGCCACACCCAATCTTCTGTAAATAGAAATCCCCTTAATGCCAGAAGTAATTATGCATAAGAAAGAAATGGAGGCATTCAATTAAAAACTGAAGCTGACTGCTTCCATACACTCCTGGTGAGGGATAATCGTATATAAAGAGCTTACGTGAGCTGTTGCTAGAACTAGGTTTGGATTATTTTTAAATTGTTTGATCAAAATGAGTAAGGCTCCCGAATCTTTCAAATCAGATGTGGTATGTTGCACCAATGGTTGTAAAAAGGAATCAATATATTGCCACTTACAATGGATCTCCTGGGTGGGTTCTTTTTGTATTTGTGAATTTTAGGGAGGTGGTATAACGTCAGAATCCTTGGTGTGCTTAGATTTAGATAATTGTACTCTTTTATGGTTAAAATTCCCTATCTCCTCCCTTTATCAAGTAGCTCTCTTAAAATTTGACGGAATTGTCTTGTGGGACTGTTTTTTTTAATTTTTCTTGTCACTGAGAAGTCTGTCTCTTGTAAGTATTTTTCTTTTCTAAAATTGCTATACCCCAACTTTATCAGCTAGCTTAATTATGACCTCTTTTTATCTTTTATGTTCTTTATTGTCTTTAGGTCAGCTTGCTCTTTTAATTTCATATTTCTGTTGGTTTTTGGTTTTAGTCTTATTGAATGACTGACTCCTTAAACAATTTTATGGCTCCATTTTTTTTTGTGGGTTAAATGTAGAATTATTCTTGAGGTCACTATGTATAAACTGGGAACCTGTGATTTGTGGTTCATTTGTTTGGTCTCCATCAATCAGATTTTGGTGTTCAATTATGTTTTTTGGGTGATGATAGTAGTCACATTTGATGTTTCGTTTTCTCTATCTGCAAAACAAATGTTATATTCAACTTTCTAGTGAATTTGAGAATGTCAATGAATGTGTCAAATTTGTTGAAACTTGTGCTGGGTGCATAATTCAGACCTTTATTTAGGAGGCTGATCTCATTTTTATCAAAAACCGTCTTGCTTAGAGCATCGGTTTTTAATCCCTCTGATCTGCTTGTTCTTTTCTCCTTTTTGTGTTGAAGTCTGACTCCTGCTTTTCTTCCTCTCTGACTATTTTTTTTCTTTTTGGGGTGTGAAAGAGTTCTAAATCTAAAGACATTTCTGAAAATACATCATTAGGATGTTTATTTTGGATTGCATCCTGCTATTTATGGTCATTTTTATATGGTTGATTCATGTGTTCTTGGTGTGTGTTTCTGTATCTTTGTGTTTCTTCTAGCCTTTTGTATTTTTGATGTCTGTGGCTAGAACTTGAAGGAGTTCTTGTGTTACGATTTGAACTTTGTCTTCTTCTTCTCATAAATGCCCTTGGTGTTCATGGTGTTTCAGCTGTTTGTCCAGGCAATTTCTTTCTTCAATAGAGCGAATGATTGTATAGTGATCTGTTTGTGTATGGTTAGTGATTATATGATGAAGTTTCATTAGTTCTCCAATGTGTGTTTCTTGGTCTGTTGTTCCATGTTGGTGTTTTTTCCCATGTGGCATGTTCTGTGTGTCTGTGGGCTGGCCCCTTGTGTCCATATTGTGTGTGCGTGTTATTCTTTAAGAAATGTTTTGATTTATATGTATTGTAATGTTTGTGGTTAATTTATCATTACTTTGAAATTGTTCTTTATTTTGTGAATAATTTTGCATTGTGTCTGTCAAGCTATCTTTCTGCCATTGGGAGACTATGCAAACTAAAAAGAAATAGTTGGTGTCCATTCATTCAGATGGAGATACCGGGGATAGCGTGCTGGGATCTCGTCACTGTAACTCGCCTTCTGTAATTACTCCGTGTCCTAGTGCTATTTGTGTAGAAGTCTCAAAAGGGACACCTGTAGTTGATGTCTCTGAACTCAAATAATGTCCTCCAAAGATCAGTTTTATAAGATTGTCAGCGCTTTCAGCGCTGTTTGTGTTCATAAAAGTCGGCAGCGCTCCTGCTGCTAGGTACCAATGTGCATTTTGGCGGTACACCGTCCTCAGGGTGCTCCACTGTGCACCTTCTCTGCTTCTTATTGGTGAGTGATGCCGTAGTTTTCTTTCACAGCATGCTGGGAAATGTATTTTTATGTTGTGTCTATTGGCTTGATGCATAGCCTCCCCGTTCACTTCTCCCGTGCGTTTTCCCGTTGGTTTTGGGCTTTGATCGGGTCAGGAAAGGGTGCTACGTTGATTTTAGTGTGCGTTTATGCGCTCAGGTGTGCGCTCAGCCGCCTTTCCGATTGTCGGCTCGCACAAGGCTGTTTCCCGGCAAAACGGACGCCTCGTTCATTGTTCCGTTTTTTTCAGTGATGCAGAGCCTTGTTTTCCGATTGAAATCACCCTAATGAAACGGGGCCGCCGAGCCTTCACTTACGGCAAGTCAGAGCAGCCGTATTTGCACTCGGGCAATAATATGCAGTCCTCTGTTGGAGCACATCAGCGGTGCCAGCTCCGCGGTCTTGTCCTGCTGAGTATGGCAGAAACCAGGCTGCACCTATTTGAGCTCACCTGCCTTACTGGGTATGTGTATGAAACTTGTATTGGTTGCCCACCCTGTCTTTTATTTTTTTTTCCCTTAACACACTATTTGGTAATTTTTTTGTTAGTATATTTTTGCCTAATTTTTTAACTTTAAATTAAATGGGTTAAGTGATCGAACCCTATTGCGTCATGTTCTTGCCCTCTTATGTAAGTAGTATTCCCCAGACTTTTTTAATGAGTGTACAGGTTGGATGTGCATGTAGGCTCATTACAAATGTCCTTTACTCCAACCCTACCCCGCTCACCTATTTGTCCCTCTTTTCTATTGTTGCAATGCACACCTTTTTTTATTTTTTCTTTTGTTTTTGTTTTTGGGGGGGAGACTCTGGCTATCCTTTGCTCCCCTGGCTGCTGACCCCAATCCTGCACCCATCTTCACAGGCAGAGGAGCCCTACAATACTGCCCCCAGGAGGACTCGCTCTGTGGTGGAGCGAGCCTTTGGTCTCTTGAAGATGAGGTTCCGTTGTCTTGATCAGACTGGGGGGGCACTACAATATACGCCTGCAAAGGTCAATAAACTAATCATGGCTTGTTCCGCTTTAAGAGAGGGAGTCTGCCATTTCTGAGTAAAGTCTCAGTAAAAAGGGTTTCACACAGTGGGGCATCCCGATCTGGGATTTCCAGGGGGAAGACCAGTGGCCGCTCTGGGTTTTGTTCTGCTTTATGTGAGGGAACCTGTGTTACTTTAATAATAATGTAAAGGAGGTGGGTTATTCCATCCTAACCTGATTTGGTCATGATGTTTTAAAGCAGGCCAAAACCCATGTAACCCAGCCCTTTGGAGTGTGAAGAAATCCAGGGTTGGGTTACAGGCATCATGTCTCTGGGGCATTCCAATTTGGGATGTCCTGCACGTCACTGCGGGGGAACGTCAGAGCTATACCAGGAGCTATGCCATCTTTACACAGGAGCAGGACGACATCATCATGGATGTGAGTATGCGAGCGTGCGTTTATGTGCGCGCACACATTCCTTATAATTAGAGATGAGCGAACTTTTGAAAAGTTCGATTCGGCCGATTCGTCGAATTTCACAAAGAAATTCGGGTTCGGCCAAATCGAACTTTTACGAAGTTCCCCATCAAAAATGCCGGCATGGTGGGAGCGGGCCAGCCGGTTCCGCTGTCAGCGGAGCCGGCCGGCGGGCCGGTAAAGCCGGCCGGCCCGCTCCCACCATGCCGGCATTTAAAAAACAAAAAAAAAAAAAAAAGCATTTTTGCCGGCATGGTGGGAGCGGGCCGGCCGGCCCGCTACCACCATGCCGGCATTTGAGAAAAAAGGCAAACACTTACCTGCAGGTCCGGAGCGTGGAGGCCAGCGCCGCTCTCAGCTGTCATCTGAGGGCGCGCCCTCAGATGACAGCTGAGAGCGGCGCTGGCCTCCACGCTCCGGACCTGCAGGTAAGTGTTTGCCTTTTTTTAAAATGCCGGCATGGTGGGAGCGGGCAGGCCGGTTCCGCTGACAGCGGAATCTAGTGATAAACGTTATTTTCAGTTTTTTATCTCTTTTATAATTTTTTCCGGGTTCCCCTGGGTCTTTTCTTCCAGTATCAGTTATTGTCTGATTAATCTCTGTGATGATTTTGTTGATATGATGTCTTTGCTATCTTTTTTCTACAAATCTTGTTTCCAAAGTTTGTGCTTGTTCTAGAAATGTAGCATCTTCTGTACAATTCCTCCTAATTCTTGTTAATTGTCCTTTGCATATATTTTTTAGCCAGTTGGGATGGTGGCAGCTGTCTGTAGGTATAAAGCTATTTCGGTCGGTTTCTTTCAAGAAGGTTTTTGTTTTTATTCAGTTGTCTTCTTTATATACCGTAATATCTAAGAAGTTGATCTGTGAATCACTCACTTTGTGTGTAAAATGAATATTCCAGTTGTTGTCGTTCAGTTAGGATAAGAACAGTTGTAATTGTTCTTTCGGTCCATCCCATAGGAAAATGCAGTCATCTATATACCTTTTATAGAAAAAAATGTTTGTTTAATCCTTCTCAAAAATTCATGTTCCCATTGTGCCAAGCCGTTTGCCAATCTCTGACAAATTTTCTTCCCATGGCCACACCCAATCTTCTGTAAATAGAAATCCCCTTAATGCCAGAAGTAATTATGCATAAGAAAGAAATGGAGGCATTCAATTAAAAACTGAAGCTGACTGCTTCCATACACTCCTGGTGAGGGATAATCGTATATAAAGAGCTTACTTGAGCTGTTGCTAGAACTAGGTTTGGATTATTTTTAAATTGTTTGATCAAAATGAGTAAGGCTCCCGAATCTTTCAAATCAGATGTGGTATGTTGCACCAATGGTTGTAAAAAGGAATCAATATATTGCCACTTACAATGGATCTCCTGGGTGGGTTCTTTTTGTATTTGTGAATTTTAGGGAGGTGGTATAACGTCAGAATCCTTGGTGTGCTTAGATTTAGATAATTGTACTCTTTTATGGTTAAAATTCCCTATCTCCTCCCTTTATCAAGTAGCTCTCTTAAAATTTGACGGAATTGTCTTGTGGGACTGTTTTTTTTAATTTTTCTTGTCACTGAGAAGTCTGTCTCTTGTAACTATTTTTCTTTTCTAAAATTGCTATACCCCAACTTTATCAGCTAGCTTAATTATGACCTCTTTTTATCTTTTATGTTCTTTATTGTCTTTAGGTCAGCTTGCTCTTTTAATTTCATATTTCTGTTGGTTTTTGGTTTTAGTCTTATTGAATGACTGACTCCTTAAACAATTTTATGGCTCCATTTTTTTTTTGTGGGTTAAATGTAGAATTATTCTTGAGGTCACTATGTATAAACTGGGAACCTGTGATTTGTGGTTCATTTGTTTGGTCTCCATCAATCAGATTTTGGTGTTCAATTATGTTTTTTGGGTGATGATAGTAGTCACATTTGATGTTTCGTTTTCTCTATCTGCAAAACAAATGTTATATTCAACTTTCTAGTGAATTTGAGAATGTCAATGAATGTGTCAAATTTGTTGAAACTTGTGCTGGGTGCATAATTCAGACCTTTATTTAGGAGGCTGATCTCATTTTTATCAAAAACCGTCTTGCTTAGAGCATCGGTTTTTAATCCCTCTGATCTGCTTGTTCTTTTCTCCTTTTTGTGTTGAAGTCTGACTCCTGCTTTTCTTCCTCTCTGACTATTTTTTTTCTTTTTGGGGTGTGAAAGAGTTCTAAATCTAAAGACATTTCTGAAAATACATCATTAGGATGTTTATTTTGGATTGCATCCTGCTATTTATGGTCATTTTTATATGGTTGATTCATGTGTTCTTGGTGTGTGTTTCTGTATCTTTGTGTTTCTTCTAGCCTTTTGTATTTTTGATGTCTGTGGCTAGAACTTGAAGGAGTTCTTGTGTTACGATTTGAACTTTGTCTTCTTCTTCTCATAAATGCCCTTGGTGTTCATGGTGTTTCAGCTGTTTGTCCAGGCAATTTCTTTCTTCAATAGAGCGAATGATTGTATAGTGATCTGTTTGTGTATGGTTAGTGATTATATGATGAAGTTTCATTAGTTCTCCAATGTGTGTTTCTTGGTCTGTTGTTCCATGTTGGTGTTTTTTCCCATGTGGGATGTTCTGTGTGTCTGTGGGCTGGCCCCTTGTGTCCATATTGTGTGTGCGTGTTATTCTTTAAGAAATGTTTTGATTTATATGTATTGTAATGTTTGTGGTTAATTTATCATTACTTTGAAATTGTTCTTTATTTTGTGAATAATTTTGCATTGTGTCTGTCAAGCTATCTTTCTGCCATTGGGAGACTATGCAAACTAAAAAGAAATAGTTGGTGTCCATTCATTCAGATGGAGATACCGGGGATAGCGTGCTGGGATCTCGTCACTGTAACTCGCCTTCTGTAATTACTCCGTGTCCTAGTGCTATTTGTGTAGAAGTCTCAAAAGGGACACCTGTAGTTGATGTCTCTGAACTCAAATAATGTCCTCCAAAGATCAGTTTTATAAGATTGTCAGCGCTTTCAGCGCTGTTTGTGTTCATAAAAGTCGGCAGCGCTCCTGCTGCTAGGTACCAATGTGCATTTTGGCGGTACACCGTCCTCAGGGTGCTCCACTGTGCACCTTCTCTGCTTCTTATTGGTGAGTGATGCCGTAGTTTTCTTTCACAGCATGCTGGGAAATGTATTTTTATGTTGTGTCTATTGGCTTGATGCATAGCCTCCCCGTTCACTTCTCCCGTGCGTTTTCCCGTTGGTTTTGGGCTTT
This sequence comes from Gastrophryne carolinensis, assembly GCA_027917425.1. NCBI lineage: Eukaryota > Metazoa > Chordata > Amphibia > Anura > Microhylidae > Gastrophryne > Gastrophryne carolinensis. Next base: position 345,788,800 of record CM051237.1, on the reverse strand, counting down.
GATCGGGTCAGGAAAGGGTGCTACGTTGATTTTAGTGTGCGTTTATGCGCTCAGGTGTGCGCTCAGCCGCCTTTCCGATTGTCGGCTCGCACAAGGCTGTTTCCCGGCAAAACGGACGCCTCGTTCATTGTTCCGTTTTTTTCAGTGATGCAGAGCCTTGTTTTCCGATTGAAATCACCCTAATGAAACGGGGCCGCCGAGCCTTCACTTACGGCAAGTCAGAGCAGCCGTATTTGCACTCGGGCAATAATATGCAGTCCTCTGTTGGAGCACATCAGCGGTGCCAGCTCCGCGGTCTTGTCCTGCTGAGTATGGCAGAAACCAGGCTGCACCTATTTGAGCTCACCCGCCTTACTGGGTATGTGTATGAAACTTGTATTGGTTGCCCACCCTGTCTTTTATTTTTTTTTCCCTTAACACACTATTTGGTAATTTTTTTGTTAGTATATTTTTGCCTAATTTTTTAACTTTAAATTAAATGGGTTAAGTGATCGAACCCTATTGCGTCATGTTCTTGCCCTCTTATGTAAGTAGTATTCCCCAGACTTTTTTAATGAGTGTACAGGTTGGATGTGCATGTAGGCTCATTACAAATGTCCTTTACTCCAACCCTACCCCGCTCACCTATTTGTCCCTCTTTTCTATTGTTGCAATGCACACCTTTTTTTATTTTTTCTTTTGTTTTTGTTTTTGGGGGGGAGACTCTGGCTATCCTTTGCTCCCCTGGCTGCTGACCCCAATCCTGCACCCATCTTCACAGGCAGAGGAGCCCTACAATACTGCCCCCAGGAGGACTCGCTCTGTGGTGGAGCGAGCCTTTGGTCTCTTGAAGATGAGGTTCCGTTGTCTTGATCAGACTGGGGGGGCACTACAATATACGCCTGCAAAGGTCAATAAACTAATCATGGCTTGTTCCGCTTTAAGAGAGGGAGTCTGCCATTTCTGAGTAAAGTCTCAGTAAAAAGGGTTTCACACAGTGGGGCATCCCGATCTGGGATTTCCAGGGGGAAGACCAGTGGCCGCTCTGGGTTTTGTTCTGCTTTATGTGAGGGAACCTGTGTTACTTTAATAATAATGTAAAGGAGGTGGGTTATTCCATCCTAACCTGATTTGGTCATGATGTTTTAAAGCAGGCCAAAACCCATGTAACCCAGCCCTTTGGAGTGTGAAGAAATCCAGGGTTGGGTTACAGGCATCATGTCTCTGGGGCATTCCAATTTGGGATGTCCTGCACGTCACTGCGGGGGAACGTCAGAGCTATACCAGGAGCTATGCCATCTTTACACAGGAGCAGGACGACATCATCATGGATGTGAGTATGCGAGCGTGCGTTTATGTGCGCGCACACATTCCTTATAATTAGAGATGAGCGAACTTTTGAAAAGTTCGATTCGGCCGATTCGTCGAATTTCACAAAGAAATTCGGGTTCGGCCAAATCGAACTTTTACGAAGTTCCCCATCAAAAATGCCGGCATGGTGGGAGCGGGCCAGCCGGTTCCGCTGTCAGCGGAGCCGGCCGGCGGGCCGGTAAAGCCGGCCAGCCCGCTCCCACCATGCCGGCATTTAAAAAACAAAAAAAAAAAAAAAAGCATTTTTGCCGGCATGGTGGGAGCGGGCCGGCCGGCCCGCTACCACCATGCCGGCATTTGAGAAAAAAGGCAAACACTTACCTGCAGGTCCGGAGCGTGGAGGCCAGCGCCGCTCTCAGCTGTCATCTGAGGGCGCGCCCTCAGATGACAGCTGAGAGCGGCGCTGGCCTCCACGCTCCGGACCTGCAGGTAAGTGTTTGCCTTTTTTTAAAATGCCGGCATGGTGGGAGCGGGCAGGCCGGTTCCGCTGACAGCGGAATCTAGTGATAAACGTTATTTTCAGTTTTTTATCTCTTTTATAATTTTTTCCGGGTTCCCCTGGGTCTTTTCTTCCAGTATCAGTTATTGTCTGATTAATCTCTGTGATGATTTTGTTGATATGATGTCTTTGCTATCTTTTTTCTACAAATCTTGTTTCCAAAGTTTGTGCTTGTTCTAGAAATGTAGCATCTTCTGTACAATTCCTCCTAATTCTTGTTAATTGTCCTTTGCATATATTTTTTAGCCAGTTGGGATGGTGGCAGCTGTCTGTAGGTATAAAGCTATTTCGGTCGGTTTCTTTCAAGAAGGTTTTTGTTTTTATTCAGTTGTCTTCTTTATATACCGTAATATCTAAGAAGTTGATCTGTGAATCACTCACTTTGTGTGTAAAATGAATATTCCAGTTGTTGTCGTTCAGTTAGGATAAGAACAGTTGTAATTGTTCTTTCGGTCCATCCCATAGGAAAATGCAGTCATCTATATACCTTTTATAGAAAAAAATGTTTGTTTAATCCTTCTCAAAAATTCATGTTCCCATTGTGCCAAGCCGTTTGCCAATCTCTGACAAATTTTCTTCCCATGGCCACACCCAATCTTCTGTAAATAGAAATCCCCTTAATGCCAGAAGTAATTATGCATAAGAAAGAAATGGAGGCATTCAATTAAAAACTGAAGCTGACTGCTTCCATACACTCCTGGTGAGGGATAATCGTATATAAAGAGCTTACGTGAGCTGTTGCTAGAACTAGGTTTGGATTATTTTTAAATTGTTTGATCAAAATGAGTAAGGCTCCCGAATTTTTTAAATCAGATGTGGTATGTTGCACCAATGGTTGTAAAAAGGAATCAATATATTGCCACTTACAATGGATCTCCTGGGTGGGTTCTTTTTGTATTTGTGAATTTTAGGGAGGTGGTATAACGTCAGAATCCTTGGTGTGCTTAGATTTAGATAATTGTACTCTTTTATGGTTAAAATTCCCTATCTCCTCCCTTTATCAAGTAGCTCTCTTAAAATTTGACGGAATTGTCTTGTGGGACTGTTTTTTTTAATTTTTCTTGTCACTGAGAAGTCTGTCTCTTGTAAGTATTTTTCTTTTCTAAAATTGCTATACCCCAACTTTATCAGCTAGCTTAATTATGACCTCTTTTTATCTTTTATGTTCTTTATTGTCTTTAGGTCAGCTTGCTCTTTTAATTTCATATTTCTGTTGGTTTTTGGTTTTAGTCTTATTGAATGACTGACTCCTTAAACAATTTTATGGCTCCATTTTTTTTTGTGGGTTAAATGTAGAATTATTCTTGAGGTCACTATGTATAAACTGGGAACCTGTGATTTGTGGTTCATTTGTTTGGTCTCCATCAATCAGATTTTGGTGTTCAATTATGTTTTTTGGGTGATGATAGTAGTCACATTTGATGTTTCGTTTTCTCTATCTGCAAAACAAATGTTATATTCAACTTTCTAGTGAATTTGAGAATGTCAATGAATGTGTCAAATTTGTTGAAACTTGTGCTGGGTGCATAATTCAGACCTTTATTTAGGAGGCTGATCTCATTTTTATCAAAAACCGTCTTGCTTAGAGCATCGGTTTTTAATCCCTCTGATCTGCTTGTTCTTTTCTCCTTTTTGTGTTGAAGTCTGACTCCTGCTTTTCTTCCTCTCTGACTATTTTTTTTCTTTTTGGGGTGTGAAAGAGTTCTAAATCTAAAGACATTTCTGAAAATACATCATTAGGATGTTTATTTTGGATTGCATCCTGCTATTTATGGTCATTTTTATATGGTTGATTCATGTGTTCTTGGTGTGTGTTTCTGTATCTTTGTGTTTCTTCTAGCCTTTTGTATTTTTGATGTCTGTGGCTAGAACTTGAAGGAGTTCTTGTGTTACGATTTGAACTTTGTCTTCTTCTTCTCATAAATGCCCTTGGTGTTCATGGTGTTTCAGCTGTTTGTCCAGGCAATTTCTTTCTTCAATAGAGCGAATGATTGTATAGTGATCTGTTTGTGTATGGTTAGTGATTATATGATGAAGTTTCATTAGTTCTCCAATGTGTGTTTCTTGGTCTGTTGTTCCATGTTGGTGTTTTTTCCCATGTGGGATGTTCTGTGTGTCTGTGGGCTGGCCCCTTGTGTCCATATTGTGTGTGCGTGTTATTCTTTAAGAAATGTTTTGATTTATATGTATTGTAATGTTTGTGGTTAATTTATCATTACTTTGAAATTGTTCTTTATTTTGTGAATAATTTTGCATTGTGTCTGTCAAGCTATCTTTCTGCCATTTGTATACAGAATTGTTTTTATGATATAGTAGGTCCCTAGTGAACTTTTATGGTGCACATGTGTTCCTGGTACTCACCTTATTCCTTGCACGGTGCTAGATTTATTTGTAATAATTCTATTTTCATCACAACTGGTTTTAATCTTTTTTCCTTTTTATTATTAGTTTCATTAAGTTTATGTATAGGTATCACAAAAAGCACAAAGTCAGCTATACCTATTTCCAATACAAGAAACGGATCAGGAAACTTTTTGGCAACGGCTGCGTGCGCTCACCTCACGCATCCAGCAATCCAATCGAAGAAGCCAGCCAATAAAAGTCCAAACCCTTTATTTCAATATCATTAAACAGCCATCCAGTAAATACAAGGTGGTTTCAGGAAGCAATAAAAATGGTAGAATCTGGTGTCTATGCGTTTCAGACTGTTCAGTCCTTACTCATGACATTAAGTTTATGATGCAATCGGTGAAGAAGTTCTGCCACTCATCTATGTCAGGGATAATACCTCCACTGTCTTTCTCAGGTGCTATGTCCCATCTTAGGCTTCTTGGGATAAGTTTAGAATCCCAATTGCATCCCACTATTAAGAGGGAGATTACAAAAGAGGACATGTAGGTAAACTTCCACTTTCTGTATCTTTAAATAAGCTGGTCTATGGTGGGTTCAAAACTCATGTTTAGATTTATTGTAAGAAGATGGGGGTGGGCCCCCCTTGAATCCTTGAGCACATTGACCTTGCTATAGAATATAACTGCACTTAGCTACATCACCAAACAATAAAAACCATTTGATTAAAAACTAGATGTTGTACTGTGCTGCTTGTTTGGGGGATATCCAATTGCCCTTTGCTGTGGTAGACTGTGGTACAAGTTTCTAGTGGTCTTCCTCAGCACCAAAGCTTGGGAGCTAATCATAAAACGCATACATATTAGCATGCTGATTGCATCAGTGGTTTTCACATAATGACATATTTTTTATAACCATTCACCATAGGCAGAAATATATATATATATTTATTTCTCCCAATGTATTATCAATAATTCATTGTGGTTAGCCCTGTTAATAATGGGCCCCATAGTATACAATTCTACTAACAATATACTCTAAACATATCATATTTCTCATATTGTACAAATGTATTTTTAGTATCAGTCAGTACACGCCTTAATATTATCTGTAACAAATTTGATGCCGATAATTCCCATATAGGAGGTCTGGTTATTCCCATATAGGAGGTCTGGTTATGTTGGGTCCACCTTAAGTTTGCATGCTATGTTTGCATGCTGATTTCCCCAATGAGGTTGGTTGTATTTTTGTTCACTTTGTACTTTAGTTGTACTTTAGTTAGTAGTACTTTAGTTAGTACTGGTTGTCTGGAAAGCCTCTGATGAATTTGGTTGCAATCTGAATAACTGGCAGAACCTCACATAGAAACCTCGGAGGCCCTGGGTAGGTTGTGAACCTCCGGCCCAAGGCGGTGAATGTTCTTACCTTTTCTGTTCTATACCAGTTAATGCATGAATGTAACACTTTTCTTGGTCAATAATTTTTATTGAGAGAAAAAAAAATGTTACAATTATATTCCACACATTATAGACATTTGTCTAAGAAGTACGTATGGCAAAAAACATTATCCAATACTTCTAACAAACTATATCCTCATCCTCAAACAGATCCTTGGACACATATACAGTACCTTTGTCTGTCTGGACATCCCCGACGAAGCTTGGAAGTCCATATTAGGACCACTTGTCATCCAAGCAAAGTCATTACCTATCACAGAACATTCCTCACACAGAGAATTACCATTGTATGACAACCGGAAGAAAAGGGGAGACAAGGGATGGACAGATGTGGGGGGACAACGGGCAAAAAGGGAAGGGATAAAAAAAAAAAAAAAAAGCAATAAGATTTTTCCGAACGAATACAGCAGGCAACACACCGAGATTAGGCGCCGATCTCTGACTCATAGGGAAGTGTCAAAGTCTGGCGGCATAAATTTCTGAACCCAAGGAGCCCATACCTCCCGAAAATCCTCCAGGTTCCCTCCATAAAGGGCAGATATTTTTTCCATTGTCATTATGGAATTTACCCTGTTCTTGAATGCTGCAAAACTCAGACCAGGAGTCCTCCAGGCCTATTACTAATTTGGCCCCCGACAAAATATGATACATAAGATTCTTTTGAGCGTTCGTGCATTGGCTAACCTGGCTATTGAGCTACCTGGGGGGTCGAGTTCCAATGCCCTGCCAACCACTGAGCTCAAGGCATCAAATACCCTAGTCCAGAAGTTTTTCACCACGGGGCAGTCCCACCAAATATGGTGGTAAGATCCAGTTGTAATGCAGCCCCTGAAGAAATGCTTCTGATCTCCCCCAGCAAAGTGCGCCATTCGTTCCGGTACTAAGTACCATCTTGTAACGATCTTGATGTTAGCATCTATGGACATAGCCGAGGCCACAGACCCAAAGAATCAATCTTTTGCCATTCATGTTCGCTCCTGACATCCTGAAACTTTTGTTCCCATCTCTCTCTATAGGACAAACTACCTTGATCTAGATTCTTGCATAGCTGATTGTAGATCTCCGTTATCACCCCCCTTCCCCTAGGGCCCCTCAAGCACCTTGTTTCAAATAGTGTCAATGCGTCCAGTCTCTCCCTCCCTCTAACTAGAGATCCAACAAAGTGGGCTATTTGCATGTAACTAAAAAGATCTTTGGATTCAAGTTGATATTTATCTTTGAGTTGTGGAAACGAGGCTACAACTGAGCCCTGAACGCACCCAACCAATCTCGAGACTTCTCCCACCCTCCACCTACAGAACCTCTCGGGGTCAGTGAAGGCTGGTAAAACACCACATCGGGTTATCCCATAGTGAGATTAGGGGTAGGTGGGATGACGGAAGGTCTCCAGAAAATTTAAGGTTGTCCCAAACCCGCAATGAATGGGCCATTAACGGGTTATGGACCAATCTCCTAAATTTCGGAGTGACCCATAGGATATTGTCAATCGCCAAGGGATGGCAAATTGTGGACTCTATTCGGACCCAACTAGGAACATCTATTATTGTGTGGTATGAAACTAACTGAGCTATTTGAGCTGCCTGATAATATATTCTAAGAAAGGGAACCCCCTGCCCCCCAGATTCCTTTGGTCTAAATAGGGCTTTTCTCCCCACTCTAGGTCTCTTACCCTTCCAAATGAAATCAAAAATCCTGCTCTGTAGGGCTTTTAGGAATCCAGGGGAGATTTTTACCGGCAAGGTTCTAGCGAGGTACAAAAATTTAGGTAATAAAGTCATTTTGATTGCCGCCACTCTACCAAGCCATGATACGTTATATTCTCTTCACTTCATCAGTAACGCCTGTAATTTCTGGTGCAGAGGGATGTAGTTTGCTGCAAACAAAGACTCATAATCATTGGTCAGGGTAACCCCAAGATATTTAACCTTTTCCTCCCACTGGAAATCAGATGATGTCTGCAGCCGAGACCGGATACTCTCTGGTACGTTAATATTCAGTACCTTCGATTTTGTAGTGTTGACCTGGAGACCAGACACAGCAGCAAACTCATTCAAGACCTTCATTACATTGGGAAGAGAGATTAGGGGATTAGTGACCAGCATCAGAACATCGTCTGCAAACAGACATAGTTTGTGGTGGTGTCCCCCCACCACTATCCCCAAAATATCTAGGGAGTCTCTGATAGTCTGAGCCAGCAGCTCCATTACCAGGGCAAACAGGAGGGGAGACCATGGGCAGCCCTGCTTTGTTCCCCTAGATAAGGGGAACAAGCTTGATCTAAAGCCATTGCATTTAATGTAGGCTACTGGGTTCTCATAAATGGCCCTCAGGATTCCCAGAAACTTTGGCCCTAACCCCCACTTGTCCAACAAGCCAAAGAGGTATTCCCATGATACCGTATCAAATGCCCTTCTAATGTCCAATGAGAGGAGTATAGCCTGGGTTCCCCTTTCCTTGACTATATGTGTAAGCTGAATTACCCGCCTAATGTTGTCCCCCGCCTGTCGCCCCGGGATAAAGCCCACTTGGTCGCTAGAGACCATCTCTGGAAGGTATTTTGACATCCTAACCGCAAGGATTTTGGTGAAAACCTTCATGTCTAAATTTATAAGGGAGATAGGCCTAAAGTTAGACCATAAGAGTCTGGTTTAGGCACCATGCTTATCGATGCTGTAAGGGAATCCTGAGAAAAGGAGTTACCCCCCCTAATGTTGTTAAGCATGGCCGTTAGCTTGGGAGCTAAAATGTTAATGAAGGACTTGTAATAGGCTGCTATAAAGCCATCTGGCCCCGGCCTCTTGTTCAACTTCAGATTCCCTTTAGCCCTCTGGACCTCGGCCACACTAAAATCAGCCCCCATGACCTCGCAAAGACCAGCAGGCATCACTGGCAGAGAAATATTCTCAAAGGACGCATTTAGCCTGCTCCCCCTCGGGGGTCAGTGTCGGCGTATAGTTTCAGTAATTGGGATCTAAATAAAGCTGTAATTTTTTCAGGGTTACAAGAAAGAACACCCCTTCCATTTTTAATCCTGATTGGACAGAAGTTCTGCTCTGGTGTTTTCAGTTTCCTGGCTAGCAGAGTGTCAAGTTTGTTTGCCTTACAATAGTACCTATGTCTGACCCGGCGTAAAGCACTTTCGGCTTTTCCTGTCAGGGCCAGGTTTAGGTCATGTGAGATCCTATATAGATTGTGTGGCTGGGGACATTTGTGCTTTGGCCTCTTCTACTGCCACCCTATTTTCCTCATCCAGTTTATTGATGCGCTCATTCCTCTCTCATTTCTTTCTAGAGGCTAGCTGGATTAGCCTGCCCCTAATAGTGGGTTTATATGCCTCCCAACATTTTGATGCTTAAACCTTTGAGGTCTCGTTTTGTAAAAAATATTGCATAGTCAGCATCTCTGAGACCGAGGCGATTACCTCTGGGTCTGAGAGAATTGAGGCATTGAGGGGCCATGAGAATCCTGTCGGCTTAGAAAATAAGGATTCCAATTTAAGAATTAGACCGTCATGTTCCAACCATGAGATTGGACTGATTTTGATTGACCGCATCTGGGGTAAATTTCTCTGGAGAAGAAATATATGGTCAATCCTAGCATAAGTGTTGTGTGGGGGTGAAAAATGAGTAAAATTTCAACTGTCCGGGTAAGCCTCTCTCCAGCAATCAACTAGGAAATGTGTAGTGTCTAGTAGTTTTTGAAGCCGCTGCATACTGGGCACCAACTACAGGATTCCTAGGGGACTGTCTGTCCATATAAGGGTTTAAAGTAAGGTTGGAGTCCCCACAAATTATAGTCATACCCTGCGCAACCGCCACTACCTCATTAAAAAATTTAGAAAGAAACTCACCCTGGTTAGTGTTAGGGGCATAAGAATTCGCTACAGTCACCTCAGTGTCCTGAAGGGTCCCTATCAGAATAAAAAATCTCCCATCAGGGTCTGTTATTTCCCTTTGGCATACAAATTGAGTCCCTCTGCGGTATCAGGACTCCCCTCTGTTTAGTTTCTGCGCAGCTCATGAATACCTGGGGGTATGAAGCATCTAGAAATTTGGGTCTTGAGGATTTTGAGAAGTGGGTCTCCTGTAGGCAGATCACATCTGGTCGCAGTGCTCTAATCTTGCGGAAGGCCGTGCTCCTTTTGTTGGGAGAGTTAAATCCCTGCACATTTAATGATAAAACGGAAGCCGCTATTGCATCAATAGTCACAACCGGCATGTACAAGAGAAAAAAGTATTAAAGAATAATAATAAAAAAATAAATAAATAAAATGAATGGGATGGGGTGGGAGGAGAGAGGGAAACAGAGATAAGAACGGTAGGGAGGGTCGACTTTCAGTCATGGGCACCCTCAGAGGGTATCTTAGTAAAATATACAGACACCCTGAGAGATGAGCTTCCTAAAAGTCAAAGGCAGACCGCAGTCAACCAACCAGATCCTTCTCTCTCAGAGTGCCTTGGGCCCTTCTAATCTCCTCAGAGGGGTGGACCCGCCAAGTCCCTCTGTGGAGTGTAAATGTTGCCCAACGTATAGAACCTTAAAACTACTGAATGAACCCAAGACCGATGAGTTGTAAATATAAGTATTAACAACTAATGGTATAACACAGGCACTCAATAGAGCTCCCCACTCTCACCCAACGGTTAACTGAACCACAAGGAGCTATCCCTCTAGTTCTCTAGAAGTGCGACATGTATTTGCCAGCGGGCACACGAGGTTGGATCAACCTGAAACAAAAAGTCAGTTATAGAGCATATCCTAATACAAAACCATGTAATCAAATAAACACAAGGATATCATCTGTAAATAGGACACCTACTTAACCTAGAAAGCATACAAATGGGGGGGAACTCATTCGGGGGCATCCCTTGGTATGGGGATGCATGCTTCTTCAGCCAGATATCTCAGTCCAGGCTGCTGCAGAGCCTGGGCCATCTGGATCCCAGACCTTACTTCAGGTTAACATGGAAAATCGCTATCTTTGCACAGTTCTAGGGTCCATCGGCCGACTTCAGGTGTCATTCAAGTCCAGAGAGGAACTCCGACCAGCCATGCGCAGCCCACGCCTTTGCCTTTTGCCTGCTCTCTGGGTCCTAGGAGAATCCCCCACACTCCTTGGGGATTTAACGGGTGCTTGCCGGAGGAGACCAGCTGATGTCATTTGAGATCGTAACTCCTCTACAGTTGATGCCGAGTAGAAGGAATCCTTGTAGGAGAATGAGATGCAAAAAGGGAATCCCCATTTATATTTGATCTTTCTCTCTAAAAGAACTACAAGTAGGCGTTTAATTTCATTTCTTTTCTCTTTGCCATAGTGGTGGCAGACAGATCTGAAAAAATCTGGTATTTATGCCCAGAGCTGTAGCTAGCTTCTTTTGCGCCCGAGGCAAGCCCGGAAAATCGTGCCCCCCCCCCCCCCCGCAAACAAAAAAGAAAATGTTATATATATATTTTATATATACGGTTTTGTTCCGTGCAAGAATCGGGATGCCCCGCAGCATGACACCCCCCAATTTGCCCACTACAGCTCACATTTCCACATTTCAACGGCACATGTGTGAGGGCCAGTTGCTGTGACTATGTAATCCGGCTGCCGGCTCTCATAGACTTCGATAGATCTGAATGACTGGGGTGGGAGTGGGATGCCCCACTGTGTAATACCCCCTAGAAGCCCAGTTTCACTCACCTTGTCCCGGAGCCCTCGCTGCATCTCTGCGCCATGGACACATCCTGGTTCTCCTCTAGCCTGTGCGCGCACCTGCATCTGGCCTTTCTGAATGGGCAGTATGGGCATGCGACAGCTAGGACGTGAGCTGTCAGCGAAGCCGAGTGAAAGTGAGCAGGCTCAGCCAATCAGCGTGCTTGTTCTGTTCTGTTCTGCTGTTGAAGCATGGAAAGGTGAGTTGTAGTGGAAGAACTGAGCGGTTTCACACTCGGGATGACCCAGCTAAAAAGCTAGCAGCTGACCCTGGAATCTTTAAGATTCCAGACTGACCACTTGTGGGTTTTGTTATACTTTAAAGTGGACAAAAACCCAGGATTTTCACTATCCTGGATTTTGGTCCCCCCCCCCCCCAGGGCATCCCAATTCTGTGTACTATGTGAAACCTCCCCCCAGGTTCCCCGTTCCTACGGCGCATGCACAGCCTCCCGTTCAATCAGCAGACGCATCCCAGCTAACCTCTGACACGGTGCATGTCTGCACCGACCATTCACTATTGCCTGGCTTGGATACATGCCCTGCTAAAGGGATAGGAGGGAGAAGGTGAGTATACTGGGTGAGCTGGGGAGGTTTCACACAGTGTGGCATCCTGATTTCGGATGCCCTGGGGGGAGGGAATCGATCAACTAGGGTTAGGGTTACCCCCTAACCCTAGGCCAGAAAGTACACCTAAACACCTTTAAAAACACACATACAATACACATCAATATAAAAGAAAATACTTTTATCTGTACACAGAATTTCCAGCACCATGCTAGAGGGATAGCGGGGATGAGGCTGCGGCCTGCACATGCGCCGTTGGACTGGGATGTAAGGTAAGTGTAGAGGGTGACCTGGGGGTTTCACACAGCGGGGCATCCCGAACACCCTTAAAAACACACAATACATATCAATATAAAAGAAAATACTTTTATTTTTGCACAGAACTACCAGCACCTGCCAGGCATCCCATTTGCGACATTGGTGAGGGTAGTGTAAGGGGATGTGGGTGAGGAAATGGCCTCCGCTCCACTACTAAATACCATACCTACCAACTTTTCAGGGTGGGAAAGAGGGACATTTGTTAAATGAGGCCACACCTTCTCATTGAGGGATAGATAGGTGATGGGTTAAAGTGGACCAACACCCAGCCGGCGATTCTAAGGCCAATCCAATCCCTCCCCGCGGGGCATCCAACATCGGGATGCCCCTCTGTCTGACACCCCCCAGGACTCCCCATTCACCTTACCTTACTCAAAGTCCAATGGTGCATGCGCGGACCGCATCTCACGCTTCTGTCTAGCAGGGTGCGTGCCCGCATTAGGCATTTGTGAATGGCCGGCGCGGGCGCACTCCCTGTTAGAGGGAAGCGTGAGATGCGGCCGCCAGCACACTCGGAGTATGCCCCCCCTCCCATTCCCCATATAGGTAGTGTGGCATTCCCCTCTCCCATTCCCCATATAGGCAGTGTGGCATTACCCCTCCCATTCCGGCGTGCTCGCCTGCACTTGGTGGATCTCGGCTAGACTTGGCCCCTCAGTCAAGCGCAGCGCAGTCGAGCATGCTGATTTGACAGGCGCATGTGCCATAGGACCATGGAAGTGGGAGCCAGATCGGGCAACACAACAGGGCATCCTGAATCTGGTACCCCAGGAGCAAGGACCGAAACCCCAGATAGTCAAAATCCTGGGTTATGGTTCACTTTAAAATGGGACAAAATCAAGGGTGGCATTTTAGATTCCAAGGCTGGCTGCTGGCCTTCTCCAGGGGCATCCCAGTTGAGTGTTTGGTGGCTCATTTGGTGATGTAAATATCTGGAAGCCGCATCCCTGCATCTTTGGGACGTGCGCACTCTCCTGCAACCAAAAATAGAGATAGGCTGGAGGTGAGAGTGCGCTGCTGGGGGTGTACAGCAAACTGCTTTGGTCCAGAGCACGCACATGCAGCATAGGACCAGGAAAGGCAAGTTTGTATGGGCGTATTCAAGATGCCCCTGGGGCACAGAAAAAAGGTTTTGTTCAACTTTAATGTGCCATTTGCTCCTCCCTCTTGGTGCTCCATTTTTTAAAGTGGATCAAAACCCTGGATTTTGACTATCCTGGGTTTTGGTTCTTTCCCCCGGGGCACCCTGTTTGGGGGCACCCCACTGTGTGAAACTCCCCAGGAGACCGAGACCAACTCACCTCTTCCTGGTCCTACAGCACATGTGTGGGCGCTCATCCAATTAGTGCTCCTTCGTCTAAGGCCAGCGGCTCTGAGCGTGCTGGTGGCCGCATCCCCCGCTTCCCTCTAAGTGTGCCTGTGCCGGCCACTCACAAATGCCTGGTGCGGGCACGCGCCCTACTAGAGGGATAGGGGGGATGTGGCTCGCACATGTGCCATTGGGCCAGGAACAAAGGTAAGTGTATGGGGCAACCTGGGGGGTTTCACACAGTGGGACATCCCAATTTTGCATGCCCGGGGGGAGGTAACTGATCGGACCGGGAATCTATAAGATTCCCAATTGGCGTGGGTTTTGGCCAATCGATTTCGGGATGCTCCGCTGAGTGAAACCTCCCAGGTCACCCCGTTCACTTACCTTACTTCCTGGTCCAACGGCGCATGCACAGGCCGCATCCCCACTATCCCTCTAACAGGGCACGTGTCCACACCAGCCATTTGTGAATGGGCGTTGGCACACTCCGTTAGACGTAAGTGGGGGATGTGGTCGCCACCACGCTCGGAGCCGCTCTGCTTAGATGCTGGCTTAGATACGAGTGCGCTGATTGGACAAGCGGCAGCGCATGCACCGTAGGACTGGGAAGAGGTGAGTTCCTTGGGGCAATTTGGGGGGTTTCATGTAGCGGGGCATCCCTGATCGGGGTGCCCTGGGGGAAAGGACCAAGACCCAGAATCGAAAGGTCAAAATCCTGGGTTTTGGTCCACTTTAAGTGGGAGTGTAGGTCAGCAGTTAGAGAGGGGGTTTAGGTGGGGGTGCAGGTTGGAAGCAGGGAGGGGGTATTTAGGTGAGGGTTGACAGCTAGGGAGGGGAGTGTAGTTTGGAAATATAACATAACAGACAGAGCAAGGAATTACTTACCTGTTGTCCAGAAACAGGAAGGAGGATCTGGGCTTAGTGCCAGGCTGCAGCCTCACTATGACGCCCAGCCCCGCCCCATCCTATGCAATCACTCCCAGCACTTCCCTCTTAGAAATCTCAGCCTATCTGAGAGCAGGGGGCGGGGCAGACGTCTTTCTGGGCGGGGCCTAAGCTTGCTGGGTCTGCTGCCAGCACAAATCAGCACATAAGAACGTCTGCCCCGCCCGCTGCTCGAAGATTGACAGCAGCTCCTCCAGCTCGCCTGCAAGGATCTTCTGACATGTGAGTTTCCTAACACCCAGCCCATCGCCCAACCCCCCCTTCCCCCGCGCGTCCTGCCCGCATGGAAGTCTCTTCACCTCTGCCCCCTGCTCCCCGGCCATGGAGCATCTATTCAGACGGCGAACAGCACGCCGCTGCCCCGACACCATGGGGGCACACAGCCACGGTGCAGGGAGTCCCCCCATAATCCTGCCCTGACCTTGCATCAGAGCTGTAGCTGCACCCGAGGCCAGTGCCTCATTCGCCTCATGGCCGCTACAGCTCTGTTTATGCCCCTGGGCATGCCCCTGCGTACTCGCATTCCTCGCTGCCCTCTGTATTGTTTCTTTGGTGGCAAAAAATTAAATTTCACAATAATGTCACTTGGCGGGTACTCTGGGGCTCTGCAGTGACCTAGCGCCCTATGTATGCGATCGAATTCCAAGCGATCCACCGGTATCCCCGGTTCCAGCTCTTGGCATAGGGCTGTGATCCCTGCTCTGACATCCTCGATATGCTCTGGGAGACCCCTGAAATGGAGGTTGGACCTCCTGTCCCCGTTCTCAATATCTTCAAGTTTAGAGGACAGGAGTGCATTATGTATTCTCAGCTGGCTTATCTCCCCATCTAGCGCCTCCTGTGTGGCTGTGACCTCCCCCAATCTGGTCTCCAAAGTAGTTATGCTTAATGTCACTCTTTCTAGCTCCTTTGAGAGATGCTCAGTAATGAGTTTGGTATTAGATGCTAGGGCTTTTTGTAGGAGTGTCTCAAATTGTGTCAGGATGGCAGCACTTACCACGACTTGCGGTGCTGTACTTGTTGTGGCCAGCTCATCTCTATCACTTGCGAGGAAGGAGACCTCACTGCTGTCTATTTACTCCAGCTCTTCCAGCTCAGCATCAGTGAGCTCCACCGCCATCTTGAGGCCGTCTGCAGCGTTCCTGTCCTGGCTGCGCTGACCTCGCTCTCGTGGCCGACACCCCGGTTGAAGCCGCCACTAGCTCCTGGGAGCCCTCCGGTGAGCCCCCCCTCTGTTTTTGGGGATGTAGCGCACTCTGTCCCGCAGTGCAGCCCCCGTTTGTGTCCGCCGAGCGCCAACAGGCTCCGACGCGCATGCGCACTCTGAATGTACCACTTTTAATTGTAATAAGCTGTGTCAATAAAGAGTCAAAACTTTAAAACTTTTGAAACTCAGCTTAGAGGTTCCAGAGGTGTCTGTTGCCCCAGCTATAACATATATTATATCTGGGCTAATACATTTCTGACACAACCCCAAAAGTGTTCCTAAACCCGATTTCCTTCTGATTGGCCACCTTTACCAGCTACATGCCCAAAGAAGAAATCATCAACACACTATTCTGCCAAGTAATTTTAAGGAGGCTGCAGCAATTACTTACCTTTTCCAGCACACCTTACCACTTATCCTTGTTCTTTGAAATCTATTTTTAGTGTCCACTTAATGCCATAAAGTATGAATTCTGTACAACATTGTTCAACTATTTTAAGGCTACGTTCATACCTTCCCTGTTACATTTGCAGCATGTATTTTGTAGCAGTGTTTACAGTAGAAATTGAGTTTTGTGATTGCGTTTTTTTTGTGTTTTCGTTTTGTGTTTGCATTTAAAAAATCCCTGTTTGTGGGCCCTGTCTTCCTGTTTATTGAATCCCACTAAAATCTATGGTGCCACAAATGCAAAGTGCATGCTGTACCGCATAAAAAAATGCATTTGCGCTAACGTTTGCGGCCCCATAGACTTTAGTAGGGTGCCTTTGGAGCCCGGACACAGCAGGCAGGAGTTTTTGCCGCTGTGTTTTCTTGAGTCCCGCTTGCTGCACTGAAGAAGCGTGAAAGGGGCCATAGAGCCATTGTTGGATTTTCTTTGTGGTCCCGCAGTCTGCTGCAAATGCAGAAACGCATGTGTTACCGTACAGCTGTGAATGAGGGCTAAAGGTATATGATCATCTTTTTAAATTCTGTAGTTTTTGTAGCAGATTTGAGAAATCCTTACTATATGTACTAAATGTAAAGTTATATATACACACAAGTTGAATAATAAAATGCTGTAATGTGTTTGAATATCTTTTTTCTAATATTTTCCCCTTACTCGACAAGAGAAGGGCAAAAGGTGAGCCTGATCTACTGACTGCATTGTCCTTGAATCATTAGGTAAGATATGACATTTCCTGGAATTAAGGGATAGCAGGAACTCTGGTTTCAGTTAAAGCTGTCAGTGGATAAACACATTTCCAGGCAGTTAATTTGTTTCAGTTTGGCACAATTGAATTAGAAATGAAGACTAGGAATTGCAGAATATTCATAGACATTTTGTTAACATAAAACAGCTTGACCAGCAGATGCAAATACCATGTTAAGCAATGCAAGTGCGACAATATGTGGTCATCATTGATCTGATAACCTTGGTTTGAGAGCAGATGTTTCAACTTGATGACATCAAACAGCAAATGATTCTGAGGCTATAGAAGGACTAAGAACTGCATTGGCTAAAATAGGATCATTGTTCATCAGTTTAGATACTTGTCAGTATATTGTTTTTTAACCTAGTTATCTAACAATAATGTTTTTTTACTTAGCCTTATATACAAGCATTTCATATTTACATATTTGATGTATTATTGCTAGCAGTTCATCATTCACTATTTAAGTTAGTTATTTTGATACTTCTAAAAAATAAAAATGGCCCTGATAACAGAGAAAAGGCACAATAATTGGATAGTTTGTAGCTGTCTTACAATAAGTAGTGTAGTAATGTTGATTGAGATCAGTAAAGCAAGTGGCTTTTAACTAAAAAAAAGTCTGTTTTTAAACCATTCACGAGGCTCAGGATGGTAAGCTGCTATCAAAGTTGATGGTTGATAGTCACAGGCAACTGCTAGTATACGCTGTGATTGGCTATTGGGCGCTGTAACAGTGTGCCTCAGTTGCTCTAGTAACCTGGCCGGCATTGATGAATGAGATGTATGTTGGGCGTTCTAACATCAATACAGCGCTGCAGGGAGCAAAAGGTAGCCCCAGCTCAGTGTGAACGACTCTCAGGGACTCACACCATATTCATCAAAAAAACTCACAGAGCTCTGGATATGGTCGCTATAGCATAGCGGCAGATGCTGTGTGATTAAAGTCTGTTTTTGAATGCATATCCACCAGTAACAAAGGGAATTACATTGTTGTAACATTGTGACATTAATACTTTAATGCTAGACATGTAATGACAATTCTGCATAAAAATATAAAAAATCTAAATTTCAAAAATGACTCTTTCTAGGCCAGGAGAGGTAACACAATTATTTGAGAAAAAAAACCCTGTTTAAACAGAAGAAAAAAACGTCCATTGAAATGTATGGGAGAGCAACAGGTAGCGACAGGTAAGACCTGGCGCTCTGGAAGCTAGAGTGCCGGCACTATACGCTGAGCCACATATACTGATGAATCGTACGCCACATGGTGCTGTTAGTCGCTCACCAGAATCGCCTTCATAAACGTGGTATTGGGTACAGTGGCCAGCGTTCACCAGGCGCTGCCTGCAGCCACGAGGCACTACCTGCCGTTATCCCTTGATGAATAAACCCCATAGTAAACTTGGTGCCAAGAGAAAATGTAGAGTTGAAAACCATTCTCATGGTAGTAAAAAAAAATCACTTCATGAGAAAAATTCATGAGAATGTCACTGTTACTGAGTAACCAGATAGGAAGACAATGAAAGTCGATGGCAAATGTAAAAAAGTTAAAAGTACTTTTCTTGGGAGTGAAACCGTACCATTGACCTTCATTATTTTCCTAGCTGGTGATTCAGCAACAGTGACATTCTCATACTTTTTTCTCATAAAGTGAATTTTTTACTACCATAAGATTTTTTTTCAACTCTTATTGAAATGAGGCCCATGTCTGTGCATCCTAGCAAACTTGACAGTTAGGATGATATTGCAGGGGTGTCAGTCTCAGATAAGGCAGCCCTAGTAGCAGGGTTGCCTTAGAGGGAGAGCTGCAGACCTGATGTCCCAGACCTGAGGCCTGAGTGACCCAGAGGCGGCCTAGCAATTAATATGTAAGATGAGTCCAGTTTGGAATGCCCTGGAGGAAAGGAACAAAATCAAGGATACTGAAAATCCTGGATTTTTCTACGTTTTAAATGTCCTTTGCCTGGGCTAATAGGCATGCTGTTGAGCAGGCCTATTTGGGATATGCCACTAGCTTAAAATAACAGCTCTTACCTTGATTTATGGGTCCATGGACTCCAAATTCTTCATGCTGATAATCTGTGGACAGCATTTATAGCACCCACTGTGCAAGTGCCCCACTGTCATTGGACAGCAGCGGCATGTCCACCTCTGGAGAGTAATAAGGGTGCTGTGCATTCCAGAGGACTTGGATCTAAAAGCAAGGTAAGAGCGCACCCTGAATACAGGCTATTTGCAGCTGGTGGGGCATCCCAAATAGGCATGCTTATTAGCCCAGGCCAAAGGGAACTGAAAGTGTGGTTGTCTGGGTCTACCAGACGTTTAAGCCCGTGAGAGGTAGGGCAGCTGGTGCTCTGCATATTAATGTTTGTGTCTGTGGGGGCAGCTGGTTCCCTGCATAAAAATGCTTAGGTTTGTGGAGGGGGGTATCTGCCTTTCATCTGCGTGGTAATTATTGGGGTTTGATGTGCTATCACTAGGCATATTAAAGCAGAACAAAACCCTGCACGACCAGCCCTGGAATTTAAATGATTCCAGGATCGGTTACTGGCCTTCCCTGGGGCATCCCAAATAAAGATGCCCTTCTTCGGTAAACTACCCAGATCATCAGTAACAGCTTACCTTAAATTCAGCAAACGGCTGTTTGCATTTGGGAGCGTCTGAGATCTTTGAGAAAGCCTGTAATCACTTATCCTTCCGCAGTGCACCTGTAAATCCTGACCCGATTCCCTCTCCCCGGGGCATCCTGATTTGGGATGCCACTCTGTCTGAAATCCTCCAGTTGCCTGGTATGCTTAGCTCACCAATGAGCCCACAGCACACACGTGGTAGGCAGCGTCATCCCTCACATTCTTTTCTGGCTATGTAGTCACGCCCCTGCCGCTGAATGGCTGTGCATGTTCGCACATAGACGAAGGATGCGAGTGATGCTGCCGTCCACCATACTTGTGCCATGGTCTCAAGTAGGGATGAGCAAATCGATCTGGACGAACCCGAATTCGTTCCGAATTTCAGGAAATATTCGATTCTGAACGAATCCGAATTTCCCCGCGATTCGATCGATCAAAGTTTTCCTTTAAACTCCATTTACTTCAATTACAGGCATTGTAAAATGGTGGATGGACATGTCTGGACATATCCCCTGGGGCAAGTTATCATGGGAAGATCACATGCAGCCTATCAGCAGCCAGGAGCCCCGGTGACATCACAGCACTATATAAACGGCGGCCATCTTGCTGGTGCGCATTTCAGTCTTGTATTGCGGCCACAACGGAGCTGTTTAGAGACAGGGAGAGACTAAGAGAGAGTCAGGGAGACCCACAGAGTGCCAGACAGAACCAGGGAAAGATATGGAAAAATCGGGAAAGATCGAGGCAGGGACAGCAGAGAAAGTGACAGGGAATGTTTTTTTTTATTTTCATTTCACTTCATTTGCCAGATCAGTTTTAAATTGCTTTTGTTTGTGCTGTAAAAATTCCTTGCCACTGTGCATGCCATGTTGGCAGTGGCATATTTAACCCTGTGTTACACACAAGAATTTCTTATAACTCGATTAGTTTAAATTTTTTTTGTGTCTACTGTAAAAAACCCAGCCCACATGGGCATCCCAAACCAGCACATGTCACCCTATCTGCTATACTAAATAAGCGTTGTTCATCCTCAGCTTAATCAAGCTGTTGCATTTTGAATTGGTTTTTGGTCTGCTGCCAAAACACTAGGCTGCAGGGTATCCCAAACCTGCACTTAGCACCCTATCTGTTATACTAAATAAGCGTTGTTCATCCTCAGCTTAATCAAGCTATTGCATTTTGAATTGTTTTTTGCCCTGATGTAAAAAAAACACTAGGCCGCAGGGTATCCCAAACCTGCACGTTGCACCCTATCTGTTATACTAAATAAGCGTTGTTAAGCCTCATTTTAATTCAGCTGTTGCCTTTTGAATTGGTTTTTGTCTGCTTTAAATTCACCAGCCCACATGGGCATCCTAACCCAGCACATGTCACCCTATCTGTTATACTAAATAAGAGTTGTTAAGCCTCATTTTAATTCAGCTGTTGCATTTTGAATTGGGCTTTGTCTGGTTTAAATACACCAGCCCACATGGGCATCCCAAACCAGCACATGTCACCCTGTCTGTTATACTAAATAAGCGTTGTTCAGCCTAATTTTAATTAAGCTATTGCATTTTGAATTGGTTTTTGTCTGCTTTAAATACACCAGCCCACATGGGCATCCTAACCCAGCACATGTCACCCTTTCTGTTATACTAAATAAGCATTGTTCAGCCTCATTTTAATTCAGCTGTTGCATTTTGAATTGGTTTTTGTCTGCTTTAAATACACCAGCCCACATGGCCATCCCAAACCAGCACATGTCACCCTATCTGTTATACTAAATAAGCATTGTTCAGCCTCATTTAAATCAAGCTATTGCATTTTGAATTGGTTTTTGGTCTGCTGCCAAAACACAAGGCTGCAGGGTATCCCAAACCTGGTTTAAATACACCAGCCCACATGGGCATCCCAAACCAGCACATGTCACCCTATCTGTTATACTAAATAAGCGTTGTTCATCCTCAGCTTAATCAAACTATTGCATTTTGAATTGGTTTTTGGTCTGCTGCCAAAACACAAGGCTGCAGGGTATCCCAAACCTGCACGTAGCACCCTATTTGTTATACTAAATACGCGTTGTTCATCCTCAGCTTAATCAAGCTATTGCATTTTGAATTGTTTTTTGCCCTGATGTAAAAAAAACACCAGGCCGCAGGGTATCCTAAACCTGCACGTTGCACCCTATCTGTTATACTAAATAAGCGTTGTTAAGCCTCATTTTAATTCAGCTGTTGCATCTTGAATTGGGCTTTGTCTGGTTTAAATACACCAGCCCACATGGGCATCCCAAACCAGCACATGTCACCCTGTCTGTTATACTAAATAAGCGTTGTTCAGCCTCATTTTAATTCAGCTGTTGCATTTTGAATTGGTTTTTGTCTGCTTTAAATTCACCAGCCCACATGGGCATCCTAACCCAGCACATGTCACCCTATCTTTTATACTAAATAAGCATTGTTAAGCCTCATTTTAATTCAGCTGTTGCATTTTGAATTGGGCTTTGTCTGGTTTAAATACACCAGCCCACATGGGCATCCCAAACCAGCACATGTCACCCTGTCTGTTATACTAAATAAGCGTTGTTCAGCCTCATTTTAATTAAGCTGTTGCATTTTGAATTGGTTTTTGTCTGCTTTAAATACACCAGCCCACATGGTCATCCCAAACCAGCACATGTCACCCTATCTGTTATACTAAATATGCATTGCTCAGCCTCATTTTAATCAAGCTATTGCATTTTGAATTGGTTTTTGGTCTGCTGCCAAAACACAAGGCTGCAGGGTATCCCAAACCAGCACGTGTCACCTTATCTGTTATACTAAATAAGCGTTGTTCAGCCTCATTTTAATTCAGCTATTGCATTTTGGATTGGTTTCTGTCTGCTTTAAATACACCAGCCCACATGGGCATCCCAAACCAGCACATGTCACCCTATCTGTTATACTAAATAAGCGTTGTTCAGCCTCATTTAAATCAAGCTATTGCATTTTGAATTGGTTTTTGTCTGGTTTAAATACACCAGCCCACATGGGCATCCCAAACCAGCACATGTCACCCTGTCTGTTATACTAAATAAGCGTTGTTCAGCCTCATTTTAATTAAGCTATTGCATTTTGAATTGGGCTTTGTCTGCTTTAAATACACCAGCCACATGGGTATCCCAAACCAGCACATGTCACCCTATATGTTATACTAAATAAGCATTTTTCAGCCTCGTTTTATTTAAGCTATTGCAATTTTAATTGGTTTTTGTCTGCTTTAAATACACCAGCCCACATGGGCATCCTAACCCAGCACATGTCACCCTATCTGTTATACTACATAAGCGTTGTTCAGCCTCATTTTATTTAAGCTATTGCATTTTGAATTGGGCTTTGTCTGCTTTAAATACACCAGCCCACATGGGCATCCCAAACCAGCACATGTCACCCTATCTGTTATACTTAATAAGCATTGTTCAGCCTCATTTTAATTAAGCTATTGCATTTTGAATTGGGTTTTGTCTGATTCAAATACAACAGCCCACATGGGCATCCCAAACCAGCATATGTCACCCTATCTGTTATACTAAATAAGCGTTGTTCAGCCTCCTTTTAATTAAGCTATTGCATTTTGAATTGGTTTTTGTCTGCTTTAAATACACCAGCCCACATGGGCATCCTAACCCAGCACGTCACCCTATCTGTTATACTAAATAAGCGTTGTTCATCCTCAGCTTAATCAAGCTATTGCATTTTGAATTGTTTTTTGGTCTGCTGCCAAAACACTAGGCTGCGGGGTATCTCAAACCTGCACGTAACACCCTATCTGTTATACTAAATAAGCGTCGTTCATTCTCAGCTTAATCAAGCCATTGCCTCTTGAATTGTTTTTGGTCCGCTGCCAAAACACTAGGCCGCAGGGTATCCCAAACCTGCACATAGCACCCTATCTGTTATACTAAATAAGCGTTGTTCATCCTCAGCTTAATCAAGCTATTGCATTATAAATTGTTTTTTTGTCTGCTGCCAAAACACTAGGCTGCATGGTATCCCAACCCTGCACGTAGCACCTTATCTGTTATACTAAATACGCGTTGTTCATCCTCAGCTTTGTCAAGCTATTGCATTTTGAATTGTTTTTTGTCCTGCTGTCAAAAGAACACCAGGCCGCAGGGTATCCCAAACCTGCACGTAGCACCCTATCTGTTATACTAAATAAGCATTGTTCATCCTCAGCTTAATCAAGCTATTGCATTTTGAATTGGTTTTTGTCTGGTTTAAATACACCAGCCCACACGGGCATCCCAAACCAGCACATGTCACCCTGTCTGTTATACTAAACAAGCGTTGTTCAGCCTCATTTTAATTAAGCTATTGCATTTTGAATTGGTTTTTGTCTGCTTTAAATACACCAGCCCACATTCGCATCCTAACCCAGCACATGTCACCCTATCTGTTATACTAAATAAGCGTTGTTCAGCCTCATTTTAATTCAGCTGTTGCATTTTGAATTGGCTTTTGTCTGCTTTAAATACACCAGCCCACATGGACATCCCAAACCAGCACATGTCACCCTATCTGTTATACTAAATATGCATTGTTCAGCCTCATTTTAATCAAGCTATTGCATTTTGAATTGTTTTTTGTCCTGCTGCCAAAACACTAGGCCGCAGGGCATCCCAAACCAGCACGTGTCACCCTATCTGTTATACTAAATAAGCGTTGTTCAGCCTCATTTTAATTCAGCAATTGCATTTTGGATTGGTTTCTGTCTGCTTTAAATACACCAGCCCACATGGGCATCCCAAACCAGCACATGTCACCCTATCTGTTATACTAAATAAGCGTTGTTCAGCCTCATTTAAATCAAGCTATTGCATTTTGAATTGGTTTTTGTCTGGTTTAAATACACCAGCCCACATGGGCATCCCAAACCAGCACATGTCACCCTGTCTGTTATACTAAATAAGTGTTGTTCAGCCTCATTTTAATTAAGCTATTGCATTTTGAATTGGGCTTTGTCTGCTTTAAATACACCAGCCCACATGGGTATCCTAACCCAGCACATGTCACCCTATCTGTTATACTACATAAGCGTTGTTCAGCCTCATTTTATTTAAGCTATTGCATTTTGAATTGGGCTTTGTCTGCTTTAAATACACTAGCCCACATGGGCATCCCAAACCAGCACATGTCACCCTATCTGTTATACTAAATAAGCATTGTTTAGCCTCATTTTAATTAAGCTATTGCATTTTGAATTGGTTTTTGTCTGCTTTAAATACACCAGCCCACATGGGCATCCTAACCCAGCACATGTCACCCTATCTGTTATACTAAATAAGCGTTGTTCATCCTCAGCTTAATCAAGCTATTGCATTATAAATTGTTTTTTTGTCTGCTGCCAAAACACTAGGCCTTATGGTATCCCAACCCTGCACGTAGCACCTTATCTGTTATACTAAATACGCGTTGTTCATCCTCAGCTTTGTCAAGCTATTGCATTTTGAATTGTTTTTTGTCCTGCTGTCAAAAGAACACCAGGCCGCAGGGTATCCCAAACCTGCACGTAGCACCCTATCTGTTATACGAAATAAGCGTTGTTCATCCTCAGCTTAATCAAGCTATTGCATTTTGAATTGGTTTTTGTCTGGTTTAAATACACCAGCCTACACGGGCATCCCAAACCAGCACATGTCACCCTATCTGTTATACTAAATAAGCGATGTTCAGCCTCAGCTTAATCAAGCTATTGCATTTTGAATTGGTTTTTGGTCTGCTGCCAAAACACTAGGCCGCAGGGTATCCCAAACCTGCACGTAGCACCCTATCTGTTATACTAAAAAAGCGTTGTTCACCCTCAGCTTCATCAAGTTATTACATTTTGAATTGTTTTTGGTCTGCTGCCAAAACCCTAGGACGCAGGGTATCCCAAACCTGCACTTAGCACCCTATCTGTTATACTAAATAAGCGTTGTTCATCCTCAGCTTAATCAAGCTATTGCATTTTGAATTGTTTTTTGTCCTGATGTAAAAAAAAACACCATGCCGCAGGGTATCTCAAACCTGCACGTTGCACCCTATCTGTTATACTAAATAAGCATTGTTCAGCCTCCTTTTAATTAAGCTATTGCAATTTGAATTGGTTTTTGTCTGCTTTAAATACACCAGCCCACATGGGCATCCTAACCCAGCACATGTCACCCTATCTTTTATACTAAATAAGCATTGTTCAACCTCATTTTAATTCAGCTATTGCATTTTGAATTAGCACATGTTATACTAAATAAGCATTGCTCAGCCTCATTTTAATCAAGCTATTGCATTTTGAATTGGTTTTTGTCTGGTTTAAATACACCAGCCCACATGGGCATCCCAAACCAGCACATGTCACCCTATCTGTCATACAAAATAAGTGTTGTTCAGCCTCATATAAATTAAGCTATTGCATTTTGAATTGGGTTTCGTCTGCTTCAAATACAACAGCCCACATGGGCATCCCAAACCAGCATATGTCACCCTATCTGTTATACTAAATAAGCGTTGTTCAGCCTCCTTTTAATTAAGCTATTGCATTTTGAATTGGTTTTTGTCTGCTTTAAATACACCAGCCCACATGGGCATCCTAACCCAGCACATGTCACCCTATGTTATACTAAATAAGCGTTGTTCAGCCTCATTTTAATACACCAATTGCATTTTGAATTGGTTTTTGTCTGCTTTAAATACACCAGCCCACATGGGCATCCCAAATCAGCATGTGTCACCCTATCTGTTATACTAAATATGCATTGTTCAGCCTAATTTTAATCAAGCTATTGCATTTTGAATTGGTTTTGTCTGGTTTAAATACACCAGCCCACATGTTCATCCCAAACCAGCACATGTCACCCTATCTGTTATACTAAATAAGCGTTGTTCAGCCTCATTTTAATTAAGCTATTGCATTTTGAGCTGGGCTTTGTCTGCTTCAAATACATCAGCCCACATGGGCATCCCAAACCAGCAAATGTCACCCTATCTGTTATACTAAATAAGCGTTGTCCAGCCTCATTTTAATTAAGCTATTGCATTTTGAATTGGGCTTTGTCTGCTTCAAATACACCAGCCCACATGGGCATCCTAAGCCAGCACATGTCACCCTATCTGTTATACTAAATAAGCGTTGTTCAGCCTCATTTTAATTAAGCTATTGCATTTTGAATTGGGCTTTTTCTGCTTTAAATACACCAGCCCACATGGGCATCCCAAACCAGCACATGTCACCCTATCTGTTATTCTAAATAAGCGTTGTTCATCCTCATTTTAATTAAGCTATTGCATTTTGAATTGGGCTTTGTCTGCTTTAAATACACAAGCCCACATGGGCATCCAAAACCAGCACATGTCACCCTATCTGTTATACTAAATAAGCGTTGTTCAGCCTCATTTTAATTAAGCTATTGCATTTTGAATTGGGTTTTGTCCTGCTGCCAAAACACTAGGCCGCAGGGTATCCCAAACCTGCACGTAGCACCCTATCTGTTATACTAAATGCCCTTGTTAATCCTCAGCTTAATCAAGCTATTGCATTTTGAATTGTTTTTTGCCCTGATGTAAAAAAAACACTAGGCCGCAGGGTATCCCAAACCTGCACGTTGCAACCTATCTGTTATACTAAATAAGCGTTGTTAAGCCTCATTTTAATTCAGCTGTTGCCTTTTGAATTGGTTTTTGTCTGCTTTAAATTCACCAGCCCACATGGGCATCCTAACCCAGCACATGTCACCCTATCTGTTATACTAAATAAGAGTTGTTAAGCCTCATTTTAATTCAGCTGTTGCATTTTGAATTGGGCTTTGTCTGGTTTAAATACACCAGCCCACATGGGCATCCCAAACCAGCACATGTCACCCTGTCTGTTATACTAAATAAGCGTTGTTCAGCCTCATTTTAATTAAGCTATTGCATTTTGAATTGGTTTTTGTCTGCTTTAAATACACCAGCCCACATGGGCATCCTAACCCAGCACATGTCACCCTATCTGTTATACTAAATAAGCATTGTTCAGCCTCATTTTAATTGAGCTGTTGCATTTTGAATTGGTTTTTGTCTGCTTTAAATACACCAGCCCACATGGCCATCCCAAACCAGCACATGTCACCCTATCTGTTATACTAAATAAGCATTGTTCAGCCTCATTTAAATCAAGCTATTGCATTTTGAATTGGTTTTTGGTCTGCTGCCAAAACACAAGGCTGCGGGGTATCCCAAACCTGGTTTAAATACACCAGCCCACATGGGCATCCCAAACCAGCACATGTCACCCTATCTGTTATACTAAATAAGCGTTGTTCATCCTCAGCTTAATCAAGCTATTGCATTTTGAATTGGTTTTTGGTCTGCTGCCAAAACACAAGGCTGCAGGGTATCCCAAACCTGCACGTAGCACCCTATCTGTTACACTAAATACGCGTTGTTCATCCTCAGCTTAATCAAGCTATTGCATTTTGAATTGTTTTTTGCCCTGATGTGAAAAAAAACACCAGGCCGCAGGGTATCCTAAACCTGCACGTTGCACCCTATCTGTTATACTAAATAAGCGTTGTTCAGCCTCATTTTAATTCAGCTGTTGCATCTTGAATTGGGCTTTGTCTGGTTTAAATACACCAGCCCACATGGGCATCCCAAACCAGCACATGTCACCCTATCTGTTATACTAAATAACCGTTGTTCAGCCTCATTTTAATTCAGCTGTTGCATTTTGAATTGGTTTTTGTCTGCTTTAAATTCACCAGCCCACATGGGCATCCTAACCCAGCACATGTCACCCTATCTTTTATACTAAATAAGCGTTGTTAAGCCTCATTTTAATTCAGCTGTTGCATTTTGAATTGGGCTTTGTCTGGTTTAAATACACCAGCCCACATATGCATCCCAAACCAGCACATGTCACCCTGTCTGTTATACTAAATAAGCGTTGTTCAGCCTCATTTTAATTAAGCTGTTGCATTTTGAATTGGTTTTTGTCTGCTTTAAATACACCAGCCCACATGGTCATCCCAAACCAGCACATGTCACCCTATCTGTTATACTAAATATGCATTGCTCAGCCTCATTTTAATCAAGCTATTGCATTTTGAATTGGTTTTTGGTCTGCTGCCAAAACACAAGGCTGCAGGGTATCCCAAACCAGCACGTGTCACCCTATCTGTTATACTAAATAAGCGTTGTTCAGCCTCATTTTAATTCAGCTATTGCATTTTGAATTGGTTTCTGTCTGCTTTAAATACACCAGCCCACATGGGCATCCCAAACCAGCACATGTCACCCTATCTGTTATACTAAATAAGCGTTGTTCAGCCTCATTTAAATCAAGCTATTGCATTTTGAATTGGTTTTTGTCTGGTTTAAATACACCAGCCCACATGGGCATCCCAAACCAGCAGATGTCACCATGTCTGTTATACTAAATAAGCGTTGTTCAGCCTCATTTTAATTAAGCTATTGCATTTTGAATTGGGCTTTGTCTGCTTTAAATACACCAGCCCACATGGGTATCCCAAACCAGCACATGTCACCCTATATGTTATACTAAATAAGCATTTTTCAGCCTCGTTTTATTTAAGCTATTGCAATTTTAATTGGTTTTTGTCTGCTTTAAATACACCAGCCCACATGGGCATCCTAACCCAGCACATGTCACCCTATCTGTTATACTACATAAGCGTTGTTCAGCCTCATTTTATTTAAGCTATTGCATTTTGAATTGGGCTTTGTCTGCTTTAAATACACCAGCCCACATGGGCATCCCAAACCAGCACATGTCACCCTATCTGTTATACTAAATAAGCATTGTTCAGCCTCATTTTAATTAAGCTATTGCATTTTGAATTGGGTTTTGTCTGCTTTAAATACACCAGCCCACATGGGCATCCTAACCCAGCACATGTCACCCTATCTGTTATACTAAATAAGCGTTGTTCATCCTCAGCTTAATCAAGCTATTGCATTTTGAATTGTTTTTTGGTCTGCTGCCAAAACACTAGGCTGCGGTGTATCTCAAACCTGCACGTAACACCCTATCTGTTATACTAAATAAGCGTCGTTCATTCTCAGCTTAATCAAGCCATTGCCTCTTGAATTGTTTTTGGTCCGCTGCCAAAACACTAGGCCGCAGGGTATCCCAAACCTGCACATAGCACCCTATCTGTTATACTAAATAAGCGTTGTTCATCCTCAGCTTAATCAAGCTATTGCATTATAAATTGTTTTTTTGTCTGCTGCCAAAACACTAGGCCGCATGGTATCCCAACCCTGCACGTAGCACCTTATCTGTTATACTAAATACGCGTTGTTCATCCTCAGCTTTGTCAAGCTATTGCATTTTGAATTGTTTTTTGTCCTGCTGTCAAAAGAACACCAGGCCGCAGGGTATCCCAAACCTGCACGTAGCACCCTATCTGTTATACTAAATAAGCATTGTTCATCCTCAGCTTAATCAAGCTATTGCATTTTGAATTGGTTTTTGTCTGGTTTAAATACACCAGCCCACACGGGCATCCCAAACCAGCACATGTCACCCTGTCTGTTATACTAAACAAGCGTTGTTCAGCCTCATTTTAATTAAGCTATTGCATTTTGAATTGGTTTTTGTCTGCTTTAAATACACCAGCCCACATTCGCATCCTAACCCAGCACATGTCACCCTATCTGTTATACTAAATAAGCGTTGTTCAGCCTCATTTTAATTCAGCTGTTGCATTTTGAATTGGTTTTTGTCTGCTTTAACCCTTTAAGTGCCAGCCTACCTGGAGTTTTTGTCACACTTTGTTGCCAGACCATTTTGCACTATTTTGCGCTCCCCATGTTCAAATGTGATTTTTGAAGGGATTTCCAGGGATTTCCCAGGAAAATTATATATTGTTTTTTTCAGCAGAGTCTGGGCTTTAACATGAAATGTCTTGTTTGTCATTGTTTAGGTGTATTCTCAATATTTTTGGGTGAAATATGTGCAAAAAAAAAATATATATATTTTTTACAATTTGTAGTTTTTTTTTGTAATAAAAAATGTAAGTTTGTCAATAAAATCTTATTGCTTGTGAAATCCCAATTTCTCCCGATTACAGCGGTACCACATATGTATAGGTAGACACCCTTTCCTGCCCAGGAGACTCCCCCAAACTGAAACAGCGCTTTAGGAGATTTTCAGAAAAAATACAACTATGCTACGCAATATGCGCACCTTGCAGTTTTTCCAGAAAAACAACCCTTTACATTTGAATTACCCCCAACAAACTATATATTCTCTGGAAGTACACACCTCAAGCTTTCTAGGTGTACCAGGCTTGTTGATGTGGCCATAGTTTTCTGGAAGTAATCCCTCAATGGATTCTTTGGTTGCAAAGAGTTTCCCTAAAAAAAGGATAAAAAAGCAGAATCAAAGCCACATTTTCCTAAAAAAACTATATACAAACAAGAAAAAACAAGTTTAATCTGAAAACGCAATATCCCCCGAACAGAACAACACCCAACATGCATTGCTACTGTCAAGGGAAGAGTTGCCAAACACCCCAAAGTAAAGCATGTGCGTAACAGTAATTTTACTTGAAAATTTCAGCTCTGCAGACAAAGTGCGCACCTTGCGATTTTTCAACCAAAACAACCCTTTACATTTGGAATATCCCCCATAAACCATATATTCCCTGAAAGTACACACGTTAAGCTTTCTAAGCGTACCCAGCTTGTTCTAGTGGACTCATCTTTCTGGAATTATTACCTCAAAGAATTCTTTGTTTGCGCAGGGTTTCCCTAAAAAATTAAAAAAATAGCTGAATAAAAAACACCTTTTCCTAAAATATAAATATGCAAACAAGAAAAAACAAGCTAAGTCTGAAAGCGCAAGGTCCCCCGAACAGAACAATACCCAACATGCAGAGGTACTATTAACCCTTTTAATTGCCAGCCTACTTGAGATTTTGTCACCCTCTGTTGACAGGCCATTTTTCCCAATTTGCGCCATGTTTTGCGCCATGTTTTGCGCCATTTTGCTGGAACTTTCAGGAAAATTATATATATTTTTTTTTGCAGCAGAGTTTAGCCTTTAACATGAAATATCTTGTTTGTAAATTTTATTTTTTTTTTTTTACAATATTATTAAGTAAAATAAATAAATAAATAAATAAAAAAAATTTTTAGAGAATTGACTCCTTTATTTTAAATAAAAAATGTATTTTATTAAGGAAAAGCATATTGCATGTGAAAGCCCCATTTCTACAGATTAGAACGGTACCACATATTTATCGGTAGCCCCCCGTTCCTGCCCAGGAGACCCCCCTAACTGAAACAAGTATTATATAACATTCACAAAAAAAATACAACTACCATCCACACTACAAAGGGTTAAATCGAGAAAAAAAATGACATAGGGTCCCCCCTCCCAGGGGAGGGGGACCCCATTTTTTTTTTTATTTTTAAGGGTTAAAAACCCTTAAAAATCAAAAAAAAAATTGACGTGGGGTCCCCCTTACCCAAAGTAACCAGCCCGGGACCAGCTATGCAGGGCTTGTAGGAACAGGGCGCAGGGGCCAGCTTTTGCTCCGATCGGAGCCTCCTCACCTGACATCCGCCCTGCTCCGATCACCACCGGCATCTGACAGATGCCGGAGCTCGGAGGGGGTATAGGAGGAGCGGGATGACGTCATCCCGCTCCTCCCACAATGGGCGGAGCTAAGCGGCGGCGGCCATCGCCGCCATTACAAGAGGTGAGGACCCGGAAGAGGGTCCTCACCTGAAGACTGCGCAGCCCAGGGGGGGGATCGGACCCCTCCCTGGTGAAGAGAAGACCCGGACAGAAGGCTCGGGCGCGGAGGTGAGTAAATGACAGTTTTATTTTTTTTTTTTATAACGGCGAGTCAGCGCTGGAAACGGGGGGGGGGCGGCTGGTTTCAGGCCCCCCCTGAAGACGGAGGACGACGGGGGGGCGATCGGATCCCCCCCCAGGAAGAGGGGACCCCAAGCTCCACAGGGATACCAGAGGTAAGTGTTTTTTTTTCTATCTTTTAACTGTTTGGGGGAAATGCCAGGCACGTAGTTTCTACGTGCTTGGCACTTAACGGTAGGAGAAGCAACCACGTAGAAACTACGTGCTTGGCATTTAAAGGGTTAAATACACCAGCCCACATGGACATCCCAAACCAGTACATGTCACCCTATCTGTTATACTAAATAAGCGTTGTTCAGCCTCATTTTAATTAAGCTATTGCATTTTGAATTGGTTTTTGTCTGCTTTAAATACACCAGCCCACATGGTCATCCCAAACCAGCACATGTCACCCTATCTGTTATACTAAATATGCATTGTTCAGCCTCATTTTAATCAAGCTATTGCATTTTGAATTGTTTTTTGTCCTGCTGCCAAAACACTAGGCCGCAGGGCATCCCAAACCAGCACGTGTCACCCTATCTGTTATACTAAATAAGCGTTGTTCAGCCTCATTTTAATTCAGCAATTGCATTTTGGATTGGTTTCTGTCTGCTTTAAATACAGCAGCCCACATGGGCATCCCAAACCAGCACA
This sequence comes from Gastrophryne carolinensis, assembly GCA_027917425.1. Classification (NCBI taxonomy): domain Eukaryota; kingdom Metazoa; phylum Chordata; class Amphibia; order Anura; family Microhylidae; genus Gastrophryne; species Gastrophryne carolinensis. The sequence goes on along the minus strand of CM051237.1, from coordinate 345,755,754 downwards.
TGTCACCCTATCTGTTATACTAAATAAGCGTTGTTCAGCCTCATTTAAATCAAGCTATTGCATTTTGAATTGGTTTTTGTCTGGTTTAAATACACCAGCCCACATGGGCATCCCAAACCAGCACATGTCACCCTGTCTGTTATACTAAATAAGCGTTGTTCAGCCTCATTTTAATTAAGCTATTGCATTTTGAATTGGGCTTTGTCTGCTTTAAATACACCAGCCCACATGGGTATCCTAACCCAGCACATGTCACCCTATCTGTTATACTACATAAGCGTTGTTCAGCCTCATTTTATTTAAGCTATTGCATTTTGAATTGGGCTTTGTCTGCTTTAAATACACTAGCCCACATGGGCATCCCAAACCAGCACATGTCACCCTATCTGTTATACTAAATAAGCATTGTTCAGCCACATTTTAATTAAGCTATTGCATTTTGAATTGGGTTGTGTCTGCTTCAAATACAACAGCCCACATGGGCATCCCAAACCAGCATATGTCACCCTATCTGTTATACTAAATAAGCGTTGTTCAGCCTCCTTTTAATTAAGCTATTGCATTTTGAATTGGTTTTTGTCTGCTTTAAATACATCAGCCCACATGGGCATCCTAACCCAGCACATGTCACCCTATCTGTTATACTAAATAAGCGTTGTTCATCCTCAGCTTAATCAAGCTATTATTATAAATTGTTTTTTTGTCTGCTGCCAAAACACTAGGCCGCATGGTATCCCAACCCTGCACGTAGCACCTTATCTGTTATACTAAATACGCGTTGTTCATCCTCAGCCTTGTCAAGCTATTGCATTTTGAATTGTTTTTTGTCCTGCTGTCAAAAGAACACCAGGCAGCAGGGCATCCCAAACCTGCACGTAGCAACCTATCTGTTATACTAAATAAGCGTTGTTCATCCTCAGCTTAATCAAGCTATTGCATTTTGAATTGGTTTTTGTCTGGTTTAAATACACCAGCCTACACGGGCATCCCAAACCAGCACATGTCACCCTATCTGTTATATTAAATAAGCGATGTTCAGCCTCAGCTTAATCAAGCTATTGCATTTTGAATTGGTTTTTGGTCTGCTGCCAAAACACTAGGCCGCAGGGTATCCCAAACCTGCACGTAGCACCCTATCTGTTATACTAAAAAAGCGTTGTTCATCCTCAGCTTCATCAAGTTATTACATTTTGAATTGTTTTTGGTCTGCTGCCAAAACCCTAGGACGCAGGGTATCCCAAACCTGCACTTAGCACCCTATCTGTTATACTAAATAAGCGTTGTTCATCCTCAGCTTAATCAAGCTATTGCATTTTGAATTGTTTTTTGTCCTGATGTTAAAAAAAACACCATGCCGCAGGGTATCCCAAACCTGCACGTTGCACCCTATCTGTTATACTAAATAAGCATTGTTCAGCCTCCTTTTAATTAAGCTATTGCAATTTGAATTGGTTTTTGTCTGCTTTAAATACACCAGCCCACATGGGCATCCTAACCCAGCACATGTCACCCTATCTTTTATACTAAATAAGCATTGTTCAGCCTCATTTTAATTAAGCTATTGCATTTTGAATTAGCACATGTTATACTAAATAAGCATTGCTCAGCCTCATTTTAATCAAGCTATTGCATTTTGAATTGGTTTTTGTCTGGTTTAAATACACCAGCCCACATGGGCATCCCAAACCAGCACATGTCACCCTATCTGTCATACAAAATAAGTGTTGTTCAGCCTCATATAAATTAAGCTATTGAATTTTGAATTGGGTTTCGTCTGCTTCAAATACAACAGCCCACATGGGCATCCCAAACCAGCATATGTCACCCTATCTGTTATACTAAATAAGCGTTGTTCAGCCTCCTTTTAATTAGGCTATTGCATTTTGAATTGGTTTTTGTCTGCTTTAAATACACCAGCCCACATGGGCATCCCAAATCAGCATGTGTCACCCTATCTGTTATACTAAATATGCATTGTTAAGCCTAATTTTAATCAAGCTATTGCATTTTGAATTGGTTTTGTCTGGTTTAAATACACCAGCCCACATGGGCATCCCAAACCAGCACATGTCACCCTATCTGTTATACTAAATAAGCGTTGTTCAGCCTCATTTTAATTAAGCTATTGCATTTTGAGCTGGGCTTTGTCTGCTTCAAATACATCAGCCCACATGGGCATCCCAAACCAGCAAATGTCACCCTATCTGTTATACTAAATAAGCGTTGTCCAGCCTCATTTTAATTAAGCTATTGCATTTTGAATTGGGCTTTGTCTGCTTTAAATACACCAGCCCACATGGGCATCCTAAGCCAGCACATGTCACCCTATCTGTTATACTAAATAAGCGTTGTTCAACCTCATTTTAATTAAGCTATTGCATTTTGAATTGGGTTTTGTCTGCTTTAAATACACCAGCCCACATGGGCATCCCAAACCAGCACATGTCACCCTGTTATTCTAAATAAGCGTTGTTCATCCTCATTTTAATTAAGCTATTGCATTTTGAATTGGGCTTTGTCTGCTTTAAATACACAAGCCCACATGGGCATCCAAAACCAGCACATGTCACCCTATCTGTTATACTAAATAAGCGTTGTTCAGCCTCATTTTAATTAAGCTATTGCATTTTGAATTGGGTTTTGTCCTGCTGCCAAAACACTAGGCCGCAGGGTATCCCAAACCTGCACGTAGCACTCTATCTGTTATACTAAATAAGCAATGTTCAGCCTCATTTTAATTCAGCTATTGCATTTTGAATTGGTTTTTGTCTGGTCTAAATACACCAGCCCAAATGGGCATCCCAAACCAGCACATGTCACCCTATCTTTTATACTAAATAAGCGTTGTTCAGCCTCAGCTTAATCAAGCTATTGCATTTTGAATTGGTTTTTGGTCTGCTGCCAAAACACTAGGCCGCAGGGTAACTCAAACCTGCACGTAGCACCCGATCTGTTATACTAAATAAGCGTTGTTCAGACTCATTTTAATTCAGCTATTGCATTTTGAATTGGTTTAAATACACCAGCCCACATGGGCATCCCAAACCAGCACATGTCACCCTATCTCTTATACTAAATTAGCATTGTTCAGCCTCATTTTAATCAAGCTATTGCATTTTGAATTGGTTTTTGTCTGGTTTAAATACACCAGCCCACATGGGCATCCCAAACCAGCACATGTCACCCTATCTGTTATACTAAATAAGCGTTGTTCAGCCTCATTTTAATTCAGCTATGGCATTTTTAATTGTTTTTTTCTTGTTTAAATACACCAGCCCACATGGGCCTCCAAAACCAGCACATGTCACCCTATCTGTTATACTAAATAAGCGTTGTTCAACCTCAGCTAAATCAAGCTATTGCCTTTTGAATTGTTATTGGTCTGCTGCCAAAACACTAGGCCGCAGGCTATCCCAAACCTGCACGTAGCACCCTATCTGTTATACTAAATATGCGTTGTTCATCCTCAGCTTAATCAAGCTATTGCATTATAAATTAGTTTTTGGTCTGCTGCCAAAACACTAGGCCACAGGGTATCCAAAACCTGCACGTAGCACCCTATCTGTTATACTAAATATGCGTTGTTCATCCTCAGCTTTATCAAGCTATTGCATTTTGAATTGTTTTTTGTCCTGCTGTCAAAAAAGCACCAGGCCGCAGGGTATCCCAAACCTGCACGTAGCACCCTATCTGTTATACTAAATAAGCATTGTTCATCCTTAGCTTAATCAAGTTATTGCATTTTGAATTGGTTTTTGGTCTGCTGCCAAAACACTAGGCCGCAGTGTATCCCAAACCTGCATGTAGCACCCTATCTGTTATACTAAATAAGCATTGTTCATCCTTAGCTTAATCAAGTTATTGCATTTTGAATTGGTTTTTGGTCTGCTGCCAAAACACTATTCCACAGGGTATCCCAAACCTGCACGTTGTACCCTATCTGTTATAATAAATAAGCATTGTTCATCCTCAGCTTAATCAAGCTATTGCATTTTGAATTGTTTTTTGTCTGGTTTAAATACACCAGCCCACATAGGCATCCCAAACCAGCACATGTCACCCTATCTGTTATACTAAATAAGCGATGTTCAGGCTCAGCTTAATCAAGCTATTGCATTTTAAATTGGTTTTTGGCCTGCTGCCAAATCACTAGGCCGCAGTGTATCCCAAACCTGCACGTAGCACCCTATCTGTTATCCTAAATAAGCATTGTTCATCCTTAGCTTAATCAAGCTATTGCATTTTGAATTGGTTTTTGGTCTGCTGCCAAAACACTAGGCCACAGGGTATCCCAAACCTGCACGTAGCACCCTATCTGTTATACTAAATAAGCGTTGCTCATCCTCAGCTTAATCAAGCTATTGCATTTTGATTTGTTTTTTGTCCTGCTTTTAAAAAAAACACCAGGCCGCAGGGTATCCTAAACCTGCACGTTGCACCCTATCTGTTATACTAAATAAGCGTTGTTCAGCCTTATTTTAATTCAGCTGTTGCATTTTGAATTGGTTTTTGTCTGCTTTAAATACACCAGCCAACATGGGCATCCAAAACCAGCACATGTGACCCTATCTGTTATACTAAATAAGCGTTGTTCAGCCTCATTTTAATTAAGCTATTGCATTTTGAATTGGGTTTTGTCCTGCTGCCAAAACACTAGGCCGCAGGGTATCCCAAACCTGCACGTAGCACCCTATCTGTTATACTAAATAAGCATTGCTCATCCTCAGCTTAATCAAGCTATTGCATTTTGAATTGGTTTTTGGTCTGCTGCCAAAACACTAGGCCGCAGGGTATCCCAAACCTGCACATAGCACCCTGTCTGTTATGCTAAATAAGCGTTGTTCATCCTCAGCTTAATCAAGCTATTGCATTTTGAATTGTTTTTGTCCTGCTGTCAAAAAAACACCAGGCCACAGGGTATCCCAAACCTGCACATAGCACCATACCTGTTATACTAAATAAGCTTTGTTCAGCCTCATTTTAATTCAGCTATTGCATTTTGAATTGTTTTTTGTCTGGTTTAAATACACCAGCCCACATGGGCATCCCAAACCAGCACATGTCACCCTATCTGTTATGCTAAATTAGCGTTGTTCGGCCTCAGCTTAATCAAGCTATTTCATTTTGAATTGGTTTTTGGTCTGCTGCCAAAACACTAGGCCGCAGGGTATCCTAAACCTGCACGTAGCACCCTATCTGTTATACTAAATAAGCGTTGTTCAGCCTCATTTTAATTCAGCGATGGCATTTTGAATTGGTTTTTGTCTGGTTTAAGTACACCAGCCCACATGGGCATCCCAAACCAGCACATGTCACCCTATCTGTTATACTAAATAAGCATTGTTCATCCTCAGCTTAATCAAGCTATTGCATTTTGAATTGGTTTTTGGTCTGCTGCCAAAACACTAGGCTGCAGGGTATCTCAAACCTGCACGTAACACCCTATCTATTATACTAAATAAGCGTTGTTCATCCTCAGCTTAATCAAGCTATTGCCTTTTGAATTGTTTTTGGTCTGCTGCCAAAACACTAGGCCGCAGGGTATCCCAAACCTGCACATAGCACCCTATCTGTTATACTAAATAATCGTTGTTCATCCTCAGCTGAATCAAGCTATTGCATTTTGAATTGTTTTTTGTCTGGTTCAAATACACCAGCCCACATGGGCATCCCAAACCAGCACATGTCACCCTATCTGTTATACTAAATAAGCGATGTTCAGCCTCAGCTTAATCAAGCTATTGCATCTTGAATTGGTTTTTGGCCTGCTGCCAAAACACTAGGCCGCAGTGTATCCCAAACCTGCACGTAGCACCCTATCTGTTATACTAAATAAGCATTGTTCATCCTTAGCTTAATCAAACTATTGCATTTTGAATTGGTTTTTGGTCTTCTGCCAAAACACTAGGCCACAGGGTATCCCAAACCTGCACGTAGCACCCTATCTGTTATACTAAATAAGCGTTGTTCATACTCAGCTTAATCAAGCTATTGCATTTTGAATTGTTTTTTGTCCTGCTTTTAAAAAAACGCCAGGCTGCAGGGTATCCCAAACCTGCAGGTTGCACCCTATCTGTTATACTAAAAAAGCGTTGTTCAGCCTCATTTTAATTCAGCTATTGCATTTTGAATTGTTTTTTGTCTGGTTTAAATACACCAGCCCACATGGGCATCCCAAACCAGCTCATGTCACCCTATCTGTTATACTAAATAAGCGTTGTTCAGCCTCATTTTAATTCAGCTATTGCATTTTGAATTGGTTTTTGTCTGCTTTAAATACACCAGCCCACATGAGCATCCCAAACCAGCACATGTCACCCTATCTGTTATACGAAATAGGCGTTGTTCAGACTCATTTTAATTCAGCTATTGCATTTTGAATTGTTTTTTGTCTGCTTTAAATAGACCAGCCTACATGGGCATCCCAAACAAGCACATGTCACCCTATCTGTTATACTAAATAAGTTTTGTTCAGCCTCATTTAAATTAAGCTATTGCATTTTGAATTGGGCTTTGTCTGCTTTAAATACACCAGCCCACATGGGCCTCCCAAACCAGCACATGTCACCCTATCTGTTATACTAAATAAGCGTTGTTCAGCCTCATTTTAATTAAGCTATTGCATTTTGACTTGGGTTTTGTCCTGCTGCCAAAACACTAGGCCGCAGGGTATCCCAAACCTGCACGTAGCACCCTATCTGTCATACTAAATGCCCTTGTTAATCCTCAGCTTAATCAAGCTATTGCATTTTGAATTGTTTTTTGGTCTGCTGCCAAAACACTAGGCCGCAGGGTATCCCAAACTTGCACATTGCACCCTGTCTGTTATACTAAATAAGGGTTGTTCATCCTCAGCTTAATCAAGCTATTGCATTTTGAATTGTTTTTTGTCCTGCTGTCAAAAAAATACCAGGCCACAGGGTATCCCAAACCTGCACGTAGCACCATACCTGTTAAACTAAATAAGTGTTGTTCAGCCTCATTTTAATTCAGCTTTTGCATTTTGAATCATCGGTTTTTGTCTGGTTTAAATACACCAGCCCACATGGGTATCCCAAACCAGCACATGTCACCCTATCTGTACTTAAAAAGCGTTGTTCAGCCTCAGCTTAATCAAGCAATTGCATTTTGAATTGGTATTTGATCTGCTGCCAAAACACTAGGCCGCAGGGTATCCCAAACCTGCACGTAGCACCCTATCTGTTATACTAAATAAGCGTTGTTCAGCCTCATTTTAATTCAGCTATTGCATTTTGAATTGGTTTAAATACACCAGCCCACATGGGAATCCAAAACCAGCACATGTCACCCTATCTGTTATACTAAATAAGCGTTGTTCATCCTCAGCTTAATCAAGCTATTGCATTTTGAATTGTTTTTTGTCTGGTTTAAATACACCAGCCCACATGGTCATCCCAAACCAGCACATGTCACCCTATCTGTTATACTAAATAAGCATTGTTCAGCCTCATTTTAATTCAGCTATGGCATTTATATTGGTTTTTGTCTGGTTTAAATACACCAGCCCACATGGGCATCCCAAACCAGCACATGTCACCCTATCTGTTATACTAAATAAGCGTTGTTCATCCTCAGCTTAATCAAGCTATTGCATTTTGAATTGGTTTTTGGTCTGCTGCCAAAACACTAGGCCGCAGGGTATCCCAAACCTGCACGTAGCACCCTATCTGTTATACTAAATAAGCGTTGTTCATCCTCAACTTCATCAAGTTATTGCATTTTGAATTGGTTTTTGGTCTGCTGCCAAAACACTAGGCCGCAGGGTATCCCAAACCTGCACGTAGCACCCTATCTGTTATACTAAATAAGCGTTGTTCATCCTCAGCTTAATCAAGCTATTGCATTTTGAATTGTTTTTGTCCTGCTGTCAAAAAAACACCAGGCCACAGGGTATCCCAAACCTGCACATAGCACCATACCTGTTATACTAAATAAGCTTTGTTCAGCCTCATTTTAATTCAGCTATTGCATTTTGAATTGTTTTTTGTCTGGTTTAAATACACCAGCCCACATGGGCATCCCAAACCAGCACATGTCACCCTATCTGTTATGCTAAATTAGCGTTGTTCGGCCTCAGCTTAATCAAGCTATTGCATTTTGAATTGGTTTTTGGTCTGCTGCCAAAACACTAGGCCGCAGGGTATCCTAAACCTGCACGTAGCACCCTATCTGTTATACTAAATAAGCGTTGTTCAGCCTCATTTTAATTCAGCGATGGCATTTTGAATTGGTTTTTGTCTGGTTTAAGTACACCAGCCCACATGGGCATCCCAAACCAGCACATGTCACCCTATCTGTTATACTAAATAAGCATTGTCCATCCTCAGCTTAATCAAGCTATTGCATTTTGAATTGGTTTTTGGTCTGCTGCCAAAACACTAGGCTGCAGGGTATCTCAAACCTGCACGTAACACCCTATCTATTATACTAAATAAGCGTTGTTCATCCTCAGCTTAATCAAGCTATTGCCTTTTGAATTGTTTTTGGTCTGCTGCCAAAACACTAGGCCGCAGGGTATCCCAAACCTGCACATAGCACCCTATCTGTTATACTAAATAAGCGTTGTTCATCCTCAGCTTAATCAAGCTATTGTATTTTGAATTGTTTTTTGTCCTGCTGTCAAAGAAACACCAGGCCGCAGGGTATCCCAACCCTGCACGTAGCACCCAATCTGTTATACTAAATAATCGTTGTTCATCCTCAGCTGAATCAAGCTATTGCATTTTGAATTGTTTTTTGTCTGGTTCAAATACACCAGCCCACATGGGCATCCCAAACCAGCACATGTCACCCTATCTGTTATACTAAATAAGCGATGTTCAGCCTCAGCTTAATCAAGCTATTGCATCTTGAATTGGTTTTTGGCCTGCTGCCAAAACACTAGGCCGCAGTGTATCCCAAACCTGCACGTAGCACCCTATCTGTTATACTAAATAAGCATTGTTCATCCTTAGCTTAATCAAACTATTGCATTTTGAATTGGTTTTTGGTCTTCTGCCAAAACACTAGGCCACAGGGTATCCCAAACCTGCACGTAGCACCCTATCTGTTATACTAAATAAGCGTTGTTCATACTCAGCTTAATCAAGCTATTGCATTTTGAATTGTTTTTTGTCCTGCTTTTAAAAAAACGCCAGGCTGCAGGGTATCCCAAACCTGCAGGTTGCACCCTATCTGTTATACTAAAAAAGCGTTGTTCAGCCTCATTTTAATTCAGCTATTGCATTTTGAATTGTTTTTTGTCTGGTTTAAATACACCAGCCCACATGGGCATCCCAAACCAGCTCATGTCACCCTATCTGTTATACTAAATAAGCGTTGTTCAGCCTCATTTTAATTCAGCTATTGCATTTTGAATTGGTTTTTGTCTGCTTTAAATACACCAGCCCACATGAGCATCCCAAACCAGCACATGTCACCCTATCTGTTATACGAAATAGGCGTTGTTCAGACTCATTTTAATTCAGCTATTGCATTTTGAATTGTTTTTTGTCTGCTTTAAATAGACCAGCCTACATGGGCATCCCAAACAAGCACATGTCACCCTATCTGTTATACTAAATAAGTTTTGTTCAGCCTCATTTAAATTAAGCTATTGCATTTTGAATTGGGCTTTGTCTGCTTTAAATACACCAGCCCACATGGGCCTCCCAAACCAGCACATGTCACCCTATCTGTTATACTAAATAAGCGTTGTTCAGCCTCATTTTAATTAAGCTATTGCATTTTGACTTGGGTTTTGTCCTGCTGCCAAAACACTAGGCCGCAGGGTATCCCAAACCTGCACGTAGCACCCTATCTGTCATACTAAATGCCCTTGTTAATCCTCAGCTTAATCAAGCTATTGCATTTTGAATTGTTTTTTGGTCTGCTGCCAAAACACTAGGCCGCAGGGTATCCCAAACTTGCACATTGCACCCTGTCTGTTATACTAAATAAGGGTTGTTCATCCTCAGCTTAATCAAGCTATTGCATTTTGAATTGTTTTTTGTCCTGCTGTCAAAAAAATACCAGGCCACAGGGTATCCCAAACCTGCACGTAGCACCATACCTGTTAAACTAAATAAGTGTTGTTCAGCCTCATTTTAATTCAGCTTTTGCATTTTGAATCATCGGTTTTTGTCTGGTTTAAATACACCAGCCCACATGGGTATCCCAAACCAGCACATGTCACCCTATCTGTACTTAAAAAGCGTTGTTCAGCCTCAGCTTAATCAAGCAATTGCATTTTGAATTGGTATTTGATCTGCTGCCAAAACACTAGGCCGCAGGGTATCCCAAACCTGCACGTAGCACCCTATCTGTTATACTAAATAAGCGTTGTTCAGCCTCATTTTAATTCAGCTATTGCATTTTGAATTGGTTTAAATACACCAGCCCACATGGGAATCCAAAACCAGCACATGTCACCCTATCTGTTATACTAAATAAGCGTTGTTCATCCTCAGCTTAATCAAGCTATTGCATTTTGAATTGTTTTTTGTCTGGTTTAAATACACCAGCCCACATGGTCATCCCAAACCAGCACATGTCACCCTATCTGTTATACTAAATAAGCATTGTTCAGCCTCATTTTAATTCAGCTATGGCATTTATATTGGTTTTTGTCTGGTTTAAATACACCAGCCCACATGGGCATCCCAAACCAGCACATGTCACCCTATCTGTTATACTAAATAAGCGTTGTTCATCCTCAGCTTAATCAAGCTATTGCATTATAAATTGGTTTTTGGTCTGCTGCCAAAACACTAGGCCACAGGGTATCCCAAACCTGCACGTAGCACCCTATCTGTTATACTAAATAAGCGTTGTTCATCCTCAGCTTTATCAAACTATTGCACTTTGAATTGTTTTTGTCCTGCTGTCAAAAAAACACCAGGCTGCAGGGTATCCCAAACCTGCATGTAGCACCCTATCTGTTATACTAAATAAGCGTTGTTCATCCTCAGCCTAATCAAGCTATTGCATTTTGAATTGGTTTTTGGTCTGCTGCCAAAACACTAGGCCACAGGGTATCTCAAACCTGCACGTAGCACCCTATCTGTTATTCTAAATAAGCGTTGTTCATCCTCAGCTTAATCAAGCTATTGCATTTTGAATTGGTTTTTGGTCTGCTGCCAAAACACTAGGCCGCAGGGTATCCCAAACCTGCACGTAGCACCCTATCTGTTATACTAAATAAGCGTTGTTCATCCTCAACTTCATCAAGTTATTGCATTTTGAATTGGTTTTTGGTCTGCTGCCAAAACACTAGGCCGCAGGGTATCCCAAACCTGCACGTAGCACCCTATCTGTTATACTAAATAAGCGTTGTTCATCCTCAGCTTAATCAAGCTATTGCATTTTGAATTGTTTTTGTCCTGCTGTCAAAAAAACACCAGGCCACAGGGTATCCCAAACCTGCACATAGCACCATACCTGTTATACTAAATAAGCTTTGTTCAGCCTCATTTTAATTCAGCTATTGCATTTTGAATTGTTTTTTGTCTGGTTTAAATACACCAGCCCACATGGGCATCCCAAACCAGCACATGTCACCCTATCTGTTATGCTAAATTAGCGTTGTTCGGCCTCAGCTTAATCAAGCTATTGCATTTTGAATTGGTTTTTGGTCTGCTGCCAAAACACTAGGCCGCAGGGTATCCTAAACCTGCACGTAGCACCCTATCTGTTATACTAAATAAGCGTTGTTCAGCCTCATTTTAATTCAGCGATGGCATTTTGAATTGGTTTTTGTCTGGTTTAAGTACACCAGCCCACATGGGCATCCCAAACCAGCACATGTCACCCTATCTGTTATACTAAATAAGCATTGTCCATCCTCAGCTTAATCAAGCTATTGCATTTTGAATTGGTTTTTGGTCTGCTGCCAAAACACTAGGCTGCAGGGTATCTCAAACCTGCACGTAACACCCTATCTATTATACTAAATAAGCGTTGTTCATCCTCAGCTTAATCAAGCTATTGCCTTTTGAATTGTTTTTGGTCTGCTGCCAAAACACTAGGCCGCAGGGTATCCCAAACCTGCACATAGCACCCTATCTGTTATACTAAATAAGCGTTGTTCATCCTCAGCTTAATCAAGCTATTGTATTTTGAATTGTTTTTTGTCCTGCTGTCAAAGAAACACCAGGCCGCAGGGTATCCCAACCCTGCACGTAGCACCCAATCTGTTATACTAAATAATCGTTGTTCATCCTCAGCTGAATCAAGCTATTGCATTTTGAATTGTTTTTTGTCTGGTTCAAATACACCAGCCCACATGGGCATCCCAAACCAGCACATGTCACCCTATCTGTTATACTAAATAAGCGATGTTCAGCCTCAGCTTAATCAAGCTATTGCATCTTGAATTGGTTTTTGGCCTGCTGCCAAAACACTAGGCCGCAGTGTATCCCAAACCTGCACGTAGCACCCTATCTGTTATACTAAATAAGCATTGTTCATCCTTAGCTTAATCAAACTATTGCATTTTGAATTGGTTTTTGGTCTTCTGCCAAAACACTAGGCCACAGGGTATCCCAAACCTGCACGTAGCACCCTATCTGTTATACTAAATAAGCGTTGTTCATACTCAGCTTAATCAAGCTATTGCATTTTGAATTGTTTTTTGTCCTGCTTTTAAAAAAACGCCAGGCTGCAGGGTATCCCAAACCTGCAGGTTGCACCCTATCTGTTATACTAAAAAAGCGTTGTTCAGCCTCATTTTAATTCAGCTATTGCATTTTGAATTGTTTTTTGTCTGGTTTAAATACACCAGCCCACATGGGCATCCCAAACCAGCTCATGTCACCCTATCTGTTATACTAAATAAGCGTTGTTCAGCCTCATTTTAATTCAGCTATTGCATTTTGAATTGGTTTTTGTCTGCTTTAAATACACCAGCCCACATGAGCATCCCAAACCAGCACATGTCACCCTATCTGTTATACGAAATAGGCGTTGTTCAGACTCATTTTAATTCAGCTATTGCATTTTGAATTGTTTTTTGTCTGCTTTAAATAGACCAGCCTACATGGGCATCCCAAACAAGCACATGTCACCCTATCTGTTATACTAAATAAGTTTTGTTCAGCCTCATTTAAATTAAGCTATTGCATTTTGAATTGGGCTTTGTCTGCTTTAAATACACCAGCCCACATGGGCCTCCCAAACCAGCACATGTCACCCTATCTGTTATACTAAATAAGCGTTGTTCAGCCTCATTTTAATTAAGCTATTGCATTTTGACTTGGGTTTTGTCCTGCTGCCAAAACACTAGGCCGCAGGGTATCCCAAACCTGCACGTAGCACCCTATCTGTCATACTAAATGCCCTTGTTAATCCTCAGCTTAATCAAGCTATTGCATTTTGAATTGTTTTTTGGTCTGCTGCCAAAACACTAGGCCGCAGGGTATCCCAAACTTGCACATTGCACCCTGTCTGTTATACTAAATAAGGGTTGTTCATCCTCAGCTTAATCAAGCTATTGCATTTTGAATTGTTTTTTGTCCTGCTGTCAAAAAAATACCAGGCCACAGGGTATCCCAAACCTGCACGTACCTGTTAAACTAAATAAGTGTTGTTCAGCCTCATTTTAATTCAGCTTTTGCATTTTGAATCATCGGTTTTTGTCTGGTTTAAATACACCAGCCCACATGGGTATCCCAAACCAGCACATGTCACCCTATCTGTACTTAAAAAGCGTTGTTCAGCCTCAGCTTAATCAAGCAATTGCATTTTGAATTGGTATTTGATCTGCTGCCAAAACACTAGGCCGCAGGGTATCCCAAACCTGCACGTAGCACCCTATCTGTTATACTAAATAAGCGTTGTTCAGCCTCATTTTAATTCAGCTATTGCATTTTGAATTGGTTTAAATACACCAGCCCACATGGGAATCCAAAACCAGCACATGTCACCCTATCTGTTATACTAAATAAGCGTTGTTCATCCTCAGCTTAATCAAGCTATTGCATTTTGAATTGTTTTTTGTCTGGTTTAAATACACCAGCCCACATGGTCATCCCAAACCAGCACATGTCACCCTATCTGTTATACTAAATAAGCATTGTTCAGCCTCATTTTAATTCAGCTATGGCATTTATATTGGTTTTTGTCTGGTTTAAATACACCAGCCCACATGGGCATCCCAAACCAGCACATGTCACCCTATCTGTTATACTAAATAAGCGTTGTTCATCCTCAGCTTAATCAAGCTATTGCATTATAAATTGGTTTTTGGTCTGCTGCCAAAACACTAGGCCACAGGGTATCCCAAACCTGCACGTAGCACCCTATCTGTTATACTAAATAAGCGTTGTTCATCCTCAGCTTTATCAAACTATTGCACTTTGAATTGTTTTTGTCCTGCTGTCAAAAAAACACCAGGCTGCAGGGTATCCCAAACCTGCATGTAGCACCCTATCTGTTATACTAAATAAGCGTTGTTCATCCTCAGCCTAATCAAGCTATTGCATTTTGAATTGGTTTTTGGTCTGCTGCCAAAACACTAGGCCACAGGGTATCTCAAACCTGCACGTAGCACCCTATCTGTTATTCTAAATAAGCGTTGTTCATCCTCAGCTTAATCAAGCTATTGCATTTTGAATTGGTTTTTGGTCTGCTGCCAAAACACTAGGCCGCAGGGTATCCCAAACCTGCACGTAGCACCCTATCTGTTATACTAAATAAGCGTTGTTCATCCTCAACTTCATCAAGTTATTGCATTTTGAATTGGTTTTTGGTCTGCTGCCAAAACACTAGGCCGCAGGGTATCCCAAACCTGCACGTAGCACCCTATCTGTTATACTAAATAAGCGTTGTTCATCCTCAGCTTAATCAAGCTATTGCATTTTGAATTGTTTTTTGTCCTGCTTTTAAAAAAACACCAGGCCGCAGGGTATCCCAAACCTGCACGCTGCACCCTATCTGTTATACTATATAAGCGTTGTTCAGCCTCATTTTAATTCAGCTATTGCATTTTGAATTGATTTTTGTCCGGTTTTAATATACCAGCCCACATGGGCATCCCAAACCAGCACATGTCACCCTATCTGTTATACTAAATAAGCGTTGTTCAGCCTCATTTTAATTCAGCTATTGCATTTTGAATTGGTTTTTGTCTGCTTTAAATACACAAGCCGACATGGGCATCCTAAACCAGCACATGTCACCCTATCTGTTATACTAAATAAGCGTTGTTCAGCCTCATTTTAATTAAGCTATTGCATTTTGAATTGGGCTTTGTCTGCTTTAAATACATCAGCCCACATGGGCCTCCCAAACCAGCACATGTCACCCTATCTGTTATACTAAATAAGCGTTGTTCAGATTCATTTTAATTAACCTATTGCATTTTGAATTGGGTTTTGTCTGCTTTAAATACAACAGCCCACATGGGCATCCCAAACAAGCACATGTCACCCTATCTGTTATAATAGCTTAATCAAGCTATTGCATTTTGAATTGGTTTTTGTCCTGCTGTCAAAACACCAGGCGCAGGGTATCCAAACCTGCACGTTGCATCCTATCTTTTATACTAAATAAGCTTGTTCAGCCTCAGCTTTATTAAGCTATTGCATTTTGAATTGGTTTTGTCCTGCTGTCAAAACACCAGGCCGCAGGGTATCCCAAACCTTCACGTTGCACCCAATCTGTTAAACTAAATTAGCTTGTTCAGCCTCAGCTTTTTTAAGCTATTGTATTTTGAATTGTTTTTTGTCCTGCTGTCAAAACACCAGGCCGCAGGGTATCCCAAACCTGCACGTTGCACCCAATCTGCTATACTAAATACCCTTGTTGATCATCAGCTTTATTAAGCTATTGCATTTTGAATTGGTTTTTGTCCTGCTGTCAAAACATCAGGCCGCACGGTATCCCAAACCACCACATTGCACCCTATCTGTTATACTAAATAAGCTTGTTCAGCCTCAGCTTTATTAAGCTATTGCATTTTGAATTGGCTTTTGTCCTGCTGTCAAAACACCAGGCGGCAGGGTTTACCAAACCTGCACGTTGCACCCTATCTGTTATACTAAATGCCCTTGTTCATCCTCAGCTTTATTAAGCTATTGCATTTTGAATTGGTTTTTGTCCTGCTGTCAAACCACCAGGCCACAGGGTATCCCAAACCTGCACGTTGCACCATATCTGTTATACTAAATACCCTTGTTCATCCTCAGCTTTATTAAGCTATTGCATTTTGAATTGTTTTTTGTCCTGCTGTCAAAACACCAGGCCGCAGGGTATCCCATATTGCCAATTTTCATAGTATCTGGTGCAAAGAAGCAGTTCCTCACATTTTTTTAAAGTACCTATTGCGCATTTCAAATACATAAAAATGTCAGGCAGACAAGTGCCAGGATGTTCAAAGAGGAGTGGCAGAGGCCAAGATTCAGCAGGCAGAGGTCGCAGCAGACTAGGGGCGAGTGGCAGCAGGAGTCACGGTGAGAGACCTGATCTGCCAGTATCTTCTAGCGGTCGTGTCTCCACCAGTAACGCATCTGCCATGGTAGATTGGTTAACGCGGTCATCCACATCATCACAAGTTACATCTGAGACTCCCAGTCTAGGGTCGGTAGGTTCCTCTGACACAACCCTGAGTTGGCATGCCCGAGAGCAGTCTCTGTCCTCCCATTGTTTCTGTCCTACGCCATTCCCTCCCCCAGCGGCATATCCTATTCTTTGGGTTCAGCTCCACTCTTTAGTGAGGAGGACCATCAGATAGAGAACAGTCAGCAGCTACTGCCCAGCCAAGAAATGGAGGGGGCTTCTTTAGCTAGGCAGACAAATAGTGCTGTGGAGAGTGTCGTGGGTGTTGCGAGTGTTCCAGCTTCTGCGCCAGACACTGTTGAGGAAACAGAGAACATCAGTGACTTGCAGCCACAACTCGGTGATGATGATGATGAAGAAGCCGATTGCACTTGGGAGCCCGGTGCAGAAGTGGCTTAATCGTCATCATCAGGAGAAGAGGGGCGCAGGTTGCCCCGGAGTCAGCAGCTGAGGCAGCAAGGTGTTAGCAGCATGGTTGGCAGTCAGCATGGGGGCACAATTGTAAAGCCTGGAGCCAAACGGGGCCGGGGCCGGGGTAGAGCACCTGCTGCACGGCAGGCTACCTCATCGGGAAGTAGTGGAGCAGGGGTTCCTGGAGTTGGCGACAGTAGCAGTGAATCAGTGCGGCCTGTTGGTGGGAAAAGTAGCTACTCAGCAGTGTGGCAGTTTTTCCTGAAGCATCCGCAGGAGGGTAACATGGCCACATGCAAGATATGTAGGCAGAAGGTGAAGCGTGGCCAGGGCCCAAATGTTTGCACCACGGCCCTGCGTCAACATATGATGCGTCACCATAAAGCGGCCTGGGAGAACCGAGGCTCCGAAGAGGTGGTCCAGCCTGCTTCCTCACCAAGTGGCACGCCGCTCCCAATTTCTGCCAGCCAAGGCTCCAGCACCTCAGCCGAAGGCAGCTGTGCGTCATACCCATCCTCTGTCGCTCCTGATGCTCCTGCTCCTCCTCCTCCTCCAAGTCATGAATCCCGCCAGCAATCCATCAGCGAAGCCATGTCCAAGAGACAGCAGTATGCGCCCACTCATCCTACGGCGCAGAAGCTGAATGTGCTCCTTTCCAAGTTGCTGGTGCTGCAGTCGCTCCCTTTTCAGGTGGTGGACTCTGCACCTTTCAGAGAACTGATGGCTTGTGCCGAGCCAAGGTGGAGAGTCCCAAGCCATCATTTATTTGCCAAGAAGGCAGTACCAGCGCTGCACACTTTTGTTGACCAGAAGGTGGGCCAGTCCTTGAGCCTGTCGGTGTGTAGCAAAGTGCATGGCAGCGCCGACGTCTGGAGCTGTAACTACGGTCAGGGACAGCACATGTCATTTACGGCCCACTGGGTGAATGTGGTCCCTTTGCAGCAGCAGTAGCAACTTGGACAGGTCATGCAGCTTCGGCCTCCGCGCTCCATGGCCGTTGTGCCTGTGACACCGTGCGACTCGGCCTCCTCATCCTCCGCCATCTCCTCACCCTCCACTGTAGGCTCAAGTCTCAGTGCCCCTCCAGTCTACCATGTGTGCAGGGCACGGAGGTGTCACGCTGCGCTTCACATGGTTTGTCTTGGTGAACGGAGTCACACAGGGGAGAACTGCTTAAATTTATTCATCATGAAATCAAAACATGGCTTACTCCAAGAAAACTTAAAATGGGAATCATGGTTACCGACAATGGGAAGAACATTTTGTCTGCGCTGCGCCAAGGAAGCCTGGCCCATGCGCCTTGCATGGCTCACGTATTCAATCTGGTTGTCAAGCGGTTTCTGAAGTGTTCCCCCCGATCTGCAAGACATCCTAAGAACTTCAAGGAAACTTTGCATGCACTTCAGCCACTCATACACCACCAAACACACCCTTCTTGAGCTACAGCGTCAGAATAGTATCCCCCAACATAGTCTGATTTGCGATGTTTCCACCCGTTGGAATTCCACCCTTCACATGTTGGACCGATTATATAAACAGAGAAAAGCCATCACGGATTTCCTGAGGATCCAAGCGGATAGGGGGACTCCCCTGTGTAACTTCAATGTCAACCAGTGGCAGCTCATACGTGACACCTTCCCTTTGCTCAGGCCCTTTGAGGAAGCCACTTTATTTGTCAGTCGGCAGGATTACGGGATGAACGACGTGATTCCACTGCTTCATGTACTACAGCACATGTTGGAAACCATGGCTGGTCAGGGCACTGGAGACATGGTGCATACATCTTACAGCCACATGAACCCCGTTGGAGCTGAACTGGAGGAGTAGGAGGAAGAGGAGGAGGAGTGGCCCAGTGAAGCACAGTTTAGGCTTGGCGAAATGGCTGGTTTATCTAGTCATCGGACAGGAGAGGAGGAGCAGCCAGAGGAGCTAGAGGGTTGTGAGGAAGGCGAGACAGAGGACCCGGACACACTGTGGCAGTATGCAGTGGAGATGGAGACAGGTAGTCCCTCCGAGTCACTTGCGCAAATGGCAGGAAGCCTGCTCACGTGCTTGCGTAGTGACCCCAGAATTGTTTCCATTTGTTGCCGGGAAGATTTCTGGCTTTCCACCTTATTGGACCCTCGCTTCCGGCACAAAATGGGGGCATTTTTTAAACCCGCCGAGAGGGAGGACAAACTGAACTACTACAAAGACATTTTACGTAGTCAGTTGGCCGATGCCTATCATGATTAATACTCTCGCAGGTATGACTCGGGGGGACCTCTGCGCTCACCTTTCACTGCCATGCCTGCTGGGGGGGTTGGCAGGAGCAGCAGCAGCAGCTCCTTCAGCAGCAGCCTCAGTCTTCAGTCGCTAATGAGTAGTTTTCTACACCCGCATAGTGAGGCTACTCATGAGCAGCAGGAAGACCTGGAGCAGGACCTCAACCAGCAGGTCATGTCATACCTTGACATGACCATGCCAACACACCTTGAGGATCCGCTGGACTTCTTGGCAGCCAAACTTGGCTTGTGGCTGCAACTAGCAGAGTTTGCCCTGGAAAACCTGTCCTGCCCGGCCAGTAGCGTGCCATCTGAGCGGGTGTTTAGTGCGGTGGGGGCCATAGTTACGGCGAGGAGAACTCGTCTGTCAACTAAAAATGTGGAGAGACTCACCTTTGTCAAAATGAATCAGGGATGGATCAGCCAGGATTTCCACCCACCAATGGCTGATGCATGCGACTAGATTCAGCATGGTGCCATGTTTAACACTTTCCAAATGGTGCAAAACATATTTATGTCTTTAGGCCAATTTTTGTGCTCCTGCTGCTGCCAACTTCAGGGTGTGATTCATCCAATTTTTGGGCTCCTGCAACCAACTCCAGTGTCTCTTTCAAGCTATGTTTGGGCTCCTGCTGCTGCTGCTTGCAACTCCAGGGTGTGATTCATCCAATTTTTGGGCTCCTGCAGCCAACTCCAATGTCTCTTTCACGCAATGTTTGGGCTCCTGCTGCTGCTTTCAACTCCAGGGTGTGATTCATTCAATTTTTGGCCTCCTGCAGCCAACTCCAGTGTCTCTTTAAAGTAATGTTTGGGCTCCTGCTGCTGCTTGCAACTACAGGGTGTGATTCATCCAATTTTTGGCCTCCTGCAGCCAGCTCCAGTGTCTCTTAAAAGTAATGTTTGGGATCCTGCTTCTGCTTGCAACTCCAGGGTGTGATTCATCCAATTTTTGGGCTCCTGCAGCCAACTCCAGTGTCTCTTTCAAGCTATGTTTGGGCTCCTGCTGCTTGCAACTCCAGGGTGTGATTCATCCAATTTTTGGGCTCCTGCAGCCAACTCCAATGTCTCTTTCACGCAATGTTTGGGCTCCTGATGCTGCTGCTTGCAACGCCAGGGTGTGATTCATCCAATTTTTGGCCTCCTGCAACCAACTGCAACCAACTCCAGTGTCTCTTTCATGCAATGTTTGGGCTACTGCTGCTACTTGCAACTCCAGGGTGTGATTCATCCAATGTTTGGGCTCCTGCAGCCAACTCCAGTGTCTCTTTAAAGTAATGTTTGTGCTCCTGCTACTGCTTGCAACTCCAGGGTGTGATTCATCCAATTGTTGGGCTCCTGCAGCCAACTCCAGTGTCTCTTTCAAGCTATGTTTGGGCTCCTGCTGCTGCTGCTGCTTGCAACTCCAGGGTGTGATTCATCCAATTTTTGGGCTCCTGCAGCCAACTCCAGTGTCTCTTTAAAGTAATGTTTGGGCTCCTGCTGCTGCTGCTTGCTACTCCAGGGTGTGATTCATCCAATTTTGGCCTCCTGCAGCCAGCTCCAGTGTCTCTTTAAAGTAATGTTTGGGCTCCTGCTGCTGCTTGCAACTCCAGGGTGTGATTCATCCAATTTTTGGGCTCTTGCAGCCAACTTCAGTGTCTATTTCAAGCTATGTTTGGGCTCCTGCTGCTTGCAACTCCAGGGTGTGATTCATCCAATTTTTGGGCTCCTGCAGCCAACTCCAATGTCTCTTTCACGCAATGTTTGGGCTCCTGCTGCTGCTGCTTGCAACTCCAGGGTGTGATTCATCCAATTTTTGGCCTCCTGCAGCCAACTCCAGTGTCTCTTTAAATTAATGTTTGGGCTCCTGCTGCTGCTTGCAAATCCAGGGTCTCATTCAGCCAATTTTTGGCCTCCTGCAGTCAACTCCAGTGTCTCTTTCAAGCTATGTTTGGGCTCCTGCTGCTGCTGCTTGCAACTCTAGGGTGTGATTCGTCCAATTTTTGGGCTCCTGCAGCCAACTCCAGCGTCTCTTTAAAGTAATGTTTGGGCTCCTGCTGTTGCTTGCAACTCCAGGGTGTGATTCATCCAATTTTTGGCCTCCTGCAGCCAACTCCAGTGTCTCTTTCAAGCTATGTTTGGGCTGCTGCTGCTGCTGCTGCTGCTTGCAACTCCAGGGTGTCATTCAGACAATTTTTGGGCTCCTGCTGCCAACTCCAGTAGCTCTTTCAAGCTAGGTTTGGGCTCCTGCTGCTGCTGCTTGCAACTCCAGGGTGTCATTCATCCAATTTTTGGGCTCCTGCAGCCAACTCCAGTGTCTCTTTCAAGCTAGGTTTGGGCTGCCGCTGCTGCTGCTGCTGCTTGCAAATCCAGGGTGTCATTTAGCCAATTTTTAGGCTCCTGCTGCCAACTCCAGTGTCTCTTTCAAGCTATGTTTGGGCTGCTGCTGCTGCTTCTTGCGACTCCAGGGTGTCATTCATCCAATTTTTGGGCTCCTGCTGCCAACTCAAGTATGTCTTTCAAGCTATGTTTGGGCTGCTGCTGCTGCTTGCAACATCCGGGTGTCATTCAGACAATTTTTGGGCTCCTGCTGCCAACTCCAGTGTCTCTTTCAAGCTATATTTGGGCTCCTGCTGCTGCTGCTTGCAACTCCAGGGTGTCATTCAGCCAATTTTTGGGCTACTGCTGATGCCAACTTCAGGGTGTGCCTTTCAGCCAAATGTTGGCCTCCTGCTGCTGCTGCCAACTGCAGTGTGTCTTTAGGCCAAATTTTGAGTTCCTGCTGCCAACTCCAGTGTCTCTTTCAAGCTATGTTTGGGCTCCTGCTGCTGCTGCTTGCAACTCCAGGGTGTGATTCATCCAATTTTTGGCCTCCTGCAGCCAACTCCAGTGTCTCTTTAAATTAATGTTTGGGCTCCTGCTGCTGCTTGCAAATCCAGGGTCTCATTCAGCCAATTTTTGGCCTCCTGCAGTCAACTCCAGTGTCTCTTTCAAGCTATGTTTGGGCTCCTGCTGCTGCTGCTTGCAACTCTAGGGTGTGATTCGTCCAATTTTTGGGCTCCTGCAGCCAACTCCAGCGTCTCTTTAAAGTAATGTTTGGGCTCCTGCTGTTGCTTGCAACTCCAGGGTGTGATTCATCCAATTTTTGGCCTCCTGCAGCCAACTCCAGTGTCTCTTTCAAGCTATGTTTGGGCTGCTGCTGCTGCTGCTGCTTGCAACTCCAGGGTGTCATTCAGACAATTTTTGGGCTCCTGCTGCCAACTCCAGTAGCTCTTTCAAGCTAGGTTTGGGCTCCTGCTGCTGCTGCTTGCAACTCCAGGGTGTCATTCATCCAATTTTTGGGCTCCTGCAGCCAACTCCAGTGTCTCTTTCAAGATAGGTTTGGGCTGCCGCTGCTGCTGCTGCTGCTTGCAAATCCAGGGTGTCATTTAGCCAATTTTTAGGCTCCTGCTGCCAACTCCAGTGTCTCTTTCAAGCTATGTTTGGGCTGCTGCTGCTGCTTCTTGCGACTCCAGGGTGTCATTCATCCAATTTTTGGGCTCCTGCTGCCAACTCAAGTATGTCTTTCAAGCTATGTTTGGGCTGCTGCTGCTGCTTGCAACATCCGGGTGTCATTCAGACAATTTTTGGGCTCCTGCTGCCAACTCCAGTGTCTCTTTCAAGCTATGTTTGGGCTCCTGCTGCTGCTGCTTGCAACTCCAGGGTGTCATTCAGCCAATTTTTGGGCTACTGCTGATGCCAACTTCAGGGTGTGCCTTTCAGCCAAATGTTGGCCTCCTGCTGCTGCTGCCAACTGCAGTGTGTCTTTAGGCCAAATTTTGAGTTCCTGCTGCCAACTCCAGTGTCTCTTTCAAGCTATGTTTGGGCTCCTGCTGCTGCTGCTTGCAACTCCAGGGTGTCATTCAGCGAATTTTTGGGCTCTTGCTGCCAACTCCAGTGTGTCCTTCAAGCTATGTTTGGGTTGTTGCTGCTGCTGCTTGCAACTCCAGGGTGTCATTCAGCCAATTTTTGGGCTCCTACTGCCAACTCCAGTGTGTCTTTCAAGCTATGTTTGGGCTGCTGCTGCTGCTGCTTGCGACCCCAGGGTGTTATTCAGCCAATTTTTGGGCACCTGCTGCCAACTCCAGTGTGTCTTTCAAGCTATGTTTGGGCTCCTGCTGCTTTTGCTTGGAAATCCAGGGTGTCATTCAGCCAATTTTTGGGCTCTTGCTGATGCCAACTTTAGGGTGTGCCTTTCAGCCAAATGTTGGCCTCCTGCTGCTGCTGCTGCCAACTGCAGTGTGTCTTTAGGCCAATTTTTGGGTTCCTGCTGCCAACTCCAGTGTCTCTTTCAAGCTATATTTGGGCTCCTGCTGTTGCTGCTTTCAACTCCAGGGTGTCATTCAGCCAATTTTTGGGCTCCTGCTGCCAACTCCAGTGTGTCTTTCAAGCTATGTTTTGGCTGCTGCTGCGTCTGCTTGCAACTCCAGGGTGTCATTCAGACAATTTTTGGGCTCCTGCTGCCAACTCCAGTGTCTCTTTCAAGCTATGTTTGGGCTTCTGCTGCTGCTGCTTGCAACTCCAGGGTGTCATTCAGCCAATTTTTGGGCTCCTGCTGCCAACTCCAGTGTGTCTTTCAAGCCATGTTTGGGCTGCTGCTGCTTGGAACTCCAGGGTGTCATTCAGACAACTTTTGGGCTCCTGCTGCCAACTCCAGTGTCTCTTTCAAGCTATGTTTGGGCTCCTGCTGCTGCTGCTTGCAACTACAGGGTGTCATTCAGCCAATTGTTGGGCTCCTGCTTCCAACTCCAGTGTCTCTTTCAAGCTATGTTTGGGCTCCTGCCGCTGCTGCTGCTGCTGCTTGCAACTCCAGGGTGTCATTCAGCCAATTTTTGGGCTCCAGCTGCCAACTCCAGGATGTCTTTCAGACAATATTTGGGCTCCTGCTGCTGCCAGCTCCAGGGTGTTTTTCAGGCAATATAGGGGCCCCTCATAGTGATGCCACTTCAACTCTCTGCAATTGTGCCGCTCTGCGATTCTAATAGCGAGCGGTCTGATCTGCATGTCATAATTATTTACAGTATTATTTCACTAACCCAGCACGCATCCTATGCATGTTACAGCAAGGCAGAATGGTTCACAACCCTATTGAGGCTCTAGGAAGCTCAGAAATCGCCGTTTTTAATAGCAATTTGTCACGAATAAATCCGGACCGAAACAAATTTTGTCTGAAAATTTGGCGAATCAGCCGAATCGAATTTTTAAAAGTTCGCTCATCCCTAGAAGCCACCTCCATTTCTTGGCTGGGCAGTAGCTGCTATCTGATCGTCCTCCTCACTAAAAAGTGGAGCGGAACCCAAAGCATAGTATACGTCGCTGGGGGAGGGAAGGGCATAGGACAGAGGCAATGGGAGGACAGGGACTGCTCTCGGGCCATGCCAACTCAGGGGTGTGTCAGAGGAACCTACCGAACCTAGACTGGGGGTGTCAGAGTAACTTTTGATGTAGTGGATGACCGCGTTAACCAATCTACCAAAGCATATGCGTTACTGGTGGGGACATGACCGCTAGCAGATACTGGCAGATCAGGTCTCTCTCACCGCAACCTGCTGCCACTCGCCCCTAGTCTGCTGTGACCTCTGCCTGTAGAATCTTGGTCTCTGCCACTCCTCTTTGAACATCCTGGCACTTGTCTGCCTGACATTTTTATGTATTTGAAATGCGCAATAGGCACTTAAAAAAAATGTGTATACTTTAAAAAGCAGAAGCTAAATAAAGTGAGATACTGCTTCTCTGCAACAGATACTATGAAAAATGGCATTATGGGATACCCTGCGGGCTGGTGTTTTTACAAGATGCAAAAAAACAATTCAAAATGCAATATATTAATAAAACAGAGCCTTTAGAAGCTGCTTTAGTATAACAAATAGGGTGAAATGTGCTGGTTTGGGATACCCTGCGGCCTGGTGTTTTTACAGGACGCACAAAACCAATTCAAAATGCAATACATTAATAAAACAGAGCCTTTAGAAGCTGATTTAGTATAACAGGGTGAAATGTGCTGGTTTGGGATGCCCACGTGGCCTGGTGTTTTTACAGGACGCACAAAACCAATTCAAAATGCAATATAATAATAAAACAGAGCCTTTAGAAGCTGATTTAGTATAACAGGGTGAAATGTGCTGGTTTGGGATGCCCACGTGGCCTGGTGTTTTTACAGGACGCACAAAACCAATTCAAAATGCAATATATTAATAAAACAGAGCCTGTAGAAGCTGCTTTAGTATAACAGATAGGGTGAAATGTGCTGGTTTGGGATACCCTGCGGCCTGGTGTTTTTACAGGACGCACAAAACCAATTCAAAATGCAATATAATAATAAAACAGAGCCAGTAGAAGCTGCTTTAGTATAACAGATAGGGTGAAATGTGCTGGTTTGGGATACCCTGCGGCCTGGTGTTTTTACAGGACGCACAAAACAATTCAAAATGCAATATATTAATAAAACAGAGCCTGTAGAAGCTGCTTTAGTATAACAGATAGGGTGAAATGTGCTGGTTTGGGATACCCTGCGACCTGGTGTTTTTACAGGATGCACAAAACAATTCAAAATGCAATATATTAATAAAACAGAGCCTGTAGAAGCTGCTTTAGTATAACAGATAGGGTGAAATGTGCTGGTTTGGGATACCCTGCGGCCTGGTGTTTTTACAGGACGCACAAAACAATTCAAAATGCAATATATTAATAAAACAGAGCCTGTAGAAGCTGCTTTAGTATAACAGATAGGGTAAAATGTGCTGGTTTGGGATGCCCACGTGGCCTGGTGTTTTTACAGGATGCACAAAACCAATTCAAAATGCAATATATTAATAAAACAGAGCCTTTTGAAGCCGATTTACTATAACGGGGTGAAATGTGCTGGTTTGGGATGCCCATGTCGCCTGGTGTTTTTACAGGACGCACAAAACCAATTCAAAATGCAATATATTAATAAAACAGAGCCTTTAGAAGCTGATTCAGTATAACAGGGTGCAATGTGCTGGTTTGGGATACCCTGCGGCCTGGTGTTTTTACAGGACGCACAAAACCA
Source organism: Gastrophryne carolinensis (assembly GCA_027917425.1). NCBI lineage: Eukaryota > Metazoa > Chordata > Amphibia > Anura > Microhylidae > Gastrophryne > Gastrophryne carolinensis. Next base: position 345,729,474 of record CM051237.1, on the reverse strand, counting down.
ATTCAAAATGCAATATATTAATAAAACAGAGCCTTTAGAAGCTGATTTAGTATAACAGATAGGGTGAAATGTGCTGGTTTGGGATGCCCATGTGGCCTGGTGTTTTTACAGGGCACACAAAACCAATTCAAAATGTAATATATTAATAAAACAGAGCCTGTAGAAGCTGATTAAGTATAACAGATAGGGTGAAATGTGCTGGTTTGGGATACCCTGCGGCCTGGTGTTTTTACAGGACGCACAAAACCAATTCAAAATGCAATATATTAATAAAACAGAGCCTTTAGAATCTGACTTTGTATAAAAGATAGGGTGAAATGTGCTGGTTTGGGATACCCTGCGGCCTGGTGCTTTTACAGGACGCACAAAACCAATTCAAAATGCAATATATATATAAAATAGAGCCTTTAGAAGTTGATTTAGTATAACAGATAGTGTAAAATGTGCTGGTTTGGGATGCCCATGTGGCCTGGTGTTTTTACAGGATGCACAAAACCAATTCAAAATGCAATATATTAATAAACAGAGCCTGTAGAAGCTGATTTAGTATAACAGATAGGGTGAAATGTGCTGGTTTGGGATACCCTGCGGCCTGGTGTTTTTACAGGATGCACAAAACCAATTCAAAATGCAATATATTAATAAAACAGAGCCTTTAGAAGCTGATTTAGTATAACAGATAGGGTAAAATGTGCTGGTTTTGGATTCCCATGTGGCTAGGTGTTTTTACAGGATGCACAAAACCAATTCAAAATGCAATATATTAATAAAATAGAGCCTTTAGAAGCTGATTTAGTATAACAGGTAAGGTGAAATGTGCTGGTTTGGGATACCCTGCAGCCTGGTGTTTTTACAGGACGCACAAAACCAATTCAAAATGCAATATATTAATAAAACAGAGCCTTTAGAAGCTGATTAAGTATAACAGATAAGGTGAAATGTGCTGGTTTGGGATACCCTGCGACCTGGTGTTTTTACAGGATGCACAAAACAATTCAAAATGCAATATATTAATAAAACAGAGCCTGTAGAAGCTGCTTTAGTATAACAGATAGGGTAAAATGTGCTGGTTTGGGATGCCCACGTGGCCTGGTGTTTTTACAGGATGCACAAAACCAATTCAAAATGCAATATATTAATAAAACAGAGCCCTTAGAAGCTGATTTAGTATAACAGGGTGAAATGTGCTGGTTTGGGATACCATGCGGCCTGGTGTTTTTACAGGACGCACAAAACCAATTGAAACTGCAATATATTAATAAAAAAGAGCCTGTAGAAGCTGATTTAGTATAACAGATTGGGTGAAATAAGCTGGTTTGGGATGCCCATGTGGCCTGGTGTTTTTACAGGATGCACAAAACCAATTTAAACTGCAATATATTAATAAAACAGAGCCTGTAGAAGCTGCTTTAGTATAACAGATAGGGTGAAATGTGCCGGGTTGAGATACCCTGCGGCCTGGTGTTTTTACAGGACGCACAAAACCAATTCAAAATGCAATATATTAATAAAACAGAGCCTGTAGAAGCTACTTTAGTTTAACAGATAGGGTGAAATGTGCTGGTTTAGGATACCCTGTGGCCTGGTGTTTTTACAGGACACACAAAACCAATTTAAACTGCAATATATTAATAAAACAGAGCCTTTAGAAGCTAATTTAGTATAACAGATGCAAAATGCAATATATTAATAAAACAGAGAATGTAGAAGCTGATTTAGTATAACAGGGTGAAATTAGCTGGTTTGGGATACCCTGCGGCCTGGTGTTTTTACAGGACGCACAAAACCAATTCAAAATGCAATATATTAATAAAACAGAGAATGTAGAAGCTGATTTAGTATAACAGGGTGAAATGAGCTGGTTTGGGATATCATGCAGCCTGGTGTTTTTACAGGATGCACAAAACCAATTCAAAATGCAATATATTAATAAAACAGAGCCTGTAGAAGCTGCTTTAGTATAACAGATAGGGTGAAATGTGCCGGTTTGGGATGCCCATGTGGCCTGTTGTTTTTACAGGATGCACAAAACCAATTCAAAGTGCAATATATTATTAAAACAGAGCCTTTAGAAGCTGATTTAGTATAACAGGTAAGGTGAAATGTGCTGGTTTGGGATACCCTGCAGCCTGGTGTTTTTACAGGACGCACAAAACCAATTCAAAATGCAATATATTAATAAAACAGAGCCTTTAGAAGCTGATTAAGTATAACAGATAAGGTGAAATGTGCTGGTTTGGGATACCCTGCGACCTGGTGTTTTTACAGGATGCACAAAACAATTCAAAATGCAATATATTAATAAAACAGAGCCTGTAGAAGCTGCTTTAGTATAACAGATAGGGTGAAATGTGCTGGTTTGGGATACCCTGCGACCTGGTGTTTTTACAGGACGCACAAAACCAATTCAAAATGCAATATATTAATAAAACAGAGCCTTTAGAAGCTGATTTAGTATAACAGATAGGGTGAAATGTGCTGGTTTGGGATGCCCATGTGGCCTGGTGTTTTTACAGGACACACAAAACCAATTCAAAATGTAATATATTAATAAAACAGAGCCTGTAGAAGCTGATTTAGTATAACAGATAGGGTGAAATGCGCTGGTTTGGGATACCCTGCGGCCTGGTGTTTTTACAGGACGCACAAAACCAATTCAAAATGCAATATATTAATAAAACAGAGCCTTTAGAATCTGACTTTGTATAAAAGATAGGGTGAAATGTGCTGGTTTGGGATACCCTGCGGCCTGGTGCTTTTACAGGACGCACAAAACCAATTCAAAATGCAATATATATATAAAATAGAGCCTTTAGAAGTTGATTTAGTATAACAGATAGGGTGAAATGTGCCGGTTTGGGATGCCCATGTGGCCTGTTGTTTTTACAGGATGCACAAAACCAATTCAAAGTGCAATATATTAATAAAACAGAGCATGTAGAAGCTGCTTTAGTATAACAGATAGGGTGAAATGTGCCGGTTTGAGATACCCTGCGGCCTGGTGTTTTTACAGGACGCACATAACCAATTCAAAATGCAATATATTAATAAAACAGAGCCTGTAGAAGCTGCTTTAGTATAACAGATAGGGTGAAATGTGCTGGTTTGGAATACCCTGTGGCCTGGTGTTTTTGCAGGACGCACAAAACCAATTTAAAATGCAATATATTAATAAACAGAGCCTGTAGAAGCTGATTTAGTATAACAGATAGGGTGAAATGTGCTGGTTTGGGATACCCTGCGGCCTGGTGTTTTTACAGGATGCACAAAACCAATTAAAAATGCAATATATTAATAAAGCAGAGCCTTTAGATGCTGATTTCGTATAACAGGGTGAAATGTGCTGGTTTGGGATACCCTGCGGCCTGGTGTTTTTACAGGACGCACAAAACCAATTCAAAATGCAATATATTAATAAAACAGAGAATGTAGAAGCTGATTTAGTATAACAGGGTGAAATGAGCTGGCTTGGGATATCATGCAGCCTGGTGTTTTTACAGGACGCACAAAACCAATTCAAAATGCAATATATTAATAAAACAGAGCCTTTAGAAGCTGATTTAGTATAACAGGTAAGGTGAAATGTGCTGGTTTGGGATACCCTGCAGCCTGGTGTTTTTACAGGACGCACAAAACCAATTCAAAATGCAATATATTAATAAAACAGAGCCTTTAGAAGCTGATTAAGTATAACAGATAAGGTGAAATGTGCTGGTTTGGGATACCCTGCGACCTGGTGTTTTTACAGGATGCACAAAACAATTCAAAATGCAATATATTAATAAAACAGAGCCTGTAGAAGCTGCTTTAGTATAACAGATAGGGTGAAATGTGCTGGTTTGGGATACCCTGCGACCTGGTGTTTTTACAGGACGCACAAAACCAATTTAAAATGCATTATATTAATAAAACAGAGCCTTTAGAAGCTGATTTAGTATAACAGATAGGGTGAAATGTGCTGGTTTGGGATACCCTGCGGCCTGGTGTTTTTACAGGACGCACAAAACCAATTCAAAATGCAATATATTAATAAAACAGAGCCTTTAGAAGCTGCTTTAGTATAACAGATAGGGTGAAATGTGCTGAAATAGTATGCCCATGTGGGCTGGGGTTTTTACAGCATACAAAAAAAATTAAAGCTAATCGAGTTATAAGAAATGCTTGTGTGTAACAGATAGGGTTAAATATGCCACTGCCAAGATGGGATGCACAGTGGCCAGAAATATTTACAGCACAAAAAAAAGCAATTTAAAACTGATCTGGCAAATGAAGTGAAGTGAAAATAAAAAAAAAGTTTCCCTGTCACTTTCTGGGCTGTCCCTGCCTGGATCGTTTCCGATTTTTCCCTATCTTGCCCTGGCTCTCCCTGGCACTGTGTGGGTCTCTGTGGGTCTCCCTGACTCTCCCTGCCTGTTTGTAAGTCTCTCCCTGTCTGCAGCAACCTCCGTTCTGTCTGCAATGCAAGGCTGAAATGCGCACAAGCAAGATGGCCACAGTTTATATAGCTCTGTGACGTCACTGGGCTTCCTGGGCATGTGACCTTCCCATGATAACTTGCCCCAGGGGATATGTCCGGACATGTCCATCCACTATTTTACAATGGCTGTAATTGAAATAAATGGAGTTTAAATGAAAACTTCCATCGATCGAATCGCAGGGAAATTCGGATTCGTTCAGAATTGAATTTTTCCTGAAATTCGGAACAAATTCGGGTTCGTCCGAATCGATTCGCTCATCTCTAATGGTGAGCATAATCTCCAAAATAATAACTGCATATGGGTTTACAAATTACTGTAAAAAAATAGTCAGAATTGCGCAAAACAATGCCCAAGGGAACTTGAGACCTAAAAGAGAACTATTCCCAAGGCCTGTTAATGAACAAAGAGATTTCTAATGTTAATTCTATTTCAATAGAGACCATCCTACAATAATTAACTGTGAAACCTGACAAGTGGATCCTTGTGAGAGGGATTAAAAGGAAACACTGGCACAGTCCTCTCCATTGCTAACTATGCCGACAGCTGTTAAAATTGCTGATAGAACCTTGTGGATACCCCTGTCACATTGCAAATTGGTAAAAGTACTTGTATCCATCACACACCTGGTATTTGATGTAGATGACAGGGAGCAGGTTCTTCTGGGCCCAGGGCACTCTGGGTGTCTGTGTGGGTGGGGTGCTGGGGCTCTACCACAGGGGATGTTTGTACTCACTGTGCAACGCATTAAGATGATCGACAATCCAATAGATAAAAATACCATTTTGTGAATACTCACCTGTAAAATGGGTCACACAACAGTTCTGGTGTCCAATACCGCTTGGCTGAAGGAAGATGCCATAATGAGAAGGTCGTCCAGATAAGGGATAATGCGAATACCCTGGGCTCTGAGGAGAGCCATCACCCCGGCCAGCACCTTGGTGAAAACCCTTGGAGCCGAGGTAAGACCGAAAGGAAGTGCCACAAACTGAAAATGCCAATCCTCCACCACGAACCTGAGAAATCTCTGGTGCGCTGGAAAAATCGGCACATGCAGATAGGCGTCCTTGATGACTACGGACATCAGAAAGTCCCCCTGCCGAAGAGAATGGATAGCTGAACGCAGCGTTTCCATGCGAAATTTCCGCGGACGGACGAACCTGTTGAGGATATTTAGATCCAGAATGGGTCGAACCGAGCCGTCCTTCTTGGGCACCGTGAACAGATTGGAATAAAAGCCCCGACCCTGTCTGAGGGGGGCACTGGGCAAATAACTGCCATATCCAACAGACCCTTTACTGCCGCCTGGAGCTCCTGCGCAGCCAGAAGGTCCGAAGGCACCCGAGACCTGAGGAATCTGGGAGGGGGCCGGAGCTCGAACTCCAGCTTGTAGCCAGAAGTCACCACTTCCCGGATCCATCTGTCCGAGACCTCCCGGTCCCAGACCTGGGAGAAGTGTTGCAGCCGTCCCCCCACCCACATGGGTGAGGGCGCCCCCTCATTGCTGAGCTGGCTTGGCAGTGGGTTTGGGCTTAGAGCCCCAGCTGTATCCTGGGCGGGCACGTCCTCTGCCCCTGTTCCAGGAATCTCCTCTGGCTGCGGGGAAAACAATTCCTCTGCCAGCTCTAGCCCCACGAACGGAAGGAGCAAAGGAACCCGCCCCCCGAAAGGGACAACGCTGTTTTTTGCGTTGAGGTAACTTACCACCCTTGGCAACTGAATCCAACTTCTCACCAAAGAGCCATAATCCCACAAAGGGAAGAGCGGTCAGCGACTTTTTAGACACAAAATCAGCCGCCCACTGGCACAACCAAACCGAACGCCGAATAGTCACCAACAGAGCCGACGTTCTGCCATCAGTGTGTCATCCAAGGCGGCTAGTACAAATGACAAAAACAATTCACACCTTTTAAGGCCAAGGAACTCGTCACTATCCGGATCTAACCTGGAAGAAGTCAACAGGTCCCTGACCACCGACCTGGTAGCCACCACCAGCAGCGCTGAAGCACAAACCAGCCTCATGGCTGACCCAACACTGGCAAAACCATGACAAGCCATTTGGTCAATGTGTTTATCCTCACCATCTTTAAGCGTGGAGCAATCAGGAGAATTTAAAACAGTAGTGTTGGATAAACCCAGAATCTGTGCATCCCAACGCTTAACCGTATCCAAGGGAAAGGGATATTTTTTTTTTTTGTCCCAACCCTGAGGGACACCTGGGAGCCGGGCAGGCCTCTCCCATTCCTTAGCAATAATCCCATCAAAATGCTTTTGGTTAGGAAATTCCAAGCGCGGCCTGGATTCTTCGAAAAATTCCCCCTTTTGCTGTGGAACCGTCTCAGGAGGAGAAATAGCCAAAACCTCAAACATCTGAGCCAGAACATTAGAATTATCCGAAGACCTCCCCAAGCCCCGCTCGGTATCAGCACCCACAAACTGCTGATCGTCTGAATTATCTGATTCTTCATATACCTCCCCTTCCTCAAGTTGGGAGTAATCAGACCAGTCCAGATTATCAAGATCAAGTCGGCCGCCGGTGAAGACGGCGACAAATGCTTTCTCTTAGCCGGAGCCTTTCTGGTGACCGTGCTGGAGAATAATTTTTCAAGATTGGCCAATTGGGCACACATCTCCGATTCCAACTGCCCGCCCATGACAACATCAGACTGGGCACAGATCAAACTGGGAGGGGGGAGGAGAGACCGGCGGCGCTGAACCAGACGCCTGGGGTCCGGACTGCCGCGTAATAGTCTGCTGTGCGCATGGTATACACAGAAATACATCATCGCCAGTAAGGGATGCTCCACACCCCATACACTTCTGGGATTGCCCCGAGGGGAGCCCGAGCCCAGTATCCGGGGATGCCTCCATAAGGTGAACTTATAGTTGGTTGCAATGACCGAGGGAATTACGCATATAAGCAACCCGGGATGCCCCTTTAATGACCCAAGTGGGAGGATTTGCAATAAGCCAATTAAGAACCCAGGGACCCTAGGCCCGGGAGAAACCCCCTAACACCACTGTAGGTTATATCTGAAAGACATAATAAAAAAGGCTAATAAGAAAAGCGGAGTATAAAATATATATATATATATATATATATATATATATATATATATATATATATGACATAAAAATATATAATTATAGGTGATGGGACAGAAGGGGGGCCAACCGGGCCACTCACTGTGGTCCTGAAGACAGCTTCCTCTCTCCGTGAAGTAAAAAGCAGCTCTGAGGAGAGAAGGGGGGCGTGGCCAGCTCCTTCTGAGGAAACAGGCACAGAGAAAAGCACCTCAGCGGTGCCTGTGACACAGGGGTGGGCCGCAGCGCTGGAAAGCCCGGCCCCGCCCCCAAGAGTGAAAGCGTGAGGGGAGAAGCTCCCCTCCGCGATGACAATGCAAAAAGGCCGGCACCGCAGCCATGTGCGGCCGCGGCGCCGGTCTCAGAAGAGACAGAAGGAGGGGAGCAGGCCGTGGGTTTGACCCTGACGCCCGGCCCTGCCCCTTTTACCTCAGGGAGAAAGCCTGCATAAAAATGGCGGCCACAGCGCCGTTTTGACAGAGAAATACATGCTGTTATGAAGTAATAAATAAGTTAATAACTATTGGGAGGATAATTTAATACATTAATACATTAAAACATTATTAAGAATTAATGATTACAAAATTTGGACCTAACACCGAATAAGGGGCCCTGCTACTACCCTCCGCTATCCCGCTAGAGAGAGGGGCATTACCCAAAGGGGGGGGACCACCCAAAGTGTAAGGCCAAGGGACTGGGCATCCCAAACCGGGGTCACCGTCCCGGATGACCGCCTACCCTCTTATATAAGGTCTCACGGGAGAGCATTTGCTCTTAAGCACCAAGGGTGCTTTTCTACCCTCACCCAGACCGTCAGCCTAGGCTGGGAGGCATGAGGTAATAGAAAAAAGATCCAGGCGGAAATAGATAACTAAAGGGCCGGGAGTCATCCCGGCTACCTGAAATCCCCCTGTGCAAGGAGGAGACCACATCTTCTGACTTGCTCGCCGACTGCAGAGATGAAGACGGGTAATGAGTGGGAGGCCCCAGGTATTTATGGACTGGGAGGGGCTCTCTTTTTTCCTGGCATCTCTGCATATCGCCCTCTACAGGTCAGTATTACCCACACGTTATGAATTTCTTGAAGCGGGGTGTGTGACATACTTAGAATAACAGAGTTCCTCTTTATTGACTCTAACGGTAGACATCAAAACATGGCACAGATTTATCCATCCTTTCAATTACTTTCCTTCTGTCATCTCCACAGCCAAAGAACAGCCAGCTGGTCTAACTCCCCTAGAAGGATTCCCAGGACTTCCTCCACTGAGATCGCTCCAGTGGCCACTGCTGTCAGGCTGGAACTTTACCTCACACTCTCTGACAGGGACTGCTCTCACGTCTGCTCCTCAGCAATTCACGTAGTTTAGCACTAGTATAGAGTCTCTATTTCTTATATAATCTCTAGCTACCTCCTAGAACATTCCATCACATGCCAAACATATGATAGGCTGTTCTCTCAGACCTTCCAACCAATTACTATCCTCTTGGTTGGGATTAGGTCTTTGCCAAGCATCCTGCTTTGGCTATTAACTCTTTCTTCCTTCCCTTCTATAAAAGCCTCCATTAAAGTCTATGGGCCAATAATGGTCTATGGCCTGGTCTCACTGCTGCCATCTAAATAAGGGTAATACAATATCTATACACTTTCATGGCTAGAAACCATAAAAGAGTTTAATATCTTTTTAACTGTACAAGGGTTTCTATTTAACTGACATATTCCTTTTCACACCCAGGCCCCTACATACTCCTAAGTAAGGCAGGAAGACACAGGGAACCACCACTGCCTCCTAAAGCATAAAGCCTGGCTACAAAGATGGGTGGCACCAATGGGTTCACTCTTCTCAATGCCAGTGAAGAAGCCCATTCTTTTATTTTTCTTCCGGTGGATGTTGGCATAGGATGGCTGGAGTGGCAGGAGTTAGGGAAAGGACAGGGGTGGAAAATGTTGCAGGAAAAAATATATATTTTGTTCAATACCTGGGTGCAAGGGTTATTTTACAAGGGTGTTACATGTCACCAATTCAACACCAATTTACCAAAATGTTCATCCTCCCAATAAATGCAGATCAAAACAGGAAGCTGCCAAACTGATAGGAATTAATTTATATATATGCCCCTAGGCCAAAACATGTGCTTCTTGGTCACAGTCTGTGTGACTAGCGTATGGGTATAAATGAATAACAGATCCAAAAAATGAGAATAAAATATGGAACTTGACGTTCCATAGCATAGCAATTGCAATAGAACCAATTACTTAGCATGTGCCAGAGCCAACCCACAGCTAGGGAATGCTCCTTTCAGACTTTCCAATGAGTCAGACTCCAAAGGACTGTAGTGCATGTTGCAGCTACTTTACAATTGGATTCTGTCAATCCAGAGTGTAAAACACTGTCTATTTTGTATCCTTCTGTAAAAAAGATAGGTACCTCCTCCATATTCATTTTCTCCGGTAATTACACCTGTTTCCAACTAGATGGTCCAGGAAATGAAGTAGATATATTAACTAGAGATGAGCGAACTTTTGAAAAATTCGATTCGACTGATTCGCAGAATTTTCCGACAAAAATTGTTTCGACCCGATTTTATTCGCGATGAATCGCTATTAAAAACGGCTATTTCTGAGCCTCCTAGAGCCTCAATAGGGTTGTAAACCATTCTGCCTTGCTGTAACACGCACAGGATGCGTGCTGGGTTAGTTAAATAATACTTTGAATAAATATCACATGCAGATCAGAGGCATCGCTAATAGAATCGCAGAGCAGCACAATTGCAGAGAGTTGAAGTGGCATCACTATGAGGGGCAGGAGCCCAAACATTGCTTTAAAGAGACACTGGAGTTGGCAGCAGCAGGAGCCCAAAAATTGGATGAATCACACCATGGAGTTGCAAGCAGCAGCAGGAGCCCAAACATTGGCTGAAAGAGACACTGGAGTTGGCAGCAGCAGGAGCCCAAAAATTGACTGACACACCCTGGAGTTTCAAGCAGCAGCAGCAGCAGCAGCAGCAGCAGCAGCAGCAGCAGCAGCAACAGCAGGAGCCCAAACATAGCTTGAAAGAGACACTGGAGTTGGCTGCAGGAGCCTAAAAATTGGATGAATCACACCCTGGAGTTGGCAGCAGCAGCAGCAGGAGCCCAAACATTACTTTAAAGAGACACTGGGGTTGGCTTCAGGAGCCCAAAAATTGGATGAATCACACCCTGCAGTTGGCAGCAGCAGGAGCCCAAACATTACTTTAAAGAGACACTGGGGTTGGCTTCAGGAGCCCAAAAATTGGATGAATCACACCCTGGAGTTGGCAGCAGCAGGAGCCCAAATATTACTTTAAAGAGACACTGGGGTCGGCTTCAGGAGCCCAAAAATTGGATGAATCACACCCTGGAGTTGGCAGCAGCAGCAGGAGCCCAAAAATTACTTTAAAGAGACACTGGGGTTGGCTTCAGGAGCCCAAAAATTGGATGATTCACACCCTGGAGTTGGCAGCAGCAGCAGGAGCCCAAACATTACTTTAAAGAGACACTGGAGTTGGCTTCAGGAGCCCAAAAATTGGATGATTCACACCCTGGAGTTGGCAGCAGCAGCAGCAGGAGCCCAAACATTGCTTTAAAGAGACACTGGAGTTGGCAGCAGGAGCCCAAAGATTGGATGAATCACACCCTGGAGTTGGCAGCAGCAGCAGGAGCCCAAACATTACTTTAAAGAGACACTGGGGTTGGCTTCAGGAGCCCAAAAATTGGATGATTCACACCCTGGAGTTGGCAGCAGCAGGAGCCAAAACATTACTTTAAAGAGACCCTGGGGTTGGCTTCAGGAGCCCAAAAATTGGATGAATCACACCCTGGAATTGGCAGCAGCAGCAGCAGGAGCCCAAATATTACTTTAAAGAGACACTGGGGTTGGCTTCAGGAGCCCAAAAATTGGATGAATCACAACCTGGAGTTGGCAGCAGCAGCAGGAGCCCAAACATTACTTTAAAGAGACACTGGGGTTGGCTTCAGGAGCCCAAAAATTGGATGAATCACACCCTAGAGTTGGCAGCAGCAGCAGGAGCCCAAACATTACTTTAAAGAGACACTGGGGTCGGCTTCAGGAGCCCAAAAATTGGATGAATCACACCCTGGAGTTGGCAGCAGCAGCAGGAGCCCAAACATTACTTTAAAGAGAGACTGGAGTTGGCTTCAGGAGCCCCAAAATTGGATGATTCACACCCTGGAGTTGGCAGCAGCAGCAGCAGCAGGAACCCAAACATTACTTTAAAGAGACACTGGAGTTGGCAGCAGGAGCCCAAAGATTGGATGAATCACACCCTGGAGTTGGCAGCAGCAGCAGGAGCCCAAACATTACTTTAAAGAGACACTGGGGTTGGCTTCAGGAGCCCAAAAATTGGATGATTCACACCCTGGAGTTGGCAACAGCAGCAGCAGGAGCCAAAACATTACTTTAAAGAGACCCTGGGGTTGGCTTCAGGAGCCCAAAAATTGGATGAATCACACCCTGGAGTTGGCATCAGCAGCAGCAGGAGCCCAACTATTACTTTAAAGAGACACTGGGGTTGGCTTCAGGAGCCCAAAAATTGGATGAATCACACCCTGGAGTTGGCAGCAGCAGCAGCAGGAGCCCAAACATTACTTTAAAGAGACACTGGGGTTGGCTTCAGGAGCCCAAAAATTGGATGAATCACACCCTGGAGTTGGCAGCAGCAGGAGCCCAAACATTACTTTAAAGAGACACTGGGGTTGGCTTCAGGAGCCCAAAAATTGGATAATTCACACCCTGGAGTTGGCATCAGCAGGAGCCCAAAAATTGGCCTAAAGACATAAATATGTTTTGCACCATTTGGAAAGTGTAAAACATGGCACCATGCTGAATCTAGTCGCATGCATCAGGCATTGGTGGGTGGAAATCCTGGCTGATCCATCCCTGATTCATTTTGACAAAGGTGAGTCTCTCCACATTTTTAGTTGACAGACGAGTTCTCCTCGCCGTAACTATGGCCCCCGCCGCACTAAACACCCGCTCAGATGGCACGCTACTTGCCGGGCAGGACAGCTTTTCCAGGGCAAACTCTGCTAGTTGCGGCCACAAATCAAGTTTGGCTGCCCAGAAGTCCAGCGGATCCTCAAGGTGTGTTGGCATGGTCATGTCAAAGTATGACATGACCTGCTGGTTCAGGTCCTGCTCCAGGTCTTCCTGCTGCTCATGAGTAGCCTCACTATGTGGGTGTAGAAAGCTACTCATTAGCGACTGAAGACTGAGGCTGCTGCTGATGGAGCTGCTGCTGCTGCTCCTGCCAACCCCCCCAGCGACCATGGCAGTGGAAGGTGAGCGCAGAGGTCCCCTCGAGTCAGACCTGCGAGAGTGTGGACCATGGCGCAGATAGGCATCGGCCAACTGCCTACGTAGAATGTCTTTGTAGTAGTTCAGTTTGTCCTCCCTCTCGGTGGGTTTAAAAAATGCCCCCATTTTGTGCCGGAAGCGAGGGTCCAATAAGGTGGACAGCCAGAAGTCATCCCGCCGACAGATGGAAACAATTCTGGGGTCACTACGCAAGCATGTGAGCATGCTTCCTGCCATTTGCGCAAGTGACTCGGATGGACTACCTGTCTCCATCTCCACTGCATACTGCCACGGTGTGCCCAGGTCCTCTGTCTCGCCTTCCTCAAAAACCTCTAGCTCCTCTGGCTGCTCCTGCTCCTCCTCTCCTGTCCGCTGACTAGATAAACCAGCCATTTCGCCAAGCCTAAACTGTGTTTCGCTGGGCAACTCCTCCTCCTCCTCCAGTTCAGCTCCAACGGGGTTCATGTGGCCGTAAGATGTAAACGCCATGTCTCCAGTGCCCTGACCAGCCATGGTTTCCAACATGTGCTGTAGTACATGAAGCAGTGGAATCACGTCGTTCATCCCGTAATCCTGCCGACTGACAAATAAAGTGGCTTCCTCAAAGGGCCTGAGCAAACGGCAGGTGTCACGTATGAGCTGCCACTGGTTGACATTGAAGTTACACAGGGGAGTCCCCCTATCTGCTTGGATCATCAGGAAATCCGTGATGGCTTTTCTCTGTTCATTTAATCGGTCCAACATGTGAAGGGTGGAATTCCAACGGGTGGAAACATCGCAAATCAGACTATGTTGGGGGATACCATTCTGACGCTGTAGCTCAAGAAGGGTGTGTTTGGCGGTGTATGAGTGGCTGAAGTGCATGCAAAGTTTCCTTGAAGTTGTTAGGATGTCTTGCAGATGGGGGGAACACTTCAGAAACCGCTTGACAACCAGATTGAAGACGTGAGCCATGCAGGGGGCATGGGTCAGGCTTCCTTGGCGCAGCGCAGACAAAATGTTCTTCCCATTGTCGGTAACCATGATTCCCATTTTAAGTTTTCTTGGAGTAAGCCATGTTTGGATTTCCTGATGAATAAATTTAAGCAGTTCCTCCCCTGTGTGACTCCGTTCGCCAAGACAAACCATGTGAAGCACTGCGTGACACCTCCGTGCCCTGCACACATGGTAGACTGGAGGGGCACTGAGACTTGAGCCTACAGTGGAGGGTGAGGAGATGGTGGAGGATGAGGAGGCCGAGTCGCACAGTGTCACAGGCCCAACGGGCAGGGAACGCGGAGGCCGAAGCGGCGTGACCTGTCCAAGTTGCTGCTGCAAAGGGACCACATTCACCCAGTGGGCCGTAAATGACATGTACTGTCCCTGACCGTAGTTACAGCTCCAGACGTCGGCGCTGCCATGCACTTTGCTACACACCAACAGGCTCAAGGACTGGCCCACCTTCTGTTCAACAAAAGTGTGCAGCGCTGGTACTGCCTTCTTGGCAAAGAAATGACGGCTTGGGACTCTCCACCTCGGCTCGGCACAAGCCATCAGTTCTCTGAAAGGTGCAGAGTCCACCACCTGAAAAGGGAGTGACTGCAGCACCAGCAACTTGGACAGGAGCACATTCAGCTTCTGCTCCGTAGGATGAGTGGGCGCATACTGCTGTCTCTTGGACATGGCTTCGCTGATGGATTGCTGGCGGGATGCATGAATTGGAGGAGGAGGAGGAGGAGCAGGAGCGACAGAGGATGGGTATGACGCACAGTTGCCTTCGGCTGAGGTGCTGGAGCCTTGTCTGGCAGAAATTGGGAGCGGCGTGCCACTCGGTGAGGAAGCAGTCTGGCCCACCTCTCCGGAGCCTAGGTTCTCCAAGGCCGCTTTATGGTGACGCTGCATATGTTGACGCAGGGCCGTGGTGCCAACATTTGGACCCTGGCCACGCTTCACCTTCTGCCTACATATCTTGCATGTGGCCATGTTACCCTCCTGCGGATGCTTCAGGAAAAACTGCCACACTGCCGAGTAGCTACTTTTCCCACCCCCTGGCCTCACTGATTCACTGCTGCTGTTGCCAACTACAGGAACTTCTGCTCCACTACCTCCCGATAAGGTAGACTGCCGCACAGCAGGTGTTCTACCCCGGCCCCGGCCGGCTCCAGCCTTTGGAATTGTGCCCCCATGCTGACTGCTACCACCTTGCTGCCTAAGCTGCTGACTCCGGGGCAACCTGCGCCCCTCTTCTCCTGATGATGACGATGAAGCCCCGTCATCACCCGGCTCCCAAGTGCGATCGGCTTCATCGTCATCATCATTATCACCGAGTTGTGGCTGTACGTCACTGATGTTCGTGGATTCGTCAACAGTGTCTGGCGCAGGAGCTGGAACGCTCGCAGCACCCACGACACTGTCCACATCACTATTTGCCTAGCTAAAGAAGCCACCTCCATTTCTTGGCTGGGCAGTAGCTGCTGACTGTCCTCTATCTGATCGTCCTCCTCACTAAAGAGGGGAGCTGAACCCAAAGCATAGGATACGTCGCTGGGGGAGGGAACGGCGTAGGACAGAGGCAATGGGAGGACAGGGACTGCTCTCGGGGCATGCCAACTCAGGGTTGTGGATGTTGTTGATGAGCGCGTCAACCAATCTACCACGGCAGAGGCGTTACTGGTGGAGACCCGACCGCTAGCAGATACTGGCAGATTAGGTCTCTCAGCGTGACTCCTGCTGCTACTGGCCCCCAGTCTGCTGCGACCTCTGCCTGCGGAATCTTGGCCTCTGCCACTCCTCTTTTCACTTCCAGGCACTTGTCTGCCCGACATAGTCTAACTGGCGTGGTAGTAGGTGATATTTTAAGAACCCCCAGGCAGCAGTGGGTCTATATGAAACAGAATATAATGCACACCAAAAGTGAGCAGTAACACTCAGCCTCCAACAGGCCTGCTTAGTGTAAATAAGAGAGCTGCTTAGTGAAAATAAAGAGGGGTATGGTATGTTACAGAATGGGATGCCCCAACAGCAGAGCACCTGGGAGCAGTAGTACTATGCACAGCAAAAGTGTCTTTATCAGGCCAAATTTCTATTAGAATAAGTGCAAAGGGTTATAGTAGTAAATAGAGGCTTGTGTAGTCACAGAATGGGATGCCCCAACAGGAGTGCACCTGTGAGCAGTAGTACTATGCACAGCAAAAGTGTCTTTATCAGGCCAAATTTCTATTAGAATAAGTGAAACGGGTTATAGTAGTAAATAGAGGCTTGTGTAGTCACAGAATGGGATGCCCCAACAGCCAGCAGTGCACCTGTGAGCAGTAGTACTATGCACAGCAAAAGTGTCTTTATCAGGCCAAATTACTTTTAGAATAAGTGCAAAGGGTTATAGTAGTAAATAGAGGCTTGTGTAGTCACAGAATGGGATGCCCCAAACGGAGTGCACCTGGGAGCAGTACTACTATGCACAGCAAAAGTGTGTTTATCAGGCCAAATTTCTATTACAATAAGTGCAAAGGGTTATAGTAGTAAATAGAGGCTGGTGTAGTCACAGAATGGGATGCCCCAACAGCCAGCAGTGCACCTGTGAGCAGTAGTACTATGCACAGCAAAAGTGTGTTTATCAGGCCAAATTTCTATTAGAATAAGTGCAAAGGGTTATAATAGTAAATAGAGGCTTGTGTAGTCACAGAATGGGATGCCCCAACCGGAGTGCACCTGGGAGCAGTACTACTATGCACAGAAAAAGTGTCTTTATCAGGCCAAATTACTTTTAGAATAAGTGCAAAGGGTTATAGTAAATAGAGGCTGGTGTAGTCACAGAATGGGATGCCCCAACCGGAGTGCACCTGTGAGCAGTAGTACTATGCACAGCAAAAGTGTGTTTATCAGGCCAAATTTCTATTAGAATAAGTGCAAAGGGTTATAGTAGTAAATAGAGGCTGGTGTAGTCACAGAATTGGATGCCCCAACAGCCAGCAGTGCACCTGTGAGCAGTAGTACTATGCACAGCAAAAGTGTGTTTATCAGGCCAAATTTCTATTAGAATAAGTGCAAAGGGTTATAGTAGTAAATAGAGGCTGGTGTAGTCACAGAATGGGATGCCCCAACAGCCAGCAGTGCACCTGTGAGCAGTAGTACTATGCACAGCAAAAGTGTGTTTATCAGGCCAAATTTCTATTACAATAAGTGCAAAGGGTTATAGTAGTAAATAGAGGCTGGTGTAGTCACAGAATGGGATGCCCCAACAGCCAGCAGTGCACCTGTGAGCAGTAGTACTATGCACAGCAAAAGTGTGTTTATCAGGCCAAATTTCTATTAGAATAAGTGCAAAGGGTTATAGTAGTAAATAGAGGCTGGTGTAGTCACAGAATGGGATGCCCCAACAGGAGTGCACCTGTGAGCAGTAGTACTATGCACAGCAAAAGTGTGTTTATCAGGCCAAATTTCTATTAGAATAAGTGCAAAGGGTTATAGTAGAAAATAGAGGCTGGTGTAGTCACAGAATGGGATGCCCCAACAGCCAGCAGTGCACCTGTGAGCAGTAGTACTATGCACAGCAAAAGTGTGTTTATCAGGCCAAATTTCTATTAGAATAAGTGCAAAGGGTTATAATAGTAAATAGAGGCTTGTGTAGTCACAGAATGGGATGCCCCAACCGGAGTGCACCTGGGAGCAGTACTACTATGCACAGCAAAAGTGTCTTTATCAGGCCAAATTACTTTTAGAATAAGTGCAAAGGGTTATAGTAAATAGAGGCTGGTGTAGTCACAGAATGGGATGCCCCAACCGGAGTGCACCTGTGAGCAGTAGTACTATGCACAGCAAAAGTGTGTTTATCAGGCCAAATTTCTATTAGAATAAGTGCAAAGGGTTATAGTAGTAAATAGAGGCTGGTGTAGTCACAGAATTGGATGCCCCAACAGCCAGCAGTGCACCTGTGAGCAGTAGTACTATGCACAGCAAAGGTGTGTTTATCAGGCCAAATTTCTATTAGAATAAGTGCAAAGGGTTATAGTAGTAAATAGAGGCTGGTGTAGTCACAGAATGGGATGCCCCAACAGCCAGCAGTGCACCTGTGAGCAGTAGTACTATGCACAGCAAAAGTGTGTTTATCAGGCCAAATTTCTATTAGAATAAGTGCAAAGGGTTATAGTAGTAAATAGAGGCTGGTGTAGTCACAGAATGGGATGCCCCAACAGCCAGCAGTGCACCTGTGAGCAGTAGTACTATGCACAGCAAAAGTGTGTTTATCAGGCCAAATTTCTATTAGAATAAGTGCAAAGGGTTATAGTAGTAAATAGAGGCTGGTGTAGTCACAGAATGGGATGCCCCAACAGGAGTGCACCTGTGAGCAGTAGTACTATGCACAGCAAAAGTGTGTTTATCAGGCCAAATTTCTATTAGAATAAGTGCAAAGGGTTATAGTAGTAAATAGAGGCTGGTGTAGTCACAGAATGGGATGCCCCAACAGCCAGCAGTGCACCTGTGAGCAGTAGTACTATGCACAGCAAAAGTGTGTTTATCAGGCCAAATTTCTATTAGAATAAGTGCAAAGGGTTATAGTAGTAAATAGAGGCTGGTGTAGTCACAGAATGGGATGCCCCAACAGCCAGCAGTGCACCTGTGAGCAGTAGTACTATGCACAGCAAAAGTGTCTTTATCAGGCCAAATTTCTATTAGAATAAGTGCAAAGGGTTATAGTAGTAAATAGAGGCTTGTGTAGTCACAGAATGGGATGCCCCAACAGCCAGCAGTGCACCTGTGAGCAGTAGTACTATGCACAGCAAAAGTGTGTTTATCAGGCCAAATTTCTATTAGAATAAGTGCAAAGGGTTATAGTAGTAAATAGAGGCTTGTGTAGTCACAGAATGGGATGCCCCAACCGGAGTGCACCTGGGAGCAGTACTACTATGCACAGCAAAAGTGTCTTTATCAGGCCAAATTACTTTTAGAATAAGTGCAAAGGGTTATAGTAAATAGAGGCTGGTGTAGTCACAGAATGGGATGCCTCACAGCAGACTTGAGATCAGTTCAGTATATATGCACAGTAAGTGTATAAGCAGCCTGAAAACGCTAACAAAGCCAGTCAGCCAGCCAGTAACACTCAGGCTGGATGAAAAAAAAAAAAATCTCCCTGTGACTGCCTCCGATTTTTCCTAACTTTCCCTGCTTCTCGCTGACTTTCTGCCTGTCTCCTGCCTGTCTCCTGCCTGTCCCTGTCTTTTCCTGGCTCTCTGTCTCTCCCTCACTACAGCAGCGTCCTGTCTCTCACGAATGCAATAGAGAAATGAGGAAAAGCAAGATGTTCGCCGCCTTAAATAGCGCTGTGACGTCACCGGGCTTGCTGGCTGCTGATAGGCTGCATGTGACTGTCCCAGCTTGCACTGGTGCGGGATAGATGTCTGGACATGTCCCGTCCGCCATCTTAGAATGCCTGTAATGTAAATGAATGGATGTTAAAGGAAAACTTCGAGCGATCGAAGCACGGGGAAATTCGGATTCGATCTGAATCGAATTTTTCATGAAATTCGGATCGAATCCGGGTTCGTCTGGATCGATTCGCTCATCCCTAATATTAACCAATGACTATTTCTCAGAATCTACCAATATTACTAAGCACTCCAGAAGCTATAAAGCCTATTGGAAACAAAAAACTTAGGCTTATGCTCCCCACGTGGTGTGCATTGTTTATGCAGTTTCACCTTTTCACCACCCTTGAGTCTAGGCGTCATATTGCCTAAATAGTTGCCTAAGAAGGAAGTCCATTGTCACGGACCGGGTGGAGCGGACTCGGGTGTGGATCCGCTTTAACTGTGGAATCGATGGCGGGTACCGTGTCAGGGGAGCGGAGTTTAAGGAGCCACCGGTATTCACCAGAGCCCACCGCAAGGCAGGTTGGTCTTGTGCGGCGAGTGACTCCCAGGTCGCTACCCCCTAACAGCGGCCCAGTCCCACAGTCAGCCGAGGTTCAGTGAGGTACACAAGTGGCAGGCAAAAAGGCGTAGTAAGTATGGGCAGAGATCGGGGCTGGCAGCACAGGTTCGCGGTAAAGGTGAGTAGCCGAGGTCGGGGCAGGCAGCAAAGGTTCAGAGTCGGGGACAGGCAGAGGTTGGTACACGGGTGAGCAATCCAAGAATGTCTGACTTTCAACAGGCATGGAGAGACCAAGATCCGGCACTGAAGGAAGGAAGTGCCTCTTTAAATAGGGGAAGAGGATGCAGGATTGGATGACCAAACACCAATCAGTGCTGTAAAGGCCCTTTAAATCTCAGGAATCCAGTGCGCTCGCCCTCTAGTGGACGGAGACGTGCGCGCACCTGAGCATGTGAGGAGGAAGCATTGGGGGAAGGGCGGCAGCTGGATGCAGCCATGAGAGGAGTGCTGCAAGATGGATGATGACTGCATGCAGCCGTGGAGGTAAGTGACTTGCTGTGAGACGAGCGTGCAGCACTCGCCCTAACATCCATCTTCATGCTTAACCACGTAAAGTGAGAAGCCATCCCTAAAGGATCCTTTGATATAAATATAAATGCCACAACACACTAAATGCCATTATATTCATATGCCAAAACAAACAAAAAAATAAAAATATAAAAAAAATTTGATATTTCCAAGTGACTGATTAATAATCATGAGATCAAATATCAAACTAAATATAGGTGGAGCACAAATGAGGAAAATGTGCACAAAGTAAAAAGAACAAACACAGACTTAAATCATTAATCAATCATGAGCAGTGCCATCCAACATGAACCTGCAACAGGACCCCAGAGTCACGCATTCCATTCAACACTTCACCAGGCTACTCCCTTAACAATTAAGTACATTCCCTTCCAATTTTCAGGTTTCTAATAATGAGAATCTGATTGATTTTGCAAAACATTTTGCATCCCCCTCTTTTTAGCTTCAGAATTCCAGAATTGCCCCCGAAAGGGGAAAGTTGCTATTAAGGAATTTTGGGATCATTCCCTTTTTAAAATGTTTAAAATGTGTTGTAATAGCAATTTTTCCACTATGTTAGATCTATAGAAGTAGAATGCCTTACTCCATTTAATAGGGGAATTAAACCCCTGAACATTATGCTAGGCTATTCTATACATGGTTTCCTTCTTACGCATCTCTCAAAAAATAAGGCTGATTCACAGCCTCTTTTATGTGCATTTACAAATGGAAAAGTGTGTATGTGTAACTTTTGTGTAAATTTTGGTCCATTTTTAAGCTTCTCGTGTGTTTCTTTGTATTGGCATTGCGTAGGAGCACGTAAGGCTTTTCGTTCGCGTATCTAATGTGTAATTGCTTTGTATTGTTTTCACGTTGATGCCTATAATGCGTGATTAGTATGGGCTTGCGCATGATTCAGATCCCTGATTAAGCCTTCAAGAGGGGCCAATAAAATGGGACCTTTCACACTCCACTTTACTTTACTTCCTGCTGAGTTTGTGCTGTCGGGGTGTGCGGGAAAACGTAATGGAGTCCTCTGACGATTATTATGCCAAGTATGAGCATCTGCATCGTCTTGCTTTGCATGTGTATGTCAGACTTCGAATTGCATCGGCAGCATGTGGATGTTGATCGCATGCATGAAATTGAGTTATTTGAGTTGACCAGACTTAACCGTGTTTCCCTTGAGACTGTGTATTGTGAGTTGCAGCCATGGTTAGCCCCTACCACAAGCAAGGAGCATGCATTTACAGGCATGACCAAATTAGTTGGCGGTCTAGTGCATTGCTCCTGACCATCAGTTTATGAGTGTGATGGCTGAATTTCCAGGCTCCACCCATGATGCATATATTCTAAGAAATTCCAGTCTGTATGGCCGTTTTGAGTCTGGTGGGTTGTCTGGAGGGTGGCTGCTTGGTAATTCTTAACATTATTAGTCCTTTCCTTGCCTATTCTAGTATTTTTGCCTCATGTCTAACTAGTGGATTTGTCAATGCATCCCCTGTCTCTCCCCACCATTTTTTGTTTTGCTTTATTTTAGGTTAGAATGTTAGTATGATGTATGTGGCTTAAAATATATTTTTACTATTTTATTGTAGGTGATATTAGCTACCCCCTGCTATCATGGCTCATGACCCCAATTCATTGGCCACAAACTCAGCCACATGCCACCTACAACCGGGCACATAGGAAGAGCAGGACTGTTGAAGACGTGTGTTTGGCTTCCTCACGATCATACGAGGGGGCCTCCAGTACCAGCCTGAGAAAGGGATCAAAATAATTATGGCATGCATGGTACTTCACAATTTTTCCCTCCTGCAGAAGGTCCCCCGATATCTGGATGCCGTCCCCTCTCCAGCAGTTGGATATTCCACAAAATGTTTATGGGGGCACAAAGAAAGTCTCTGGTCAATCAGTCAGGAATCACCTTTTCTCATTTCATGTTAGTTAATTTCTGTCTATTTTTTGTTTCTCCCAGTGACATTTTTGTGGTGTATCTACTGTGGAGATTAGCTCTGGTAGGCGACTGGGTGTCAGCAGTATAGAGGCAGAGGCAGTTAAAAGTAAAGTCTGTGTTTATTTCACACATAAATCCACAAAAGCATATGTCCATACAGGTTACATCACCTTTTCAGGAAACAGCAGCATAAATGATTCAATCAGGCAAACAGCTTTTAGTCCTTGAGCAAAAGTCCTGTTTACAGTCCAAATAGGCCTCAGGTCCGCATGAAACAGCCTCCACAGGAGATTTCAGCCAGGCTCACAGAGTCTCACTCCCATGTGAGCTCTAGACAAAGGACAGAGCACAGCTGATTCCCCAGGCTATTTAAACAGCCCGCAAAACCCGGACCTGGGTAGTGGGATGGAGTCCCACCCTGCTCTACTCCATCCCAGTAAAGCCGTCCCAGGTTAGCCTTTCGGCTATTCTAAATCATCAGCAGCAAACTGCCACCAGCAGCTGATGCTGGAAAACAAGCTATACGGCTTTACTGCACCAATGCCAGGTACATTGGTGCTACATACCTGCCGTCAATAACGGCCCCTTGCACCTTACCACATACCCCCCCCTTTGTTAAACCCTGAGGGGGTGGACACATGCCAAACAATGTGCTCGGGACAGGGCATCCGCATTACCCAATAATCGTCCCGCTCTGTGCTCTACTGTAAACTTGAAGTTTTGTAATGACAAGAACCATCGGGTGACCCTGGCATTCCTGTCCTTAGCCTGGCACATCCACTTGAGGGGAGAGTGGTCCGTAATCAGACGGAACCTTCTCCCCAGCAAGTAGTAGCGAAGAGACTCCAGGGCCCATTTAATGGCCAAACACTCCCTCTCCACTATACTATATCGGGTCTCCGCGGGTGTTAATTTGCGACTCATGTAGACAACGGGGTGCTCCTCCCCGTTGACTTCCTGAGACAGTACAGCACCGAGACCTACCTCAGAGGCATCGGTCTGCACTATGAACTCCCTCTTAAAGTGGGATGTCACCAACACCGGAGACCCACACAGGGCAGACTTCAAAGCGGAGAACGCTTTTTCGGCCTGTTCATTCCACTTCACCATGACAGACTTGCGTCCCTTTAACAGGTCTGTCAATGGTGCCGCTAGGGTGGCAAAATTGGGAATGAACCGCATATAATATCCCTCCAACCCCAGAAATGACTTTACCTGGCGGGTGGTGTTAGGCCGGGGCCAGTTACGGATGGCTTCTAGTTTGTTCACCTGGGGCTTGACCACTCCTCGTCCAATCACATAGCCCAGGTATTTTGTTTCTTCTAGGCCTAAAGCACATTTTTTCGGGTTTTCCGTCAACCCAGCCTTCCTGAGGGAATCCACTACGGCCTGGACTTTGGGTAGGTGAGTTTCCCAATCCGTGCTATGGATAATTATATCGTCCAGATATGCCGAAGCATACCGACGATGTGGCCTGAGGACAATATCCATTAACCTTTGGAACGTAGCGGGAGCGCCGTGTAACCCAAAGGGTAATACCTTGTATTGGAACAGTCCCTCTGGTGTAATAAAGGCTGTTTTCTCCTTGGCAGCCTCAGTCAAGGGCACCTGCCAGTACCCTTTTGTGAGGTCCAAAACCGAAAAGTACCTGGCTTGGCCTAGCTTCTCAATGAGTTCATCTACCCGGGGCATAGGGTAGACATCAAACTTGGAAACTTCATTAAGTTTGCGGAAATCGTTACAGAACCGCAACGTACCATCGGGCTTGGGAATCAAGACTATGGGGCTGGCCCACTCACTCTTTGATTCTTCAATCACGTCTAACCAGAGCATTTGCTGCACTTCCTCCGCGATAGCTTGTCGCCGGGACTCAGGTACCCGGTAAGGCCTCAACCGGACCTTGACCTGAGGTTCCGTGACAACATCATGTTGGATGACCGAAGTGCGCCCAGGGAGTTCTGAAAACATGTCCGTGTTTCTGTTAATAAACTCCCTGGCTTCCTGAGTCTGTTTAGAGGAGAGGTTGTCGCCAGTTTTCACCTCGACTACTGCTTCTCTAATAACAGACCGAGGAATGGGAAGCTCCACCCCCACCATACCTGGTCGGGGACTGTCACCCCCAGGGGTCTCCCTGTCTTTCCATAGTTTCAGCAGGTTTACATGGTACACCTGCTCGGGCTTCCTCCGCCCAGGCTGATGTACCTTGTAAGTCACTTCCCCAACTTTTTCAATGACCTCATAGGGACCCTGCCACCTAGCTAGAAATTTACTGTCCACCGTGGGTACCAGAACCACAACTCTGTCACCTGCTTTGGGCCCGCTGCGCTGCCTCCATGTGTTCTCTGACAAGCGGCAAGACGGTCTCTATCCGTTCCTGTAGGTGAGTCACGTACTCTACCACACTTTTGTGGGGTGTGGGTTGCTGTTCCCAGGCCTCCTTGGCTATATCCAACAGGCCCCGTGGATGTCGACCGTATAAGAGTTCGAAGGGCGAGAACCCCGTAGAGGCCTGGGGCACCTCTCGCACTGCGAACATCAGATAGGGCAGCAGCAAGTCCCAATTCTTCCCATCCTTGGCGACCACCCTTTTTAACATGGTCTTTAAAGTTTGATTAAACCGTTCTACTAGGCCGTCTGTTTGCGGGTGGTAAACGGATGTCCGCAACTGTTTCACCTGCAGCAGTTTACAGAGCTCTTTCATTACTTTCGACATAAACGGGGTACCTTGATCGGTCAGGACCTCTTTAGGCAGACCTACTCTGGAAAACATTTCCATAAGCTCCTTAGCAATGAGCTTGGCAGAGGTGTGACGCAGGGGCACTGCCTCAGGGTACCGCGTGGCATAGTCCAAGATCACCAAAATATGTTGGTGCCCTCTAGCGGATTTTGGCACTGGACCCACTAGATCCATGGCCATCCGCTCAAAGGGTACCTCAATAACGGAGAGGAACTAAGGGACCACGGTAATGAGGCTGAGGGCTGGTCATCTGACATGTTGGGCAGGACTCACAATATCTCTCCACCTCCTTGTACACACTGGGCCAGTAGAATTGTTGTAAAACGCGGTCCAGTGTTTTCTGCTGGCCTAGGTGTCCACCCAGAACATGTTGGTGGGCCAAATCCAACACCAATTTGCGATATGGATTGGGTACCACCAATTGTTCCACCACCTCTTCACGTACCTTGTTTACTCGGTACAACATTTCCTGGTGAACCACAAAGCGAGGAAACTGTAACTCCGCCCCTGGCTGTTGTGGTTCACCTTCCACCTCAAGAACATTCTCCCAGGCCCGAGACAGGGTCGGGTCCTGGTGTTGAGCGGTACCAAAGTTAGTTGTGGAGACATGGAGATCTGCCAACTCTGGACCTGTTGCCAACTCTTCCACATCTCCAACCATAACATTTAGTGGGGTTGACTCCCCCTCTTCCATTTTAGGGACGGGCACCTCTTCCACGGTGCCTCCTGATTCCGGTTCCCAGGGCACCTGGGTCTCCCCTGAGTAGGGCCAGACTATTGGGGACACACCCGCCTCGCGGGTTTCCGGAACTGACAGCTTGGCCCACAGTGACCTGAACCCTGGAAAGTCTCTCCCAATAATCAGTTCATACGGGAGTTTAGCGGCGACAGCGACTTCCTGTTTCCAGCTGCCGGAGACTGTGGTGAGAGACACTTGTGCTGTGGCATAGTCTCTCAAGTCCCCATGAATGCACAAAACCCCGGTTTTCCGTCCAGTGTACTCATCGGGCAGTACTAAGGCGGGTCTTGCCAGGGTAACCATACTCCTCGAGTCCAAAAGGGCCACAGCCAGGGTGTCTCCCACTTTCACCTGACAGAGGTGACTTTGCCCCACAAGCTCAGGGACACCGGCAGCACACAGCCTCCTGGCATAGATGGAAGGGCGGTAACCAAAGTTCACGTCCATGGGCTCCCCCTGGTGGGGACAATTGGCTCTGATATGTCCCGGCTCCTTACATCCCCAACACAACACTTGGGCAGGGACTTTGGGGGGTAGGTCCTGAGAGGGTTTAGGGGACGCCACTCGCCTGAGCTGGGGCGGGGACCTCCGGGGTTTCCCCGAATCCCTCCTCATGGAGCCGCCTTGCAAGTTCCTGGTGGCCTCATATCGCTCCACTAGGTCCACCATCCCTAGTGCGTTGTCAGGGGATACCTGGCCAACCCAGTGCTGAAGAGGGTGCGGTAAAGCCCTCCAAAACATGTCCGCCAGCAAGCGGTCCAACATGGCAGTGGGGCTTAACAACTCCGGCTGCAGCCATTTTTGCAGCAGGTGCAGCAGTTTATAATACTGGGGTCGGGCGGGCTCTGCCGACTGGTAGCTCCACTGATGCACCCGCTGAGCCCGAACCCACACATTCACCCCCAGTCTCGCCAGTATCTCACCCTTCAGAGTCGGGTAGTCAGCGGCTTGGTCCTCTGGGAGATCAAACAACACCTGCTGGGGTCCAGACGCCAGAAATGGTGCGATGACATCAGCCCACTGGTCATGCGGCAACTTCTCCCTTGAAGCCACCTTTTCAAACACCGCCAGGTAAGTCTCAACGTCATCTGAAGGGGTCATTTTTGTGAGCGCCGAGCGGACAGCTTTCCGGGCATCAGGAATACTTTTGGGCGCACCTGCAGCTTGCTGCGCCATCATATGTTGCAAAAACAGCTGGTTGGTCTCATGCTGCTGCCTGTTGGCCTCCACGAGCGCTTTCACGACCGCCTCCATTTTGTCTGCAGTCCCAGGTAGCAGCCTGGCAGGTTTAATATAGGACATGCACAACAAAAAAACTTTTTCGTCGGTTGCTCCTAGCAACGGCCTCACTGCTGTGCCCGCATCCGACACCAAATGTGGAGATTAGCTCTGGTAGGCGACCGGGTGTCAGCAGTATAGAGGCGGAGGCAAACAGTTCAAAGTAAAGTCTGTGTTTATTTCACACATAAATCCACAAAAGCATATGTCCATACAGGTTACATCACCTTTTCAGGAAACAGCAGCATAAATGATTCAATCAGGCAAACAGCTTTTAGTCCTTGAGCAAACATCCTGTTTACAGTCCAAATAGGCCTCAGGTCCGCATGAAACAGCCTCCACAGGAGATTTCAGCCAGGCTCACAGAGTCTCACTCCCATGTGAGCTCTAGACAAAGGACAGAGCACAGCTGATTCCCCAGGCTATTTAAACAGCCCGCAAAACCCGGACCTGGGTAGTGGGATGGAGTCCCACCCTGCTCTACTCCATCCCAGTAAAGCCGTCCCAGGTTAGCCTTTCGGCTATTCTAAATCATCAGCAGCAAACTGCCACCAGCAGCTGATGCTGGAAAACAAGCTATACGGCTTTACTGCACCAATGCCAGGTACATTGGTGCTACATACCTGCCGTCAATAACGGCCCCTTGCACCTTACCACACTACGTACCCTCTTTTCATTTATTCAGTGAGATTTAACTGAAAGGAAAAGTCATTTCATTGTTTATGGCTTTATTTTTGTCACTAAACTTTTAAAGCATAGCATATTGTGAACACTGTGACCCAATAATCTTAGGCAACTGACATTTTAACTCAAATTAAAATGTTTAAACTTCAAACACAAAGTCTGTATAATCATTGGTAGGTTTGGTTGCCTGCAAGGTATGGTGGTTGTCTTGCTTGTTGGAGTGCCACCAGTTGACAGGTTATCATTTAACATCTGCCACTGTCATAGCATTGCCTCCCTCCATCAGGTAGCTGTTATGCATTTCTTCCACCATTGAATGGAGCTCATGGTGGATTTGACTTTAATTTCACTCTATGTTTTGTTGGGGGGCTGATATGTCTTGGCTTAGTCTTCCCTCTGCTCTGCTTAGCCTTAGCACTCATGTTTGAGGAGGTTTTGCTGGGCCAAGCACTATGGCTTGCCCTAGGAGTTGGCCAGCCTCTGCTCTGCTTTGGCTACGTACTCTTGCTTGAGGAGCTCTTGGTTGGATGTGCACTATGGCTGGGACTTCCTTGGCTTGCCCTAGTAGTTGGCCTGACACTGCTTTGCCCTAGCACTCTTTCTGTAACAGGACTTGGTTTGATGAGCAGTATGGCAAGGACTGCTATGGCTTGCCCTGGTAGTTGGCCTGCCACTGCTCTGACTTTGCCTAGGTGTGTGCTGGTTTAAGTTTGCAGGCGAACTGTGGTGCTGTGACCCTTGGCGAGCATCCAGCGGTTCTGATTGGTTGTTGCTTTTGTGGCTGCATTTTTTTTCCTGCCATTCTAATGAATCTGACCATGGAAACTGCAGCATTGAAGTGGTGCCGGCTCCACTTTAACAACTTATACTTCCCTACTTTCGACGCATGCCAACTTCCGGGAACCGCTGGGGCAGGTCTGATGAAGCATTTAACATCTGGAGGAGGAGACTGACACCATCTACACAGTCACGCTGATCATCCAGCATTGGTCAGACCTTAAATGGAGGAAGTAGCCCTGTGTGAGAGTTTTTCAGGAAACTATTCCCAAGTAAGTGGCAAGTCTTGCCAATACATTAAGTACTACAATCACATTAGGCAGACCTGTGTTAAAAATAATGCTATTCTCTTCTATAATCAAAATTCCACACAAGAGTTCGGCACACCTGGAGGCAACAAGTCCAGCCAAGGCTGGAAAGATCTGGTAGACTTGGAGGTGGTGGCAAACAAGTGCCAACAACCTTAGCCTCCTCTGCAGGTGAGCCCGAAGTTGCAGAGAAGAAGGCTCAGGGAGTTGGAGGATGAAGAACAGATAAGAGTATCACACACAAACACACAAAGGAAGACACAGAATAAACACACACATATGTGCTGTAACGTGTCATTTTGTGACATTTCCTTCTAGATAGCAAAATTTCCCTGTGGGTGAACACCGATGGGATGGAGGTGCTTCCGTTTCAAGAAGAAGGTGGGTGATGTATCACACACAAAATACAAGCCAATAAACACCTCTAAAACATTCACTAACTATTGTTTTTGTATTCTTCTACAGACTCAGACCAAGAGGTGTGGCATGTCCCAGTCAGAAGAGTGGCTCCCCTACCAAGATTACCCCACCAGCCTAGTAAGTTTTTGAACAGGATGTCAAGAAACAGAGGCTAGACACCAAAACAATTGTTTTCATTTTTTCTTTTACAGTGCACACAGAAGACAGCAGTGTCTGTAGGAGTTGACAGCTGCTGTGCATAGGCTGATGGGTGATATTGAGGTACTGGCCATAGCCATTGGTAGCCACCCACCTTAACGCACTGAGAGCATGCCACATTCTTTTATTCTGCCCCCGAAAACATTGTATATAGTTAATATTTTTTGAAATTTTTTTTATATGTTTTTATTTTTCTAAATAGTTATTTTGATAAAACAACTAAAAATATATATTTTTACACAAAAAAAATTAAGAATAAAAAAGACAGTTAAGATTTACATAACGTTGTGGTGTCTTTAATTTAATTTAATTTACAATCATAGTAATATTGATATTAGATCCTTGTGGGCATCCCAAATATACTACTATCAAGGAGAATGAGCGTCACTGAAAAGAAAAAAGTGTTTAAACTGGACCTTCAGCATCATTTAATGAAAAGCCCAAACCCTAAAGAACTATTCCCTAGCAACTAAAATCAATACATTTTGAGTTTTAAGTCGCTTACTTATTATTCTTTCTCTCGCTGGGATGCACTTCTGTTCAGGACTCTAGGATATGGGCGCCACCATCTTGCCTCAGAAGCATCACATTTTAAGGAAAAGAGAGGGGTGAAAAGTGCAGGGGGCGAGTCGTAGCTGTGCTTTGCACAGCCAGACATGAGCTGGGGTCAGCAAAAGGTCAGCAACAGCGGCATAGTCAGAAGACACTTCTTGTCTGCAGGCAGCCTAAGACTCCATGAGCCACCATCTTGGATGTTTAAAGGCTCATAATATGCAGTAGGTGCAGGTAGGATGATTATTTAATGTGGGCAATCTGTATGTACAGGGTGGGGGGAACATATACAATAGGTGCTTCTAGATGAAGAAAAGAAGAATGCATGCCAAACTGGAAAGTGGTTAAGGTAAGCATTAGGAAGAAGAAAAGAAAAATGTATGGCAAGCATGAAAGTGGTTAAGGAGGGCATTAGGAAGAAGAAAAGAAGAATGCATGCCAAACTGTAAAGTGGTTAAGGTAAGCATTAGGAAAACAAAAAGAAGAATGCATACCAAGCATGAAAGTGGTTAAGATAGGCATTAGGAAGAAGAAAAGAAGAGTGCATGCCAAACTGGAAAGTGGTTAAGGTACCGTATATACTCGAGTATAGGTCGACCCGAATATAAGCCGAGGCACCTAATTTTACCACAAAAAACTGTAAAAGTTATTGACTCGAGTATAAGCCTAGGGTGGGAAATGCAGCAGCTACCGGTAAATTTAAAAAATAAACTAAAGACTGTGACAGCAGAGACAAATGACGCTTGCTTTATCTAAATGATGCTAAGTGATCACAAATATGATAAATAAGGTGGAGGAGCAACACTGATGGGGCCCACTGACCTTCTGGGCCCAGTGTGGTTGCACCTCCTGCACCCCCTCTAGTTATGCTCCTTTATATGGCCCCCCCTATCCCTGGGGAATCCCACTTGTGTGAAATCTCTGGTCCACCGAGAAAATGCTGCTGGTGCAAGGAGTGACTGGCATCCCCGGCTGCTGCACGCTCACTAGCTCTGCCTATATGAATGGCTAGCACAGCCGGAGGGAGCAGGCAAAGGGATGCGAGACTGGGCGAGAGACTGCACATGGAGTAAAGGATAAATCTAGCAGCACTGGGGGCTTCACACACAGGGTAAATACCAAATCTGGGTGTTTCACCGCAGAACACATTGCATGTACTGCTTTTGTACTGGACCTCGGCTTGCCCATTTAGTTGCTGCCCTGAACTAGAGTCATGGTTAAACAATATGCTGGTAGGTGTGGGTTGCTCAGGGGTTAATAAGCCCCCTCTCCCTCACCCTCCTTCCTCCCCGCACTCCTTGCTGACAGTGTTACCTCTCTCCAAGTAAACGAGCAGCCTCCGCTCCCGCCATCCACTGCCTGACAAGCAGCACAGAGGCGGCTGGGAGAGGGTGACGTCACTCCCAGCAGCGCTGCTCATGGAGACGGTAGATGGCAGAACCGGACGCTGCTCGTTTACTTGGAGAGAAGTAAAGATTGTCAGCAAGGAGTGCCGGGAGGAAGGAGGGTGAGGAGGAGGGCTTATTAACCCCTGAGCTACCCATGCCTAGCAGCGTAGCGTTGTGACTGTCCTTCTGACTCGAGTATAAGCCGAGGCGGCTTTTTTCAGCCCAAAAAGTGGGCTGAAAAACTCAGCTTATACTCGAGTACATACGGTAAGTATTAGGAAGAAGAAAATAAGAATGCATGGCAAGCATGGCATGGCATGCTAAGTACTTTGCAACAGAAGAGACTTGGCACAGCAAAACATACGTAATGTGATACCAGGTCCAGGGTATTGGAAACAGTAAAAAAAGGGTCACAAATTCGTACAAGCCAGCAAATAAGCCATCCTTAGGTGTATACATTTTGTATAAACATACATAAAACAGAATTTAAGGGCTAAATTAAGGGTAAAAACAGGTATTTTTGATTCGAGCTAGTAGGACCTCAATGGACACTGAAACATTGCTAAGCGAAAAAACACTAGAAAAATGCTAGAAGACGAGTCTTTCGCTTAAACGTATACAAAATTGTCGTCTGTGGCATAGGACGAGAGAGCCGCACTCAAAGTGTTCTTGACGGCTTACGCTACTATGGGAACAGTACAAAATGCTCACAATGGAAGCTCTGAGGCATGTATTATCAACAAAAAATATGTGTAGTGAATGCACTTACGCACAAAAACGAAAAGTAACATAGAAGGCTCTGAATCAACCCTATTGTTCTATATGTTTCTGAAGAGAGCCACCTAGTAGGTATGCTCCATCTTTTGTAGATAAGGACCTTGAAGGGGGATTGTTAAAAAAATTAAGGGAATCTGAGATGGAGGATAGAAAAAATTACAGAACCAAACATTAATAGCATGACAGAGCAGACCACTTTCTGATCTGTCCTAGAACATTTCTACCTGCTTCATTCCAAAGGATCAAGGGATCTCCCAATGTCAGTTTCAGATCTATTCTGGGGCTGAGGTTGAGGAGATTATTGGGTTCATGGTATTCTGATTGGGGGGGGTTGGGGGGAATGGAGGATTTGTTGGTGGATCCTGGGGAGTAGTTTGAAGGTCTTGTTAGGAGTATAGGCGCTCCTGACCTAGGCCAGGAATTGTGACAAGAGAGTTTGGGTTTGATCCCTCCAGGGTAGGAGGTAACCAAGGATGCGCCTATTCATATCCTAGTAATGGTCAAGAGGATTTTTCAGGTCATTCCTTTTATTCTATACAAATAAGTCATCTAGAAGTGGAAAAAACATCAAAAAAATATATATAAAACAAAATATTGTTTCTTAGTATCTTATCTGGTGAGTGAAATTGTATTTACAGTGATCATAAAGATAAAGCAAGTAAATGAGTAAACGTATATAGTCCAGATTTTTTTGCCCAGAGGGCTGGGGCAGGTGGTGGGCACAAGTGTGCCCTACCTTCCTTGAAGTTTCTGTAATTGGTGCCTCCAGTTGTAGCAAGTGAGTAGTTGGGGGTTGATGCCTCCGTTTGTAGCAAGTTGGGATTAGTCCCTTGTTTGTAGCAAGTTTTCCAGTTGCAAACGCGTTTCGCTCGAAGGAGCTTCCTCAGTGCAAATAATTCTGATGGAGGTATATGTGGGATAGATGAGTATCTTATCACTTTGGGTACAGTTTGCAGTTATCTTAGAAAAAAGAAACGTTACTCACTGTATATGTACTTAGCAGGACCTGCCAACCTTCGGGTGGTCCCTCTGTACTCCTAGGGATGTCTTTCCATCTGTGGGGGGGGGGACAGTGCCCGTTTAGTGTATATAGATGGATTCATGGCATAGTAGGTCTGAGTTAAAGGTACCTGGTATGAGGCAGTTCCGCTGTTGGGCTATCCGGTACCTCTTGTAAAAATCCTGGGGCTGGTGTCCGGATGTAAGGGTGGCTAGGCAGGTTGTCTCGGGTTTCTCACTGCGTTACTCGGGTCAGCGCTTCCGCATGTGTCCGCATGTAGGTATGCGCTGGTGTGGACCTGTTAGCTCCATGGCATCCTTTTATATGAAAAGGGGTGCCTGCGTAATTGCCTGCTCGGGTGGGCGGGTTGTTGGGCCGCCTGCTGATTGGTTCAGGCTAGGTGAACCGGAAGTGCGTGTTCCGCTAACTTCCACCCCGAGCAGTCATCTGCCCAGTTAGCGGGGAAGGATCTGCCATTTTGGTGGGGTCATATTCGACGCCATTTTGGCGTAGATGGTGGGGTCATCTTCGGCGCCATTTTGGCGTGGATGCCTCGGGATAGCGGGAGTTGCGGCCGCCATTTTGGGGTGGATATAT
Organism: Gastrophryne carolinensis; assembly: GCA_027917425.1. NCBI lineage: Eukaryota > Metazoa > Chordata > Amphibia > Anura > Microhylidae > Gastrophryne > Gastrophryne carolinensis. The sequence continues at coordinate 345,695,754 of CM051237.1, read as the reverse complement.
TTAGGCTGCGGTGACGGGAGTTGCTGTCACCATTATGGGGTGAATTTTATTGCGGTATCACAGTTTGCACATTCTGTATGATGCGTAGCTGTGCAGGCGGAGTTACTCCCGCCATTTTGGCATGGGGATTGAGGGAAGATTTGCGTGCTGCCATTTTGTTGTAGTCACCACGGTATTTCTGTAGATGTTTTGTATACTCCAGCTTTGGGTGGCTAGCTGTGTTAAGATATGTCGAGACAGGTGGCTAAGGTTGGCAGGTTCCTGCTATTTACAGTCATTTAAGTACAGTTAATCATTGAATGTTTGATAAATTACATTATTAAAGATTTTTATGATTTTCCTTTCATGCTTTTACCGTTTTCTGGGTTACGTGTTTATCATGGGGTATCCTCAAGACTGGTTCTGTATACTATCTGTATACCAGGTACCTTTAACTCAGACCTACTATGCCATGAATTGATCTATATACACTAAACGGGCACTGTCCCCCCCCCACAGATGGGAAGACATCCCTAGGAGTACAGAGGGACCACCCGAAGGTTGGCAGGTCCTGCTAAGTACATATACAGTGAGTAACGTTTCTTTTTTCTAAGATAACTGCAAACTGTACCCAAAGTGATAAGATACTCACCTATCCCACATATACCTCCATCAGAATTATTTGCACTGAGGAAGCTCCTTCGAGTGAAACGCATTTGCAACTGGAAAACTTGCTACAAACAAGGGACTAATCCCAACTTGCTACAAACGGAGGCATCAACCCCCAACTACTCACTTGCTACAACTGGAGGCACCAATTACAGAAACTTCAAGGAAGGTAGGGCACACTTGTGCCCACCACCTGCCCCAGCCCTCTGGGCAAAAAAATCTGGACTATATACGTTTACTCATTTACTTGCTTTATCTTTATGATCACTATAAATACAATTTCACTCACCGGGTAAGATACTAAGAAACGATATTTTGTTTTATATATATTTTTTTGATGTTTTTTCCACTTCTAGATGACTTATTTGTATAGAATAAAAGGAATAACCTGAAAAATCCTCTTGACCATTACTAGGATATAAATAGGTGCATCCTTGGTTACCTCCTACCCTGGAGGGACCAAACCCAAACTCTCTTGTCACAATTCCTGGCCTAGGTCAGGAGCGCCTATACTCCTAACAAGACCTTCAAACTACTCCCCAGGATCCACCAACAAATCCTCCATTCCCCCCACCCCCCCCCCCAATAAGTATTTATTCAGGGGTTTACCTCTGGGGCAAAGAGCCTATTTCCCTATCCCCCCCTAGAACCCGGGTTATGAGAAAGAGTCAGCCAAACTCATTACCGCCTACACTACACACAGACTTGAAATGACACAACAATGAATGGGACCAAATGATCAAAAGTCTAACCTTGGACACTACACCCACCCCACCACAGGGAGATACGGGAACAACGCTATCAACAAAATTTATTTCCCTGGAAAGAACACTCCAGAAAAAAAACTAGACTATTTTGGAATATTGAATTCCTCAGAAAATACAAAGAAGCAGGCATAGTGCCCTTGGGCTTGAGAATCAGAATATTCCCCCAAATTAATGACCTAGACCCGTTATTCAAAGAAAAATGGGAAAAGAACCTACAAGAATGTTCACTTAATATGCTACAACTTCTCATAGACCAACAACAAATACAACTACAACAGGTTGAAACACTATACAAAACAACCTGCGAGGAACTATCAACATACACACAGTGGGCCCAATTTGATAGCAAAAATACACAAATCACAAAAAATATAGCTCAACTCAATACAGAAGTGTGGGAAAACAAAACACGCAAACTAGAACGCGATCTACAAGCATATAAAAAAGGACGGGCATATAGGTGGACACGACCTCAAAGTAGAAAGCCATACGGCCAAAGAACACAAGAACACATACAACAACACCACACACAAGAACAACGCAGATACCTCAAACCACAACCCAGATACCAGCCAGAACACACAAGAGATCTAGGCACAAAACCCATAGATAAATGGAAAACAGCACCATCACCAGATCCACAATACAGCGAAACCTCATCGGAAGAAAGTTTTTTAGGGGTAGATACAATACCACAACTGCAGCCACATCCACTATTTCATCCATCCAAAAGACAAACAAGAGCAACAACCAGGACAACATAACCAACCCTATGACACTTGGACCTTCCAATCCCAACACACAAGACATCATTAACCTGACCAAGATACCCCTAACGAAGGAACAGGAATCAGTTTTTTCACTGGGTCTAAACTACTGCCCAGAGACAAACACAGACAAATTCGAACTGACAAAAGACCTGCACCTTTTCGCAAGAAGAGTGCTCCTTAGATATCAATATAGGGACAAGGATCCGTACGGTGACACGAACAGGGAAGTAATGACAGCACTAACCCAACAGGACCAGACAACCCTAGACATACTCACAGAACTCAGCAACGAGCAAATAGACCAAGACGACACACCCGAACCGCACCAGGAACCACATTCAAAAACAGGTAAAAAGAACTTCAGAAAACCTTCCACTTACTTCCCCCCATTACACCTTAACCACAGTATGAAAACCTTCGTCAATATGGTAAGCTACGACATACAACAGATAGTCACCAAAGGCAAACCACAAACCAATTTCACACCAACACAAATAAGAGCCCTAAAACAATTGAAGGAAAACAAAGAAATCATAATCAAACCAGCGGACAAAGGAGGCAACATTGTCATCCTACACCAACAACATTATGAGGATATTTGCAAAAGAATCCTAAACAACAAAGAATGGTACAAAAAGGTCCCGATGACAGTACTTACAAAGGACAAAGAAAAGTTTGAACAACTCGTCTGGGAGTCACACACACACGGCATCATTGACAAAAAAACTGCAGAATTCCTAATTATACCTAAACCGACTACACAAACTTTCTACACCCTCCCCAAAGTCCACAAATCCCTCACAGACCCACCCGGAAGACCAATAGTCTCCGGGATCGACTCCCTCACGAGTAGAGCCAGTAAATACGTCGACGCATGCCTACAGCCTTTTGTACAGGCATTACCGTCTTTTGTCAAGGACACCCCACACTTACTACAGATCCTATACGACCTAAACATACCCAAAGACTCTCTCTTGGTGACACTAGACGTAGAAGCCCTCTACTCTAGTATTCCACACAAAAAGGGCCTTCAGGCAGTGAAATTCTTCTTGGACCAACTAAACATTGAGGAATACGAACACAGCACTTTCATAATCAAGCTACTCCAATTCATCCTAACACACAATGTCTTCCTGTTCAATCAAGAACTTTACCAACAGACACAGGGAACCGCCATGGGCACAACCTGTGCTCCTTCCTACGCCAACTTATACCTAGGCTGGTGGGAGCACAAGCTATGGCAGGAACCTAATCTCGCAGACTACCAGGATTTAGCGTTAATCTGGCTAAGATATATCGACGACATCCTGATAGTCTGGGAGGGGTCCGAAACACGGTTGAAAACTTTCGTTACTCTACTTAACCAGAACGACTATAACCTAAAGTTTACATTAGATTACCATTGGGAGCGGGTCTCCTTCCTCGACCTGAACATCCATCGGACCGAGGAAGGATGCCTCAGTACCAAATTTTACCGGAAGCCGAGTGCAGCAAATAACATTCTGAGAGCTGGTAGTGCACACCCAGCACCATTAAAAAGAAGTATCCCGTACGGGGAGTATTTAAGAGCAAGAAGAAACAGCACGACACTCACAGATTTTAAGACAGCAGCAGACGGGATTAGACATCGCCTATCCATGCGGGGCTACAGCAAAAGAATTCATAAACAAGCCTACAACAAGGCAATAAACAAAGACAGACACCAACTCCTCTTTGGACACCACTTTACAAGCACAGAGAAACAAGCAGCAAAATTACCTTTCGTACTTACCTACACAAACCAGCACCAGGACATACGCAAGATCATACAGAAACATTGGGGTATACTCTCCCATGACCCAGACTTAGCCCCTATAATTCCACACACACCCCAACTCGTCTTCAGACGTCCACGTTCTCTAAAGGACAACCTAGTACATAGTCACTACACCAAAATAGAACAACCCACATGCTGTAAAACCATAGGCACCTACAGCTGCGGAGGGTGCAACACGTGTAGGTACCTCAAACAAGGCAAAGAGATGGTCTTACCTAATGGACAGCTACACACAGTGAGACACTTCGTTAATTGCAACACCAACCATGTTATCTATATGCTAACATGCCCGTGCCCTGGCTTCTATGTGGGCAAGACAAATAGAAATTTCAAGCAGCATATCTATGAACATGTCAGGGACATAAAAACGGATCCATAACATCACCAATAGGAAGGCATTTTCTCAGAAAACACAACTCTGATCCAAGCACAGTATCCTTCCAAGCACTGGAGAGAATCCATACTAGCCCCAGAGGGGGTGACATAGAAAAAATTGCACTCCAGAAGGAGACAAAATGGATTAACAAACTAGCTGCTACCAGGCCCCCCGGACTCAACGAAACAAATAGCTTTGCTCCCTTCCTCTAAAGTATCGCAGGGTCCCCCAACAAAATCTCATTCTCTCCCCTCTCCTACACTGCATCCAAACAATACATTTGAGCTAGATACCACTGGTACTCAGGTCCACCCATTCGACCCCCCCTCTCCATGCATACAAAACCTACTTTAGAGAAAAAGATAGTATACAGAACCAGTCTTGAGGATACCCCTTGACAAACACGTAACCCAGAAAACGGTAAAAGCATGAAAGGAAAATCATAAAAATCTTTAATAATGTAATTTATCAAACATTCAATGATTAACTGTACTTAAATGACTGTAAATAGCAGGAACCTGCCAACCTTAGCCACCTGTCTCCACATATCTTAACACAGCTAGCCACCCAAAGCTGGAGTATACAAAACATCTACAGAAATACCGTGGTGACTACAACAAAATGGCAGCACGCAAATCTTCCCTCAATCCCCACGCCAAAATGGCGGGAGTAACTCCGCCTGCACAGCTACGCATCATACAGAATGTGCAAACTGTGATACCGCAATAAAATTCACCCCATAATGGTGACAGCAACTCCCGTCACCTCAGCCTAAATATATCCACCCCAAAATGGCGGCCGCAACTCCCGCTATCCCGAGGCATCCACGCCAAAATGGCGCCGAAGATGACCCCACCATCTACGCCAAAATGGCGTCAAATATGACCCCACCAAAATGGCAGATCCTTCCCCGCTAACTGGGCAGATGACTGCTCGGGGCGGAAGTTAGCGGAACACGCACTTCCGGTTCACCTAGCCTGAACCAATCAGCAGGCGGTCCAACAACCCGCCCACCCGAGCAGTCAATTACGCAGGGGCCCCTTTTCATATAAAAGGACGCCATGGAGCTGACAGGTCCACACCAGCGCATACCTACATGCGGACACATGCGGAAGCGCTGACCCGAGAAATGCAGTGAGAAACCCGAGACAACCTGCCTAGCCACCCTTACATCCGGACACCAGCCCCAGGATTTTTCCAAGAGGCACCGGATAGCCCAACAGCGGAACTGCCTCATACCAGGTACCTTTAACTCAGACCTACTATGCCATGTATCGATCTATATACACTAAACGGGCACTGTCCCCCCCACAGATGGGAAGACATCCCTAGGAGTACAGACGGACCACCCGAAGGTTGGCAGGTCCTGCTAAGTACATATACAGTGAGTAACGTTTTTCTAAGATAACTGCAAACTGTACCCAAAGTGATAAGGTACTCACCTATCCCACATATACCTCCATCAGAATTATTTGCACTGAGGAAGCTCCTTCGAGCGAAACGCGTTTGCAACTGGAAAACTTGCTACAAACAAGGGACTAATCCCAACTTGCTACAAACGGAGGCATCAACCCCCAACTACTCACTTGCTACAACTGGAGGCACCAATTACAGAAACTTCAAGGAAGGTAGGGCACACTTGTGCCCACCACCTGCCCCAGCCCTCTGGGCAAAAAAATCTGGACTATATATGTTTACTCATTTACTTGCTTTATCTTTATGATCACTGTAAATACAATTTCACTCACCAGATAAGATACTAAGAAACGATATTTTGTTTTATATATTTTTTTTTGATGTTTTTTCCACTTCTAGATGACTTATTTGTATAGAATAAAAGGAATAACCTGAAAAATTCTCTTGACCATTACTAGGATATAAATAGGCACATCCTTGGTTACCTCCTAGCCTGGAGGGACCAAACCCAAACTCTCTCTTCATGGTATTCTGCCCAGTGCTATATAGAAATAAGCAGAAAAGTAAGAAAAGACCCTTAATGCTCCCTGTGTATTTATATGTACAAAGTGCAGCTAAAGAAGTTCCAATCAAGATACTCTCTTTATTATTATACTGCTACTTTTAGCAAGGCTCAGAAAGCTTCAATAAGGCTTGAATGAAAATGGGGAAAAGAAAAAAAAAATTATATTATTGCAAAACCAGTTTTCAAACCATAATCTCTATAGTACATAAAATATATTGGAGAAAAGAGGGAATACGAAGAGAATAAAAAAAACACAGGAGGGGATAGATCATTACAAACCAAAATAGCTTTCGCAGCATATTTTTAGGCCCTAACCTCCTAATGTAGTTTTATCTAGGTATATTAAATGATTTAAGGAGAAGAGGGGGAAAACTCCCTATTATTGTGTAACTCTCAAGCTAACATTCCCCTTCTCCCATTTATGTGGAGTAATCTTAACGTTAATGCACCTTAAGTCATAGTAAAAAAAAAAAAAAAACCTCTAGATAATTCTATCTAGGTTAATAAAATCCCATAACAATTACCCCCCATGTTACATTCCTATCAACCCCTTCTCATTAAGCGCATAATTTAAGCGTTCTCTTTGGTCCAGGCAGCGGGCAAGAAGTAGTCAGGCAAAGCAAGGTAGCTTTGGGCCCATTAGCCCATTAACAAGATGAGGGCTGATTAGACAGAGAACCTAGCGGGCAATCAGCCCCATGAGAAACGCTAGGGCTCATTGGTCCATTCAAAGTATCCTCCGGCGTGCTTGCTGTCTGCAGCGCCACTGGAGGGCATAAACTGCACAAGCACAGGAGCCAGGGATGCGAGATGAGAAGAACACCCCATACTGACACAACGGCTACCCAACAGCATGCCACTCAGGCCTCTTTAAAGTCTGTGAACAGTATCTTTCTAGCTCCTCCTGTCCTATATTTTATTTTAAAAGCAGGTTTCCTCCCTCAGAAATTAATGCACAGCGATAAATCCAGTTGTCTAACTTCTACATTCCATTTCCCTCTGGACATCTGCATTACTATCTCCTTAGTTGAAAAATAGTGAGGTTGAACATCTCTTAGTTTACCATCTTTACAAGGAGCTGCTAATGATCTATTTTAAGATGAGCTTTAGTCCCAGGGAGAGTGTTAGTATTAGCTCTTTTGCAAAAGTCCTTAATTGGTTCTGGGACCTCTCTAATCCCCAAATTCTCACTGGAGTCAGTTTTACAAGTCATTGAATTTTAAATAAGCCTCCTACAGATTAGATTGTAAAGCCCCAAATTTATTTAATTGAAATTTTAAATATCCTGTCATAAAGGTAGATGCAGAACCTCTTTTACCTGCACTTTCACAGGAAAAAACATGTGTATTAGTATAAATGCTGTTGTGTTTGGGCCATATTTGAGATTTTCGTTGGCTTTTTTCTGTGTATTAGCGTTTTGTTGGTGTGTTTAAAGTGGACCAACACCCTCCCGGATCGGCCTGGGAATCTATGATTCCTGGGCCGATCCGATCCCTCCCTGTGGGGCATCCAAAATCGGGATGCCCCGCTGTGTTAAAAACCCCAAGATGCCCAGGAACCTTACTTTGATCCTAATCCAACGGCGCATGCGCAGGCCGGGGCCACATCTCGCGCTTCTCTCTAGCAGGGTGTATGTTCGCGCCGGCCAGTTGTTAGCGGGAAGCATGAGATGTGGCCGCGAGCGCACTCGGAGCTGCTGTGGTTGTTTTCGTTCGCGCAATTGCTTTCAATGGTTTTTGTGTGCATGCAAATTAGCCGTCATTAGTGAAGCCTTGCGCAGGATTCTGAGCCCTGATTAGGAGGCCAATATAAAGACAAACTTGCGGCTGCACTTGCAGCTACTATTTGTTCGTGAGTTTGGCCTTCCATTGTGTTAATGAGAGCGGAATGGATTGCTTTCATGAGTCTTTGGCTGAGTTGGAACGCTTGTATCGCCGCGCCATACTCTGTATGTATGCACTTGGAAATGCACTGTCCATGACTGGATGTTGACCGCATGCATGACATTGAGGTATTGGCGCTCACCCGACTTGACTGCGCTTCTCTCCAGAAACTCTATTGTAAAAGGGGCATGCAGCTGCAGGCATGACCAAATTGGTTGGCTGTCTGAAATTTGTGGTGAACGGCTCATTCCAGAGGCTGGGTGCCCTGTCCGTGGGGATGTCCCAGTCTACGCTCAGTTGCAGCCTCGATAAGTTTCTTGATGGCATGACTATCTTGATAGACAAATACATTTGTTTCCCTGACACCATGGTATCCTGGAATGCGCTCAAGTTAGGCTTTTACAAGCTGGCCCATGTGCCCAATGTCATGGGTGCAATTGACTGCACGCATGTGGCGCTGGTGCCTCCAGTTGCTGATGAGTACCTATACAGGTGTATCTTTGTTTGCCCTTTTTTGTGGTGTCTCTATGTTTTTATGTGTATGTCTCCAAATGCATTTGATGCAAGACTTGCCCTCTAAGGTATGTTATGTTTGTTTAAAAGTCTATTTTCATCGATTCAGTGAGATTAAACTGAAAGACAAGTCATTTATTAGTAGTTGGTTTTATTGTGGTCACTAAACTATTACATCATAGTATGTACAGTACACAGTGCCACAAAAATCTTATGCAAAACATATCATTGTTAAAATAATTTTGTATACAATTCTAAACAAAAGTATATGTACGTATTGTTGGGGTGGTCGGGCAGCAAAGTATGTTGGTTGTCTGGATAGTGCATCTGCAACTGCCCAACCCTCACTGCTCAGCCATCCCAGCCAACAGACAAGAGTGTGCAGCCAAAGCAGGGCAGTGGGTGGCCATCTAGTAGGGCCACACCACTGTGAGCCCTAGATGTAGTGAAGGCCAAGCCTCCACCAAGAGTGTCTAAGCAAAGGAGAGCAGAGGCGGCAATAATACTGAAGCAAGCACTGCTAGTCCCAGACATAGTGCTGGGCCCAGCCAAACATCTACCAAGAGTCTGAAGAAGACCAAAGGGAAGGGTAAGGCTAAACACATTATTCCCCGCCCCCCCCCAAAAAAAACCCTCTCCCACTGGAGCGCAGCAGGACAGCTCAATCCTGAAGAGCCCTGTTTCACCCTCAACATCTACGCCAGCAACATCATGGCCCAACCAAGACAACACACCCAGCCCACAACCTAGTCCTGTGCATTGCAAGCGTTATTTTACACCTTACAGTATGTTAAATCATTGGTAGGGTGTCTGGCTACCAAAGTATGCACGTTGCATGGATTGTTGTAGCCACCAGCTGGGACAGGTTTTCATTGAGCATCTGCAACTGCCCTAACAGTGTTTCCCTCTGATTATTGGTAGCCTCCACCAACAAATGCATATCTTCATGGATCCTGTTTAAAATTCTGTCTAGGGTTTGCCTGTTTCAAAGATTGGTTTGGTGTGTGTTCGACTATCACATCTCCAATCAGCTTCCATCATCTGCACCCGCCTCATCAGGGGAAGGTGGTGACGTGACTGAGGCCATCATCCCAGGGTAGGGCCACTTGCTTTTCAACATGGGTATTGCTTGTTGAGGGAAAACCCAACTCCTCAGCAGCAGAGCTTCTCCATGTAGGTGAGGATTGCATTTGCTCCTCATGCTCAACCTGCTGTTCAGGTTGTAGCTGTGGATTCAGCTGATGTTGCTCAGGGAGGGGTGGAGGCTGCTGTTGCATTGGCATTTGTAGATGCCGCTGCAACTGTGGCATATGTAGGTGCATATGTAGGTGCATATGTAGGTGCATATGTATGTGCTGCTGCATTGGTTCTGTTGCATTGCCATCTGTTGCTGCTGTGGCATCTGCAGTGACAGCTAGTGCTGCATAGATTGTTGATGCTGCTTTTGGATTCGGGGCTGATGGAGTGGAACATCCTCCTCAAGATCATGAATGGTAGCCAGTAGTGGGGGTGTCTGTAGGGCCAAACAAATCCATTAGATTTTTGTTATTAGATCTACACATGTAATATTCCATGCATCAGCAGTCTGCAACATTACACATACCATATCCAGTCGGCAGTTCTTGATGTACTTGCACCAGTACATGGTAGTTGGGGTTCCTGGGTGCTGAGTTTAGAATGTTGTTCTGTAATGAATATGTAATGTAAACACATACCCTGTGTGCATATCTGATTGTATGTGATTTTACACAATTGCACAATAGTGCTCCTTTAATGTGTCATATTAAAAACACATATAAACACGTCAGCTTATGAGAAGAGAAGTCACTTATACACCCAAACTGAATAAAACTTCCGCCAAGCTTGTGGTTCATTCTTATATGGTAGGGACAAAATCCAGAGGTGACAGGTTTGGTCTATTCCTCTTCCATCCATTAAAATAAAAGAAACAAGTTTGGCTGGATATTTCTTGATGTCCGGTGTATAAGTAACCTGTCCTCCCGCCATCCAGAATATTTATATGGATTTTTATCATTTGGCCATTTTTTTGTGATAGTGCTCCTTTAAATGGCACTTCGTTCACAAAGTATGAGTTGTCAGGTCTTTCCGGTAAATATCTATGTCTTGGATGTGCCACCAAAAACACTTTGGTCATGAAGGCATGACTAACTACGCAAATAAAAATGATTGATATGTATTAGGATCTTAAGGCAAAAATACATTTAAGTACTTACCAACTGCAGCAGCATTCAGGAAAGAATCCATAGTCCCTGGCAAGCCAAGGATTGTTGCAGGATTCACTAATCCATATACGATTTCTTCTGCCGGCATGATAGTTAATTTCATGGGAAGACCACCTCCAGTTTGCGACCATTCAAGAAAACAGTGTCATGGTGTCATGCCAAGATCATGGCCAACATCAACATCCACAACAGCACAATGTATGTGAACCTGTATTGCTTGCGCTTGTTGATTTTCTGGCGCACAGCATATTGTAAGTCCAAAATTGTATTGACCTCGTGGGTGATTGCCTCTCAGATGTGGTATCGCACAGATTTGGATGTGCCCATACAGCTCATAAAATTGGTCTGGAACAGCCATGGCCAAAGCCAGATATTGGGCATCACTAAACCTACCACGTAACCCTTCTAGTGCCAGCTACGTGAGTCTCACGTAGCTGCCTCTCCAACCGTTAAGTGCCAGCTACGTGAGCCCCATAAAAAAAAAATAAAAAAGATACAGACTTACCTGACCCCTCGTTTGAAAGTGCCAGCGATTCTCTTCAAGTATCACCTGTTTGATTTCCATCCCCGGCCTCTGATCTTCAGGAGGGGGCCCAGAATAGCCCCCCCCCCGCTTCCGCCGCGCCAACATCTGAATGAAAAAAAAAAAATGACACAAACTCACCTGCTCACTCAATCGCTCCTCCGATGTCTTCTCTTCACCGGGGGGGGGGGGCTCCGGTCCACCCCTGGACTTACCACGCTTCGGGTGAGAACCCAGCAACAGGCCCTCACCATCATCTTCCGGGGGCGCTGGCCCCTGGCCCAACCCATTTGTGGGAGGAGCGGGATGACGTAATCCAGCTCCTCGTATACCGGCACCCGGGCTCCGATCTGTCACTTGTCGGTAGCGATAGGAGCAGGGAGGGTGGGAGGCAGGGAGGCTCTGATCCCCTGCCTCCCATCCGTCCTGCTCTGATCACTACCGACAACTGTCATCTGCAGCAGCGCGGAACACTGGATGGGAGGTAAGTATAAGTAATAAAAAGGATAATAAAATATTTTTTTTAACTATTTGTGAACTGGTAAGGGGTCCATGAGACCCCTTTTACCAGTTCACAAGGCTCTGGGGCTGGCAATCACCTGCGGCTAGCGGGTGACTTGGCATAACCCCCAGCCCCCCCATTACCTGCCTCCCCAATGGCCGGGGGGGGCAGAAGGGCCCAAGCTACTTAGGGGCTATGTGGGCTAGTAGCCAACGCTGGCCCCTGCGCCCTGTTCTACAAGCCCCATAGCTGGTCCGGGTCAGTAATGCTGGGTAAGGGGGACCCTACATCATTTATGGGGGGGATTTTAAGGGTTTTTAACCCTTAAAATTCCCCCAAAAAATGAGGTTCCCCCTCCCCCCGAGAGAGGGGACCCTATGTCATTTTTTTTTTTAATTAACCCCTTACAACTATGCAATCATATCCTATCTGAAATCTCCTAAACTGCTGTTTCAGTTTGGGGGAGTCTCCTGGGCAGGAAAGGGTGTCTACCAATACATATGTGGTACCGTTGTAACCGGGAGAAATAGGGCTTTCACATACAAAGATTTTAATAACAAACCTACATTTTTTATTACAAAAAATACTACAAATTTTAAAAAATAGATTTTTTTAATTGTTTTGCACATATTTCACCCAAAAGTATTGAGAATACACTAAAAAAAGGCCAAACAAGACATTTCATGTTGAAGCCCAGACTCTGAAAAAAACAATATATAATTTTCCTGGAAAATCCCTGGAAATCCCTTCAAAAATCAAGGTTGAACATGTGTAGCGCAAAAAAGTGAAAAGTAGTCTGGCAACAGAGTGTAACAAAAAAATCTAGGTAGGCTGGCACTTAAAGGGTTAAAGTGGCCCATTGCAGGTGTCTTCCCACAAAGCTTGGGCCCTCATCTCCCTGGGTGCTGGGTGGAATGGGGGACATATGTCCCTGAGGTGTTGTGGAGGAATTGGTTTGGGTGGAGAGTGGTGTAGCCATTGACTGCACAGGGCTAGGTTGTGGGCTAGGTGTGTTGTCCTGTGTGGGCCATGATGTTGCTGGAGTGGATGTTTAGGGTGATATGGGGCTCTCCAAGATAGATTTTGCAGCCATTTACGGGATTTTCGTGTCTATTTTCATGCGTATGTGCGTTTACGTTAACGCAAATAAGCATATTCGATGATAGTATATTTGGTGTAAATAGTTCACTTTCTCGGGAATGTTACATTATTGGAATAGGCTAGCGCATGATTCCAAGCCTTGATTGTTGATTCGAACACGGCCAATAAAACGAGGGTGTTTCCGCTAAACTTACGGGGTGTATTTCCTGGTGAAAGTTTGCTGCATTGTGTGAGTTGCTTTTAACAAACCAATAAATAAATACTTTTAATAAATGTTTTACTACTTAAAAATGTTTATGATGTCTATCATTTCTTTATAACTAATATAAATTAATATAAATATAAATATAAAAAAAAGAATTGTGTTATTTTTTTTTTTTCTTCTTGTATTGCAGGGTTTAGCCTTGCATTTAATTACATTGGTTGCTTCCATCTGATAGAAAGCAGTACCTAGGTGGGGGTGGTCCTGCCTAATTAGCAGCCTATTTATTTCACCTGAGGCCAGCCTTCTGACTGTTTGCCAGACAGAGCCTAACACTGGTGAAGGGAAGTATTGCTTTGTTATAATTAAGATTATTTAAAGCGAGTTCAGGAGCTTTTGCGAGTTCCAGTTGTATTTTCAAGTGAGGTTGTAAGTGAGGGGACTTTTCATTACGGAACTTTATTTTGGGACTTCAAGTGTTCTTATTGCCTATGTGCTAAAATAAGAAGGTAAAAGCAAAGGTTGCTGCAACTGTGAGCATGAAAATTGTTTTTACGAGAGTGCGCATGCGCGCGTGATGAGGTCGGACGCTTGCTGAGCTTGTCCCGTGTCCGCCCTGCGGAGTTAGAGGCATACAGAAGATTTCGGGGGCAGTGTGTTTTCCCTGCGAGCTGGGCTGACAGCGCGCTCGGGCTACTGAGTCTGGAGGTGGTTTGTTGGCGGTGCCCGGTTGCTGATTCCTGCGACAGCACGGAGGAGGAGGAGAAGGCTGAGGCCGCAAGATGGCGGAGGCCCGGGCCTCATCCATGACGGAGGAGGGAGCGGAACTACAGCCTGCTGTAACTGTGAGTCCTGTTGCATTGGGGGCAGAATGCTCTGTTACTGCTTTCACCCCAGGGATGATGGAACAGCTTGAATCTATGTTTCTTAAAGCGCTGGACTTAAACACTAAGAGGATCACTGAGCATTTTACTAAAGAGCTGCATAAAATTTCACACTGTCTTTCTGCACTGGATGAGAGGCTGGGTGATGTGTCTACTGTCATAGAGGCCCATGAGGATGATCTTGCTAAACTAAAAGCTGATAATGTTATGTTGATGACCAAGTTAGAGGATGCTGAGAACAGGGATCGTCGCCAAAATCTGCGTTTTCGGGGCATCCCAGAGCATTTTGAAGATGCGCAGTCTACAGTATTATCTATTTGCCAGGAGCTTCTGCCTGGGGAACCAGGTGAAAGATTGGAGATGGATAGGGCTCATAGAGCCCTGACGCGCAGGAGAAGGCCGGAGGATCCCTCGAGGGATATTGTGGTGCGCTTTCACTATTTTAAAACCAAAGAGAGACTTCTACAGGCGGCACGTGCTGCTGCGCAGTTATCATTTCAAGGAAATAGCTTCCAGATCTTCTCTGATTTATCTCCCACTACCATTCTTAAAAGGAAGGAGATGAAGCCCTATCTTAGAGGTCTCCAAGATCATGGTGTGAAATATAAGTGGGGTTTCCCTTTTAGAGTGCAATTTTCCTTTAATAATAAGGATTGGTCTGCGACAACACCTGAGGATCTTCATAACATTTGTTCAGATTTGGGACTATTATCTGGTCAACTGGCGAATGTATCGGCAAGAAGGGCCCTCTCCTTGGATGATTCGCCCAAGGTGCAGAGGGCAGGAAAGCGGCAAAGACGACAGGCGGCGTCTGTAATCTCCTCTCTTATATTGGAATCTGTTAATGATTGAAATGCTTTGATGCTCTTTAATTTTTGCATTTGAGCTAAATAGCTATTCTTATAGTGTAAGATATATTTGTTGGTTGTCATAACCAAGGAAAATATTTGTGGTTGATTTCTGCTCAGCAATAAGGGATATAGTTATATCTTATGGTCTACCAAGTGTAGCTAGAGATGGTGCATAGAAATATGCTGTATACTTACCACTGAGTTTGTTGGTTTATCCTATGGGCAAAGCATTTTTCTGCCAATAGGATCCTTCAACAATTGTGTTATTACCTCTGTTTTTAAATTTTTAGTCACTAAGGCATAGGTAAGGGGTTTAACTAAATGTGGTTTTGAATATAATGTCCTGATATTGGTGTGCTATATTTTTGGTATCCCTTGGTTGTGGCATCTAAGTTGTTTGGTTAAACAGCTATTCTTATAATATAAGATATATTTCTTGGCTGCCATAACTAAGGAAACTAGCTGTGGTCAATTCTTGTATAACACTAAGGGATGTAGCTATATTCGGTGGTCTCTCAAATGTTACTAGGAAGAGTATGCAGAATTATGCTGTTTCTTTGCTACTGGGTCTGTTATTTTATCCTGCTGGCGGAGTATTTTTCGGCCAATAGGATCCTAAATAAACATGTGTTATTGCTTCTATTTTTATTTCTAGCCGTTAAGGCATAGGTAAGAGATCTAACTAAATGTGGTTTGGAATATGATGTCCTGATATTTATGTGCCATGCTTTCGGTACTCTATAATTTTTATTTTCTGGTTTGTTTGGTTAAATAGCTATCCTTATAGCATATGATATATTTTTTGGTTGCCATAACCAGGAAAGATATCTGTGGTTAATTTTTTGCATAAGTAATGAGGGATAGAGCCACATTTTGTGATTTCACAAAGGTTGCTCGGGTTGGTGCACAAACTTATGTTGTTTATTTACTATTGGGTTTGCTGCTTTATCCTGTGGGCGGAATATTTTCTGCCAATAGGATCCTTAAAAAGTGTGTTATTGTCACTATTTTAATTTTGAGCCGCTCAGGCATAGGTAAGAGGTTTAACTAATTGAGGTTTGGAAGATAATGTCCTGATATTAATATGCTCACTTTCATTATAGTTTGATTCCTCTAAGTCCTGATTGCACATGAGAAACATTATTGGTTTCGGTGTTAACTGGGATATAAGTTGATCTGAGACTCTGAGAAATCTGATTGGGAAAATTGTTGTAATACATGCTACTAAATTTGCAGTGTTTTTGGATATCTGGAGTATTATCCATTCTGAAGGGGCTGTTGGCTTAAAGAATTAATAAGGTCTGTTATAGTACGGGTGTTGCCTCCTTATCCGTGGGGCGGCTTTGTCTTGTTGCACTCCATAACTACATCTACTGGGGATTGTTTTTCTCAGTGGGGGTGGTAGATTTGTACATTTTTTTTTTATATATATATATATATATATATATATATATATATATATATATATATATATATATTTATATATATTTTGTTTGTGTATTTGATATTATTTTTATTAATTTATCAATATTTTGCTTCCTTTCCCTTATATCTCTGTTGCTTCCTAGGTGTATTGGACTTTTCTATTATTATGTATTATAGATTCTGGATCTGTGGCGATGTCTTGTACAGTTTTATCCCTAAATGTGCAGGGACTCAATTCACCGCAGAAAAGATCTATAGCCTTCAGGAAGATGCGTTCCCTGAAACCGGATGTGATCTGCTTTAAGGAAACGCATTTTTCAATGGGTTCCAAGCCTAGATACCTTGATGCTTCATACCCTCAATTTTTTCTGTCCTGTGCGCAGACGAAGCAACGAGGGATTCTTATTGCCTTTAAAGTGGACCAACACCCACGGGTGATCGGCCCGGGAATCTATAAGATTCCCGGGCCGATCACCCCCCACCCCGCGGGACATCCGAGATCGGGATGTCCCGCGGGGTGAAACCCCCCCCAAACACCCCAACTCACCTACCTTATCTTCGGCGGCGGCCGGCCGCCGCCGCCTCCCTCGCGCCCCTGTAGGCGTGCGCGCGCCCGCGCCGGCCGTCTGCGAATGGCCGGCGCGGGCGCGCGCGCGTCAAAAGTGACGCGAGGGAGGCGGCGGCGGCGGCCGCCGCTTAGACGTTCCTTGTACGTTGGCGCTGGGAGCGGGGAGAGGTGAGTTATTCGGGGGGTTAGGGGGGGTTTCACACAGCGGGGCACCCCGATCGGGGGTGCCCCACCGAAGTGGACCAAGACCCAGGATAGTCAAAATCCTGGGTGTTGGTCCACTTTAAGAAATCTGTACAATTTGTATGCAATTTGGAGATCTCTGATCCAGATGGGAGGTACTTGATTTTGTGTGGCACAATGCAAGACTTGGAAGTTACGTTTGCATCTTATTATGCGCCCAACACCAATCAGGTGGCTTTCATGAAAGATTTTTTTTCTGAACTTTTTAAATATGTGAAAGGCTTACTAGTGGTTTGTGGGGACTCTAACATGGTACTTCAGCCCCATGTAGATAGGCATTCTAATAAGTCATTGGTCCCCTCCACACAGGTGCTTGCCACTGCGAGAGCTTTTAGGTTGCTACTGGAATCTTATGGTATGGTGGATTGTTGGAGGGAGGGCCATCCTGGTACACAGTCCTTCACACATTATTCCTCTCCGCATGATCTGTATACGCGGATAGATCATGTGTTTGTTAAGTTTCAAGTTTTGTCAAGCCTTCAGGGCTCGCGAATACTTCCAATTTCATGGACAGATCATGATGCAGTTTTGATAAAATTCAAGTCTCTTCTATTAAGGCAGGTGGGTGTCTCGTGGTCTCTGAATGAGACGTTGTTATCAGATAAAAGAATTGTAGATGCTGTTAGAGAGAGCCTTCTTAATTACTTTAAGGAAAATGATCAAATTGAAATCTCAGATGTTTTGCAATGGGAGGCTCATAAACCAGTTATTAGGGGGCTCCTCTTGCAGGTGGCGGCGGGGAAATGCAAAGAACGGAATGCCTATATTGAATCTTTAGAAAAGAAGTATGCGGATTTAGTTGAGCAAGTACCTCAGATCATGTCAGCTACATATAGATCTACCCTAAGAAGAATATCTGAAGAATTGAACTTGGCCTTGGCAGAACGGGCGGGACGTAGTTTGGCTTGGGTAAAACATAGGTTTTACATTAAGGCTAATAAACCTGACACGTTATTAGCTCGTAAGCTTAAAACACCAGATTGTTTATTCAAACCGATTAAGTTAAAGGACAGTAGAGGTTCTCTTACATCTAATCCTGTAAAGATTGTTGCTCTCTTTGGAAATCAGATGGAAAGACTCTATTCTGCGTCTGACATGACTTCTGAGATCCCTTTTTCGGAATTTATGCAGGGGTTGGAGTTACCACACCTCCCGATAGAAACGAAGGAGTATTTGGATGGTGCGTTTACTTTAGAGGAGGTAATGGCTGCTGTTAAAGGGTTAAAGACTAATAAGGCCCCGGGTCCTGATGGTTTCTCAGCAGGTTACTTTAAAACATTTGTGGATGTCTTGGCACCATGGATGGTTAGAGCTTTTAACGCGATTAGACGGGGGGAGCTTTCTCAAGGGACACTGTAACTGCTGCAATTAGTATCATACCAAAGTCTGATTCTGACCCAACGACCTGGTCAAATTATAGACCGATATCTCTCTTAAATATAGATATTAAGGTGTATGCGAAGGTTCTAGCTCAACGTCTATCTCAATTTTTGCCACGATTGGTCCAGGGAGATCAAGTGGGCTTCATCCCAGGGCGGCAAGCAGGGGATAACGTAAGGAGAATTGTTCATGTGATACATGCTGCAGAACATTTAAAGAAGCCGACAATGCTTTTGTCACTTGATGTGCGCAAAGCCTTTGATTCGGTCTCGTGGACTTATTTGTTTCAGCTTTTGCAGTGGTGGGGCTTTGGTGAAGGTTTTATTTCATGTGTAAAAGCTTTATATAATGAGCCACGAGCATTTATAAAATATTGTGGGTTCAAGTCTCGAAACTTTACTCTTCAGAGGGGAACCCGTCAGGGGTGTCCTTTATCTCCCCTGCTTTTCGCCCTGGCGATGGAGCCGTTAGCACATGCTGTTAGAGAATCTAAGGACGTGTCTGGAGTTAGTATTGGAGGCATTGAACATAAGCTTTGTTTGTTCGCTGACGATGTCATTGTGTTTCTTACCAATCCTTTGATATCTATACCGAATTTAATGAAAATACTAGGGAATTTTGCACAAATCTCAGGGTTGGAAGTCAATATGGCAAAGTCTAGAGCTTTGAACATCACAGTTCCCGACGATACCTGGGAAGGAATGATCTCCAATTTTGATTTTAAGGTGGAGGAAGTTCGGCTCAAATATTTAGGTATCTATTTGACGAATAGTGTTACAGGTTTGTACTCTGCTAACTTCCCCCCACTGTATAAAACTCTGATAGAATTATTAAAGAGATGGAGGGATCTCGGATTGTCGTGGCTGGGCAGAATAAATGCTATCATAATGACCCTTCTTCCGAAATTTCTATATTATGTTAGGGTGTTACCAATAAAAATTCAACCGCAACATTTAAGGAACTTTGAGCGGAAGGTTTTGGATTTTATTTGGGAAGGGAGGAGGTCTAGAGTGGCTAGGAATGTCTTATGTAGGCCGAGAAGTTTAGGAGGACTAGGGGTACCAAATTTCTTTCGTTATTATCAAGCAGCTCAGATAGCTCAATTAACTGCGTACCACGAGACTGTGGACCCTCCTATTTGGGTGTCTATTGAGAGAGAGATTATGGCGCCAATTGATGTAGATAATTACTTACGGGTGATACCCTCTGTTAGGAGAGCTCATGGTAACCCTATTATGTTGCATTCTATGGCAGTATGGGATGGGGTTAAATATTCTGGAGGTTTATTGTCCCCCCATGTCCCACTGCTGTCATTTTGGAATAATCCTATGTTTCAGCCGGCAGTACTTTCCCCGCAAAATTTTTATAATTGGAAAATTAGGGGTGTAAATTGTGTGAAGGACTGTGTACAGGACTCTAATGTGCTTACGTTCCCACAATTTAGGGAAAAATTTGATTTGGGGGCTGAACATGTGTTTGCCTATTTACAATTAAGAAATTTCCTTCTGAGCCTGTTGCATGGTAAACAAAATGTAGGGGAGCTAACGGGGTTTGAGAGGCGTTGTGCCACTGATCCGAGAGGTAGAGCTATTCTCTCGGCGGTGTATATATCTCTAGCCAGTTCAGCTTTAAATAATACTCCGGGATATATAACAAAGTGGCAAGAGGATCTGGGTAGCAATCTAGATAATGATGAATGGCAGAGGATGTGGAGTACCACATTGCGTGGGAATACATCGGTGCTTGCTGTGGAAGCCAATGTTAAGGTGATGGTACGTTGGTACTGGGTTCCTGCTCGATATTCAACAGATGATTTTGGCCTTCATAAAAATTGTTTTAGGGGGTGCCAAGATCTGGGTTCCTTTAGGCATATATGGTGGGATTGCCCATTAGTGAGTAAATTCTGGAATAAGATATTTCGAATATTGTCCAATATTATGGGAACCCATGTTAGTACAGATCCGTGGGTTGCGCTGTTAAATAAGCCTATAGAGGGATCTGGGAAGGATCTTCAAAAGCTTACACTTTATTTGCTAACCACAGCCAAATTAGTAATAGCTAAAGCTTGGAGAACTAAGACTCTCAGTGTCCTGGAATTTAAGAGTAGAGTTAATGCTATTATGGCGATGGAAAAATTATCCGCTTTAAAAGAGGGACGCTTGGAAAAATTTGAACGAACTTGGTTGCCATGGGTGGATAAGTATTTACCTAGAACTTTCGATAGAAAACTTTTGACAGTGTAGGCTTATCTGGTCTCTGGTTGTCTTTCAGGGAAAATTCCTTTTTTTTTTTTTTTTTTTTTTGTTGTTGTTTATTGTTTGTGTCTTGTTGTTTTGTTTATGAATCCCTGCTACTGGGGGGTGGGACTTTGGGGGAGGGAGGGGGGGGTAAGGGGGGTGTCGCTGTTTTGTGAAAGTATGTTATATTTTTCAATGATGCTGAAATACTGCAGTTATTGACTCGCTTTCGTTGTTTGTTACTTATGACACTGCATATTGTAAATGGAGGTCTCCCTCTACTGAAGGGGTAGTAAACAATTTGATAGGAAGCGAGGAAGACGGGGGGAGGGGGTGGGGGGTATGGGTATATAAGATATATAAAGTTGATAATTGATAATTTTTTGAGATATGTATATTTGTCTGTTACAAGCTTGGTCCTACTAATGTCTGTGCTTATATATTTCTATTATTCTGATTCGCTTCTTTTATGTAAAAGAAAATTTGTATGATGCCATTGCTTGTCTATTATATTATGCCTATTGGAAAATAAAAACCTTTGAGAAAAAAGAAAATTGTTTTTACTGCTGCATTGTAGGATAATGGCTAGCAATATTGGAGGTCTACTTCAGTGCACAGTTTGACATATGTATACACTTCAGGAGCAGCAGTTCCCGGGTAAATGTCGCTGTGGTAAATGCGAGCAAATTGCAAATCTGGAAGCTCGGGTTAGAGATCTGGAGGAGCAAAATGCAAGACTGAGGAGGATTGACAATATGAAAAAGAGTTTTCTGTTCACTGAGCAGGTAGTAAATGGGGCAGAGGGTGGAGAAATGGGTCAAGGGGAGCAGATAAGTAGCTGGGTAAATGTAGATAGAGGGAGTAGAAAGGATGCACAGAAAAGGAATGCCATTCCTATGTATGCGCACCCTAGCAAAATTGTCAAGTTGGGTAATGATGCAAGAGTGTCAGTCTCAGAAATGGCAGCCCTAGCGGATACTGCTCTCCCTAACAGCCGGGAGAACAGCCCAGCTAGTGAGCGGGTGGTTGGGACTGCAGGTAGTACTAGACAGTTAGTGGTCATAGGGGATTCTATTATCAGGCGGACTGATAGAATAATTTGTCACCAAGACCGCCTCACCCGAATGTGCCAGGGTTTGGCATGTGGTGGAAAGGGTGGATAAATTATGGGGTGGGGCTGGGGATGACCCAGCTGTCGTGGTCCATGTGGGGACCAATGACAGAATTAATGGGAAATGGAGGATCCTTAAGAATACATTTAAGGAATTAGGCACAAAGTTGAAGGGAAGGACCTCCAAGGTTGTATTCTCTTGAATACTGCCAGTGCCATGCGCTACACATGAAAGACAGCGGGAGCTTAGAGAGTTAAATGCATGGCTCAAGTCCTGGAGCAGGGTAGAGGGATTTGGGTTCCTAGAGCACTGGGCTGACTTTTCATTGAGGTACAAACTGTATTCTAAAGATAATTTGCACCTGAATTGAAGGGGGGCTGCTGAGATGAGGGGGAAGGGTAAGAGTGAAAACAAAAGTGAAGACAGGTTACCTAGGGGACAGCATATGATGGTGGGTGAAGAATTAGAAGGGGGGGAGGACTGCTATGATGGATAAGAAGATCCATGTGTTGCAAACCAGCAGTGAAAAATTAGACGGATGCATTACTGCAGGAACTAACACTATACCACAATGTGTCAAACTAGATAGGAACATAAAGTGTATGTTCACAAATGCCAGAAGTCTGGTAAGTAAAGTAGGGGAGCTTGAGGCCTTGGTGCTGGCAGAGAATATTGATGTTGTTGGTGTGGCTGAGACATGGCTGGATTCCACACATGACTGGTCTGTCAATCTACAAGGTTTTGCTCTTTTTCGTAAAGACTGTAAAGACAGAGCAAAAAGGAAAGGGAGTGGCATGTGTCTTTATGTAAAGCAAAAACTCAAAGCATATATTAATGAGGGGATATTAGCAGAAGATTGTGAGGATGTAGAATCCTTGTGGGTAGAAGTAGGGGGCGATGTAAACAATGCTAA
Organism: Gastrophryne carolinensis; assembly: GCA_027917425.1. Taxonomy (NCBI): domain Eukaryota; kingdom Metazoa; phylum Chordata; class Amphibia; order Anura; family Microhylidae; genus Gastrophryne; species Gastrophryne carolinensis. The sequence continues at coordinate 345,672,816 of CM051237.1, read as the reverse complement.
AATACAGTTTAGTGTAACCTATAGGCCCCCAAATATAACTGAGGAAATAGAGGGTCAACTGCATAAACAGATAGAGCGTGTGTCACAGGCTGGTACAGTGGTGGTGATGGGGGACTTCAACTATCCAGGAATCGACTGGAATGGGTTCTGCTTCCACTACAAGGGGAGAGCATTCCTTAGCTTGCTACAAGATAATTAAATGAATCAGTTCGTGGAGGCACCTACTAGGGGTGATGCTCTTTTAGATCTGGTAATATCAAATAATAATGACCTGATGGGTGCAGTAACAGTCCGTGAAAATCTTGGTAACAGTGACCACAATATAATTGTATTTAACATAAACTGTAAGAAAGATTTTCTGCCTGGGAAGGCAAAAACATTAAATTTTAGAAAGGCCGACTTCGCCCGGCTCAGAGCTGCACTCAAGGACATTGACTGGGAGCATCTGTTTAAGAATAAGGATACAGATGCCAAATGGGAGTGCTTTAAATTAATTGTGAGTAGCAACTTTGAAAAATGTATTGCTACAGGTAACAAATATAAGTGGCTTAAAATTAAACCCCTCATGGCTGACATCTGCGGTTAAAAGGGCAATAAAGGACAAAAAAGGGCATTTAAACATTACAAGGTTGAACTCTCAGCTGTAACACTTGAAAAGTATAAACTAGGAAATAAAATGTGTAAGAAAGAAATAAGGTTGGCAAAAACACAAAATGAAAGAAATGTGGCCAAAGAAAGCAAAACCAACCCTAAACGAATTTTTAAATATATTAACTCAAAGAAAACGAAATCAGAACAGGTAGATGCCCTAATTAATGATAACAGGGAAATGGTCACTGTGGATGAAGATAAGGCGAAGCTGTTAAATGGATTCTTTAGCTCTGTGTACACATAAGAAGAGCAAGGGGCCGATACAGGAGATGCCACTGATAGCAATAGCCCAAGTATGATAATTAACAATCTAAACGTGGATATCATCCAAGAAAAACTAAATAATTTAAATGTGAATAAGACTGGAGGACCAGATGAACTTCACACAAGAGTTCTCAAAGAACTCAGTTCCGTTATCTCATCACCTCTGTTGTTGATCTTTAAAGACTCACTAGCAACTGGTATAGTGCCAAGGGACTGGCGCAAGGCAAATGTGGTGCCTATTTTTAAAAAGGGCTCTAGGTCTTCTCCGGGCAATTACAGACCTGTTAGCTTAACATCCATTGTGGGGAAATTGCTTGAGGGACTATTAAGGGACAACATACACGAATATGTAACTATCCATAATATTATAAGTGACAACCAACATGGTTTTACTAAGGACAGAAGCTGCCAAACTAACCTGATTGGCTTCTATGAGGAGGTGAGTAAATGCCTAGACAGAGGGGTGGCTGTGGATATAGTTTTTCTGGATTTTGCAAAAGAATTTGACACTGTCCCCCATAGACGCTTATTGGGGAAATTGAGATCTTCAGGATTAGAAAACACAGTTTGTAACTGGATTGAAAAGTGGCTGAAGGATCATGTGCAGAGAGTTGTGGTTAATGATACATACTCTGAATGGTTACCAGTTGTAATCGGTGTACCCCAGGGTTCAGTGCTGGGCCCACTATTATTCAACTTGTTCATAAACGACATAGAAGATGGTATTAAAGCACTGTCTCTATTTTTGCAGGTGACACAAAGATATGTAGAACAGTGCAGTTTATGGAAGATGTTCACAAGCTTCAGGCTGACTTGGACACATTGAGTGTCTGGGCATCCACTTGGCAAATGAAGTTCAATGTGGAAAAATGTAAAGTCATGCACTTGGGGTCTAACAACCTGAAGGCCACATATGTCCTCGGGGGAGTAAAACTGGGAGAGTCACTTGTTGAGAAGGATCTGGGGGTACTGGTAGATCACAGACTAAATAACAGCATGCAAAGCCAAGCAGCTGCTTCCAAGGCCACCAAGATACTATCATGCATTAAAAGAGGCATGGAATCACGGGATAGAGATGTAATTTTGCCTCCTTACAAGGCACTGGTGCGTCCTCACCTGGAATATGCCGTCCAGTTCTGGGCACCCATTCATAGAAAGGACGCTCTGACTATGGAAAGAGTGAAGAGAAGAGCCACCAAACTAATAAAGGGAATGAAAGATCTTAGTTATAAGGAAAGATTACGAGAATTAAATCTGTTTAGTCTTGAGAGGAGGCGATTGAGGGGGGACATAATTAACTTGTATAAATATATAAATGGACCATACAAAAATATGGGAGAACACTATTTCATGTAAAATCCTCTCTAAGGACAAGGGGGCACTGCCTTCGGTTGGAAAAAAGAAATTTAGTCTCCGGAGGCGACAATCATTTTTTACCTTAAGAACTATAAATCTATGGAATAGCCTCCCACAGAAGCTTGTCACAGCATCAACCGCTGACAGCTTCAAAAAAGGATTAGATGCTTATTTGGAAGAAAATAACATTAACAGTTACTATTAGCAGTTATCAGTAAAAAATAAATAAATAAAAACAAAAATTAAAATAAATAGCTTTCCCTATAAAATAAAAAATAACTTCCCCTATCCCAACACCCTTGGTTGAACTTGATGGACATATGTCTTTTTTCAACCGTATTAACTACGTAACTATGTAACTATGTAACTATGAATGCACAAATCCACTAATGCACATTAATCAGAAAAAAGCAAGAAGAAAATGAAAAATATCTATAGAATCCATTAAACAATCTCCACAAACTACGAACCCGAACCCCGGTTCGTAGTTTGTGGAGATTGTAGTGGGATTAAATCATTATCCCTATTGAGCATATACCTACATAACCCCTAAGAAGATCTGAGTCTGGGGTTGGATCGTTTTGGGATCGAATTGGTGCTGCATCTGTGGAGGATTGACATCTTGTGGGAGACTTACGCGGTTTCTCTCTGAATGCCAGTTTTAGTGAACATCTGGTAAGAGCATAAGCCTAGGGGTGGTGGTCACACTTGCGCTCACTGGATGCATGCACTGTGGGATGCCGCAATTGGATATTTTAAAGCTACATGAAAAGACATTTTAGCTAGCTCTGTGTTTCTTCTATTGTCTATTTTGAGAAACATGCAAGCTGAATATAGTGGGACACTGGAAATCTACGTTGGAAGACACGATGAAAAATGCTGAATATACGAGGATTACAAAGCAACGTAGACGAAAACCTTGTCCTCTCGCGTACGCAACGAGAGCTGTAAAAAGCCATTCACGATGGCGTACGCACCTATGAAAAGTAGACAGAACGCTCCTGATGGCGGCTCTGCATCATGCGTACGCACGTAAACATGTGGGAAAATTGTGAAAATTACACATTACGAGACAAAAACAAGACTGTTTTGAAAAGGCTATGAATCAGCCCTTATGTCTGGGGCTAGCAGTGCTTGTATCAGTATAAGGGCGGCTTCTGCTCTCCTTTGTCCTGCCATGCTTGGTGGAGGTGCTCTTGGATTGACCTTCACTATGTCTGGGGATAACAGTGATGGTCCTACTAGATGGCCTCCCACTGCTCGGTTTTGGCTTCCCACTCTCTGTGTTATTTGGCTGGGATGACTGAGCAGTGAGGGTTGGGCTTCTGTGGCATGCCCTGGTAGCTGGCTTGCTCTTGCTAGATGTTGCTTGCGTGTGTAAGGGCGTAGGCGAACAACGGTGGGACCCATGTCGAGAGCTACCAGAGGGCTCTGCTTGAGGCTGGGTGTGGCTTCTGTGGTTGCGTTTTTTGCCTGTAATGTCTAACTTCTAGCATTAAAAACAGATGTATGGGGCATGGCCGCGGCATGGCAGCGTGAAGACGCTAGTACAGGAGGCTCCTGCATAACCCAGGCACTAAAAAGTGTTTCTGTGGGGCTCGAACCCCTATCAAGTCCCCCAAGGAGATGGGAAAGCGTGGAGAAGAGCAGAGGAACCCGAGAGCTAGCAAGGGGCAATCGATTGCCCGCTTTCTGAGGATGGAGGACTCCGGGACCAAGCGCCTGTCCAAAATGGTGCTGGAACAGGTCGTGGGCGGAGAGCAAGGTGAGCTGCCGGATGCGGCAGAAAGGAAAACAAAGCTGCACACAGAGGGGTACTGACAGCACAAGGAGGAATTCCCCAGCAGGACACCCGTCAGAGCCAGCAGCAGCCCCGCATCTCTCGAGCGGGCGGAGAGGGGAGGAAAGGACACCGCCGCTCATAGAAGCAGCAGCAGCAGCAGGATAGCGGCCGCTCGGGAGACAGAGAGCGGAGGACGGGAGAGACGAGCAGCAGAAGAGCTGCACACAGCCACCCGCAGCAAGGTACAGCGGGAGGCGGGGGGTGCTCCCCCTTGAGCAGGTGGGGGGACCACAAAGTGGGGAAGTCAAGGAGCTCGGGGGTGTCCCGGGCGGGAGATCAGTTCATACCCTCCTAGCCCAGGGGCTGCCAGTCTGGGCTCCCTACACAGCACAGGGAGCTCAGTGTATGAAGAGGAGATGGAGGTGGGTCTGCTTCCGGGCTCCCAAACAAGCCCATCTATGTGGAAGCCTGATCAGCAGGGTTCAGCAAGGAACAGCTCTCTATCACCCACAGGGCAGCCAGTTAAAGGGCCTACCTATGTGAGGCTGTTATGCATCGTCCCTCCTCCCATCAGATTATGCGGATTGGGATATAAATTTAGCAGGACCCCCTGGAGGTCAGGAGCAGGAGGAGTGGATCACAGAGCTGGACCGAGGGGGCATCCCAAACCCGCAGCCCGCGCCTGAGCAAACCACCCCATAACCGAGCCAAGTCAGGTGGGGAGGGGGCAGTTTTCTCTCTGGGGCGCAAAGTTTGCCATCTCCAGACGGGCCAATCAAATATCCAGCCCCACTTCAACCCAGAGAGGTAGAATACGAAGCTGGTTCCTGGGATTCGAGGAGAGGCAGTCCCCGGTCCCCACGTGGGATGCCCGACTTGTTAGCCAACCCTGAGCCCAGATTTAGCTCCGCGGGCCCATGAAGCAGGGAGATAGTCCACCAAGCAATGATACATGCACTTCAGCAGAGCCCAGAGGCAATCCCTACCAAAGCGGATATGGAAGCCATGATCTTGATCTCCAGAATCGAAAAAACCTTTCGGAAAGACCTGGAAGCTGTCCAACACAACGTAGTGGCGGTGGAGAACCAGGTTGCAGCCTTGGAGAAAGCAAGAACCTCGACAGAAGAACGCCTTACCTGTTTGGAACAGACGCATGATGCACAAGCCACCCAGATTTCCACTCTGAAACTAAATTATGAAGATCTAGAGAATAGAAACAGGTGGAATAACCTGCGCCTTCGAGGGATCCCTGAAACTCCCCAGTTTACGGACTTAGAATCTGTTGCCACCTCTGTTTTTAATGGGCTCCTAGGGAACCTGCCGGGCACCGTCATAAAGATGGACAGAATACACATTCCGGATGGCCCCCGGGACGTTCTCTGCAGAATACACCACTTCAAGACAAAGGAAGAAATTCTAAAAAAGGCGTGGGAGGGGAGACAAATCTTACACGACTCTCCATGACGCTCCACGCTCTGGATGAGGAGACAACTGAAGCGACTACTACAGAAGATAAAAGAGAGCGGTGCAGTCTACAGATGGGGATACCCATTCCATCTTATCGTCTGGACAATCTCTTTGCATTCCAGGACACTGCCCCACTGGAGGTCCCGAACTGGCTTGACTTTCCTACGTTTCAGCCTTTACCACAGAGGATCAGGCGCCGGAGGGCCCCGATTGATTGTGTCAGACAGCGACGGGAGGACACTACCCCTCCCTTGGAGGAGTAGCGCCCAGGTTTACTCTAATGCAGTGAAATAGACTCGACCTACATGGTGGGACGCTCCCCTCCCTGAGACAGGCTCTCGTCTGACCCCCACCTCTTCTCCTATGAGATCGCCTGCCAGACTCATGATCGACGTGGGCTGCGCTTCCTGCTTCAGGGGTTGCATAGTGCATCTAGTTGATTTAATTATTGATTGCTGCTTAAAATATTGTTGGATGTGGTTTCCCGGCCCAGAGCCCCCAGGCCCTCTGTCTGACGGATGTCCCTCGGGATTGGTCGCTTGGTCCCCCTGGCGCCCGTTATAAGGTTGTCTGGGGTTGGGACAGGATGCGGGGACGGTAGGGTGGTAAACTGGTGGGATGGTTGCTCAGTTCGGGTTGGGGAGAGTTGTACACCATATATTACTGATTTTTGTGAATGCCATATGTTAACAAGATCATTATAGAGTTTCTTCTTTGAGTCAAAAATGACTCAGGTTTCTTCTTGTGCTGTTCTCTTCTTTTTTCTTGTTCCTCACAGGGACTGAGTCTCGGACCGTCCCTCGAAAGAGGGGCTGAGTTGGGCTGGGGGGTCAGGAGACCTCTGTAGCCTTGCAGCGCCACAGTTTTGTTTTTTCTTTACCCCACATAGGCCAGCGTGCCAAGACATATTTGGCCTTAGGCGGGCATTACTTCCTTCTTTTATCTCTTGTTCCTCTTCCCGTTCTTACTCCATTTTCTCTTCTTTAGACCTTCCCTGCTTCTTCCCCCTGCTCACGGCGCATCTTCTTCCGGGTCCTTGGTAGGCTGATTCGTGTCCTTCCCTCTCCCCCTTCTCCTGGCCAGTGACTGCTCACCCTCCATTCTCTGGGATATGCTGGTCCCGGGTTTCCGGTTATCGTGGACCGAGCCCCCCCTTTTTGGGTTAATTTCTTTCCTTTCTTTCCTATCCTCGGGCATCGTGTGCTGGCCGGATCGGGTGCCCGGGCGCAATGGATCTCAAGGTCGTCTCCCTGAACACCAAGGATCTCAACATCCCTGAGAAACTGAGAATATGCCTGAATCTATTCTGGAAACGTAAAACACAAATAGTGTTTGTGCAGGAAACGCACTTTCGGAAAGAGAAAGCCCCAAAATTCCTAGACAGGCGCTTCCCTGTTGGATGGCACTCCTATTCTCCCAATTCAAAATCCAGGGGCGTGGGCATCTTGATTTCAGCTACCCTCCCATGGACTCTGATAGACACTTCACTTGATGAGGAAGGTCGTTTCACTGTTGTCAAAGGGAAAGTGGGTAATCAAGTATTCACGCTGGCCAACATTTATGCCCCCAACTCGGATCAGATCCGATTCATTGAACATACCCTAGATGCTCTCCAGACGTTCTCAGAGGGCATCTTGATCTTTGGCGGGGATTTTAATGTGGCCCTGGACCCGCTATTAGATGCCTCCAGGAAGGCCTCCCACCTGTCATTCTCGGCTCTCAAAAAACTAAAAAACGCCTTGCGAGGTCGAGACTATACTTTTTACTCGGCACCCCATGATTCTTACTCGAGGATAGATGACCTTTTAATATAACACAGACCCCTACAAATTGTCCAGAATGCGGAGATTGATCCCATCATGATCTCAGATCATGCCTTGACCTCACTGTTTGTGAAAAACTCCCCGAGCTGCTGGCCAGGCCAAGTACTTGGGTGCTCAATGAGTCACTACTCCAGGATCAGGTTCTAAAAATGGAGGTCAGAAGGGAGCTGAAGACATATTTCGAACTCAACCCTAATCAGAAGACTACCCCCCCGAACCTTTGTGCAGCGCACAAATGTTATTTTAGAGGTATCCTACTGAAGATGGCGTCCAGAAAGAAGTGGGAGAGGGAAAAAATTGGAGAACTAGTGGAGAAAATTACTCGGCTAGACTCTGAACACAAAAAACAGTGAACGGAGAGGACTGGGCAGGAGCTGGCGGCAGCATGGGAAAAACTGAGGGACATCCTGTTGACCAAGGCTAAAGTCACGCTTTTTAATATATTTGTAAGTGACATAGGAGAAGGCTTGGTAGGAAAAGTTTGTCTGTTTGCTGATGATACAAAGGTTAGTAATAGGGTGTATATTCCTGGAGGTGTCTGCAACATGGAAAATGATTTAGCTTTACTGGATAGATGGTCAAAACTGTGGAAACTAGAGTTTAATGTCTCTAAATGTAAAATCATGCACTTGGGTAGAAGGAATCCCTGCTCTGAGTACCGTATGGGCAGTACTGTGTTAGCCAGGACCTCGGAGGAGAGAGATTTAGGGGTACTGATTACTGATAGCTGCAAGATGAGTGGACAGTGTAGCCAGGCAGTGGGAAAAGCAAGCAGGATGCTCGGCTGCATAGCTCGAGGCATCACCAGTAGGAAGAGGGAGGTTGTGATGCCGCTGTATAGAGCCCTGGTAAGGCCACAGCTAGAATACTGTGTGCAGTTCTGGAGACCTTACCTGCAAAAAGACATTATTCAAATAGAACGTGTCCAAAGGCGGGCAACGAAAATGGTGGAAGGACTTAAACTTAAAACTTATCAGGAGAGACTTAAAGAACTTAATTTGTACAGTCTGGAGGAAAGAAGGGAGAGGGGGGACATGATTGAGACCTTTAAATATGTGAAAGGATTGAATAAGGTTCAGGAGGGAAGTGTTTTTAAGAAGAAACTTAACGATAGAACAAGGGGGCACAACCTGAAGCTAGTCGGGGGGAAGATCAGGAGCAATGTTAGAAAATATTATTTTACAGAAAGAGTAGTAGATGCTTGGAACAAACTTCCAGCAGAGGTAGTTGAAACATCAACAGTCACTGAATTTAAACATGCCTGGGATAAGCACACATCTATCCTAAGATAAAGAGTACATACAGTATACACATAAGGGCAGACTAGATGGACCGTATGGTCTCCTTCTGCCGTCAACCTTCTATGTTTCTATGAAGGCCTTATGCTCCTTTTATGATTGTGGGAACAAATGCAGCCGCATGCTGGCTAGAACAATCAGAGAGCAGAGGGCCAGCAATTTTGTTCCCCAGGTACTGGGGGGTGGAGGTCGACCACTGTCTAGACCGTTGGACATTGCTGGGGCCTTTAGGGAATTTTACCACAAGCTTTATAATCTGGAGGGGGAGGAGGGGGGCCGGCCAGGCCAGCTGCAGAAGGCTCACAGATATGTTGCAGCGTCGGCTTGCCCACGCTGAGTCGGGAGGTGGCGGAGGCCATGGAGGAACCCATAACTGTGCAGGAATGGTCACAGGCAATAAAGTCCTTCCAGACAGGAAAATCACCGGGTCCTGACGGATTCACTTTAACTTACTACAAATGGATGGAGGACATCCTGACCCCAAGAGCAGTGGCGGCCTTCAACTCTATATCCCCCGAGCAGGCAATACCAATGGACATGCTGAGGGCACAGATAGCGATAATACCCAAGCAGGGAAGAGATCCACTTCTCTGCTCTAACTAAAGGCCGATATCGCTATTAAATGTGGAACTCAAGATATTTGAAAAAGTTCTGGCGACCAGGCTCCTACCATACCTGGGCTACCTAATAGGCATGGACCAGGTGGGGTTCACCCCGGGTAGAGAGGCTAGAGACAACGTGACCAGAATCCTCAACCTGATTCACCTGTCACACGAGAAAGGGATCCCTGCCATGATGCTCTCCACAGACTCTGAGAAAGCTTTCGATAGGGTCCATTGGGACCTTATTCGGGCCACCGTGGAGCATATAGGTTTACAAGGGAACATGAGATCTTGGATGTTATCCTTATACTCTTCTCCCTCGGCATGCGTCAAAGTCAACAGTATTTTGTATGACCCCTTTCTGATAACGAACGGCACAGAACAGGTATGCCCACTATCACCGATCATTTTTATCCTGACGTTGGAACCCTTCCTCAGGAAGTTTAGGTTTGATGGAAGGAGGCACAGAACACAAGGTGGCCACGTTTGCGGATGACCTACTCTTCTGTATCACCCAACCAGTGATGACCATCCCTAATTTGAAAAAATCCCTAATCCCAAATTTTGAAAAACTGAAAGAAGAGAGTATGCTGTACTGTCGAACTTCAAAATTAACTTCCAGAAGTCTGAAGCGCTAAAAGTCTTCCACAGAGACACATGGACAATAGCCTCGATTCAAAGACACATTCGTCCGGACTTCTGTAGCTGTCTGTGAAAGTTTGGGTGGGTGTTTTTTTGCTTTTTTTCGTTCATTTTTCATTCGTACGAACGTTCGGGAAAATGTGTATATGCACTTTCGATGAACGGAAGCAAATCGGAACATGTGCGTTAATTCGGATCATTTTCCAAACAAAATCGGAATTTTTTTGTTCGTTCTGAAAACTTCCGTTGTTGGGATGGTTTTCCGTCTGATTCAGAGAGCTGATTTCCGACGGACCACCACCCTATAAATCCGTTTCATTTCTGATCCACTCACGGGACCTTTGAGGGCTCGGATTGCTATTGTTGAACATGTTTTGCGGCTATGTGGAGGAGTCTGCGCACCTTTAGCACCAAGGTATTGCATGTATCAGCATGGCCGAGGCCATAAATTGTATAGCAATGCATACCTGAATCAATACATTTCATGTATGCCTTCTAGATGCATTTTAATGCTGACCTTAATTAGTCCTTAGCATGTAAACATTTATTTTCCTACACATCCATATAATTGCTATTTTTTTTTACTTATGTCCTTTGTGAATTATATTTGGATTGTTGAACTTGAATCTTAATTTGTTGTAGGAGATATTGTTTTAGTCGGTTACCTTTTCTTTGTGTAATTATTTTATATTTGGTTGCAGGAACCGCAAGATGTGCCACTCACGCAACATACAAGCAGTCTTTGGTCCAGCTATGCGATTCCTCAGTGTTCTTGCAGAGCATCCAGGGTCGTCCCATGATGCTTATATATTGCAGAGCCCCGGCTAATTTTGTCAGTTTGAGTCAGGAGAATTATCTGGTAGATGGCTCCTGGGTAAGTTTGCTCACATTCCATTAATCCATTTTCACTGTATGGCAATGAATATAGTTGATGACTCATGACTTAACCTATTGCTATTTTTAGCCCTTGATGACATGTTAAACAATATTGTAGCTTAAAATGTGTATTTTATGTTAGTATTTTTAAATTCTTTCAGGGGATGCTGGATATCCACTCCTGCCCTTGCTCCTGATGCCCGTTCTTTGCCTGCAGAATGCGGGCCAGGGGTTCTCTAATCGGTCACTATGCAAAACCCGGGCCGTGGTGGCGAGGGCCCTCTGGCTTTTGAAGTCCAGATTTAGGTGTTTGGACCATACAGGGGGGAGGGGGCACTGCAGTATGACCCCAACAAGGTTATACCAATATTTAAATTTACGTTTTTTAACAGGGACCACACGTGCCAGAGTGGCAGAACTGAGTGTCAGGGTCCTTCAGTTGGTGGGCGAGATGCAGGAGCTGCGCAACTCGTTGGGGACCACAGATGAAGAATAATGTTCTGTGGCCTGCCATTGCTATGTATTTTGTTTTTTATAGTTGTAAAAATTAGAATTTTGTAAAAATTGTATATTTTATGATGGAATCCAAAAACAAATGTTACAGTGTCATTTAATTTACAAAATACATCAACACAAAACTAATGGGCCCAGAAATATTTAAAGATGAATATTCACATGACTTGGGTGAGCTTGAGTGATTTGGGTGAGCTTTAAGGGTCCAAAAGGGAAGATGGAGGATAGTGCTAAGTGGTTTGGGTGAGCTTTAAGGGTCCAAAAGGGAAGATGGAGGATAGTGCTAAGTGGTTTGGGTGAGCTTTAAGGGTCCAAAAGGGAAGATGGAGGATAGTGCTAAGTGGTTTGGGTGAACTTTAAGGGTCCAAAAGGGAAGATGGAGGATAGTGCTAAGTGATTTAGTTAAACATTGTAGTAGACGTGAGGGTGGCAAATATGTAGGCGAGCACTTTAATGAGTTAAGTTTGTAGTGCGCAGGTGCTAGATCGTAAGGATTTCTGTCTGGACAAATATTTATTGAAAAAGGGAAACAGAATCGAACGGGAAACATAAAGGATTCTTTGGAGGATATGATGGGAAAAGGGCAAAAATGAAAGCCTACGTTGTAACATGTGAAACGGAAAAGTCACGCTGGAAAATGACATCCTCGTAATTGTAATCTGCCATACGAACGGACGGAAACTTTACAGAAGGTTTTCAATGCATGCAAACAACCAAGTGTGCACTATCTACAATATACAACCTGTTGGTAGACCCGGGAGAAAATCATGTACCTAACTTCATAACGGCTTGGGAGATGGAACTTAAAGTCACATTCGCGCCAACCCAAATAAAGAAAATCCTGGAGCTGGCACAGAGGGCCTCAATAAGCAACATGTACCAAGAGGCGGGTTATAAAATACTGAGTAGATGGTATAGGTCGCCACAGGTTCTACATCATTTCTACCCATCAGTACCTCCCCTTTGCTGGAGATGCGAGAAGGCCCCGGGCTCCGTCACACATATCTTCTGGGGATGCGAAAAAATAAGAGGCTTCTGGGAGGGAGGAGGTGGTGAAGTGGATCCTTAAGATAACAGGAGAACCCATCGAGCTCTCCCCGGAAGTCCTGCTTTTGCACTCCACCAAGAGGGTGGGAAAATATAGGAAATCCTTGACAATACACCTGGTAAATGCAGCAAGGGCATGCATACCTGCCAGAGGGAAGTCACCTGTCCCCCCTTCCATTAGTTCGTGGATACGGAGGGTAGAAGACATTAGTCGAATGGAAGACCTGACGGATCTCCTTCAACGCACAGAGGAAAAACTATGGAACTATTGCGACACACACCCAATGGAGGCTTTGAATCATGCGAACGCACATAGAGCCAACGAAAAGCCATGTGTAAAGTTCACATTACTCACAAAAAAGAAGAAGGAATATAGAAGGTTCTTTACATGAAAGTAATTTCATATCCACCATATTATTCTGCCTGACTTTCTAAAATGTCTAAAATAGATGTGTTAACAGTCATGGTAAAAGCTTTAAAAAATATGCCTGTATACTAAAGAGATTTTATTGCCATGTCTAATAGGTAATTGTGGTAATTATGTTTCTTTGCTACTGATCTTCTCAACAAAGATTTATTGTTTAAAAAAAAAACAGATGTATGGGAGTGGAATCGGCTCCACCTTAACAACTTATATACCTTCCATCTGCCGCCAGATGATGCATACATCTGCAGCAAGATGGCACCCTTGGTCTTCACCCGCAAGCAGCAGGAAACCATAATGTACGTAAGTACACAAAATGCCTGTTTTTGCACGTGTCTAGCGATGGGATATGGTTGTTAGAGTAGCTAATGCTAAGTCAGACAGGCCGATCGCGCATAGCTAGCTGGGGCCCAGGAGTCTGGTAGAGCAGGGTTACATGATCGCCGCCATTTTCAGGCCTGCTAACGACTGTAAACTAGTGCGCACATGGGCACCATGCGGGAATTGTTATGATCAAGGTAGATGTATTGAGGTCTTGCTGGATGTATCAGCAAGATTCGTGGGGGCATCGCAGAGGGTCATGAGAATGCTAAATAACAGCAGATAAACAAGGAACAAAATTTGCATTAATGCAGACCTACAGTAGTTTAGGGGGGAACCTGCTAGACTTATTTGTATTATGTATACGATGTAGTTTATTAATCCCTATACATTTGTTCTCTATTTTAGATGATGATTACTTACAAATGCGACTTCCAGCCCGACATTTACGCAATAAGGTCATTGACACTGGACGTTGTGCCAACCCTGGAGGAGGAGACTGAGACCACCTTCGCCTTCACCCAGATAATGCAGCAGTGGCCGGACCTTAAACGGAGGAAGAGGCCCCGGGTGCGGACGTTTTTCAGAAAACACTTCCCAAGTAAGTGACAAGTCTTGCAAATACATTCACTACTGCAATCACATTAGGCAGACCTGTGTTTAACACAATGCAATTACTTTCTCTAGTGTCTGAATTCCACACTAGAGTGCGCCCCACCCGGAGGCGACGAGTATGGCCAGGGCTGGCCAAATCTGGTGGAGGTGAAGGTGGTGCGACACAAGTGCCAACTGCCTCTGGCTCCTCTGCAGGTGAGCACTAAGCTGACCTGCAGCAACCTGCAGGAGGGAGATATGTTGGGCTGGGAGTCAGAGGGAGAGAGACCACAGGACTCAGGTATGAACAACACACACAAACACTCACACTCAGGAAGACAAAAACTATACACACTGTGGTAAGGTGCAAGGTGCCGTCATGGACGGTAGGTATGTGGCACCAAGGTCCCTGGCCTTGGTGCAGTAAAGCTGTATAGTTTTTTCCAGCATCAGCTGCTAATGGCAGTCTGCTGCTAAAACGTTAGTATAGCCGAAAGGCTAACGCGGGATGGCTTTACTGGGATGGAATAGAGCACGGTGGGACTCCATCCCCTACCCAGGTCCGGGTTTTGCGGGCCGCATAAATAGCCTGGGGAGTCAGCTGTGCACTGGCTGTGTCTAGAGCTCACTTGGGGAGTGAGACTCTGTGTGCCTGACTGGAAGCTCTTATACAGGCTATTTCATGTGGACCCGAGGTGGATTCAGCTGCATGTGTGCAAGCTTGGACTAAAACTAAGAAAGGCTGTTGCCTGTCTGATGCAATACTATGGCATTTTCCCTGAAAAGGTGATGTAACCTAAAAAGGATATATTATGTTATGGACTTTATGTGTGAATAAACACGGACTTTACTTTGAATTTTTCGCCTTTGTGCCTCTATACTGCTAACATCCTGCTGTCTACCAGAGCTGATCCTCACATTTGGTGTCAGATGCGGGCAAAGCAGTGAGGCCGTTGCTAGGAGCAACCGACGGAAAAGTTTTTTGTGCATGTCCTACATTAAGCCTGCCAGGCTGCTACCTGAGACCACAGACAAAATGGAAGCGCTCATGGAGGTGAATCTGCAGTAGCGCGAGGCCAACAAGCAGCTGCAGGAGACAAACCAGCTGCTATTGCAACATGTGATGGCGCTGCAGGCTGCAGGAGCGCCCAAAAGTGTCCCTGATGCCCAGAAAGCTGTCCGCTTGGCGCTTACAAAGATGACCCCCTCGGATGACGTCGAGACTTACCTGGCAGTGTTTGAAAAGGTGGCTGCAAGGGAGAAGTTGCCTCGTGACCAGTGGGCTGACGTCATCGCTCCATTTCTGGCATCTGGACCCCAGCAGGTGTTGTTTGATCTTCCAGACGACCAAGCCGCTGACTACCCGACTCTGAAGGGTGAGATACTGGCCAGACTGGGGGTGAATGTGTGGGTTCGGGCTCAGCGAGTGCATCAGTGGAGCTATCAGTTGGCAGAGCCCGCCAGACCCCAGTACTATAAACTGCTGCACCTACTGCAAAAATGGCTGCAGCCAAATTTATTAAGCCCCTCTGCCATGTTGGACCGCTTGCTGGCGGACATGTTCTGGAGGGCTTTACCGCACCCTCTCCAGCACTGGGTTGGCCAGGTATCCCCCGGCAACGCTTTAGAGATGGTGGACCTAGTGGAGCGATATGAGGCCACCAGGAACTTGCAAGGGGGCTCTACTGGGAAGGATTCGGGGAAACCCCGGAGGTCCCCGCCCCAGCCCAGGCGAGTGGTGTCCCCTAAACCCCCTCAGGACCTACCCCCCAAAGTCCCTGCCCCGGTGTTGTGTTGGGGGTGTAAGGAGCCGGGACATATCAGAGCCAACTGTCCCCACCAGGGGAAGCCCATGGACGTGAACTTTGGTTACCGCCCTTCCATGTATGCCAGGAGGCTGTGTGCTGCTGGTGTCCCTGAGCTTGTGGGGCAAAGTCACCTCTGTCAGTTGAAAGTGGGGGATACCCTGGCTGTGGCCCTTTTGGACTCGGGAAGTATGGTTACCCTGGTGAGACCCGCCATGGTACTGCCCGATGAATACACGGGGCGGAAAACTGGGGTCTTGTGCATACACAGGGACTTAAGAGACTATGCCACACCACAAGTGTGTAGTTCATATGCTAAACTTCCGTATGAACTTATTGTTGGGAGAGACTTTCCGGGGTTCATGTCACTGTGGACCAAGCTGGGAGTTGCAGAAACCCGCGAGGCGGGTGTGTCCCCAATAGACTGGCCCTACTCAGGGGTGAACCCAGAACCTTGGGAGCCGGAGTCAGAAGGCACCAAGGTAGGGGTGACCGCCACTACGGTGGAAGAGGGGGAGTAAACCCCACTGAGTGTTATGGTTGGAGATGTGGAAGATTTTCCAACAGGTCCAGAGTTGGCCGATCTCCATGTCTCCATGGGTAGTATTGGTACAGCCCAACACCAGGACCCGACTCTATCTCGGGCCTGGGAGAATGTACTTGAGGTGGAAGGTGAGCCACAACAGCCAGGGTCAGAGTTACAGTTTCCTTGCTTTGTGGTTCACCAGGAGATGCTGTACCGAGTAAACAAAGTACGTGAAGAGGTTGTGGAACAATTGGTGGTACCCAGTCCTTATCGCAAG
Source organism: Gastrophryne carolinensis (assembly GCA_027917425.1). Classification (NCBI taxonomy): domain Eukaryota; kingdom Metazoa; phylum Chordata; class Amphibia; order Anura; family Microhylidae; genus Gastrophryne; species Gastrophryne carolinensis. Next base: position 345,656,547 of record CM051237.1, on the reverse strand, counting down.
CTGGTGTTGGATTTGGCCCACCAACATGTTCTGGGGGGGACACCTAGGCCAGCAGAAAACTCTGGACCGAATTTTACAACAGTTCTACTGGCCCAGTGTGTACAAGGAGGTGGAGAGATATTGTGAGTCCTGCCCAACATGTCAGATGACCAGCCCCCAGCCTCATTACCGTGGTCCCCTTGTTCCTCTCCCAGTTATTGAGGTGCCCTTTGAGCGGATTGCCATGGATCTGGTGGGTCCAGTGCCAAAATCCGCTAGAGGGCATCAACATATTCTGGTAATCTTGGACTATGCCACGCGGTACCCCGAGGCCATACCCCTGCGACACACCTCAGCCAAGCTAATTTCTAAGGAGCTTATGGAAATGTTTTCACGGGTAGGCCTGCCTAAAGAGGTCCTGACCGATCAAGGTACCCCGTTTATGTCTAAGGTGATGAAAGAGCTCTGTAAGCTGTTGCAGGTGAAACAATTGCGGACATCCGTTTACCACCCGCAAACAGACGGCCTGGTAGAAAGGTTTAACCAAACTTTAAAAACCATGTTAAAACGGGTAGTCGCCAAGGATGGGAAGAATTGGGATTTGCTTCTGCCCTATCTGATGTTTGCAGTGCGAGAGGTGCCCCAGGCCTCTATGGGGTTCTCGCCCTTCGAGCTCTTATACAATCGGCATCCACGGGGCCTATTGGATATAGCCAAGGAGGCTTGGGAACAGCAACCCACCCCCCACAAAAGTGTGGTAGAGTATGTTACTCAATTACAGGAATGGATAGAGACCGTGTTGCCGCTGGTGAGGTAACATATAGAGGCAGCACAGGGGGCCCAAAGTAGGGCTTATAACCGGCAAGCCAGGGTACGGAACTTTAACCCAGGTGCCAGGGTTGTGGTTCTGGTACCAACAGTGGATAGTAAATTTCTGGCTAGGTGGCAGGGTCCCTATGAGGTGATTGGGAAAGTTGGGGAAGTGACTTACAAGGTACATCAGCCCGGGCGGAGAAAGCCAGAGCAGGTGTACCATGTAAACCTGCTGAAGCTGTGGAAAGACAGGGAGACCCCTGCGGGTAACAGTCCCCAACCAGGTATGTTAGGGGTGGAGCTTCCCGTCCCTCAGTCTGTTGTTAGAGAAGTGGTAGTTGAGGTGAAAACTGGCGACAACCTCTCCTCTAAACATACCCAGGAAGCCAGGGAGTTTATTAGCAGAAACACGGATGTGTTTTCAAAACTCCCTGGATGCACTTCTGTCATCCAACATGACGTTGTCACGGAACCTCAGGCTAAGATCCGGTTGAAGCCCTACCGATCACTGCCTGTATTTCTATTCTATGTACCAGTGTCCAATAAGCAGAGGGCACTATAGAGGTGATTGAACCCAGATTTCTATGATTTTTCACCCTTTTTTCTCTTTTTTTAAGCTAGTTATTGTAGTGTGCTACAACCAAACCTAATTAGCCCTACCAAGTACCTGAGTCCCGACGACAAGCTATCGCGGAAGAAGTGCAACAAATGCTCATATTAGATGTAATTGAAGAGTCAAAGAGTGAGTGGGCCAGCCCAATAGTCTTGATTCCCAAGCCCGATGGTACGTTGCGGTTCTGTAATGATTTCCGCAAAATTAACGCTTGATGCCTACCCTATGCCCCGAGTAGACAAGCTTATTGAAAAGCTAGCCCAAGCCTGGTATTTTTCTGTTTTGGACCTCGCAAAAGGGTACTGGCAGGTACCCTTGACTGAGGCTGCCAAAGAGAAAACAGCCTTTATTACACCTGAGGGACTGTTCCAGTATAAGGTATTACCCTTTGGTTTACATGGCGTTCCCGCTACTCTCCAATGGTTAATGGACATTGTCCTCAGGCCACATCGTCGGTATGCTTCGGCCTATCTGGACGATATCATCATCCATAGTACGGATTGGGAAAGTCACCTGCCCAAAGTCCAAGCCGTAGTGGATTCCCTCAGGAAGGCTGGTTTGACGGCAAACCCAAAAGAGTGTGCCTTGGGCTTAGAAGAAACTAGATACCTGGGCTATGTGATTGGGCGAGGAATGGTCAAACCCCAGGTTAACAAAATAGAAGCCATCCGTAGCTGGCCACGTCCTACCTCTACCCGCCAAGTGAAGTCATTTCTGGGTTGGTGGGGTATTACATGAGGTTCATTCCTAATTTTGGCACCGTAGCGGCACCATTGACAGTCATGGTGAAATGGAGTGAACAGGCTGAAAAAGCGTTCTCTGCTTTGAAGTCTGCCCTGTGTGGGTCTCCGGTGTTGGTGACGCCCGACTTCAAAAGGGAGTTCATAGTGCAGACCGATGCCTCTGAAGTAGGTCTCGGTGCTGTACTATCTCAGGAAGTCAATGGGGAGGAGCACCCTGTTGTCTACGTGAGTCGCAAGCTGACACCCGCGGAGACCCGGTATAGTGTAGTGGAGAGAGCGTGTTTGGCCATTAAGTGGGCCCTTGAGTCTCTTCACTACTACTTGCTGGGGAGAAGGTTCCATTTGATTAAGGACCATTCTCCCCTCAAGTGGATGTGCCAGGCTAAGGACAGGAATGCCAGGGTCACCCGGTGGTTCCTGTCCTTACAAAATTTCAAGTTCACAGTAGAGCACAGAGCAGGACAGATGTTGGGTAATGCGGATGCCCTGTCCCGGGCACATTGTTTGGCATGTGTCCACCCCCTCAGGGTTGAACAAAGTGGTAAGGTGCAAGGTGCAGTCATGGATGGTAGGTATGTGGCACCAAGGTACCTGGCCTTGGTGCAGTAAAGCTGTATAGTTTTTTCCGGCATCAGCTGCTAATGGCAGTCTGCTGCTAAAACATTAGTATAGCCGAAAGGCTAACCCGGGACGGCTTTACTGGGATGGAGTAGAGCAGGGTGGGACTCCATCCCCTACCCAGGTCCGGGTTTTGCGGGCTGCATAAATAGCCTGGGGAGTCAGTTGTGCACTGGCTGTGTCTAGAGCTCACTTGGGGAGTGAGACTCTGTGTGCCTGACTGGAAGCTCTAATACAGGCTATTTCATGTGGACCCGAGGTGGATTCGGCTGCATGTGTGCAAGCTTGGACTAAAACCCTAACCCTTAAAAATAAAATAAAAATGACGTAGGTTCCCCCCTCCCGGGGGGGGAACCCGTTTTTTTTTTAATTTTAAGGGTTAGGGTTAGGCTAACCCTAACCCTAATCCTAACCCAAACCCTTAAAAATAAAAAAAATGACATAGGGTCCCCCTTACCCGTCATAACCAGCCTGGGACCAGCTATGGAGGCTTGTAGGAACAGAGTGGAGGGGCCAGCCTTTGTGGCCCCCCACCCTGCAGCCTACAAGCCCACATAGCGTGTGTGGGCCGGGGCTCTTCTGCCCTCCCCCCCCCCCCCGGGCTTTGGGGACACAGGTAATTGGGGGTGCGGGGTTAATGGCAAGTCACCCGCTAGTTGCAGGTGACTTGTCCCTCGATGTGATGACAGATGTGATCATGCTGGCTACATTAGCAGAGGGGCAGGTGATGATCTGATCACCTGCCCCTCTGCTCCTGTGGCCAGCATGATCGCATCTGAAAGAACAGCAGCAGGGAGCCAGGACGACACCCGGTGAGTGACGTCAAAACCCCGCCCCCAAAGGGGAAGGGCAAGATGGCGACGCCCGTCGGGAGAGGAATGGGAGAGCCCTTTCAGGCTCTCCCCTGAAGCTGAAGAGCCAGGGGAGGGCGATCGGAGGCCCCCCCAGTGAAGAGGAGACCCGGAGGGAGGCAGCGCGACTGCAGGTAAGTAAATGTCATTTTTTTTCTTACAGTTAGCAGCAGCTAACGGGGGATCGGATGGCATTAAATTAAAGGGGAGACCCGGCTGGATCCAACGAGGGGTCTAGTGAGTATTTTACTTGTATATTTTTTTGACTGTGGTGGTTTAAAGTCAGCTACGTGAGTCTCACGTAGCTGGCACTTAAGTGGAGTAGAGGCAGCTACGTGAGACTCACGTAGCTGGCACTAGAAGGGTTAATGCAAAAAAACTTTAAAAGTACTCCTGCATGGATTATTCACCATCTGAAAAAACATTTTATAGACATTAGAAAATAACAATCGCAGCCCTGGGTAATTTAAATTAAAGTGCCAAACACTGGGATTTTATCCCTCCAGCAAAAAGGCACTGGCCAGCTCAGTGACAGATCCCCCTGATCTCACCATCCAACAAGATGGCACCCAAATTTGCGGGATCCCACCCAGCCATATCAGCCAGCACACCTGACCTCTGGAGACAGAGTGCACACCGCGGAGGACAAGGAAAGCTTTCAGACAAGAAACGCCAGTGTCTTCCTATGACATAACATGAAGTATATCTTGCTGAGCCTCCGACAGCAGACCCTCCGCCGTTGGTCTCAATTTATACAGCCAGTGCAGGCATTTTTCTAGCAGTTTTTCTAATTGTGCAAAACCCATCCAAGTTTCCAACAGTCAAGACAAAGATTTTAGCTATTTGGATTTAGACCCCAAGATCATATGAAAGCATGGGGCCTCATGCTAAGTAAGTAAACATCGGATCAAAATGTTATTTACATTTAACATAAATATTTATTTTACACAAGCAATCAAGAAAAACAAAATAGTCAAAAACACTACATTTCTGCCTCTGACTATACATACTGACATAAAATACAATTGCAATCAATATTAGATGACAAAACGTATCATGGCAGAACAGTAAAACCTGTTTGAGGTTATTCATTTAGGCCATATTCTAAATATATAATTTACAGCACATTTCAAACAAGACAGAGAATCAATGTTTGTAAAAGCCAAGACTCCAAACCACAAAAAGTGTTTTATGAGCAGAATAGCTCTTTGGGGAATTCCTCTGTGCTCGATATGTACAGTAACTTGCAAATACATTTTACCATGTTGTAAAATGGCATAACAAAACACAATGATTCACAGGTTAGTAAATTGAATATAACTGAATTTAAAATTTAGATATTGCGTATACAGTTTGTAATTAGGGATGCTTTGTCAGTTAAGTTGATTGAATTGTCACCCTTCCAGGCACTTGCTAGTTAATACCATGCTTAGTGCATACTTTTTGTGACTCAACATCTTATCCCCAACCTCATCCTTTAGATTGTAAGCTAACAAGGGCAGTGCTTTCTCTCCTAGCGTTCCAATGCTGCTCTAACACCACCATTGTTTAGAATGTTCTTCGGCACTGTTATATTCCACCCACAATGTTTTTCTTATTTTTTTGTGCTTTGTTATTTTCTATTTTTTTTTTTTTTGGTTCTTTGTTATTTTCTTTTTTTTTGGTTCTTTGTTTTGTGTGTGTGTGTGTGTGTGTGTGTGTGTGTGTGTGTGTTGAGTCAGACAATACTATGGTAAATAAAAACCAAGCACAAATGTATATTTAAAAATAGAAATAGTATTTTTTTAAAAAAAAAGCCAACATGGGCAGGAAACTATCATGCTTTGATACAATTCTGATTGATTATTCTAAAAAGAGGGTCTCCATGTATGAGTGCAAAATCTAGACTGCCACTAACATGTGTACATGGTCATGGACACATACATATGCATGTCTACAACCTTATTGTCAAAAATAAAATTACTCATCGTCACAGCTGTGGCCTTGGCCCATGCTGCTGGAGTTTCCTGGAGATGAGGTGGGGAGAACAACAACGGGGTCCGTCTGTGTGGAAACATCTCTATAGATAAAAACAAAAAAGATACAATCATAAGAAGATTGTATTAGTACTTAGTTGCTTTATACCCCTAAAATGTATCTGTAGGGTAGAGTTAAATCTGACTAATTATTGGAACACACTTGGCCATATGTTATCTAAAACTTAACTACTTTGGCTAACACATGATCAAGCCACATAACTGTTATAGGTTGTTGGAACACCAGAAGAGGGCCTACTGTGCTAGAGCCCACATGGCTACTTCACAACAATAGCATGTCACATTTACAAAAAAATAAAACACTGGATGCATATAGTTTTTTGACGATATTAATGTAATTATTACCTCGACTATGCCTGAGTGCCGAAAGTCTAGCATCTGTGGAGGAGGTGTCAGCTCTATGATGCCCTGAAAAAGATTTATAGACAAAAAAATTAATACACAACAATTTAACAACAAAGCAAAACTAATAAGTACACTCATCAGGGGATGAGATGTTGCTTGTATCCCAGGGAGGGCTCTGAGATGAAGGAGGGGTGCCTCCACTACTCAAAATCGTCCCAAAGCCGAAAGCCCAAATCCGCAGGGCCACCCTCCTCCCTCTCACTCCCTGAACCCTCAGGGAGTGTGGTGGAGTCCCTTTCCTCCTTCCCACTGGGACTCCCCACTTGAAAGTGGCCACATCAGTACTGGGACTCTGCCTAGTCAGACTGAGGCGCTGAGGCTTCACACTGCCCTCACCCCAGCAGCAGACTCCACTGGGGCTTCAATGTCCTCATCCCCTTGCTCCCCTGGGACCTCAATTTGGGAGCGACGAGAGGGGCCCTCCCCCACTGACTCATCCGAATCCACCACTCTTGTGTGTGCGAACACCCTTCCCATGCTTTCCCAGGTAAGGGCGCTCATCTGTGGAGAAAAAAAGCAGTATAACATGTAGCTATGTAATAATAGTGTATGTGTGTGTGTGTGTGTGTGTGTAACTTACCTGAAGCATAGGCATCATAAAGCCTATAGACGCTCCTCATTTCCTGCCGTGTGGAAGTGCCGGGACACGGTGGCCTTCACTCCCTCCACAATGCTGGCCTTCTCCCTCACAGCATAGTTTTACTCCTTCTGGTAGAAATCCTAGATGCACAGAAAGTTAAAATAAAATGTAAAAAATTAACATAAAAACATAAAATTTACTTACATTTACTTAAAGAATAAGGATAAATATTTTTACATTACAAATTCTTTGTTGGTCTCCTTTAAGCTGCCATAAAGGGCTTGTGGAATTTAACAATATATAAATTCCATAAGGTTGTAAAATGCAAAAAAAAAACCCAGTTTGGGATGCCCATGGAATTAATTTATAAATTTAATTCCAGTAATAAAATTATTGACTAAGATCTGTCCCATGGGTTGAAATCCCCTTTAATATCAGTAGGAACTAATAAAATATTTACATTAACACACAAAATATAAAATGTATAATTTAATTCTATATTGTGAAATATATTGTTGGAAGACTGTGACATTAACACTAGAGCAAATTTCTCAAAAATTCGATTTGACTGATACGCCAAATTTTCCGACACCCTTGAGCTGGCAGCAGCAGGAGCCCAAATATTGGCTGAAAGACACCCTGGAGTTGGCAGCAGGAGCCCAAAAATTGACTGAGAGACACACCCTGGAGTTGGCAGCAGGAGCCCAAAAATTGACTGAGAGACACACCCTGGAGTTGGCAGCAGCAGCAGGAACCCAGAAATTGGCTGGAAGGCACTCTGAAGTTGGCAGCAGCAGGAGCACAAACATTGGCTGGAAGGCACACCCTGGAGTTGGCAGCAGCAGCAGTAACCCAAACATTGGCTGGAAGGCACCCTGGAGTTTTCAGCAGCAGCAGGAGCCCAAACATTGCTTGAAAGAGACACTGGAGTTGGCACAGCAGCAGGAGCCCAAACATTGACTGAATGACACCCTGGAGTTGGCAGCAGCAGCAGGAGCCTGAAAATTGACTGAGAGACACACCCTGGAATTGGCAGCAGCAGCAGGAACCCAGAAATTGGCTGGAAGGCACTCTGAAGTTGGCAGCAGCAGGAGCACAAAAATTGGCTGGAAGGCACACCCTGGAGTTGGCAGCAGCAGCAGTAACCCAAACATTGGCTGGAAGGCACCCTGGAGTTGTCAGTAGTAGCAGGAGCACAAATATTGACTCAAAGACACCCTGGAGTTGTCAGAAGCAGCAGGAACCCAAACATTGCTTAAAAGAGACACTGGAGTTGGCAGCAGGAATCCAAAAATTGGCCTAAAGACATAAATATGTTTTGCACTATTTGGAAAGTGTAAAACGTGGCACCACGATGAATCTACTCGCATGCATCAGCCATTGGTGGGTGGAAATCCTGACTGATCCATCCCTGATTTATTTTCACAAAGGTGAGTGTCTTCACATTTTTAGTTGACAGACGAGTTCTCCTCGGCGTTACTATGGCCCCCACCACACTGAACACCCGCTCAGATGGCATGCTACTGGCCGGCCAGGACAGCTTTCCCAGGGCAAACTCTGCTAGTTGCGGCCACAAGTCAAGTTTGGCTGCCCAGAAGTCCAGCGGTTCAGGTCCTGCTCCAGGGCTGGCCTCAGACACTTCTAATAGCATAGCATAGCATAAGCATCATTTGTTATAGCAACTTCACAGGCTGCTTCTACTACACTATAGGTAATTGCTAGTGATGAGCGAGTAGTATTCGACCGAGCCGGTATTCGATCGAATACTACGCTGTTCGTCATACTCGATTTCGATCGAGTACAGCGGCGATGGCGCACTCACAATTCGTTTCCCCTCCCACCTTCCCTGGCGCGTTTTTTACACCAATCACCATGCAGGGGGGGTGGGACAGGTCCTGGGAGGACGCTGGCATCGCGAAAACGGCGTCTACACGCATTGGCTGGAAAAACCATGTGACCTCGAATATACAAAACTCAGCACTTCCTCTTCGTCAGCATTAGCAGCTTGAACTTAGTGAGGGACAGACGCTCACAGCAGGGAAAGACAGGCTGTCGCTGGCAGGGCCACAGAAGCTCGGAAGATCGCATTTACCACCATCTATACCAGCTACCAGAAGACAAGAGAGTCATTAAGAGCCCTTATTAGGGCTACTACGCTGAACGGTATATGGCTCATATGTAGGCAGGCAGGGCCCCAGAAGCTCAGAATATAGCTTTTACCACCATATATACCAGCTACCAGAAGACAAGAGAGTCCTTAAGAGCCCTTATTAGGGCTACTACGCTGAACAGTATATAGCTCATATCCTATGTAGGCAGGCAGGGCCCCAGAAGCGCAGAATATAGCTTTTACCACCATATATACCAGCTACCAGAAGACAAGAGAGTCCTTAAGAGCCCTTATTAGGGCTACTACGCTGAACAGTATATAGCTCATTTTCTATGTAGTCAGGCAGGGCCCCAGAAGCTCAGAATATAGCTTTTACCCCCATATATACCAGCTACCAGAAGACAAGAGAGTCCTTAACAGCCCTTATTAGGGCTACTACGCTGAACAGTATATAGCTCATATTCTATGTAGTCAGGCAGGGCCCCAGAAGCTCAGAATATAGCTTTTACCACCATATATACCAGCTACCAGAAGACAAGAGAGTCCTTAATCCCTTATTAGTGCTGCTATGTTGAACAGTATATAGCTCAAATCCTATGTAGGCAGGCAGGGCCCCAGAAGCGCAGAATATAGCTTTTACCACCATATATACCAGCTACCAGAAGACAAGAGAGTCCTTAAGAGCCCTTATTAGGGCTACTACGCTGAACAGTATATAGCTCATTTTCTATGTAGTCAGGCAGGGCCCCAGAAGCTCAGAATATAGCTTTTACCACCATATATACCAGCTACCAGAAGACAAGAGAGTCCTTAAGAGCCCTTATTAGGGCTACTACGCTGAACAGTATATAGCTCATATCCTATGTAGGCAGGCAGGGCCCCAGAAGCGCAGAATATAGCTTTTACCACCATATATACCAGCTACCAGAAGACAAGAGAGTCCTTAAGAGCCCTTATTAGGGCTACTACGCTGAACAGTATATAGCTCATTTTCTATGTAGTCAGGCAGGGCCCCAGAAGCTCAGAATATAGCTTTTACCACCATATATACCAGCTACCAGAAGACAAGAGAGTCCTTAAGAGCCCTTATTAGGGCTACTACGCTGAACAGTATATAGCTCATATTCTATGTAGTCAGGCAGGGCCCCAGAAGCTCAGAATATAGCTTTTACCACCATATATACCAGCTACCAGAAGACAAGAGAGTCCTTAATCCCTTATTAGTGCTGCTATGTTGAACAGTATATAGCTCATATCCTATGTAGGCAGGCAGGGCCCCAGAAGCTCAGAATATAGCTTTTACCACCATATATACCAGCTACCAGAAGACAAGAGAGTCCTTAAGAGCCCTTATTAGGGCTACTACGCTGAACAGTATATAGCTCATATCCTATGTAGGCAGGCAGGGCCCCAGAAGCGCAGAATATAGCTTTTACCACCATATATACCAGCTACCAGAAGACAAGAGAGTCCTTAAGAGCCCTTATTAGGGCTACTACGCTGAACAGTATATAGCTCATTTTCTATGTAGTCAGGCAGGGCCCCAGAAGCTCAGAATATAGCTTTTACCACCATATATACCAGCTACCAGAAGACAAGAGAGTCCTTAAGAGCCCTTATTAGGGCTACTACGCTGAACAGTATATAGCTCATATCCTATGTAGGCAGGCAGGGCCCCAGAAGCGCAGAATATAGCTTTTACCACCATATATACCAGCTACCAGAAGACAAGAGAGTCCTTAAGAGCCCTTATTAGGGCTACTACGGTGAACAGTATATAGCTCATTTTCTATGTAGTCAGGCAGGGCCCCAGAAGCTCAGAATATAGCTTTTACCACCATATATACCAGCTACCAGAAGACAAGAGAGTCCTTAAGAGCCCTTATTAGGGCTACTACGCTGAACAGTATATAGCTCATTTTCTATGTAGTCAGGCAGGGCCCCAGAAGCTCAGAATATAGCTTTTACCACCATATATACCAGCTACCAGAAGACAAGAGAGTCCTTAAGAGCCCTTATTAGGGCTACTACGCTGAACAGTATATAGCTCATATTCTATGTAGGCAGGGCCCCAGAAGCTCAGAATATAGCTTTTACCACCATATATACCAGCTACCAGAAGACAAGAGAGTCCTTAAGAGCCCTTATTAGGGCTACTACGCTGAACAGTATATAGCTCATTTTCTATGTAGTCAGGCAGGGCCCCAGAAGCTCAGAATATAGCTTTTACCACCATATATACCAGCTACCAGAAGACAAGAGAGTCCTTAAGAGCCCTTATTAGGGCTACTACGCTGAACAGTATATAGCTCATATCCTATGTAGGCAGGCAGGGCCCCAGAAGCGCAGAATATAGCTTTTACCACCATATATACCAGCTACCAGAAGACAAGAGAGTCCTTAAGAGCCCTTATTAGGGCTACTACGCTGAACAGTATATAGCTCATATTCTATGTAGGCAGGCAGGGCCCCAGAAGCTCAGAATATAGCTTTTACCACCATATATACCAGCTACCAGAAGACAAGAGAGTCCTTAAGAGCCCTTATTAGGGCTACTACGCTGAACAGTATATAGCTCATTTTCTATGTAGTCAGGCAGGGCCCCAGAAGCTCAGAATATAGCTTTTACCACCATATATACCAGCTACCAGAAGACAAGAGAGTCCTTAAGAGCCCTTATTAGGGCTACTACGCTGAACAGTATATAGCTCATATCCTATGTAGGCAGGCAGGGCCCCAGAAGCGCAGAATATAGCTTTTACCACCATATATACCAGCTACCAGAAGACAAGAGAGTCCTTAAGAGCCCTTATTAGGGCTACTACGCTGAACAGTATATAGCTCATTTTCTATGTAGTCAGGCAGGGCCCCAGAAGCTCAGAATATAGCTTTTACCACCATATATACCAGCTACCAGAAGACAAGAGAGTCCTTAAGAGCCCTTATTAGGGCTACTACGCTGAACAGTATATAGCTCATTTTCTATGTAGTCAGGCAGGGCCCCAGAAGCTCAGAATATAGCTTTTACCACCATATATACCAGCTACCAGAAGACAAGAGAGTCCTTAAGAGCCCTTATTAGGGCTACTACGCTGAACAGTATATAGCTCATATCCTATGTAGGCAGGCAGGGCCCCAGAAGCGCAGAATATAGCTTTTACCACCATATATACCAGCTACCAGAAGACAAGAGAGTCCTTAAGAGCCCTTATTAGGGCTACTACGCTGAACAGTATATAGCTCATTTTCTATGTAGTTAGGCAGGGCCCCAGAAGCTCAGAATATAGCTTTTACCACCATATATACCAGCTACCAGAAGACAAGAGAGTCCTTAAGAGCCCTTATTAGGGCTACTACGCTGAACAGTATATAGCTCATATTCTATGTAGTCAGGCAGGGCCCCAGAAGCTCAGAATATAGCTTTTACCACCATATATACCAGCTACCAGAAGACAAGAGAGTCCTTAATCCCTTATTAGTGCTGCTATGTTGAACAGTATATAGCTCATATCCTATGTAGGCAGGCAGGGCCCCAGAAGCTCAGAATATAGCTTTTACCACCATATATACCAGCTACCAGAAGACAAGAGAGTCCTTAAGAGCCCTTATTAGGGCTACTACGCTGAACAGTATATAGCTCATTTTCTATGTAGTCAGGCAGGGCCCCAGAAGCTCAGAATATAGCTTTTACCACCATATATACCAGCTACCAGAAGACAAGAGAGTCCTTAAGAGCCCTTATTAGGGCTACTACGCTGAACAGTATATAGCTCATATCCTATGTAGGCAGGCAGGGCCCCAGAAGCGCAGAATATAGCTTTTACCACCATATATACCAGCTACCAGAAGACAAGAGAGTCCTTAAGAGCCCTTATTAGGGCTACTACGCTGAACAGTATATAGCTCATTTTCTATGTAGTCAGGCAGGGCCCCAGAAGCTCAGAATATAGCTTTTACCACCATATATACCAGCTACCAGAAGACAAGAGAGTCCTTAAGAGCCCTTATTAGGGCTACTACGCTGAACAGTATATAGCTCATTTTCTATGTAGTCAGGCAGGGCCCCAGAAGCTCAGAATATAGCTTTTACCACCATATATACCAGCTACCAGAAGACAAGAGAGTCCTTAAGAGCCCTTATTAGGGCTACTACGCTGAACAGTATATAGCTCATATCCTATGTAGGCAGGCAGGGCCCCAGAAGCGCAGAATATAGCTTTTACCACCATATATACCAGCTACCAGAAGACAAGAGAGTCCTTAAGAGCCCTTATTAGGGCTACTACGCTGAACAGTATATAGCTCATTTTCTATGTAGTTAGGCAGGGCCCCAGAAGCTCAGAATATAGCTTTTACCACCATATATACCAGCTACCAGAAGACAAGAGAGTCCTTAAGAGCCCTTATTAGGGCTACTACGCTGAACAGTATATAGCTCATATTCTATGTAGTCAGGCAGGGCCCCAGAAGCTCAGAATATAGCTTTTACCACCATATATACCAGCTACCAGAAGACAAGAGAGTCCTTAATCCCTTATTAGTGCTGCTATGTTGAACAGTATATAGCTCATATCCTATGTAGGCAGGCAGGGCCCCAGAAGCTCAGAATATAGCTTTTACCACCATATATACCAGCTACCAGAAGACAAGAGAGTCCTTAAGAGCCCTTATTAGGGCTACTACGCTGAACAGTATATAGCTCATTTTCTATGTAGTCAGGCAGGGCCCCAGAAGCTCAGAATATAGCTTTTACCACCATATATACCAGCTACCAGAAGACAAGAGAGTCCTTAAGAGCCCTTATTAGGGCTACTACGCTGAACAGTATATAGCTCATATTCTATGTAGTCAGGCAGGGCCCCAGAAGCTCAGAATATAGCTTTTACCACCATATATACCAGCTACCAGAAGACAAGAGAGTCCTTAAGAGCCCTTATTAGGGCTACTACGCTGAACAGTATATAGCTCATTTTCTATGTAGTCAGGCAGGGCCCCAGAAGCTCAGAATATAGCTTTTACCACCATATATACCAGCTACCAGAAGACAAGAGAGTCCTTAAGAGCCCTTATTAGGGCTACTACGCTGAACAGTATATAGCTCATTTTCTATGTAGTCAGGCAGGGCCCCAGAAGCTCAGAATATAGCTTTTACCACCATATATACCAGCTACCAGAAGACAAGAGAGTCCTTAAGAGCCCTTATTATTGCTACTACGCTGAACAGTATATAGCTCATTTTCTATGTAGTCAGGCAGGGCCCCAGAAGCTCAGAATATAGCTTTTACCACCATATATACCAGCTACCAGAAGACAAGAGAGTCCTTAAGAGCCCTTATTAGGGCTACTACGCTGAACAGTATATAGCTCATATCCTATGTAGGCAGGCAGGGCCCCAGAAGCGCAGAATATAGCTTTTACCACCATATATACCAGCTACCAGAAGACAAGAGAGTCCTTAAGAGCCCTTATTAGGGCTACTACGCTGAACAGTATATAGCTCATTTTCTATGTAGTCAGGCAGGGCCCCAGAAGCTCAGAATATAGCTTTTACCACCATATATACCAGCTACCAGAAGACAAGAGAGTCCTTAAGAGCCCTTATTAGGGCTACTACTCTGAACAGTATATAGCTCATTTTCTATGTAGTCAGGCAGGGCCCCAGAAGCTCAGAATATAGCTTTTACCACCATATATACCAGCTACCAGAAGACAAGAGAGTCCTTAAGAGCCCTTATTAGGGCTACTACGCTGAACAGTATATAGCTCATATCCTATGTAGGCAGGCAGGGCCCCAGAAGCTCAGAATATAGCTTTTACCACCATATATACCAGCTACCAGAAGACAAGAGAGTCCTTAAGAGCCCTTATTAGGGCTACTACGCTGAACAGTATATAGCTCATTTTCTATGTAGTCAGGCAGGGCCCCAGAAGCTCAGAATATAGCTTTTACCACCATATATACCAGCTACCAGAAGACAAGAGAGTCCTTAAGAGCCCTTATTAGGGCTACTACGCTGAACAGTATATAGCTCATATCCTATGTAGTCAGGCAGGGCCCCAGAAGCTCAGAATATAGCTTTTACCACCATATATACCAGCTACCAGAAGACAAGAGAGTCCTTAAGAGCCCTTATTAGGGCTACTACGCTGAACAGTATATAGCTCATTTTCTATGTAGTCAGGCAGGGCCCCAGAAGCTCAGAATATAGCTTTTACCACCATATATACCAGCTACCAGAAGACAAGAGAGTCCTTAAGAGCCCTTATTAGGGCTACTACGCTGAACAGTATATAGCTCATATTCTATGTAGTCAGGCAGGGCCCCAGAAGCTCAGAATATAGCTTTTACCACCATATATACCAGCTACCAGAAGACAAGAGAGTCCTTAATCCCTTATTAGTGCTGCTATGTTGAACAGTATATAGCTCATATCCTATGTAGGCAGGCAGGGCCCCAGAAGCTCAGAATATAGCTTTTACCACCATATATACCAGCTACCAGAAGACAAGAGAGTCCTTAAGAGCCCTTATTAGGGCTACTACGCTGAACAGTATATAGCTCATTTTCTATGTAGTCAGGCAGGGCCCCAGAAGCTCAGAATATAGCTTTTACCACCATATATACCAGCTACCAGAAGACAAGAGAGTCCTTAAGAGCCCTTATTAGGGCTACTACGCTGAACAGTATATAGCTCATATCCTATGTAGGCAGGCAGGGCCCCAGAAGCGCAGAATATAGCTTTTACCACCATATATACCAGCTACCAGAAGACAAGAGAGTCCTTAAGAGCCCTTATTAGGGCTACTACGCTGAACAGTATATAGCTCATTTTCTATGTAGTCAGGCAGGGCCCCAGAAGCTCAGAATATAGCTTTTACCACCATATATACCAGCTACCAGAAGACAAGAGAGTCCTTAAGAGCCCTTATTAGGGCTACTACGCTGAACAGTATATAGCTCATATTCTATGTAGTCAGGCAGGGCCCCAGAAGCTCAGAATATAGCTTTTACCACCATATATACCAGCTACCAGAAGACAAGAGAGTCCTTAATCCCTTATTAGTGCTGCTATGTTGAACAGTATATAGCTCATATCCTATGTAGGCAGGCAGGGCCCCAGAAGCTCAGAATATAGCTTTTACCACCATATATACCAGCTACCAGAAGACAAGAGAGTCCTTAAGAGCCCTTATTAGGGCTACTACGCTGAACAGTATATAGCTCATTTTCTATGTAGTCAGGCAGGGCCCCAGAAGCTCAGAATATAGCTTTTACCACCATATATACCAGCTACCAGAAGACAAGAGAGTCCTTAAGAGCCCTTATTAGGGCTACTACGCTGAACAGTATATAGCTCATATTCTATGTAGTCAGGCAGGGCCCCAGAAGCTCAGAATATAGCTTTTACCACCATATATACCAGCTACCAGAAGACAAGAGAGTCCTTAAGAGCCCTTATTAGGGCTACTACGCTGAACAGTATATAGCTCATATTCTATGTAGTCAGGCAGGGCCCCAGAAGCTCAGAATATAGCTTTTACCACCATATATACCAGCTACCAGAAGACAAGAGAGTCCTTAATCCCTTATTAGTGCTGCTATGTTGAACAGTATATAGCTCAGATCCTATGTAGGCAGGCAGGGCCCCAGAAGCTCAGAATATAGCTTTTACCACCATATATACCAGCTACCAGAAGACAAGAGAGTCCTTAAGAGCCCTTATTAGGGCTACTACGCTGAACAGTATATAGCTCATTTTCTATGTAGTCAGGCAGGGCCCCAGAAGCTCAGAATATAGCTTTTACCACCATATATACCAGCTACCAGAAGACAAGAGAGTCCTTAAGAGCCCTTATTAGGGCTACTACGCTGAACAGTATATAGCTCATTTTCTATGTAGTCAGGCAGGGCCCCAGAAGCTCAGAATATAGCTTTTACCACCATATATACCAGCTACCAGAAGACAAGAGAGTCCTTAAGAGCCCTTATTATTGCTACTACGCTGAACAGTATATAGCTCATTTTCTATGTAGTCAGGCAGGGCCCCAGAAGCTCAGAATATAGCTTTTACCACCATATATACCAGCTACCAGAAGACAAGAGAGTCCTTAAGAGCCCTTATTAGGGCTACTACGCTGAACAGTATATAGCTCATATCCTATGTAGGCAGGCAGGGCCCCAGAAGCGCAGAATATAGCTTTTACCACCATATATACCAGCTACCAGAAGACAAGAGAGTCCTTAAGAGCCCTTATTAGGGCTACTACGCTGAACAGTATATAGCTCATTTTCTATGTAGTCAGGCAGGGCCCCAGAAGCTCAGAATATAGCTTTTACCACCATATATACCAGCTACCAGAAGACAAGAGAGTCCTTAAGAGCCCTTATTATTGCTACTACGCTGAACAGTATATAGCTCATTTTCTATGTAGTCAGGCAGGGCCCCAGAAGCTCAGAATATAGCTTTTACCACCATATATACCAGCTACCAGAAGACAAGAGAGTCCTTAAGAGCCCTTATTAGGGCTACTACGCTGAACAGTATATAGCTCATATCCTATGTAGGCAGGCAGGGCCCCAGAAGCGCAGAATATAGCTTTTACCACCATATATACCAGCTACCAGAAGACAAGAGAGTCCTTAAGAGCCCTTATTAGGGCTACTACGCTGAACAGTATATAGCTCATTTTCTATGTAGTCAGGCAGGGCCCCAGAAGCTCAGAATATAGCTTTTACCACCATATATACCAGCTACCAGAAGACAAGAGAGTCCTTAAGAGCCCTTATTAGGGCTACTACGCTGAACAGTATATAGCTCATATCCTATGTAGTCAGGCAGGGCCCCAGAAGCTCAGAATATAGCTTTTACCACCATATATACCAGCTACCAGAAGACAAGAGAGTCCTTAAGAGCCCTTATTAGGGCTACTACGCTGAACAGTATATAGCTCATATTCTATGTAGTCAGGCAGGGCCCCAGAAGCTCAGAATATAGCTTTTACCACCATATATACCAGCTACCAGAAGACAAGAGAGTCCTTAATCCCTTATTAGTGCTGCTATGTTGAACAGTATATAGCTCATATCCTATGTAGGCAGGCAGGGCCCCAGAAGCTCAGAATATAGCTTTTACCACCATATATACCAGCTACCAGAAGACAAGAGAGTCCTTAAGAGCCCTTATTAGGGCTACTACGCTGAACAGTATATAGCTCATTTTCTATGTAGTCAGGCAGGGCCCCAGAAGCTCAGAATATAGCTTTTACCACCATATATACCAGCTACCAGAAGACAAGAGAGTCCTTAAGAGCCCTTATTAGGGCTACTACGCTGAACAGTATATAGCTCATATTCTATGTAGTCAGGCAGGGCCCCAGAAGCTCAGAATATAGCTTTTACCACCATATATACCAGCTACCAGAAGACAAGAGAGTCCTTAAGAGCCCTTATTAGGGCTACTACGCTGAACAGTATATAGCTCATTTTCTATGTAGTCAGGCAGGGCCCCAGAAGCTCAGAATATAGCTTTTACCACCATATATACCAGCTACCAGAAGACAAGAGAGTCCTTAAGAGCCCTTATTAGGGCTACTACGCTGAACAGTATATAGCTCATATTCTATGTAGGCAGGCAGGGCCCCAGAAGCTCAGAATATAGCTTTTACCACCATATATACCAGCTACCAGAAGACAAGAGAGTCCTTAAGAGCCCTTATTAGGGCTACTACGCTGAACAGTATATAGCTCATTTTCTATGTAGTCAGGCAGGGCCCCAGAAGCTCAGAATATAGCTTTTACCACCATATATACCAGCTACCAGAAGACAAGAGAGTCCTTAAGAGCCCTTATTAGGGCTACTACGCTGAACAGTATATAGCTCATATCCTATGTAGGCAGGCAGGGCCCCAGAAGCGCAGAATATAGCTTTTACCACCATATATACCAGCTACCAGAAGACAAGAGAGTCCTTAAGAGCCCTTATTAGGGCTACTACGCTGAACAGTATATAGCTCATTTTCTATGTAGTCAGGCAGGGCCCCAGAAGCTCAGAATATAGCTTTTACCACCATATATACCAGCTACCAGAAGACAAGAGAGTCCTTAAGAGCCCTTATTAGGGCTACTACGCTGAACAGTATATAGCTCATTTTCTATGTAGTCAGGCAGGGCCCCAGAAGCTCAGAATATAGCTTTTACCACCATATATACCAGCTACCAGAAGACAAGAGAGTCCTTAAGAGCCCTTATTAGGGCTACTACGCTGAACAGTATATAGCTCATATCCTATGTAGGCAGGCAGGGCCCCAGAAGCGCAGAATATAGCTTTTACCACCATATATACCAGCTACCAGAAGACAAGAGAGTCCTTAAGAGCCCTTATTAGGGCTACTACGCTGAACAGTATATAGCTCATTTTCTATGTAGTTAGGCAGGGCCCCAGAAGCTCAGAATATAGCTTTTACCACCATATATACCAGCTACCAGAAGACAAGAGAGTCCTTAAGAGCCCTTATTAGGGCTACTACGCTGAACAGTATATAGCTCATATTCTATGTAGTCAGGCAGGGCCCCAGAAGCTCAGAATATAGCTTTTACCACCATATATACCAGCTACCAGAAGACAAGAGAGTCCTTAATCCCTTATTAGTGCTGCTATGTTGAACAGTATATAGCTCATATCCTATGTAGGCAGGCAGGGCCCCAGAAGCTCAGAATATAGCTTTTACCACCATATATACCAGCTACCAGAAGACAAGAGAGTCCTTAAGAGCCCTTATTAGGGCTACTACGCTGAACAGTATATAGCTCATTTTCTATGTAGTCAGGCAGGGCCCCAGAAGCTCAGAATATAGCTTTTACCACCATATATACCAGCTACCAGAAGACAAGAGAGTCCTTAAGAGCCCTTATTAGGGCTACTACGCTGAACAGTATATAGCTCATATCCTATGTAGGCAGGCAGGGCCCCAGAAGCGCAGAATATAGCTTTTACCACCATATATACCAGCTACCAGAAGACAAGAGAGTCCTTAAGAGCCCTTATTAGGGCTACTACGCTGAACAGTATATAGCTCATTTTCTATGTAGTCAGGCAGGGCCCCAGAAGCTCAGAATATAGCTTTTACCACCATATATACCAGCTACCAGAAGACAAGAGAGTCCTTAAGAGCCCTTATTAGGGCTACTACGCTGAACAGTATATAGCTCATTTTCTATGTAGTCAGGCAGGGCCCCAGAAGCTCAGAATATAGCTTTTACCACCATATATACCAGCTACCAGAAGACAAGAGAGTCCTTAAGAGCCCTTATTAGGGCTACTACGCTGAACAGTATATAGCTCATATCCTATGTAGGCAGGCAGGGCCCCAGAAGCGCAGAATATAGCTTTTACCACCATATATACCAGCTACCAGAAGACAAGAGAGTCCTTAAGAGCCCTTATTAGGGCTACTACGCTGAACAGTATATAGCTCATTTTCTATGTAGTTAGGCAGGGCCCCAGAAGCTCAGAATATAGCTTTTACCACCATATATACCAGCTACCAGAAGACAAGAGAGTCCTTAAGAGCCCTTATTAGGGCTACTACGCTGAACAGTATATAGCTCATATTCTATGTAGTCAGGCAGGGCCCCAGAAGCTCAGAATATAGCTTTTACCACCATATATACCAGCTACCAGAAGACAAGAGAGTCCTTAATCCCTTATTAGTGCTGCTATGTTGAACAGTATATAGCTCATATCCTATGTAGGCAGGCAGGGCCCCAGAAGCTCAGAATATAGCTTTTACCACCATATATACCAGCTACCAGAAGACAAGAGAGTCCTTAAGAGCCCTTATTAGGGCTACTACGCTGAACAGTATATAGCTCATTTTCTATGTAGTCAGGCAGGGCCCCAGAAGCTCAGAATATAGCTTTTACCACCATATATACCAGCTACCAGAAGACAAGAGAGTCCTTAAGAGCCCTTATTAGGGCTACTACGCTGAACAGTATATAGCTCATATTCTATGTAGTCAGGCAGGGCCCCAGAAGCTCAGAATATAGCTTTTACCACCATATATACCAGCTACCAGAAGACAAGAGAGTCCTTAAGAGCCCTTATTAGGGCTACTACGCTGAACAGTATATAGCTCATTTTCTATGTAGTCAGGCAGGGCCCCAGAAGCTCAGAATATAGCTTTTACCACCATATATACCAGCTACCAGAAGACAAGAGAGTCCTTAAGAGCCCTTATTAGGGCTACTACGCTGAACAGTATATAGCTCATTTTCTATGTAGTCAGGCAGGGCCCCAGAAGCTCAGAATATAGCTTTTACCACCATATATACCAGCTACCAGAAGACAAGAGAGTCCTTAAGAGCCCTTATTATTGCTACTACGCTGAACAGTATATAGCTCATTTTCTATGTAGTCAGGCAGGGCCCCAGAAGCTCAGAATATAGCTTTTACCACCATATATACCAGCTACCAGAAGACAAGAGAGTCCTTAAGAGCCCTTATTAGGGCTACTACGCTGAACAGTATATAGCTCATATCCTATGTAGGCAGGCAGGGCCCCAGAAGCGCAGAATATAGCTTTTACCACCATATATACCAGCTACCAGAAGACAAGAGAGTCCTTAAGAGCCCTTATTAGGGCTACTACGCTGAACAGTATATAGCTCATTTTCTATGTAGTCAGGCAGGGCCCCAGAAGCTCAGAATATAGCTTTTACCACCATATATACCAGCTACCAGAAGACAAGAGAGTCCTTAAGAGCCCTTATTAGGGCTACTACTCTGAACAGTATATAGCTCATTTTCTATGTAGTCAGGCAGGGCCCCAGAAGCTCAGAATATAGCTTTTACCACCATATATACCAGCTACCAGAAGACAAGAGAGTCCTTAAGAGCCCTTATTAGGGCTACTACGCTGAACAGTATATAGCTCATATCCTATGTAGGCAGGCAGGGCCCCAGAAGCTCAGAATATAGCTTTTACCACCATATATACCAGCTACCAGAAGACAAGAGAGTCCTTAAGAGCCCTTATTAGGGCTACTACGCTGAACAGTATATAGCTCATTTTCTATGTAGTCAGGCAGGGCCCCAGAAGCTCAGAATATAGCTTTTACCACCATATATACCAGCTACCAGAAGACAAGAGAGTCCTTAAGAGCCCTTATTAGGGCTACTACGCTGAACAGTATATAGCTCATATCCTATGTAGTCAGGCAGGGCCCCAGAAGCTCAGAATATAGCTTTTACCACCATATATACCAGCTACCAGAAGACAAGAGAGTCCTTAAGAGCCCTTATTAGGGCTACTACGCTGAACAGTATATAGCTCATTTTCTATGTAGTCAGGCAGGGCCCCAGAAGCTCAGAATATAGCTTTTACCACCATATATACCAGCTACCAGAAGACAAGAGAGTCCTTAAGAGCCCTTATTAGGGCTACTACGCTGAACAGTATATAGCTCATATTCTATGTAGTCAGGCAGGGCCCCAGAAGCTCAGAATATAGCTTTTACCACCATATATACCAGCTACCAGAAGACAAGAGAGTCCTTAATCCCTTATTAGTGCTGCTATGTTGAACAGTATATAGCTCATATCCTATGTAGGCAGGCAGGGCCCCAGAAGCTCAGAATATAGCTTTTACCACCATATATACCAGCTACCAGAAGACAAGAGAGTCCTTAAGAGCCCTTATTAGGGCTACTACGCTGAACAGTATATAGCTCATTTTCTATGTAGTCAGGCAGGGCCCCAGAAGCTCAGAATATAGCTTTTACCACCATATATACCAGCTACCAGAAGACAAGAGAGTCCTTAAGAGCCCTTATTAGGGCTACTACGCTGAACAGTATATAGCTCATATCCTATGTAGGCAGGCAGGGCCCCAGAAGCGCAGAATATAGCTTTTACCACCATATATACCAGCTACCAGAAGACAAGAGAGTCCTTAAGAGCCCTTATTAGGGCTACTACGCTGAACAGTATATAGCTCATTTTCTATGTAGTCAGGCAGGGCCCCAGAAGCTCAGAATATAGCTTTTACCACCATATATACCAGCTACCAGAAGACAAGAGAGTCCTTAAGAGCCCTTATTAGGGCTACTACGCTGAACAGTATATAGCTCATATTCTATGTAGTCAGGCAGGGCCCCAGAAGCTCAGAATATAGCTTTTACCACCATATATACCAGCTACCAGAAGACAAGAGAGTCCTTAATCCCTTATTAGTGCTGCTATGTTGAACAGTATATAGCTCATATCCTATGTAGGCAGGCAGGGCCCCAGAAGCTCAGAATATAGCTTTTACCACCATATATACCAGCTACCAGAAGACAAGAGAGTCCTTAAGAGCCCTTATTAGGGCTACTACGCTGAACAGTATATAGCTCATTTTCTATGTAGTCAGGCAGGGCCCCAGAAGCTCAGAATATAGCTTTTACCACCATATATACCAGCTACCAGAAGACAAGAGAGTCCTTAAGAGCCCTTATTAGGGCTACTACGCTGAACAGTATATAGCTCATATTCTATGTAGTCAGGCAGGGCCCCAGAAGCTCAGAATATAGCTTTTACCACCATATATACCAGCTACCAGAAGACAAGAGAGTCCTTAAGAGCCCTTATTAGGGCTACTACGCTGAACAGTATATAGCTCATATTCTATGTAGTCAGGCAGGGCCCCAGAAGCTCAGAATATAGCTTTTACCACCATATATACCAGCTACCAGAAGACAAGAGAGTCCTTAATCCCTTATTAGTGCTGCTATGTTGAACAGTATATAGCTCAGATCCTATGTAGGCAGGCAGGGCCCCAGAAGCTCAGAATATAGCTTTTACCACCATATATACCAGCTACCAGAAGACAAGAGAGTCCTTAAGAGCCCTTATTAGGGCTACTACGCTGAACAGTATATAGCTCATTTTCTATGTAGTCAGGCAGGGCCCCAGAAGCTCAGAATATAGCTTTTACCACCATATATACCAGCTACCAGAAGACAAGAGAGTCCTTAAGAGCCCTTATTAGGGCTACTACGCTGAACAGTATATAGCTCATTTTCTATGTAGTCAGGCAGGGCCCCAGAAGCTCAGAATATAGCTTTTACCACCATATATACCAGCTACCAGAAGACAAGAGAGTCCTTAAGAGCCCTTATTATTGCTACTACGCTGAACAGTATATAGCTCATTTTCTATGTAGTCAGGCAGGGCCCCAGAAGCTCAGAATATAGCTTTTACCACCATATATACCAGCTACCAGAAGACAAGAGAGTCCTTAAGAGCCCTTATTAGGGCTACTACGCTGAACAGTATATAGCTCATATCCTATGTAGGCAGGCAGGGCCCCAGAAGCGCAGAATATAGCTTTTACCACCATATATACCAGCTACCAGAAGACAAGAGAGTCCTTAAGAGCCCTTATTAGGGCTACTACGCTGAACAGTATATAGCTCATTTTCTATGTAGTCAGGCAGGGCCCCAGAAGCTCAGAATATAGCTTTTACCACCATATATACCAGCTACCAGAAGACAAGAGAGTCCTTAAGAGCCCTTATTATTGCTACTACGCTGAACAGTATATAGCTCATTTTCTATGTAGTCAGGCAGGGCCCCAGAAGCTCAGAATATAGCTTTTACCACCATATATACCAGCTACCAGAAGACAAGAGAGTCCTTAAGAGCCCTTATTAGGGCTACTACGCTGAACAGTATATAGCTCATATCCTATGTAGGCAGGCAGGGCCCCAGAAGCGCAGAATATAGCTTTTACCACCATATATACCAGCTACCAGAAGACAAGAGAGTCCTTAAGAGCCCTTATTAGGGCTACTACGCTGAACAGTATATAGCTCATTTTCTATGTAGTCAGGCAGGGCCCCAGAAGCTCAGAATATAGCTTTTACCACCATATATACCAGCTACCAGAAGACAAGAGAGTCCTTAAGAGCCCTTATTAGGGCTACTACGCTGAACAGTATATAGCTCATATCCTATGTAGTCAGGCAGGGCCCCAGAAGCTCAGAATATAGCTTTTACCACCATATATACCAGCTACCAGAAGACAAGAGAGTCCTTAAGAGCCCTTATTAGGGCTACTACGCTGAACAGTATATAGCTCATATTCTATGTAGTCAGGCAGGGCCCCAGAAGCTCAGAATATAGCTTTTACCACCATATATACCAGCTACCAGAAGACAAGAGAGTCCTTAATCCCTTATTAGTGCTGCTATGTTGAACAGTATATAGCTCATATCCTATGTAGGCAGGCAGGGCCCCAGAAGCTCAGAATATAGCTTTTACCACCATATATACCAGCTACCAGAAGACAAGAGAGTCCTTAAGAGCCCTTATTAGGGCTACTACGCTGAACAGTATATAGCTCATTTTCTATGTAGTCAGGCAGGGCCCCAGAAGCTCAGAATATAGCTTTTACCACCATATATACCAGCTACCAGAAGACAAGAGAGTCCTTAAGAGCCCTTATTAGGGCTACTACGCTGAACAGTATATAGCTCATATTCTATGTAGTCAGGCAGGGCCCCAGAAGCTCAGAATATAGCTTTTACCACCATATATACCAGCTACCAGAAGACAAGAGAGTCCTTAAGAGCCCTTATTAGGGCTACTACGCTGAACAGTATATAGCTCATTTTCTATGTAGTCAGGCAGGGCCCCAGAAGCTCAGAATATAGCTTTTACCACCATATATACCAGCTACCAGAAGACAAGAGAGTCCTTAAGAGCCCTTATTAGGGCTACTACGCTGAACAGTATATAGCTCATTTTCTATGTAGTCAGGCAGGGCCCCAGAAGCTCAGAATATAGCTTTTACCACCATATATACCAGCTACCAGAAGACAAGAGAGTCCTTAAGAGCCCTTATTATTGCTACTACGCTGAACAGTATATAGCTCATTTTCTATGTAGTCAGGCAGGGCCCCAGAAGCTCAGAATATAGCTTTTACCACCATATATACCAGCTACCAGAAGACAAGAGAGTCCTTAAGAGCCCTTATTAGGGCTACTACGCTGAACAGTATATAGCTCATATCCTATGTAGGCAGGCAGGGCCCCAGAAGCGCAGAATATAGCTTTTACCACCATATATACCAGCTACCAGAAGACAAGAGAGTCCTTAAGAGCCCTTATTAGGGCTACTACGCTGAACAGTATATAGCTCATTTTCTATGTAGTCAGGCAGGGCCCCAGAAGCTCAGAATATAGCTTTTACCACCATATATACCAGCTACCAGAAGACAAGAGAGTCCTTAAGAGCCCTTATTAGGGCTACTACTCTGAACAGTATATAGCTCATTTTCTATGTAGTCAGGCAGGGCCCCAGAAGCTCAGAATATAGCTTTTACCACCATATATACCAGCTACCAGAAGACAAGAGAGTCCTTAAGAGCCCTTATTAGGGCTACTACGCTGAACAGTATATAGCTCATATCCTATGTAGGCAGGCAGGGCCCCAGAAGCTCAGAATATAGCTTTTACCACCATATATACCAGCTACCAGAAGACAAGAGAGTCCTTAAGAGCCCTTATTAGGGCTACTACGCTGAACAGTATATAGCTCATTTTCTATGTAGTCAGGCAGGGCCCCAGAAGCTCAGAATATAGCTTTTACCACCATATATACCAGCTACCAGAAGACAAGAGAGTCCTTAAGAGCCCTTATTAGGGCTACTACGCTGAACAGTATATAGCTCATATCCTATGTAGTCAGGCAGGGCCCCAGAAGCTCAGAATATAGCTTTTACCACCATATATACCAGCTACCAGAAGACAAGAGAGTCCTTAAGAGCCCTTATTAGGGCTACTACGCTGAACAGTATATAGCTCATTTTCTATGTAGTCAGGCAGGGCCCCAGAAGCTCAGAATATAGCTTTTACCACCATATATACCAGCTACCAGAAGACAAGAGAGTCCTTAAGAGCCCTTATTAGGGCTACTACGCTGAACAGTATATAGCTCATATTCTATGTAGTCAGGCAGGGCCCCAGAAGCTCAGAATATAGCTTTTACCACCATATATACCAGCTACCAGAAGACAAGAGAGTCCTTAATCCCTTATTAGTGCTGCTATGTTGAACAGTATATAGCTCATATCCTATGTAGGCAGGCAGGGCCCCAGAAGCTCAGAATATAGCTTTTACCACCATATATACCAGCTACCAGAAGACAAGAGAGTCCTTAAGAGCCCTTATTAGGGCTACTACGCTGAACAGTATATAGCTCATTTTCTATGTAGTCAGGCAGGGCCCCAGAAGCTCAGAATATAGCTTTTACCACCATATATACCAGCTACCAGAAGACAAGAGAGTCCTTAAGAGCCCTTATTAGGGCTACTACGCTGAACAGTATATAGCTCATATCCTATGTAGGCAGGCAGGGCCCCAGAAGCGCAGAATATAGCTTTTACCACCATATATACCAGCTACCAGAAGACAAGAGAGTCCTTAAGAGCCCTTATTAGGGCTACTACGCTGAACAGTATATAGCTCATTTTCTATGTAGTCAGGCAGGGCCCCAGAAGCTCAGAATATAGCTTTTACCACCATATATACCAGCTACCAGAAGACAAGAGAGTCCTTAAGAGCCCTTATTAGGGCTACTACGCTGAACAGTATATAGCTCATATTCTATGTAGTCAGGCAGGGCCCCAGAAGCTCAGAATATAGCTTTTACCACCATATATACCAGCTACCAGAAGACAAGAGAGTCCTTAATCCCTTATTAGTGCTGCTATGTTGAACAGTATATAGCTCATATCCTATGTAGGCAGGCAGGGCCCCAGAAGCTCAGAATATAGCTTTTACCACCATATATACCAGCTACCAGAAGACAAGAGAGTCCTTAAGAGCCCTTATTAGGGCTACTACGCTGAACAGTATATAGCTCATTTTCTATGTAGTCAGGCAGGGCCCCAGAAGCTCAGAATATAGCTTTTACCACCATATATACCAGCTACCAGAAGACAAGAGAGTCCTTAAGAGCCCTTATTAGGGCTACTACGCTGAACAGTATATAGCTCATATTCTATGTAGTCAGGCAGGGCCCCAGAAGCTCAGAATATAGCTTTTACCACCATATATACCAGCTACCAGAAGACAAGAGAGTCCTTAAGAGCCCTTATTAGGGCTACTACGCTGAACAGTATATAGCTCATATTCTATGTAGTCAGGCAGGGCCCCAGAAGCTCAGAATATAGCTTTTACCACCATATATACCAGCTACCAGAAGACAAGAGAGTCCTTAATCCCTTATTAGTGCTGCTATGTTGAACAGTATATAGCTCAGATCCTATGTAGGCAGGCAGGGCCCCAGAAGCTCAGAATATAGCTTTTACCACCATATATACCAGCTACCAGAAGACAAGAGAGTCCTTAAGAGCCCTTATTAGGGCTACTACGCTGAACAGTATATAGCTCATTTTCTATGTAGTCAGGCAGGGCCCCAGAAGCTCAGAATATAGCTTTTACCACCATATATACCAGCTACCAGAAGACAAGAGAGTCCTTAAGAGCCCTTATTAGGGCTACTACGCTGAACAGTATATAGCTCATTTTCTATGTAGTCAGGCAGGGCCCCAGAAGCTCAGAATATAGCTTTTACCACCATATATACCAGCTACCAGAAGACAAGAGAGTCCTTAAGAGCCCTTATTATTGCTACTACGCTGAACAGTATATAGCTCATTTTCTATGTAGTCAGGCAGGGCCCCAGAAGCTCAGAATATAGCTTTTACCACCATATATACCAGCTACCAGAAGACAAGAGAGTCCTTAAGAGCCCTTATTAGGGCTACTACGCTGAACAGTATATAGCTCATATCCTATGTAGGCAGGCAGGGCCCCAGAAGCGCAGAATATAGCTTTTACCACCATATATACCAGCTACCAGAAGACAAGAGAGTCCTTAAGAGCCCTTATTAGGGCTACTACGCTGAACAGTATATAGCTCATTTTCTATGTAGTCAGGCAGGGCCCCAGAAGCTCAGAATATAGCTTTTACCACCATATATACCAGCTACCAGAAGACAAGAGAGTCCTTAAGAGCCCTTATTATTGCTACTATGCTGAACAGTATATAGCTCATTTTCTATGTAGTCAGGCAGGGCCCCAGAAGCTCAGAATATAGCTTTTACCACCATATATACCAGCTACCAGAAGACAAGAGAGTCCTTAAGAGCCCTTATTAGGGCTACTACGCTGAACAGTATATAGCTCATATCCTATGTAGGCAGGCAGGGCCCCAGAAGCGCAGAATATAGCTTTTACCACCATATATACCAGCTACCAGAAGACAAGAGAGTCCTTAAGAGCCCTTATTAGGGCTACTACGCTGAACAGTATATAGCTCATTTTCTATGTAGTCAGGCAGGGCCCCAGAAGCTCAGAATATAGCTTTTACCACCATATATACCAGCTACCAGAAGACAAGAGAGTCCTTAAGAGCCCTTATTAGGGCTACTACGCTGAACAGTATATAGCTCATATCCTATGTAGTCAGGCAGGGCCCCAGAAGCTCAGAATATAGCTTTTACCACCATATATACCAGCTACCAGAAGACAAGAGAGTCCTTAAGAGCCCTTATTAGGGCTACTACGCTGAACAGTATATAGCTCATTTTCTATGTAGTCAGGCAGGGCCCCAGAAGCTCAGAATATAGCTTTTACCACCATATATACCAGCTACCAGAAGACAAGAGAGTCCTTAAGAGCCCTTATTAGGGCTACTACGCTGAACAGTATATAGCTCATATTCTATGTAGTCAGGCAGGGCCCCAGAAGCTCAGAATATAGCTTTTACCACCATATATACCAGCTACCAGAAGACAAGAGAGTCCTTAATCCCTTATTAGTGCTGCTATGTTGAACAGTATATAGCTCATATCCTATGTAGGCAGGCAGGGCCCCAGAAGCTCAGAATATAGCTTTTACCACCATATATACCAGCTACCAGAAGACAAGAGAGTCCTTAAGAGCCCTTATTAGGGCTACTACGCTGAACAGTATATAGCTCATTTTCTATGTAGTCAGGCAGGGCCCCAGAAGCTCAGAATATAGCTTTTACCACCATATATACCAGCTACCAGAAGACAAGAGAGTCCTTAAGAGCCCTTATTAGGGCTACTACGCTGAACAGTATATAGCTCATATCCTATGTAGGCAGGCAGGGCCCCAGAAGCGCAGAATATAGCTTTTACCACCATATATACCAGCTACCAGAAGACAAGAGAGTCCTTAAGAGCCCTTATTAGGGCTACTACGCTGAACAGTATATAGCTCATTTTCTATGTAGTCAGGCAGGGCCCCAGAAGCTCAGAATATAGCTTTTACCACCATATATACCAGCTACCAGAAGACAAGAGAGTCCTTAAGAGCCCTTATTAGGGCTACTACGCTGAACAGTATATAGCTCATATTCTATGTAGTCAGGCAGGGCCCCAGAAGCTCAGAATATAGCTTTTACCACCATATATACCAGCTACCAGAAGACAAGAGAGTCCTTAATCCCTTATTAGTGCTGCTATGTTGAACAGTATATAGCTCATATCCTATGTAGGCAGGCAGGGCCCCAGAAGCTCAGAATATAGCTTTTACCACCATATATACCAGCTACCAGAAGACAAGAGAGTCCTTAAGAGCCCTTATTAGGGCTACTACGCTGAACAGTATATAGCTCATTTTCTATGTAGTCAGGCAGGGCCCCAGAAGCTCAGAATATAGCTTTTACCACCATATATACCAGCTACCAGAAGACAAGAGAGTCCTTAAGAGCCCTTATTAGGGCTACTACGCTGAACAGTATATAGCTCATATTCTATGTAGTCAGGCAGGGCCCCAGAAGCTCAGAATATAGCTTTTACCACCATATATACCAGCTACCAGAAGACAAGAGAGTCCTTAAGAGCCCTTATTAGGGCTACTACGCTGAACAGTATATAGCTCATATTCTATGTAGTCAGGCAGGGCCCCAGAAGCTCAGAATATAGCTTTTACCACCATATATACCAGCTACCAGAAGACAAGAGAGTCCTTAATCCCTTATTAGTGCTGCTATGTTGAACAGTATATAGCTCAGATCCTATGTAGGCAGGCAGGGCCCCAGAAGCTCAGAATATAGCTTTTACCACCATATATACCAGCTACCAGAAGACAAGAGAGTCCTTAAGAGCCCTTATTAGGGCTACTACGCTGAACAGTATATAGCTCATTTTCTATGTAGTCAGGCAGGGCCCCAGAAGCTCAGAATATAGCTTTTACCACCATATATACCAGCTACCAGAAGACAAGAGAGTCCTTAAGAGCCCTTATTAGGGCTACTACGCTGAACAGTATATAGCTCATATCCTATGTAGTCAGGCAGGGCCCCAGAAGCTCAGAATATAGCTTTTACCACCATATATACCAGCTACCAGAAGACAAGAGAGTCCTTAAGAGCCCTTATTAGGGCTACTACGCTGAACAGTATATAGCTCATATTCTATGTAGTCAGGCAGGGCCCCAGAAGCTCAGAATATAGCTTTTACCACCATATATACCAGCTACCAGAAGACAAGAGAGTCCTTAATCCCTTATTAGTGCTGCTATGTTGAACAGTATATAGCTCATATCCTATGTAGGCAGGCAGGGCCCCAGAAGCGCAGAATATAGCTTTTACCACCATATATACCAGCTACCAGAAGACAAGAGAGTCCTTAAGAGCCCTTATTAGGGCTACTACGCTGAACAGTATATAGCTCATTTTCTATGTAGTCAGGCAGGGCCCCAGAAGCTCAGAATATAGCTTTTACCACCATATATACCAGCTACCAGAAGACAAGAGAGTCCTTAAGAGCCCTTATTAGGGCTACTACGCTGAACAGTATATAGCTCATTTTCTATGTAGTCAGGCAGGGCCCCAGAAGCTCAGAATATAGCTTTTACCACCATATATACCAGCTACCAGAAGACAAGAGAGTCCTTAAGAGCCCTTATTAGGGCTACTACGCTGAACAGTATATAGCTCATATCCTATGTAGGCAGGCAGGGCCCCAGAAGCGCAGAATATAGCTTTTACCACCATATATACCAGCTACCAGAAGACAAGAGAGTCCTTAAGAGCCCTTATTAGGGCTACTACGCTGAACAGTATATAGCTCATTTTCTATGTAGTCAGGCAGGGCCCCAGAAGCTCAGAATATAGCTTTTACCACCATATATACCAGCTACCAGAAGACAAGAGAGTCCTTAAGAGCCCTTATTATTGCTACTATGCTGAACAGTATATAGCTCATTTTCTATGTAGTCAGGCAGGGCCCCAGAAGCTCAGAATATAGCTTTTACCACCATATATACCAGCTACCAGAAGACAAGAGAGTCCTTAAGAGCCCTTATTAGGGCTACTACGCTGAACAGTATATAGCTCATATCCTATGTAGGCAGGCAGGGCCCCAGAAGCGCAGAATATAGCTTTTACCACCATATATACCAGCTACCAGAAGACAAGAGAGTCCTTAAGAGCCCTTATTAGGGCTACTACGCTGAACAGTATATAGCTCATTTTCTATGTAGTCAGGCAGGGCCCCAGAAGCTCAGAATATAGCTTTTACCACCATATATACCAGCTACCAGAAGACAAGAGAGTCCTTAAGAGCCCTTATTAGGGCTACTACGCTGAACAGTATATAGCTCATATCCTATGTAGTCAGGCAGGGCCCCAGAAGCTCAGAATATAGCTTTTACCACCATATATACCAGCTACCAGAAGACAAGAGAGTCCTTAAGAGCCCTTATTAGGGCTACTACGCTGAACAGTATATAGCTCATTTTCTATGTAGTCAGGCAGGGCCCCAGAAGCTCAGAATATAGCTTTTACCACCATATATACCAGCTACCAGAAGACAAGAGAGTCCTTAAGAGCCCTTATTAGGGCTACTACGCTGAACAGTATATAGCTCATATTCTATGTAGTCAGGCAGGGCCCCAGAAGCTCAGAATATAGCTTTTACCACCATATATACCAGCTACCAGAAGACAAGAGAGTCCTTAATCCCTTATTAGTGCTGCTATGTTGAACAGTATATAGCTCATATCCTATGTAGGCAGGCAGGGCCCCAGAAGCTCAGAATATAGCTTTTACCACCATATATACCAGCTACCAGAAGACAAGAGAGTCCTTAAGAGCCCTTATTAGGGCTACTACGCTGAACAGTATATAGCTCATTTTCTATGTAGTCAGGCAGGGCCCCAGAAGCTCAGAATATAGCTTTTACCACCATATATACCAGCTACCAGAAGACAAGAGAGTCCTTAAGAGCCCTTATTAGGGCTACTACGCTGAACAGTATATAGCTCATATCCTATGTAGGCAGGCAGGGCCCCAGAAGCGCAGA
The DNA here is from genome assembly GCA_027917425.1 of Gastrophryne carolinensis. Taxonomy (NCBI): domain Eukaryota; kingdom Metazoa; phylum Chordata; class Amphibia; order Anura; family Microhylidae; genus Gastrophryne; species Gastrophryne carolinensis. The sequence continues at coordinate 345,623,411 of CM051237.1, read as the reverse complement.
ATATAGCTTTTACCACCATATATACCAGCTACCAGAAGACAAGAGAGTCCTTAAGAGCCCTTATTAGGGCTACTACGCTGAACAGTATATAGCTCATTTTCTATGTAGTCAGGCAGGGCCCCAGAAGCTCAGAATATAGCTTTTACCACCATATATACCAGCTACCAGAAGACAAGAGAGTCCTTAAGAGCCCTTATTAGGGCTACTACGCTGAACAGTATATAGCTCATATTCTATGTAGTCAGGCAGGGCCCCAGAAGCTCAGAATATAGCTTTTACCACCATATATACCAGCTACCAGAAGACAAGAGAGTCCTTAATCCCTTATTAGTGCTGCTATGTTGAACAGTATATAGCTCATATCCTATGTAGGCAGGCAGGGCCCCAGAAGCTCAGAATATAGCTTTTACCACCATATATACCAGCTACCAGAAGACAAGAGAGTCCTTAAGAGCCCTTATTAGGGCTACTACGCTGAACAGTATATAGCTCATTTTCTATGTAGTCAGGCAGGGCCCCAGAAGCTCAGAATATAGCTTTTACCACCATATATACCAGCTACCAGAAGACAAGAGAGTCCTTAAGAGCCCTTATTAGGGCTACTACGCTGAACAGTATATAGCTCATATTCTATGTAGTCAGGCAGGGCCCCAGAAGCTCAGAATATAGCTTTTACCACCATATATACCAGCTACCAGAAGACAAGAGAGTCCTTAAGAGCCCTTATTAGGGCTACTACGCTGAACAGTATATAGCTCATATTCTATGTAGTCAGGCAGGGCCCCAGAAGCTCAGAATATAGCTTTTACCACCATATATACCAGCTACCAGAAGACAAGAGAGTCCTTAATCCCTTATTAGTGCTGCTATGTTGAACAGTATATAGCTCAGATCCTATGTAGGCAGGCAGGGCCCCAGAAGCTCAGAATATAGCTTTTACCACCATATATACCAGCTACCAGAAGACAAGAGAGTCCTTAAGAGCCCTTATTAGGGCTACTACGCTGAACAGTATATAGCTCATTTTCTATGTAGTCAGGCAGGGCCCCAGAAGCTCAGAATATAGCTTTTACCACCATATATACCAGCTACCAGAAGACAAGAGAGTCCTTAAGAGCCCTTATTAGGGCTACTACGCTGAACAGTATATAGCTCATATCCTATGTAGTCAGGCAGGGCCCCAGAAGCTCAGAATATAGCTTTTACCACCATATATACCAGCTACCAGAAGACAAGAGAGTCCTTAAGAGCCCTTATTAGGGCTACTACGCTGAACAGTATATAGCTCATATTCTATGTAGTCAGGCAGGGCCCCAGAAGCTCAGAATATAGCTTTTACCACCATATATACCAGCTACCAGAAGACAAGAGAGTCCTTAATCCCTTATTAGTGCTGCTATGTTGAACAGTATATAGCTCATATCCTATGTAGGCAGGCAGGGCCCCAGAAGCGCAGAATATAGCTTTTACCACCATATATACCAGCTACCAGAAGACAAGAGAGTCCTTAAGAGCCCTTATTAGGGCTACTACGCTGAACAGTATATAGCTCATTTTCTATGTAGTCAGGCAGGGCCCCAGAAGCTCAGAATATAGCTTTTACCACCATATATACCAGCTACCAGAAGACAAGAGAGTCCTTAAGAGCCCTTATTAGGGCTACTACGCTGAACAGTATATAGCTCATATCCTATGTAGGCAGGCAGGGCCCCAGAAGCTCAGAATATCGCATTTACCACCATATATACCAGCTACCAGAAGACAAGAGAGTCCTTAAGAGCCCTTATTAGGGCTACTACGCTGAACAGTATATAGCTCATTTTCTATGTAGTCAGGCAGGGCCCCAGAAGCTCAGAATATAGCTTTTACCACCATATATACCAGCTACCAGAAGACAAGAGAGTCCTTAATCCCTTATTAGTGCTGCTATGCTGAACAGTATATAGCTCATATCCTATGTAGTCAGGCAGGGCCCCAGAAGCTCAGAATATCGCATTTACCACCATATATACCAGCTACCAGAAGACAAGAGAGTCATTAAGAGCCCTTATTAGGGCTACTATGCTGAACAGTATATAGCTCTTATGTAGGCAGGCAGGGCCCCAGAAGCTCAGAATATCGCATTTACCACCATATATACCAGCTACCAGAAGACAAGAGAGTCATTAAGAGCCCTTATTAGGGCTACTATGCTGAACAGTATATAGCTCTTATGTAGGCAGGCAGGGCCCCAGAAGCTCAGAATATCGCATTTACCACCATATATACCAGCTACCAGAAGACAAGAGAGTCATTGAGAGCCCTTATTAGGGCTGCTATGTTTTAAAAATTGTGTGGAGGCCCAAGAGCTGAGACCTTTTAAAAATTGTGTGGAGGCCCAAGAGCTGAGACCTTTTAAAAATTGTGTGGAGGCCCAAGAGCTGAGACCTTTTAAAAATTGTGTGGAGGCCCAAGAGCTGAGACCTTTTTAAAATTGTGTGGAGGCCCAAGAGCTGAGACCTTTTAAAAATTGTGTGGAGGCCCAAGAGCTGAGACCTTTTAAAAATTGTGTGGAGGCCCAAGAGCTGAGACCTTTTAAAAATTGTGTGGAGGCCCAAGAGCTGAGACCTTTTAAAAATTGTGTGGAGGCCCAAGAGCTGAGACCTTTTAAAAATTGTGTGGAGGCCCAAGAGCTGAGACCTCTCAAACATTGTGTGGAGTCCCACGAGCTGAGATCTTTTAAAAATTGTGTGGAGGCCCAAGAGCTGAGACCTCTTAAAAATTGTGTGGAGGCCCAAAAGCTGAGACCTCTTAAAAATTGTGTGGAGGCCCAAGAGCTGAGACCTTTTAAAAATTGTGTGGAGGCCCAAGAGTTGAGACCTCTTAAAAATTGATTGTATACTATTAAGCCTAAGAGGTGAGCCATAATTTTTTTCATTAATACAGCAATTCTACGGCGGTTAAGGAGGAGGAGGAGGAGGAGGAGGAGGAGGAGGAAATGGCACTTCATACAGATGGCACTTCACTCTTGGCTGCTTTCCACTGTTGTACAAGCAAAGTCCGGGTCAATCCACTTGCTGTTCATTTTGATTAGCGTCAGCCTGTCGGCACTGTCGGTTGACAGGCGGCTGCGCTTATCGGTTATAATGCCCCCGGCTGCGCTGAACACCCTTTCTGATAGCACGCTGGCGGCAGGGCAGGCAAGCACCTCCAAGGCGTACAGGGACAGTTCCAGCCACGTGTCCAACTTGGAGACCCAGTAAGTGTAGGTCGCCGAGGGATCGGGGAGGACAGGGGTGTGGTCTGCCAGGTAGTCCCGCAACATCCGCCGATACTTGTCCCTCCTGCTGATAGCGGGCCCCGCAGTGATGGAAGTTGCACGAGGGGGTGACATGAACGTGTCCCACACCTTGGAGAGTGTTCCCCTGGTGGCTGTGGGCCTGATCGATGTTGTCAGACTCTGGGAGACACTCTCCTCTCTGCCGCCAGCGATGCTGGGTGGGAAAATCTGCATCATGTTCTGCAAGAGTTCCCTCTGGTATTCCAGTAATCGATTCGTCCTCTCCTTTACCGGAATAAAAGAGGAGAAGTTATCTTTATACCGGGGGTCCAGGAGTGCGAAGACCCAGTATAGTTTGTTCTCCAATATCCGGACAACACGTATGTCCCGGGAAAAGCAGCCCAGCATGAAGTCAGCCATGTGTGCCAGACTCTGAGTAGGCATGACCTCACTGCCCCCACCAGAAGGATCATTTTCCATTTCCTCCTCTTCCTCCTCCTCTCCGCCCCATCCCCGCTGAACCAATGGGACGCACACAGCCTGACTGCTACCCTCGCCGCCAGCATCCTCTTCCACAGCCACCTCCACGTTGTCCTCCTCCTCCTCATCCTCCTCCTGCAACTACCACCGAGCAGCAGACAAAAGTGTGGTCTGACTGTCTACCTGCGTTGCGTCTCCTCCTACCCCCATCTCCTCTGTGTGCAATGCGTTCTCCCTTATTGCGATGAGCGATTCTTTAAGGACGCCTAGGAGCGGGATGGTTACGCTCACTATAGCGTCCTCGCTGCTGACCTTCTTAGTGGACTCCTCAAAGATACGCAATACATCGCATATGTCTGCCATCCATGGCCACTCGTGGTTGGCAAACTGAGGGAGCTGAGTTGGAGGCACGCGTGGATGCATCATCTGGTACTCCATCAATGCTTTCTGCTGCTCACACACCCTGGCCAACATGCAATAGGTGGAATTCCAGCGAGTGGGCAGGTCGCACAACAGCCGATGTTGAGGCAAATGGAGGCGTTGCTGGATTTTTTTTTAAGCTAGCAGCAGCTACAGTTGACTTCCGAAAGTGAGCGCACAAGCGCCGCACTTTGACCAGTAGCTCTGCCAGGTTGGGGTAAGTCTTTAGAAACTTTTGTACTACCAAATTAAAAACGTGGGCCAGGCATGGTACGTGATTGAGTTCTGCAAGCTCCAGAGCCGCCACCAGGTTACGGCCGTTATCGCACACGACCATGCCTGGTCCTAGCTGCAGCGGCGACAGCCACATCTCTGTCTGCTGCAATATGGCGTGCCTCACCTCTGCGGCGCTGTGCTTCCTGTCGCCCAAGCTGATGAGCTTAAGCACCGCCTGCTGACGTCTCCCCGTGCCAGTGCTGCAACGCTTCCAGCTAGGGGCTGAGGGCGATGTTAAGGCAGAGGAGGAGGAGGAGGAGGAGGAGGAAGAGGAGGGGGGTCTATCAGAACCTGTGCTGGCAATCTTGGGCGGGGGTGGTATGTAGGCCGTCCCTGTTTGCGACCCCGTCCCCGCTTCCACAACATTCACCCAGTGTGCCGTCAAAGAGATGTAGCGTCCTTGGCCGCAAGCGCTTGTCCACGAGTCGGTGGTCAAGTGGACCTTTGCGCTGACTGCGTACCTCAGGGTCCGCCTGATGTTACGCGACACGTGCTGGTGCAGGGCGGGGACGCCACACCGGGAACAATAGTGGCGGCTAGGGACGGAATAGCGAGGTGCGGCAGCCGCCATCAGGTCGCGGAAGGCCTGCGTCTCCACAAGCCAAAACGGCAACATCTCCAGGGCCAGCAGTTTGGAGATGAGGCAGGTTAAGGCTTGGGCTTGGGGGTGACTGGAGGCGTACTTCCGCCTGCGGTTGAACGCCTGCGAGATGGACAGTTGATGGGACGAGGAGATGGAAGGTGCAGACGAAGATGCGGGGGAAGGGGGGGCTGAAGGAGAAGGCCCCAAAGTAGCCGAGGCAGAGGCAGATGTGGAGGTGTCCTGGCTGGAGGTCTGGACCGCAGTGGCAGCACACAACAAAGGGGAAGAGGCAGTGGCAGCAAGACGGGGCGCAGGTTGTATTGCGTTTGCTCTCTCCCACTCAGCCCAGTGCTTGAATTCCAAGTGACGGCGCATGCCTGAGGTGGTCAGATTGCTCTTCTCAGAGCCCCTACTCAGTTTTGAGTGGCAGATTGCGCAAACCGCGCTCAGTTTGTAATCCGCGCAAACATTAAAAAATCTCCACACCACAGAAGTACGAGGCCTCGATGGGGGAGCTTCGCGCGACTGCCTGCTGCCGGGAAGAGCTTCGGCCCTGCTGGCTGTGGCCTGCCTTCTCTGTCTGGACTGTCCTCTGCCTCTGGACTGTCCTCTGCCTCTTGCTGCCTTATTCGGTGATGCGCAGACCGCATCTCCACTGCTTTCCCCGCTGGACATCACCCCTGTCCAAGTGGGGTCGGTCATTTCGTCGTCCACCACCTCCTCTTCCACTTCCTCTCTCTGCTCCTCCTCCTGCCCACTGGACATTCCAACAGCCTCCCTTGATGGCAACTGCGTCTCATCATCATCATCGCTCATGATAGCAGATGCTGGTTCCGGGTCCACATCACTAGCAGATGGCGGATACTCAAGTGTTTGGGCATCACTACAAACAAATTCCTCTGCTAGCTCCTGGGATTCTTGCAGCACATCTGGAAAAGGACCCGAAAAGAGGTCCTGGGAGGGGTCAAGGGTGGGCTGACTCTGTTGGCCAGGTTGGGAGGAAGGAGGGTCAGAGTGAGACTGTGTGGATGACTGGGTGGTGGACAAGTGACTGGAAGCGTTATCGGCCATCCATTGCACCACCTGTTCACGCTGCTCAGGCTTTAACAGAGGTGTACCCCGCCCCCCGCATAACTGTCCCATAAAGGCAGGGAAGCTGGATGAGCGTAATGCTGGCTGCCCCTCATCAGCACGCATTGTATCCCCACTGGCTTCAACGCGGTTTGTGCCCCCACCAGCATTTCCGCGCCCCCGTCCTCGTCCACGTCCCTTTGCGCTAGCCCTCCGCATTTCAGACGTTTTACTTTTTTGGCCACGCGTTATGCCAAATATAAAAATATTTTTAAGAAGAACACCTGGCTATACAGCCGTATACTGCCAGAAGGTGAAATGGTGCCTATACGCACCGGGTATATAACAAGGTTTTGTTGGTAAAGAGGACACAAAACAGTAGTGCCAAATATAAAAAATATTTTTAAGAAAAACACCTGGCTATACAGCCGTATACTGCCAGAAGGTGAAATGGTGCCTATACGCACCGTGTATAAAACAGTGTTTTGTTGGCACAGAGGACACAAAACAGTAGTGCAAAATATAGTTTTGTATATAGGTGCTAATACACCACTGAAGTCTTTCTGTCCCTATTCCAGCATCAGCAGCTACCCCTCACTAAAGCAGCCGTTTTGAGCAGAGTGTATATAGTTTTGTATATAGGTGGTAATACACCACTGAAGTCTTTCTGTCCCTATTCCAGCAGCAGCAGCTACCCCTCACTAAAGCAGCCGTAGCTGCAGCACTAATAAGTGCTCAGCTCTTGGGCCTCCACACAATGTTTGAGAGGTCTCAGCTCTTGGGCCTCCACACAATTTTTAAAAGGTCTCAGCTCTTGGGCCTCCACACAATTTTTAAAAGGTCTCAGCTCTTGGGCCTCCACACAATTTTTAAAAGGTCTCAGCTCTTGGGCCTCCACACAATTTTTAAAAGGTCTCAGCTCTTGGGCCTCCACACAATTTTTAAGAGGTCTCAGCTCGTGGGACTCCACACAATGTTTGAGAGGTCTCAGCTCTTGGGCCTCCACACAATTTTTAAAAGGTCTCAGCTCTTGGGCCTCCACACAATTTTTAAGAGGTCTCAGCTCTTGGGCCTCCACACAATTTTTAAAAGGTCTCAGCTCTTGGGCCTCCACACAATTTTTAAGAGGTCTCAGCTCTTGGGCCTCCACACAATGTTTGGGAGGTCTCAGCTCTTGGGCCTCCACACAATTTTTAAAAGGTCTCAGCTCTTGGGCCTCCACACAATTTTTAAGAGGTCTCAGCTCGTGGGACTCCACACAATGTTTGAGAGGTCTCAGCTCTTGGGCCTCCACACAATTTTTAAAAGGTCTCAGCTCTTGGGCCTCCACACAATTTTTAAAAGGTCTCAGCTCTTGGGACTCCACACAATGTTTGAGAGGTCTTAGCTCTTGGGCCTCCACACAATTTTAAAAAGGTCTCAGCTCTTGGGCCTCCACACAATTTTTAAGAGGTCTCAGCTCGTGGGACTCCACACAATGTTTGAGAGGTCTCAGCTCTTGGGCCTCCACACAATTATTAAAAGGTCTCAGCTCGTGGGACTCCACACAATGTTTGAGAGGTCTCAGCTCTTGGGCCTCCACACAATTTTTAAAAGGTCTCAGCTCTTGGGACTCCACACAATGTTTGAGAGGTCTCAGCTCTTGGGCCTCCACACAATTTTTAAAAGGTCTCAGCTCTTGGGCCTCCACACAATGTTTGAGAGGTCTCAGCTCTTGGGCCTCCACACAATTTTTAAAAGGTCTCAGCTCTTGGGACTCCACACAATGTTTGAGAGGTCTCAGCTCTTGGGCCTCCACACAATTTTTAAAAGGTCTCAGCTCTTGGGCCTCCACACAATTTTTAAGAGGTCTCAGCTCGTGGGACTCCACACAATGTTTGAGAGGTCTCAGCTCTTGGGCCTCCACACAATTTTTAAAAGGTCTCAGCTCTTGGGCCTCCACACAATTTTTAAAAGGTCTCAGCTCTTGGGACTCCACACAATGTTTGAGAGGTCTTAGCTCTTGGGCCTCCACACAATTTTTAAAAGGTCTCAGCTCTTGGGCCTCCACACAATTTTTAAGAGGTCTCAGCTCGTGGGACTCCACACAATGTTTGAGAGGTCTCAGCTCAAGGTTTTGTTGGTAAAGAGGACACAAAACAGTAGTGCCAAATATAAAAAATATTTTTAAGAAAAACACCTGGCTATACAGCCGTATACTGCCAGAAGGTGAAATGGTGCCTATACGCACCGTGTATAAAACAGTGTTTTGTTGGCACAGAGGACACAAAACAGTAGTGCAAAATATAGTTTTGTATATAGGTGCTAATACACCACTGAAGTCTTTCTGTCCCTATTCCAGCATCAGCAGCTACCCCTCACTAAAGCAGCCGTTTTGAGCAGAGTGTATATAGTTTTGTATATAGGTGGTAATACACCACTGAAGTCTTTCTGTCCCTATTCCAGCAGCAGCAGCTACCCCTCACTAAAGCAGCCGTAGCTGCAGCACAATGTTTGAGAGGTCTCAGCTCTTGGGCCTCCACACAATTTTTAAAAGGTCTCAGCTCTTGGGCCTCCACACAATTTTTAAAAGGTCTCAGCTCTTGGGCCTCCACACAATTTTTAAAAGGTCTCAGCTCTTGGGCCTCCACACAATTTTTAAAAGGTCTCAGCTCTTGGGCCTCCACACAATTTTTAAGAGGTCTCAGCTCGTGGGACTCCACACAATGTTTGAGAGGTCTCAGCTCTTGGGCCTCCACACAATTTTTAAAAGGTCTCAGCTCTTGGGCCTCCACACAATTTTTAAGAGGTCTCAGCTCTTGGGCCTCCACACAATTTTTAAAAGGTCTCAGCTCTTGGGCCTCCACACAATTTTTAAGAGGTCTCAGCTCTTGGGCCTCCACACAATGTTTGGGAGGTCTCAGCTCTTGGGCCTCCACACAATTTTTAAAAGGTCTCAGCTCTTGGGCCTCCACACAATTTTTAAGAGGTCTCAGCTCGTGGGACTCCACACAATGTTTGAGAGGTCTCAGCTCTTGGGCCTCCACACAATTTTTAAAAGGTCTCAGCTCTTGGGCCTCCACACAATTTTTAAAAGGTCTCAGCTCTTGGGACTCCACACAATGTTTGAGAGGTCTTAGCTCTTGGGCCTCCACACAATTTTAAAAAGGTCTCAGCTCTTGGGCCTCCACACAATTTTTAAGAGGTCTCAGCTCGTGGGACTCCACACAATGTTTGAGAGGTCTCAGCTCTTGGGCCTCCACACAATTATTAAAAGGTCTCAGCTCGTGGGACTCCACACAATGTTTGAGAGGTCTCAGCTCTTGGGCCTCCACACAATTTTTAAAAGGTCTCAGCTCTTGGGACTCCACACAATGTTTGAGAGGTCTCAGCTCTTGGGCCTCCACACAATTTTTAAAAGGTCTCAGCTCTTGGGCCTCCACACAATGTTTGAGAGGTCTCAGCTCTTGGGCCTCCACACAATTTTTAAAAGGTCTCAGCTCTTGGGACTCCACACAATGTTTGAGAGGTCTCAGCTCTTGGGCCTCCACACAATTTTTAAAAGGTCTCAGCTCTTGGGCCTCCACACAATTTTTAAGAGGTCTCAGCTCGTGGGACTCCACACAATGTTTGAGAGGTCTCAGCTCTTGGGCCTCCACACAATTTTTAAAAGGTCTCAGCTCTTGGGCCTCCACACAATTTTTAAAAGGTCTCAGCTCTTGGGACTCCACACAATGTTTGAGAGGTCTTAGCTCTTGGGCCTCCACACAATTTTTAAAAGGTCTCAGCTCTTGGGCCTCCACACAATTTTTAAGAGATCTCAGCTCGTGGGACTCCACACAATGTTTGAGAGGTCTCAGCTCTTGGGCCTCCACACAATTTTTAAAAGGTCTCAGCTCGTGGGACTCCACACAATGTTTGAGAGGTCTCAGCTCTTGGGCCTCCACACAATTTTTAAAAGGTCTCAGCTCTTGGGCCTCCACACAATGTTTGAGAGGTCTCAGCTCTTGGGCCTCCACACAATTTTTAAAAGGTCTCAGCTCTTGGGCCTCCACACAATGTTTGAGAGGTCTCAGCTCTTGGGCCTCCACACAATTTTTAAAAGGTCTCAGCTCTTGGGCCTCCACACAATTTTTAAAAGGTCTCAGCTCGTGGGCCTCCACACAATTTTTAAAAGGTCTCAGCTCTTGGGCCTCCACACAATTTTTAAAAGGTCTCAGCTCTTGGGACTCCACACAATGTTTGAGAGGTCTCAGCTCTTGGGCCTCCACACAATTTTTAAAAGGTCTCAGCTCTTGGGCCTCCACACAATTTTTAAGAGGTCTCAGCTCGTGGGATTCCACACAATGTTTGAGAGGTCTCAGCTCTTGGGCCTCCACACAATTTTTAAAAGGTCTCAGCTCTTGGGCCTCCACACAATTTTTAAAAGGTCTCAGCTCTTGGGACTCCACACAATGTTTGAGAGGTCTTAGCTCTTGGGCCTCCACACAATTTTTAAAAGGTCTCAGCTCTTGGGCCTCCACACAATTTTTAAGAGGTCTCAGCTCGTGGGACTCCACACAATGTTTGAGAGGTCTCAGCTCTTGGGCCTCCACACAATTTTTAAAAGGTCTCAGCTCGTGGGACTCCACACAATGTTTGAGAGGTCTCAGCTCTTGGGCCTCCACACAATTTTTAAAAGGTCTCAGCTCTTGGGCCTCCACACAATTTTTAAGAGGTCTCAGCTCTTGGGCCTCCACACAATTTTTAAAAGGTCTCAGCTCTTGGGCCTCCACACAATTTTTAAAAGGTCTCAGCTCTTGGGCCTCCACACAATTTTTAAAAGGTCTCAGCTCTTGGGCCTCCACACAATTTTTAAAAGGTCTCAGCTCTTGGGCCTCCACACAATGTTTGAGAGGTCTCAGCTCTTGGGCCTCCACACAATTTTTAAAAGGTCTCAGCTCTTGGGCCTCCACACAATTTTTAAGAGGTCTCAGCTCGTGGGACTCCACACAATGTTTGAGAGGTCTCAGCTCTTGGGCCTCCACACAATTTTTAAAAGGTCTCAGCTCTTGGGCCTCCACACAATTTTTAAAAGGTCTCAGCTCTTGGGACTCCACACAATGTTTGAGAGGTCTTAGCTCTTGGGCCTCCACACAATTTTTAAAAGGTCTCAGCTCTTGGGCCTCCACACAATTTTTAAGAGGTCTCAGCTCGTGGGACTCCACACAATGTTTGAGAGGTCTCAGCTCTTGGGCCTCCACACAATTTTTAAGAGGTCTCAGCTCGTGGGACTCCACACAATGTTTGAGAGGTCTCAGCTCTTGGGCCTCCACACAATTTTTAAGAGGTCTCAGCTCGTGGGACTCCACACAATGTTTGAGAGGTCTCAGCTCTTGGGCCTCCACACAATTTTTAAAAGGTCTCAGCTCGTGGGACTCCACACAATGTTTGAGAGGTCTCAGCTCTTGGGCCTCCACACAATTTTTAAAAGGTCTCAGCTCTTGGGCCTCCACACAATTTTTAAAAGGTCTCAGCTCTTGGGCCTCCACACAATTTTTAAGAGGTCTCAGCTCGTGGGACTCCACACAATGTTTGAGAGGTCTCAGCTCTTGGGCCTCCACACAATTTTTAAGAGGTCTCAGCTCGTGGGACTCCACACAATGTTTGAGAGGTCTCAGCTCTTGGGCCTCCACACAATTTTTAAGAGGTCTCAGCTCTTGGGCCTCCACACAATTTTTAAAAGGTCTCAGCTCTTGGGACTCCACACAATGTTTGAGAGGTCTCAGCTCTTGGGCCTCCACACAATTTTTAAGAGGTCTCAGATCTTGGGCCTCCACACAATTTTTAAGAGGTCTCAGCTCTAAGCTTCCCTTACTGCTGGGGTGACACACTGTAACAAACCTCCTCCTGTAAGCTTCCCTGACTGCTGGGGTGACACACTGTAACAAACCTCCTCCTGTAAGCTTCCCTTACTGCTGGGGTGACACACTGTAACAAACCTCCTCCTTTAAGCTTCCCTTACTGCTGGGGTGACACAATGACACAAGAGGACATGTCTGACCACATCTCACACACACACACACACACACACACACACACACACACACACACACACAATGACAATTAGGGGTGGGGTCTATTTATTTTCCCCCTTGCCTATGCCATCTGTGGTTGTCCTTAGGCAACGTGATTTTAAGGGGTGCAGAATTTTGTTCTTCTTTTTTGTACAGTTTGGCTTGGGGTCCATGGCAATGTAGAGGAAAGAAGGTTTCCTTGTCTTGTCTCACTTTACGTAGAAGTTATATTGTGTTTGGAGTGTATTGTTGAGTGGCTGTGATAGTGGCGTAATAGTGCGACTTGGGCGCGTTATATGCACCCAGACATGCTTCCCCTGCTGTCCCAGTTGCATTCCAGCAGTGTTGGCATCATTTTCTGATGTTTCAGGGTGGACTTGGTGACCTCCAAGTGGTCGAATTGAGATTTCCAAGTGTCGAGCATTTTTTTCCCATAGACTATAATGGGATTCGATATTCGGTCGAGTAGTCGAGTAACGCGGTCTATTCGAATCGAAATTCGAAATTTCGAATATTTCACTACTCGCTCATCTCTAGTAATTGCCCCACTATGTTTTGCAGCATCCCTGACATTGTTAAGGCTATATGGGATAGTATATTGGAGTGCAAATATGTTTATTTGCAGGAACTTAATCCAAATTCACTTAACTCATGTATTGTGCTGCAGCTATTCAAAAGAGGTTGTGGCCTAGCAGACATATAAGTGATAAAAGTAGATATAGTTATATAGGGCAGCATTTTAACAGACCCAGCAGACAACAGGGAATTACTGGCACTGTCACCTACAACACTTTTTTTTCAACCTGTTGTACCAGTACCCGAGAGGGTATGCACAGTTTCAAGGATTATGCTGCGATGTTCAGGGGGGCACAAACAGACTGGATCTGATGGGTCTGGTATATGGATTGGAACTTTTTTTTACTAAGTGGTATTTGAACTAAAATTGTGAGAACTACTGACCAATATAACAGAATATAGGAATGGTTCTCTGTGGATAATGAGAATTATGTTTCTACAGAAAGAAGGTGTAGAGGGAAACCTCTAACATTATATTGTATGTTTTTAATATTCATCTGAATACATAATATTCAAGAATATACTGCAGGATCAGAGGAAACTAGTCTGGTACAACTTTTGAACACTGCACTAACAAAGCCAGCTGCACTCCCTCCCACCACTTTTAAGAGCATCTCTATTGAAAAATGCAGCTTGGGTGAATGAATCTACCTGAATGGGCGGTCATCTAAATAGTGAAGAGTGGCTGTTTGAAGCTGCTGTTAATCTGTGACCTCAGGACATGCTTCAAGCACTACAATTCTCTGTTCTTTATTATTGTTTGTTAGTTACTGTTTTTTGTGTGCCTTATGATGATTTGCAAAAAAACATTGAATATGCATTTATATTTATTTATATTATTTATATAAAAAAATGCAGCTTTATGCACATATAGCCATGTAAATACTGAAGGATCAGATGAAAACTGCTTTAAAGATACACGACTAATTAGCAGTTTGGCAAAGCTGTTTTGTGTCATTGTTAATGTCCTAATCTCATAAAGTTAGCAAAGGTTTGAGATCTGGCATGCATCACTTCCTTCCTGAAAGACAATTGGTCTCTGCAAGTATGTCTGCATGACTCACACTAAATTGCAAGTGAACTTTTCATATTAAATTTAAAAAAAAAGACTATTTGTTCTGCTTAAAGAATGAAAAAATGTTTATTTAAAAACATCTGAATACGTTTTTAAAATGATAAAACCAAGGCAGGTATAGCGGTGATTAGGGATGGGTGAACCCCTAAAGTTCCGACCTGAACCCAGTCTCTATTGAAATCAGTGGGGACCCAAACTTTGGGGGGTGGGGGGGTGCAGAGTGTACAGCTGAAATGCAATGCTTTAACTCACCTCTCCCCAATCCCCTTCCCATCAACGGCGGAAGCAGCGATTGAAACTGAGGCTACAAAAAGATGGCTGCTGGCTCCCATAAGTTGAGGCTCTTCTAGTGCCAGCACTAGTAGCTGCCTCCACCTGCTGCTCCATTTGCCTCTTCCTTCATCTCATCAAGGTTGATGCAGAGCCTCTTTTACCTGCACTTTCACATGAAAAAAGTGTATTAGTATATTTTCTGTTGGGTTTGGGCCATATTTGAGTTTTTCGTTGGCTTTCTTCTGTGTATTAAGGCTTCTCGTTTGCGTAATTGTTTTCAACTGTTTTTTGCGTGCATGCAAATTAGCCGTCATTAGTGAGGGCTTGCGCATGATTCAGAGCCCTGATTACGAGGCCAATATAACGACAGCCTCACAACTGCACTTACAGCTACTATTTGCTTGTGAATTAGGCCTTTCGTTGTGTTTGTAAGAACAGAATGGATTGCACTGACTGTCTTTTGCTGAGATGGAGCGCTTGCATCATCAGGCCATACTCTCTATGTGTCTTATGGACTTCTGCCGTGGCTGGATGTTGACAGCATGCATGACATGGAGGTATTGGAGCTCACCTGACTTGACTGCGCTTCTCTCAAGAAACTCTTTTGTGAGCTGCGGCCATGGTTGGCGCCCCGCCACAAGAAAGGGGCATGCAAATGCAGGCATGACCAAATGGGTTGGCTGCCTGAAATTTCTGGCGAACGTTCTAGAGGCTGGGCGCCCTGTCTGTGGGGATGTCCCAGCCTACGCTCAGTCGCAGCCTTGATAAGTTTCTTGATGGCATGGCTAGCTTCATGGACAAATACATGTGTTTCCCTGACAACATGGTAGCCTGGAATGCACTCAAGTTAGGCTTTTACGAGCTGGCCCATATGCCCAATGTCATGGGTGCCGGTGGAACGCACGTGGTGCTGGTGCCTCTAGTTGCTGATGAGTAACTATACAGGTGTGTCTTTGTTTGCCCTTTGGCTCTTTCATTTCATGCACTGTATCTAATGTGTTAAGTAGTGTAGCAAATGCATTAATGTATTTACCTGCTTCCTTATTATTTTGTATACACAAGTTAATGCCCCCCACCTTACACCCTCACACTGTAATATACTCAAGACAAATAAGTTAATCTTAGCAATGGTAGTTCCTTCCTGCATTGCATCTGTTCATCAATTGTAGGTGTGCTTTAACCCTTTAAATGCCAGCCACGTAAATTGTACGTGGTTGCTTCTCCTGGACTTAAGTGCCAGCCACGTAAAATTCCCGTGCCTGGCATCTACCCCTGCTAGTGGGCAAAAAAAAAAAAAAAAAATACTCACCTGACCCCTCGTTAGATCCGGCTGGGTCTCCTCTTTAATTTGGTGCCATCCGATCCCCCGTGGGGTCTCGGATGGCTCCAGGAGAGCCCCCGTAATAGTGCCCCCCCCCCGCTTCGGCAGCAGCAGCTGCTATCTGTGAAAGAAAAAAGAATAATGACATTCACTTACCTTAGGTCGCGCTGCCTCCCGACAGGTCTCTTCTTCACTGGGGGGGCCTCCGATCGCCCCCCCCCTGGCTCTTCAGATTCAGGGGAGAGCCTGAAAGGGCTCTCCCCCCTCCTGCTCCGACGGGCGCCGCCATCTTGTGATAAGCCCCGCCCCTTTGGGGCCTACAAGCCCCCATAGCTGGTCCCGGGCTGGTTATGACGGGTAGGGGGGATCCTACGTCATTTTTTTTTTAATTTTAAGGGTTAGGGTTAGCCTAACCCTAACCCTTAAAATTCAAAAAAAAAATGAGGTCCCCCCCCCCTGGGACGGGGGGACCCTACGTCATTTTTTAAAAAAATTTTAAGGGTTAGGGTTAGCCTAACCCTAACCCTTAATTTTTTTTTTTTAAATGACGGGGGGGGACCCTACTTCATTTTTTTTAAAAAATTTAAGGGTTAGGGTTAGCCTAACCCTTAAAATTCTGCCAAAAAATGGGTTCCCCCCCCTTCCCGGGAGGGGGGATGCTACGTCTTTCTTTTTTTTTTTTTTTAAAGTGGACCAACACCCAGGCTGATCGGCACGGGAATCTATAAGATTCCAGGTCCGATCAGATCCCTCACCGCGGGGCATCCGAAATCGGGATGCCCCGCTGTGTGAAACCCCCCAGGACGCCCCATTCGCCTTACCTTATCCCCGTTCCAACAATGCATGCGCGGGCCTCCGCCGCCTCTCACGCTTCTCTCTAGCAGGGCGCCGTTTATGAATGGCCGGTGCGGGAATGCTCCCTGTTAGAGGGAAGCGCGAGATGCGGCTGCCAGCATGCTCGGAGCTGCTGTGGTTGTCCGTCCCTTGTCCGTGCATACCACAGCGGCTCTGAGCGCTCTGATTGGACGAGCGCTCGCACATGCGCCGTAGGAGCGGGGTGAGGTGAGTTTTTTTATACCTTTCTAGGGGGTTTCACGCAGCGGGGCACCCCCGCGGAAGTGGTACAAAACCCAGGATAGTGAAAATCCTGGGTGTTGGTCCACTTTAAGGGTTAGGGTTAGGTTAACGCTAACCCTTAAAATTCCCCCCCAAAAATGGGGTCCCCTGGGAGGGAGGATCCTATGTCATTTTTTCTTTAATTTTAAGGGTTAGGGTTAGGCTTAGCCTAACCCTAACCCTTAAAATTCCAAAAAAAACGGGGTCCCCTCCCCTGGGAGGGGGGTCTCTATGTCATTTTCTTTTTAAATTAACCCCTTGCGTTTATAGTGTGGATAGTAGTATTTTGTTTTTAAATGTTATAAAGTGCTATTTTCAGTTTGGGGGGGTCTCCTGGGCAAGAATGGGGGGCTATCGATACATATGTGGTACCGTTGTAATCAGGAGAAATGGGGATATCACATGCAATATGGTTTTCATTACTAAAACAAATGTTTTATTTAAAATAAAGGAGACAATTGTTTAAAAAATATTATTTTATTTATTTTTTTGTTTTTTTTACCCAAAAATATTTAAAAAAACAGCAGAAAAATTACAAACAAGACATTTAATGTTAAAGCCTAAATTCTGCTGCAAAAAAAAATATATATATATTTTCCAGGAAATTCCGGCAAAAATCACTGTTAAACATGGCGCAAAATGGGGAAAAATGACCAACAGAGGGTGACAAAAGTTCAAGTAGGCTGGCAATTAAAAGGGTTAATAGTACCTATGCATGTTGGGTATTGTTCTGCTCGGGGGACCTTGCGCTTTCAGATTTAGCTTGTTTTTTCTTATTTGCATATTGATATTTTAGGAAAAGGTGTTTTTTATTTGGCTTTTTTATACATTTTCTTGTGAAACCCTGTGCAACCTAAGAATTCTTCAAGGGATTACTTCCAGAAAGATGAGCCCACGACAACAAGCTGGGTACGCTTAGAAAGCTTAAAATGTGTACTTTCCGGGAATATATGGTTTATGGGGGATATTCCAAATGTAAAGGCTTGTTTTGGTAGAAAAAGCACAAGGTGCGCACATTGTCTGCAGAGCTGAAATTTTGAAGTAAAATTGCTGTTACGCACATGCTTTACTTTGGTGTGTTTGGCAACTCTTCCCTTGACAGGACCTATGCATGCTGGGTATTGTTCTGTTCGGGGCATGTTGCTTTTTCAGATTTTTCTTGTTTCCATATAGTTTTTTTTAGGAAAATGTGGTTTTGATTCTGCATTTTTATTCTTTTTTAGGGAAACCCTGTGCAACCAAAGAATATATTGAGGGGTTAACTCCAGAAAACTGCACCCATGTCAACAAACCTGGTACGTCTAGAAAGCTTGAGGTGTGTACTTCCAGAGAATATATAGTTTGTCGGGGGTATTTCAAATGTAAAGGGTTGTTTTTCTTGAAAAACTGCAAGGTGCGCTTAGCGCGTAGCATAGTTGTATTTTATCTGAAAATCTCCTAAAGCGTTGTTTCAGTTTGGGGAGTCGCCTGGGCAGGAAAGGGTGTCTACCAATACATATGTGGTACCGCTGTAACCGGGATAAATTGGTGCTTCACGCGCAATAAGATTTTAGTGAGAAACTTACATTTTTTATTACAAAAAAACACTACAAATTGTAAAAAATAGTTTTTTGGGTTTTTTTTTGCACATATTTCATCCAAAAATATTGAGAATACACCTAAAAAATGACAAACAAGACATTTCATGTTAAAGCCCAGACTCTGCGGAAAAAAACAATATATCACTTTCCTGGGAAATCCCTGGAAATCCCTTCAAAAACCACAGTTGAACATGGGGAGCGCAAAATAGTGCAAAATGGTCTGGCAACAAAGGGTGACAAAATCTCAAGGTAGGCTGGCACTTAAAGGGTTAATGTAGTTTTGTTTTTCTACCGGTGTGCTTTGTGTCTTGTCTAGGAAGCTTGGACATTCCATCAATGTTCAAAGTGTAGCGGCTCCTGATCTTAGGTTTCTCAGTGTTTTGGCTGGATTTCCAGGCTTCACCCATGATGCTTTCATTCTGAGGAGTTCAAGTCTTTATGGGAGTTTTGAGTCTGGCCAGTGATCAGGAGGTTGGCAACTTGGTTTAAGTCAAAACCTTAGAGTACCTATATTTTTTTAATTAGGCTTATGTTTAACTATTGCAATTGTCAATGGCTCCCTTATTTTCCAATCCTCACCCCTAATGTTTTTTGTGAGTTAATTTTTATTTTTCCGTTAAGAATTTGTGCCTGGTGTATGTGGCTCCTGATTTTTTCTTTGTTTTTCTTTGTTTTTAGGTGATTCTGGCTACCCTCTGCTCTCATGGCTCATGACGCCTATTCAGCGGCCACAAAGTCAGGCACATGCTGCCTACAACCAGGCACAAAGGAAGACCAGGGCTGTTTGGAGCATGCCTTTGGTTTACTGAAGAGCCGGTTCCGGTGCTTGAATCACACGGGCCTGCAGTACCACCCAGAGAAAGTGATAAAGATAATCGTGGCATGCATTGTACTGTTTTAATTTTGCCATTCTACAGAAGGATATATGGATGTACCCCCCTCTCCACCTACATTGGACATTCCAACAACTTCTTATAGGGGCACCCAGAGTGCCTCTGGCCAAGTGGTGAGAAATCACCTTGTCTCATCTCATTTTAGTTAATTTGGTTTATTTTCCCCCCAGGGTAATTTTTATGGTGTCTTTAGGTTTATATGTGTATGTGTCCAAATGCATTTGATGCAAGGCTTGCTCTCTAAGGTGTGTTTGCTTAAAAGCCTATTTACATCGATTCAGAAAGATTAAACTGAAAGACAAAGGCATTTATTAGTAGTTGGTTTTATTTTGGCCACTCAACTATTATATCATAGTATGTAGTGCACATAAGGGTTGATTCAGAGAGACAAAAAAAGTATTTAGTCTTTGTGCCGTTTTTTTTTTTTTTTTTTTAATTTTCCCGCTCTCGTATGAGCGTGTGAGCAATTCTATGCATGCATTGTAGTAGTAAGTTATGCCTGAAGAAGAAGCTTGAACAGCTTCGAAAGCTTGCATTTTCAATCTAAATGAGTTAGTCAATAAATGGTATTACCTTAACCTTGGATTTTCTGTATGCATGCATTGCTATCCTTCAGTAAAGTCTTCGTCTGTTCGTACGGCAGAGTACGAGTACGAGAATGTCATTTTCTAGCGTGACTTTTCCGTTTTATTTTCTCATCTAACCTCGGCTTTCGTTTTTGCTCTTTTTCCATCGCCTCCTTCCACAAATCCTCTACATTTCCTGATAGATTCTGTTTTCCTTTTTCGATACATGATCGTCCAGACGAACATCCTTACGATCTTGCGCCTGCGCACTACAAACTTAACTCATTAAAGTGCTCACCTACATATTTGGGGCACTCACTTCTGTTACAATGCTTAGCTAAATCACTTTGCGCTTTCTTACATCTACCATGAATGACCCCTAAAACTGACCCAAACCAATTTGCGCTTTCCTACATCTACCATGTATGACCCCTAAAATTGACCCAAACCACTTTGCGCTTTCCTACATCTACCATGTATGACCCCTAAAACTGACCCAAACCACTTTGCGCTTTCTTACATCTACCATGTATGACCCCTAAAACTGACCCAAACCACTTTGCGCTTTCCTACATCTACCATGTATGACCCCTAAAACTGACCCAAACCACTTTGCGCTTTCTTACATCTACCATGTATGACCCCTAAAACTGACCCAAACCACTTTGCGCTTTCTTACATCTACCATGTATGACCCCTAAAACTGACCCAAACCACTTTGCGCTTTCTTACATCTACCATGTATGACCCCTAAAACTAGCCCGAATAACTTCACGGTTAGGTTCTTCTTCCATTTTAGACCCCTAAAACTCACCCACATCACTTCGCGGTCATCTGAATCTTCATCTCTAAATATTTATTTAACCCTTCGTTTTGTGTTGTTTTTTGAAAAAAAAATGACACTGAAACAGTTTTTTTTTATAAAACAATGCCATTTTTTATGGCTTATTTTTTTAAAAAATTTTGCTAAAATATTTACAAACTTTTTATTTTTTGCATTAAAATTTTTAAAAAGTGTAAAAAATATAAAATTTTTGACATCACCAACTGTCAAACTATATACAACACAATGGCCGGACCCAGAACACTAGTCTTCTTCTGTTGTCCCCAACGAGTCACGCAGCTGCTGCATGTCGGCCACCAGCTGAAGGACCCTTCTATTCATTGCTTCCACTGCCCGTGTGGTCCCTGTATAAAAAAGCAAAAAATACATTATTTTGAGACAAATATATGTTTATCACCTGTGGATGGAATGTTTGTTAGTTGCCAACCTAACTCATGACGACATATGTCATTATGCTAAGTCATTAATCTAAGGAAGTGGCCATATGTCATTATGTTAAGTCATTAATCTAAGGAAGTTGGCAGATGTCATTATGATAAGTAATTTATCTAAGGAAGTGGCCATATGTCATTATGCTAAGTCATTAAGGAAGTGGGCAGATGTCATTATGCTAATGCCATTGACTATGGCTTGATGTATCTTGGTGACATTTACTCAAAAGAATGACATTACAACTTACTTTGTTGGTGGCCGACGTCTGCCTCGTCGGGGACAACCCTCCGTTCTGGGCCCTGCCACTGCTGTGAAGTTGAGGCTGTAGAGACATGGCAAATAGGGTCACTTATAATGTCTTAGGCAACAGTAAGCAAATGTCAATTTCAATGTGTGTGTCACATCACTCACCTTCTCCCTGTGCCTCCTGAACGTGATCTGCTGCAGACTCCACAGATTCTTCACCCGCTCCACAAACATATAGAAAGAGATTAAGGGAATCAGGTTTGTTTGAAATAGCATGTATGTGTGTGCGGTTACATGAAGAGTCACATACCAAAGGAGACTGCTTGCGTCGCTGGGTACGACTGCCTGCCCACGCCGTGCCGCCCCTCCTCTGTTGAAAGGTCCAGGGGCTGGTCGGAGGACACTACAGAGGAGGGGTAGGACCGTCGCCCTGGAGAAACACCACCTTCACTTCCAGCTGCAGATTCATGCAGCACTGGTCGGCCTGTGCGCCTCTGGGTGCGTCGGATTCGGTACTCCATTTCCAACACTAGAAAAGAAAAGCATTTATAAATAAAGGCCTACCTTCTGTATTAGTTACATCTAGCATGCAATCGCTATGTACTTACTAGGGAAATGGAGTCTGAAAAAGCGACGCACCCGGGGCATGTGCAGCCGTTTCAGGTCCGACCAATGCTGCATGATCTGAGTGTGGGTGAAGGTGGTGTCCATCTGATGTTGAATCCTGGAAACTATCTCCAGGGCGACGGCCCTCTTCTCAAATGAGTTGGGCAGGTAGTCGTACCTGCACTCCAGCATCGTCTACAAAACACAAAAACAACATAGGATTTAGATCAAACTGCATACAAATATCTGTCACAAATCGCACATTTGACTAAAGGACGTTAACACACACATTTCTAGCCTAAAACTATCCTTCTTGGCTTGGTTTGCACATGTGGGCCCTAACTTCAGTTTGGCACTGAGTTTTAGACACTTTTCAAACAAACCGTTTCTTCCTGCGCTTCCTTAAGTGCTAGCCATGCATTTAGATGGCAAACCAAAGGCATTAAAATACATTACGAGCATAATGATCTCTTCTTGTTGGCGGGTGAAGATTGTGGGAGCCATCTTTCTTCTTGTCTGCAGCAGATGTGAAGATTGTGAGAGCCATCTTTCTTCTTGTCTGCAGCAGATAAGTAATGCCCCAGCAGTTTCCGGGTTCCGCACGGCCGGACACACGCGTACGCGAGCACGTACGCGAGCACTTAAGCGTCATACCCGTGCCTTAGGATTTAAAGGGTCCAGGACACACAGCTCAGTCACTTTCATAGGCTCAACATGCCACCCAAAAAACAGTCGGGAAAGCCAAACCAGGCAAGGAGGCCAGCAGCAAAATGCCACAGCGGCCTGAGGAGGATTCTTCACGCCCGACCACTCAGTTCCAAATTCCAACGCTGAAGGTGCGTGAAACATGCAGCCACAGTGGCCAGGCCAAGGCAACAATACCAGCCAAGTCTTCTAAGCCAAAAACTACCAGCAAAGCAAAGGAGGCAGCAGCGAAGAAGAAGACCCCAACCAAGCAGGCAGGTACGCCCGCAAAAAAGCCCACTAAGAGGGTGAGAAGCCCCAGCCCCAGAAAAACACCATCCCCTCCTCCCCGGCCTCCAACATCCATTTTGAAAGAACGCTCCACTGGCAAGGCCAGTAAAAGCTACAGGCCCAGAAGCCCAGCCCACCAAGCTCAGCATCTCCAAAGACACGTGGTAAAGATGGGCATGGCAAGAGCAAGAGCCACAGGCACAGAAGTCCAAGCACAGCAAGCTCAGCATTTCCAAAGACACATGGTAAAGGTGGGCATGGAAAGAGCAAAAGCCACAGGCACAGAAGCCCCAGCACAGCAAGCTCAGCATCTCCCCAAACACGTGGTAAAGGTGGGCATTGAAAGAGCAAAAGCCACAGGCACAGAAGCCCAAGTCCAGCCAGCTCAGCATGTAGTCAGGTACGTGGGAAACACACCCATGCCCATGGAAAGAGCAAAAGCCACAGGCCAAGAAGTCCCAGCCCAGCCAGCTCAGCATCTGCAGAGTCACGTGAAAGTACCTCCCAGGGGCATGGAACCACAAGTGGCAAGGCCACAAAGAGCCACAGGGCCAGAAGCACAACACCCTCAAGCACACCCTCTCCTCATCGGCCACATTTGCCACCGGCACAGGTGGAAAGCAACTATCCATATGCCACATCGCCCCATCCAAGTACAGTGGGCACCCAGGCAAGGACCCCAAGTCCATTCCCAAGTCCAGTCCATTCTTTTTCCAGTAACCTGTCCAACATGTCTACACAACAGAGCCAGGACCGAATGTCCCCAGAATTGCATCCATCCAGAGATAAGCCAGAACAACAAGCAATAGGCCGGACCTTGCGCCGAGAACAGTTGAGTGGCAGGTTTGGTGAGGCACAAACTCTGGCATTGGCAAGTGGGCTGACTTTACATTATGATGAGCTATATGGGCGCAAATCAAAAGCTACTAGCAAAATGTGGAAAAATGAAATCTTGGAGGAACTCACCAGACAGGTCAATGCAGCGGGGGAGGAGCTTAAAGATGTGGAGCAGATTCAACACAAAATTTCATACCTGAAGTATGCAGCATGGAAGAAAGAAAATAAACAGCGCAATTACAGGTACATATTTCACTGGTGCATTTGTCTGCTTCTTGTATTGTCCACATTTTAACATTTTTGCCTAACATACTTTTTTCAGCTTACAAACTGGCGTAGGCTTCCCTACCAAATTACAATTTACCCGAGCTGAAGAGATGGTGCTGGGGCTGATACATCACGTGGCATTAGAGGGCCACTCGGGCCGACGAGACACGGACATCCCTACTATTCCTGCAGGTTAGTAATGTTAGTGTGAAATTGTAATTTTACAAACGTGTAAAATGAAGATCACAGCCATATCTGAACACATGCCCCTAGGGAGTGCCTTATAGGGGAGCTTACAGTTAGAGCAGGGTGTGTAATGTCTGTGGAATGTTCTTTTCACAACTTGCAAGAACATACATTACCTTGGAGAGTATTTATGGACATTAGGAAAGTCTTTAGAGTCCCAAAGCACTGCCTGTTATGTGATTCTACTCAATCATATCACATACTTACTTATTTGTGTTTAAGCCACTTGTGTTTTAGCTGTGCTTTGCCCTCAAATATTTGATCTGGGGGGGTCAAGGAAAGTTCTACATAGGAAGAATGCCCAGCAGCATACTCTTAAGCCAAATGCTATTTGCCAGCTTAGTGTAGGTCCCTAATGGGCCTTTAGGGATGTGTGAAGCCTCATAAAATGCAGTACATGCATGTTTGTATTTTATAAGGTCACCAACGTGTATGTACAGGGTCCATCCAACATATAACAGATTATAACATATTAACAGATAATCACATTCATAGTGAAGGTCACCTTGGACCATTGTTGGAGTTGCCACTGCTGCTTGCCCACGTGTTTTAGTGTAGCATATGTAGTAATGCCGAGCATCACTTGATATTTGGGTGTTTACATGCCTTTACCTTTACAATACAGCCCAACATCAACCCTCAGAAAATGTGGGAGGCTCCGCCAGTTTCACCGCGCCCTCAACTTCCGTGTTGCCTAGGAGCCAGGAGCAGATCTATACGGTAAGTGTATTTAGATGAATCTGCTGATGCATGTGTATGAACATGACTAATGAGCAGAACAAATATATTGAGGGCCCAAACTGAACCTTATTTTGCACATGTCCCAACAGACCCACACACTGATGGAGGAAATCCAGGAGATGGAGGAGGATGGCACCTTGATGGGATCTTCACAACAGACCCCCCTGGAACAGAATCTGCAACGGTCCCAACATGCTACTGCCCCAAATCCTCTGCAGCAGAGTGAACCTGTCCGCATGCGGCCAGCCCATTGTGCCAGCATGCAGAGACTGAGCCAACAGTCCCCAGTGGTAGGTCTGCTGCAGAGGATTTACAAGACACATCTGTCACTGCTGGTCGAGCTAGACGTCCATCATCTACAGCCGCACAAACCCGTGGAATTGGGAGACATAGTCAGCAACACTGACCAGTTTCCCAGGGGAGGCGCGCGCCCATCATGGAGTCAGCATGGCACCATGAGAGGCGTTTATTTCGCCAGCTAACTCAAAGAAGCAATGATCAGCAGCAGGCACAATTAGATACATTACATAATACATTAACCACTCTGGTAACAGAGTTTCGGACAACCAACAGCCACATGGGCACCTTAACTAATAGTTTACCAGCCATGCTTGACGAAGTTCATACTAGCAACAACCACATGGCCACCTTAAATAATAATTTCAGTGCCATGCTTGAGGAAGTTCGAACTAGCAACACCCACATGGCCACCTTAAATAATAATTTCAGTGCCATGCTGGATGAAGATCAAACAAACAATAGAGGCATGTTGGAACTGTTGCAGATTCTGAATGGCACACATGCCCAGGTGCTGGCCCAACTCCAAGGCCCAACACCAGGGTTTTTCGGCCACCAAACCTTTTAAAACCAATTTGGGCTGTATCTGCTCCACATCTTTCCTCTACATCACTACTGTATTGACCTGTCTGGTGAGCGCTACCAAGAGAGCCTCTTTTTCAGAATTTGCTTGTATGATTTTGATTGTCGCCCATATAGCTTATTAGAGTGCTGACATACCCCACTAGCCAATGCCTGACCTCAAGCCTCACTGAACCTGCACATCAAGCTGTCACACTGCAGGCTTGGGCCTAATTAAATTTTGTCCGGCTCATCCTGTTTGTTGGCATGATTAGGGGACATTCTGGGCTGGCAAACTACTACCTTGAACCCTGCAGAGATTGGACTGGACTTGGATTTAGAGTGGATGTTATTGTTTGGGTGGGCCACTGACTTACAGGTGTGAATGTGGCATGGCTGGTTAACACCTGTGGCTGTGGCAAATGTGGCCAAGCAGGAGAGGGTATGTATGTGGCCCTATGTGTTACTGGCCCAATTTTGACATGGAAATGCTTGATCCCTATTGGCCTGATGCAGAGCCTCCTCTGAACTGCCCTTAAAACCTTCCGATTGTCCGGGGCTCCCGTTTGAATCGTGGCTCAAATGTGATGCAGAGCCTCCGTCGGAATGGCTCCCTAACTGATCCGTCAATTTCACTTTACTCGGAAAGCTTTTTTTGCTCTCTCGGGTGCCTTCAATTTGATCGGGGCTCCCGTTCACGTTCACACGGGCGGCCCGTTTTTCCCTGATTTTTCCTGCCTTTTTGAACGTACCTGCTTGGTTTCCGTCGTATTTGACCTTCCATTTTGGTGGTTTTAGCAAGTATACTTACATCTCCATGGCTCTTCAGTTGCCAATCTGGCTACACGCAAGCGCACATCCCTCAAACTCCATTGGAATATGCATATGGCCACAAATGCAAATTTGACACACATTTTTTTTTTTTTTTCTGGGAGTTTCCTTGTCCTTAATGCATACCTTAATCATCTAGTAGTTCCTTCTTCCTTGTCCTTAATGCATACCTTTATTGTTTGTGTATTTTTATGTTTTATTGTCCCATATCTAAACCTTTTGTGTGTCATGTAAATGTGTGCTGATGTTGTGTGATGGTACTTTTGCAGGAAACACAACTCTCGAAATTTTAAGAATTTTTTATTAGTTATATTTGTTTTTTTTTTGTTTTATACATAAAAACATTTTTGTTTTTAAAACGAAAAAAAAAATATTTACATTGTGTAACAAAACATTTAAGATTAGGCCTCGGGGTCTGTAGCCTGTTTTCTTTGATCTGTGAATGAAAAACAACATTACTTTAGCATTGTTTTTTGTTTTTTGTTTTTTGATTTTGGTTTGTGCACTTTTTAAATCGGACCTTCTGCGTGATTTAATGAAAAGGCCAAACTCTTCAGAAACGTTTCCACAGCATCTTAAACTAAGATATATTACTTTTTAACTCAATCAATTATTATTCTTTCCCCCACTGGGCTGTAACTCAGTCCCAGAATTTAGGATACGTGCAACGCCATGTTGACTCTGAAGCATCACACTTACTGAGGAGAGGAGAGTGGGATAAGGTACAGGGGGTGGGTTATAGCTGTGCTTTGCTCACACAGAGCCGAGCTGTGCTCTGGAAAAGGTTGGTAAGATGATTTGTAAGGTGGTCAATCTGTATGTACAGGGTGTGGGAACTATCTAAGATACCCTCTTATTCATAGTTAAGGTCCGCTTTAAGGGCTTTTTTGAATACATTTTGATGGAAATGTTAAAGTTTTTTTGTTTTTCTGACCCCACGTGTAATTTTTCTTTTGGGCCCAAAAAAAGCAAATGACAAAACAAAATTTGTTTGAAAAATAAAAAAAATCAAAAACCAAAAAAAAAATGTGGTCTCTGAAAAAACACTAAACACTAGTTGTGCACGTATGGTTTGCGCGGTGCCACTTTGGGTGCAAGAAAAAGGAGGGGTGGGGAGGGCTGAAACTAAAGGTGGTGGAGTAGCCCACAAGCCATGATTAGGTTTAGGACCATTGCAGGCGTCGTAGTAGTGCCCCCCCAGTCTCATCAAGACAACGGAACCTCATCTTCAAGAGAACAAAGCCTCGCTCCAACACAGAGCGAGTCCTCCTGGGGGCAGTATTGTAGCGCTCCTCTGCCTGTGAAGATCGGTGCAGGATGGGGGTCTTCATCTAGGGGACCAAAGGATAGGCAGAGTCTCCTGCCCTCAAACCAAAAAAAAAAATAAAAAAAAAGGTGTGCATTGCAACAATAGAAAAGAGGGACAAATAGGTGAGAGGGGTAGGGTGGGAGGAAAGGACATTTGTAATGAGACTACATGCACATCCAACCTGTACTCTCATTAAAAAAGTCTGGGAAATACTACTTACATAAGAGGGCAAGAACATGACGCAATAGGGTACAATCACTTAACCCATTTAATTTGTAGATCAATAATTGGGCTCCAAATATACTACGAAAATAGTTACCAAATAGTGGGTTAAGGGAAAATACACAGTCAGACAGGGTGCGTAACCAATACAAGTTTCAAACACATACCCAGTAGCCAGCCACCAAAAAGATCGCCAGATTTGAATCGCTCATGTAGGCAGGAATTCCTAGGCAGGGAAAGCCAGAAAAACGACTCCCAAAAACCAAATCAGGGCCAGCCAGTACCTGCACATTTATGCTATGTCCCTTCTTCAAATGCCTGCACACAGACAATAAAATAAAAATTATGGAGACCCTGTAAAAAGGACCCCAAAAAAAACCCATAAAAAATATCACATACTCATGCCATCGATGTCCAAAGGCGTGCGGTGCAGCCTGGTTTCTGCCATACTCAGCAGGACAAGACCGCGGAGCTGGCGCCGCTGATGTGCTCCAACAGAGGACTGCATATTATTGCCCGAGTGCAAATACGGCTGCTCTGACTTGCCGTAAGTGAAGGCTCGGCGGCCCCATTTTATTAGGGTGATTTCATTCGGAAATCAAGGCTCTGCATCACTGAAAAAAACGGACCAATGAACGAGGCGTCCGTTTTCCCGGGAAACAGCCTCGTGCGAGCCGACAATCGGAAAGGCGGCTGAGCGCACACCTGAGCGCATAAGCGCACACTAAAATCAACATAGCACCCTTTCCTGACCCGATCAAAGCCCAAAACCAACGGGAAAACGCACGGGAGAACTGAACGGGGAGGCTCTGCATCGAGCCATATGTCTGTATCTTTTGTTTGGTAAACAAACTTTGCCCTGGAGTGCATTATTTCTAAACTCCTGGATGTGTCCCAATTGCTAGGTGGCATGATTTGCCCTAAATGAAGATTTATGTGGTCCTATGTATGTACATGAAGTATGCAAGTGCCCTTAAACTACAAATGTACATATTTATATTAAATATATTGAATGTGTCTTTATCTGTTGTTGTCTACATTGATGCCTTAAGGTTTGGGGGGAATGTTAGCTTTTTGCAGGTTTACCAAAAAGCACAGGCCCAAAAAAAACATTACTCTCAGATCATGAGTGAACTTTTTAGTAATTAAATCATTACTATTTGTTAAACAAACAAATCCAAAGCATAGTACAACAAAAACATTACAGAAACCAAACAAACGCACAACAAAAAAATCAAGAAAAATGTGATGAAATTAAATTGGCCCAAACTGCTTGCCCAGATGCACTAGTTGTGCCACGATATACTTCATCTTGGTCCTGGCTGGGTGGAGAAGGGGGCAGATCCAAATACCAGGGGACACACTGCATGATGGCAAAATTATGTAACACAGCAGAGGCAAGAATGATATCTATGACCTTCTTAGGGTCATACTGTAGTGCCCCCCCCCCCCCCCCCCGGTATGGTCCAAACAGCGAAATCGGGTTTTTAAAAGGCCAAACGCCCTCTCCACAACGGCCCTGATCTTCCTGTGGGCCCAATTGTAGGCGTCCTGTGGCGCATTCTGTGGCCGAAGGACAGGCGTCAGCAGCCAGGGAAGCAGTGGATAGCCTGAATCCCCTGAAATTTTAAGTAAAAACAAAAATTTATACAAAAAATACACCATCAACATGACTATGAGGCACTGTCAAATTTGAGACACACCCTGAACATACAGATTGCTCTGATTAACAAACAGTGTAACACCATCTAATGCATGTTCGGACTATTAAAACCTCCAAGATGGCGGATGAGGGCAAATCAGGCAGACTGCTAACAGGTATTGGTTTAGGATGTCTTACGTTTTCTGGACCCCAGATCTGTTTTGTCTTAGGCAAGCACAGCTCTAACCCGCACCCTGCACTTTATCCCGCTCTCCTCTACTCAGTAAGTGTCATGCTTCTAAGCAAAGATGGCGCACACCCAATCATAAAGTCAAGAACAGAATTGCAGCCGAGTGTGGGGAAGAATAATAAGTTATTTAGAAGAAAGGTGACCATTCTTCTTTGTAAATGCTGGTCCAACATTTTTAAAGGGTTTGTGGTTTGCCAAATATAATGGTTGAGGTCTGGTTTAACATGTAATCAAGGGGTAAAACCAGCCATAGTTTGAGACATGGGTCATAAACTATATTCATAGGCATACATTGCAAAGTGAATGACGTTCTTTGCGTCAACTTACCAAGGAGCCATCCACCTGAGAATTCTCCAGACTTAAACTGATGGTACAATCCAGATCTTCTCAAGATGTAGGCATCATGGGATGAGCCTGGAAACCCCGCGAGGACACTAAGGAACTGCATGTCCGGGGCCACCACTGCTTGGAAATTCAGTGAGTGTCCCATTTTGCGGTTCCTGAGATAAAAGAACAAAAAACAAAATTTGCAAGGCAAGGTAAACTACTCAAACAGTAACTCTTAACCCCCTCCCAAAAACCTGTTGGCCAATATAAATAACACTAAGTACATAAGTATTTTGGCCCAAAAAAAGGATAGGTATGTTGGATCAAGTAAAGATTCACTTTAAATTGCCTAGTTAAGGTCCACATTAAAATATTTTCCTTTGTCCGACAGGAAAAACTTTGTATAAGCTAAATACGGGCCAATGTTTCACAGGGACTATTTACAAGGAGGGATTAACAGAGATACATTGTATGTTATTTCACAGGGACTATTTACAAGGAGGGATTAATAGATATTTAAAGTAACATTTTGGTAAACTATATTAAAAAATGACAGATTGTACTTGCCTGTAGATGTACTTGTCCGCTGCCGGAGGCACCAGGGCAACGTGGGTGCAGTCAATGGCACCCATGACGTTGGGCATGTCGGCGATGTTATAAAATTCCAGCTTAATTGCGTTCCTGGCTATCATGTCGTCAGGAAAACAAATATATTTCTGACTAATGGTAGCCATGCCTTCCAAAAGCGTGCGCGACTCAGCGTAGGCTGGGAGATCCCCAGGGAGAGGGTACCCAGCCTCTGGAACTAACCATTCACCAAAAATTGCAGGCAGCCAAGCATCTTGGTCATAACTGAAATTGCTTGCCCCTTCCTTGTGGTGCGGGCTAACCATGGCCGCAACTCACTATACAGTTTACGGAGGGAAGCGTGATTAAGTCTGATGAGCTCGAACAGCTCAACGTCATGCATGCCATCGATGTGCATGCATCACCGGTGCAATCTGGTCTCGGCCCTATGGACAATTTCAATGCCCATTAGCTGGAGATCCTCATGCTCCACAAAGGCACTAGACTGGTTCATAGCTAGGCTATTCGAGGTCAAAATGGTCCCACAAGGGGATCGCAAATGAAACGGTTTTATAGGGTGGTGATCCCTCGGCAATCAGCTCTCTGTATGAGATGCAAGCCCATACCAATAACGTAAGTTAGATGAACAAACGAAAAATATCAGATTTGGATGGTAAAATAAACCGAAATTCCGCAAATTATCCAATTTGCTTTGGTTTATCAAAAGCGCATATACTCATTAGTCCGAACGTTCGTGCAAATGAAAAATGAATGAAAAAGTAACAAAAAAAAGACTAACACCTACAAAAACATACGCAGACAACTACGAAAGTCCAGACGAATGTGTTTATGAATCAACCCTATAGTGCCACAAACATCTTATGCAAAACAAATCAATGTTAAAATCATTTTGTATACAATTCTAATCAAATGTATGTGTAAGCAGTGTGGTGGTGGTCGGGTATGCTGGTTGATTGGATAGTGCAACTGCCCAACCCTCACTGATCGGCCATCCCAGCCAACTAACACCAAGAGTGTGAAACCAAAGCAAAGCAGTGGGTGGCCATCTTGTAGAACCACCACTGTTAGTCCCAGACATAGTGAAGACCAAGCCAAGAGCTCCTCCACCAAGAATACCAAAGCAAAGGAGAGCAGAGGCTACCCTAATACTAGGGCAAGCACTACTAGCCCCAAATATCTAGCAGGAGTCTTAAGAAGACCAAAAGAGAAGGGTAAGGGAAAACACATTAGTCCCCCAGCAACCCCCATCTCCCACTGGAGGCAGCAGGACAGCTTAGTCCTAGAGAGCCTTGTTTCACCCTCAGCATCGACTTCTGCAACATCATGGCCCAACCAAGACAACACATCCAGCCCACAACCTAGCCCTGTGCATTGAAAGTGTTATTTTACACATCAAAGTATGTTAAATCATTGGTAGGGTGGCTAGCTACCAAAGTATACATGTTGCCCAGATTGTTGTAGTGCCACCAGCTGGGACAGGTTGTCATTGAGCATCTGCAACTGCCCTAACAGTGTTTTCCTCTGATTATTGGTAGCCTCCACTAACGAATGCATATTTTCATGGATCCTGTTTAAAATTCTGTCTAGGGTTTGCCTGAACCGAAGATTGCTTTACCCGTAGGTTTGAATTACACATGTCCAATCTGCTTCCATCATCTGTCCCCGCCTCATCAGGGGAAGGTGGCAATGAGCCTGAGGCCATTATCCTCTTCCCTGGGTAGGAGCACTTGCTGATGGAGTGTGAGTTGGCCTTTCAACATGGGTATTGCTTGTTGAAGGAGAGCCCAAATCCTCAGCAAGAGAGCTGCCCCATGGAGGTGAGGGTTGCATCTGTTCCACATGCTCAACCTGCTGTTCAGGTTGTAGCTGTAGATTAGGCTGCTGTTGCTCAGGGAGTGGTGGAGGCTGCTGCTGCATTGGCATTTGTAGGTGCTGCTGCATTGGCATTTGTAGGTGCTGCTGCAACAATATTTGTAGCTGCTACTGCAACGACATTTGTAGCTGCTGCTGCTGCAGCGGGATATGAAGCTGCAGCTGCACCAGCACTTGGAGCTTGCTGCTGCTGCAATAGCATTTGTGGCTGCTGCTGCTGCTGATGCAATGGCATTTGTAGCTGCTGCTGCTGCAACGGCACTTGTAGGTGATGATGTGGCATATGTAGGTGCTGCTGCATTGCCATCTGTTGCTGCTGCAGCATCTGCAGTGAGAACTGGTGCTGGATAGACTGTTGATGCTGCTTTTGGTTTTGAGGCTGATGGAGTGGCACATCCTCCTCAAGATCTTGAATGGCAGGCAGTAGTGGGGGTGTCTGTAGAGCTAGACAAATCCATTACATTTTTGTTATTAGATCTACACATGTAATATTCCATTTAAATACACGTTTTTGCATGCATCAGCAGTCTGCAACATTACACTTACCATATCCAAATCTTCATTTGCTGCACTCCTTGAATATGCAGTTCTTGAGGTGCTTGCCCCAGTACATGGTAGTTGGGGTTCCTGAGTGATGTGTATTTGTGTATGTTGTTGTTTTGTAATAATGTAGACACATTCCTTGTATTCATATTTGATTGTATTGGATTCTACAAATAAAATTGTATTTAGTTCACAAAGTATGAGTTGTCAGGTGTTTCTTTATCTAGGCCTTTGATGGGCCATTAAAACACTTTGGCCATGGTGGCATGGCAAACTATGCAATTGTAATGAGTGATATGTTTTAGGATCTTAAAGCCAAAAATACATTTAAGTTCTTACCAACTGCAGCAGCATTCCGGTCAGAATCCATAGTCCCTGGCAAGCCATGGAGTATGGCAAGATTCACTAATCCATATACGATTTCCTCTGCTGGTGTGAGACCACCTACAGTTTGCGACCTTCAAGAAAACAATGAAATGGTGTCACACCAACCACATCAACATTCACAACAGCACAATGCATGTTTACCCGTGTTGCTTACGCTTGTTGATTTTCTGGCGCACAACATATTTTAAGTCCAAAAATTTCTGTTGCGCCTGAT
Source organism: Gastrophryne carolinensis (assembly GCA_027917425.1). NCBI lineage: Eukaryota > Metazoa > Chordata > Amphibia > Anura > Microhylidae > Gastrophryne > Gastrophryne carolinensis. The sequence goes on along the minus strand of CM051237.1, from coordinate 345,589,650 downwards.
CAATATCCTTCCTTTCGGGCCCCGCACTAGTGACCTTGTGGGTGATTGCCTCCCAGATGTGGTATCATACAGATTTGGATGTTTCACGCAAACTTTGCTCATACAGCTCATGAAAATGGTCAAAAACTGCCGTGGCCAAGGGGCATCACTAAACCTACCACTTAAAGTACCCTGTCCCAGGTGTCTGCCCACAAAGCTTGGGCCCTCATCTCCCTGGGTGCTGAGTGTAATGGGGACATGTGGCCCTGAGGTGTTGTGGAGGAATCGAATTGCTGCTATGGCGTGGCCTGATGGTTGGCTTGCTCTTGCTAGATGCTGTTCGTGTGCGTAAGGGAGTAGGAAAACGATGGTGGGACCCATGTCGAGAGCTTCCAGGGTGCTATTCTTGAGGCTGGTTGCAGCTCTTGTGGCTCTGTTTTTTTCCGGTCATGTCTAACTTCTGGAATCGAAAAGAGATGTATGGGAGCAGAACTGGCAGGCAGGCAGACAGGCCGATCATGCATAGCTAGCTGGGGCCCAGGGGTCTGGCAGAGCAGGGTTACAGAATTGCCGCCATTTTCAGGCCGCTAACGACTGTAAGCTAGTGCACACATCATGCGGGGACTGTTATGAACAAGGTAGATGTATTGGGGGGCCTAGCTAGGGGCATCCCAGATGGTAATCAGAACACAAAAGAACAGCAGATAAACAAGGCTGTAGTTTTACATTAATGCAGACCTGAAGTGGTTTAGAGGGAGAACCTGCTATACTTATTTAGTATGTAGTGTATTAATCTCTGTGTATTTGTTTGGGATTAAAATGGAGGAAGAGGCCCCGGGTGCAGACATTTTTCATAATACACTTCTCAAGTAAGTGACAAGTCTTGCAAATACATGCACTACTGCAATCATATTCGGCGGGCCTGTTTAACACAATGCATTTATTTTCTAGTGTCTGAATTCCGCACTAGAGTGCATCCCACCCGGAGGCGACAAGTCCGGCCAGGGCTGCCCAAATCTGGTGGAGGTGAAGGTGGTGCAAGAGAAGTGCCAACAACCTCCTGTTCCTCTGCAGGTGAGCACCAAGCTCACCTGCAGAGGAGGAAAATGATATGTCGGGCTGGGAGTCTGAGGGAGAGCACAGACTCAGGTATAAATATCAGACACACACACACTAAGAAGAGTGGCTCCCACATGGCGAGACCCCCAGTAGCCCTGTAAGTGTAAAGACAAGTGATTATTTCATAACATTGCTTCTTCAACAGGTTGTCAGGAAGCAGAGTGTATACTATATAAATGTAATTACTTTTTATTTTACAGTGCACACACAACTGACGCATCAGCTAGATGAACTGACAGCTGCTGTGCATGGGCTGGTGGGGGACATAGAAGAACTGGCGGCCTGCCACCATCTTATGTAAACTGTTCTTATATTTGAAAAATTGTATATTTTTATAGTTTTTATATAATAAAAATGTCACATTTTTAATAGAAACAAATAGATAAACAAACACCACAAAAAACATGAATAAATGTGTATAATTATACAGAAACATTGTGTTGCATTTCATTTAGGGTAAATAACAATCACGGTAATGTGTACATTGTTGCAAAAAATAATAATGGAGGATAAACATTAATCGGGTTAAGGTAATCATTAAAGTGAAAGAAGAAAAGAAGAATGGAGGATAAACATTAATGGGCTTAAGGTAAGCATTAAGGTGAAAGAAGAAAAGCAGAATGGATGGGAAGCATGGAATGCTAAGTAGTTTGACACAGAGGAGAGTTGGCACAGCAATAAGTAAGCAATGAGCTAGAAGTGCCAGGTTATGGGAAACATTTAACCAAAAAGGTACGCATATGCGTACAAGCCAACCAAAAAGCCAGCGACTGTGTATAAATTACACAACAACAAAAATATTAGGGAGTTTGGGGGCAAAAATGAATGTAGTAACAAAACTTTTTTGATGGGAACGAGGAGGATCTGGTTGGAGACTGTCACATTTCGTGGCAAGGTACGTTTCACTTCAACATATATGAGAGCATCGTCTGTGAACAGCCACGAGAGCTGCACTCACAGCATTTTTGAAGGCTTACACAGCTACGGAACTATTACGATACGCACCCGATGGAGGCTCTGAGTCATTCGAACGTACGCAGAGCCAACAAAAACCATGTGTAAAGTTCACACAGAGACAAGCATGAGAAGGAATATAGAAGACTCTGCATCAAGCTTATTGTCTGCACTCTGCATCCACCAGAGATTTTGTCACTCTCTGTTACCGGACCATTTTTCACTATTTTGCAAGAATTATATATTGGTTTTTTTAGCAGATAATGGGCTTTAACATGAAATGTCATTTTTTTGTGTATTCTCAATATCATTTGTAGTGATTTTTGTAATAAAAAATGTTTTTCAATAATGTTATATTCAAAGGGTCCAATAAATATTGGAAATTTGATTGGAGAGCACTTTATCTCATACCTCATGCAAGGCTACTTCAACTATTTCCAACATTAGGCACACAGATGTCTCTCACATCCGATAATGCAGCTCTAAATGGCTTAGGTCTCCTTCAGGTTCAAATCTCTTGTGCACTCATCAGTTCCCATATAAAAAAAACAATGAGCAACATAGTGTAATACTGTTAAAATGAAGACCTCCTGTCTTTTATTCCCCCAGTACCATACTCAATTTTTTAAATCTTGTACAATAGCAAAAATAAGAACAATGTCCCCTCACTGTCACACCATTCACCTTGTGCGCTCTCACTGGCTCACAAGGATCTCTTTTCCAGGCCAGCTGAGGCTAGTAATGGTGGCGTCTAAACTCTTTGCTAGGACTCCCACATCAGACAGTGAAGACAGCGAGCACCGGGCAGTTGCGTTGTCAGTCTCTCGCACCTTGCTGTCTGTACACTCACAGGCTCCTATTGCATGTAAAAGACTAATTTCTCCCAGTTACAATAGTGCCACATTTGTATTGTTAGACACACATTCCTGCCCAGGAGACTTCCCCAACAGCATTTTAGGAGATTTTCAGATAAAATACAACTTCTATGCACACCTTGCAGTTTTTCAAGAAAAACAATCCTTTACATTTGAAATCACAATTATTGTGATTGTATATTTTCAGTGTTTTTTTAAATATTAAAGTTAAAAAGGTAAAAATAATAAAAATGTATTTTTTTTTAAATTTGTCTCATTATCTTAAATAAAAAACTAAAGACTAAAAAAAAACATATTTCATGTGAATGCACCATTTTTTCTGATCACAACAGTGCCACAAATGTATCAGTATCAGCCCATTTCTGTCCCAGAGACTCTCAAAATGAAAAGAGCACTTTATAACAGTTACAAATAAAATACAATTACTATCCACAATAAAAAGGGTTAAATCAAAAGAAAATTGTCATGGGGTCCCCCTCCCCGGGGGTTAAAAATAACCTGTGGTCCACCTTTTCCAGCATAACCAGCCTGTTGGTGGCTTGTAGATCAGGGCATGGAAGCCAGGCTTGGAAGCCCCCTGAAGCTAAAGGCTACAAGCCTGCATAACCTTCATGGTCCACGGGCTCTTCTTTCCCCCTGGGTTTTGAGAAGGCAGGTAATGGGGGCTGAGGGGTTAATGGCAAGTCCCTTGTTAGCTGGAGGTAACTTACCAGCCATTCACAAAGAATTAAATGTAAAAAAACACACAAACAGAAAAAAATATTTTACCTCCCATCCATCTCGAGCCCACGCGGATCACTCTGGCTTCTACTCTTCTGCTACTGGTGGGAGTCTTTTTTACCTGGTCATTGACAGGGCATAAAGCAAATTCTATGGTGGGTTTCCAGCATAGGCCTTTTTTTGTTGTAACCAGCTATTTTAATGTGCTTCCCGCTGTCCCCCACCAGTATACCCATGGTAGTCTGCGTCTAGGGCATCCCATGGTAGTCTACATGTCCTTTCCCATACTTATCTTCGTCTCTCCTGCTGATATTTAGGGCATCCCATGTTAGTCTGAATGTCCTTGCACATAATTACCTTGGTTGACATGTCGCCTGCTTCCACTGTTACAAACCTGGGGGTGTGGGCCCCCTGAAAATCAAGGAGGGTCACTTATAGAGGGGAATGGGGAGAAAGCACATTTACTAAACAACTTCTTTGCTTCTATATTCACAAAAGAATGTGACATGTGACAACAGGGGCTGTTACGAGGGATTGGCACTTGGCAAATGTGGTGCCAATATTCAAAAACGGATCTAGTGGGGCTGCTTCAGAGGAGGAAGAGGATATTCGCAGGGTTTGGGGCTGCCACCTTACACCCACACCCATCTTCTCTGCCTCACTGGTCGGACCCCTAACCTTTGGGTGGGCTTGATCCACAGCCAGAACTCCCTAGCTACAAAAGAAAATATAATTTTGTAAAAAATTATATCCCCCCCTGAGGACATTTGTGGCCTTCAGGTTATTAGACCCCAGGCGCATGACTTTACATTTCTTCACATTAAATTTCATTTGCCAAGACACACAAAAGGCCTTATTCAGAGCCTCCTTAAAACCATGTCGTATTTGGCTCGTTCTGTGTATTTTACACTTTTTTCCCATATGCCTAGGTGCGTACGCATGATTCAGAGCCTCGATCGGAAGCCTTCCGTTTACTGTTTGTAGCTGCGTAGGCCAATGAGAATGGCGTTTTCTGGCTCTCGTTGTGTCCTCGAGAGAACGAGGTTTACGTTTACGTTACTTAGTAAACCTCGTATACTACCTTTTTCAGCGTTTTCCAACGTAGCTTCCAACGAAGATTTTCTGTGCCCCGTTAGATTCAGCATGCATCTTTCTCTAAATATACGTCCAAACGGAAATCTCACAGAAATCTGTTGGAAAGCTGCTATGTTTGCATGTTTGTACGCATGCTCGCAGCTATTTAACTCATTCATGTCCCCCATCTCAACTATTCTCTCACTCACTTCTTTTCCAATGCTTACCTCAACTCACTCGCGGTTCCTGTTTTTAAGATCTCCCGGCATTCATGCTTACCTCAACTCACTCACGGTTCCTGTTTAGATGTTCTCCCGGCATTAATGCTTACCTTAATGTTCTGCCTTCTCTTCTTAGTTTTCAATTTCTTCTCGATGTCCTCTGCTGTATTTTATTTATTGGATGTGTTCATGCATAAAATAATTATAGCTTAACATAAAATAAACACGAAACATGGTTAAGTTTAAATATATTTTTTTTTATTTTGTATTTTTATAGTTTATTATTATTAAGAAAATTTCAAAAATGTTTTTTTTTTGTTTTTTAAAACTTTTTTTGATTTTTTTTTAAACAAATATTAAATTTTTTTATATAAAATTCTAAACTACATGTGGCAGGCCCCAGGAATCTTTTCTTCACTGGTCCCCAATGAAGCAGCCAGCTCCTGGATGTCGTCCACCAGCCTATACACCGTCGCTGTCAAATGTTGTAGTCTCTCCTGTGGAGTTGCTGTGAAAAGGAAGCAATAATTAATATTTGGTATATACATTTTTCGTAGCTGTGGAATGAAATATTATTAATGTTCAAGCAAAGGGATTAAGCCATATGTCATTATGCTAATTTAATAGGCTAGGAATGAGGCCATGTGTAATTATGCTAATTAGGTTATGTATGAGTCCATATGTAATTATGCTAATTTCATAGGCTATGGATGAGGCCAAATGTAATTATTCTAATATAATAGCCTAGGGATTTTTTTGTCCAATTTCACGATTCCAACGTGGAGAGCCCTGAGTCATCGGGCAGCTCAACGGCTGTAACTTCTTTGGGCAGCCAGCCGATGACACCCAGCCCCCATACAAGTCCTGCCCAATCCTTTGTAAGCGAAAGTCCCTACCTGTCCGGTCCTCTGGAGGATAGCTCTACATAATTGGTGATGTCATTTTGATTCTTATATAGTTCCGGTTAATATAGCTAGTACTTTGCACTTTAGACAGAGATCTTTTTTACATCTATAGCACTTGTCACTTTTTGATTGCTTTGCACTTGTAATTTTTTGATCACAGTACTGCTTACAATTTGTTGTTTATTGATATTTGTTATTTATTTATAAGGACACATTCTGATCACGTTTGCATGAATTCTTTATGGAACAGTTTATATATATTGTCAGCATTTTTAATTAGAGCACACAAAAATACCCAGAGACCCGTTGTTTTTAAAGGTTTTTAATGAAGTGTGACTTAACATCATTGTTTGTTTGTATATACCCAGATATGAAATAAAGGGCTATTATATTTAATTAACCCATTGGTAGTGCGGCTATTCATAGAAAGGCTTCCTGGGTCTTTGCTGGATTAACCCAAACATAACAATGGTGTCTTTGTAAGCGAAAGGTCTGGCTATTCAACGCCTGCAAGTCACCCAAGAAAGTCACCCAATATTCCACCCACCCAGGAAGAGACAGCCATTAGGCCGAAACCTGCGGCGTGGGACGTTGAGCTGGTGATTTACAGAGCCCCAAACCATGGTGTTGGCAAGTGGGGTTTCTGAGCACTTTCATGAGCTGTATGGGAGAAATTCTAAAGCCACCAGCAAAGTGCGCAAAAACCAAATCTGGGAGGACATCACCAGACAGGTCAATTGTACAGGGACGGAGAGAAAAGATGTGGAGCAGATCCAGCAAAAATTCTCGGACCTCAAATATGCTGTGAGACTGAAGAGGGATAAGCGCAGGCAGCATGGGTACAGATGGGTGTTGGAGTTGGGCTGGTTGTTGTTGTGCAAGACCTTGTAAGTAATGTTTTTCTTTGTTTTAAAGGTTGCAAACAGGAGGTGGATTCCCAACTAAACTCCAGTACACCGCAGCTGAGGAGCTTGTCCTGGGACCTTTACACCCCTTGGCACTACAGGGCTTATCAGGGGCCATAGAAACTGACAACAATGTCATGGCAGAAGGTTAGTATTTTAAGGATTGGTTAATTTGCTTTGTCTTTAAAAAATGTAGTTTAAAAGCCTAGGCCCACACAGGGCCATAGCTAGGGGGGGGGGGGGCATGCTCTCAGGGTGAAGCAGTTCAGGGGGCCGCCAAAGGGGGTCTTGAAAACCGGTGGTGGAGTCCATTTAGAAATTTTGGCCTGGGTGCCCTAAAGCCTAGCTACTCCTATGGGTACACAAGTTATGTTTATGTGTTAACTTGCCTTTACTGTTAACGACTGTGCAACCCTCCACCTGTTTGCCCACTGCCACCACATCCCGCCAGCCATTACAAACATATTCTACACAGGACCAGCTGGATCTGGTAAGTGTAATGTGCACTAACTGGTGATGCACGTGAAGGAAGATGACTATTTGCCCCAACAAATATTTGAGTAAATCTCTAATCTCACACAATTTTTTTTCCTGTCCCTACAGACACCACCCATAATGGATGCAATACACCATATGGAGGAGGAAAACATTACCATGCCCCCACTAATGCCAACCCAGCAACATCATCTGCCACTGCCCCAGAAGCAGCCGCCCACAAATCCTCTGCAGTAGAGTCAATCACGCCCTCTGCTGGCAGACCAGCATGGCCAGCAGCAAGATACACAACCAACTGTCCCATGTGCTAGCTCTGCTGCAGAGGATTTGTCTAATACATTTGCTCCTGTTGCTAGGTCTAGACCTCGACCTTCAATAATAACTTCACCACCCTGCTGGAAGAAATTAGGACTAGCAACAGGCAGGGGGAGGCTATGCTGGAGCAGTGGCAGATGATGAATGCCACCCATGCACAGGTATTGTCCATTCTACAAGGCCACCACCAGCCTTATTATGGAAATCCACCATATTAAGAATTAGCATTGTATTTGCTCCACATCTTTCCTTTCCATCCCCGCACTATTCACCTGTCTGGTGATCTCCACCCATATTTTTGTATTTGTGCTTTTGCTGGTGGCTTTAGAATTTCTCCCATACAGCTCATGATAGTTCTCAGAAACCCGACTTGCCAATGCCATGGTTTGGGGCTCAGTAAAGCGCCCACTCAAGCTCCCATGCAGCAGGTTTAGGCCTAATGAGATCCTGGCTGCCTCATCCTGGGTGCGTGGAATAGTTGGTGACATTATTGGCTGACTAACAACCCACTGAGTAAATAAGTGAGATTAATAGGCAATGGGCAAGGAGCAGGGTGGAAGAGGAGGGTGAACCCAGGGTAAAGTTTGGGGCCCTGGAGGCTGTGTGGTAACATTGGGAAAAACTAACACTAATGTTGATTTTTCTCCACACAGATGGTACCTCTCCTGGATTAAATTAATGAGCTGAAGGAAGGGTACTCTGGATGAGACCTCCACCAGCTGCTGGCACCATGGGCTGGCCATCACCACTCCTCCCTGCAGCTACAGCTTCTTTCTGCCAGTAGCAGCCCCACCAGCAGAGTGTCCAGGAGGAAGCCAGGCAAAATGCCAATAGATATTTCAAAGTTGTGCAATGGGCCACCAGTTTTCTCCATGTAGACCTGGCTGCAGTGGTTGTGGAGCAGCAGCGCCACCAACAGTAGATAGAAGCTGGTTGGGGCTCTGGTGTAGGCAAACCAGGTTGCCCTTTAAAGGCTGGAGGACAACCAGGTTGCCCTTTAAAGGCTGGAGGACAACCAGGATGCCCTTTAAAGGCTGGAGGACAACCAGGATGCCCTTTAAAGGCTGGAGGACAACCAGGTTGCCCTTTAAAGGCTGAAGGACAACCAGGTTGCCCTTCAAAGGCTGGATAGGCTGGAGACCAACCAGGTTTCCTTTCAAAGTCTGGAGATGCCCCCATGTGGTCCAGACAGCAAAATCTGGCCTTCAACAGCCCAATGGCACATACAACTACAGCCCATGTGCAGCAGTGAGCCCCATTACAAGCCTCCTGGTCAGGTGTCTGAGGCCTTGAGAAGGGCGCCAGGACAGCAACAGATAACCAGTATCACCTAAAAGACAAATGAAAATGGAAATTAAAAAGGCAACACAAAATCAAAACAGCCTAGACCAAATATTAAGTATTACAAAAGAGCAGGGCCAAACAAGCAAAAGGTAAGGCAGGATGCTCGAACTAAGCATTTGTAACTGTAACAGGGAGAAGAGGACATTCAAAGAGGGAAATGAGCACAGTTGAAGTGATAGAGGACAGGGAGACCAGTTGTTAAACACAATAAACCAATTACAAAAAGGAGGCACATAACAGAAAAGAAAAAATACATTGCAAATGCTACATAAACAATAAACACGCAGATCCACTCCAGCAATAAACAGTCTTACCCACAAGCCAACTACCTGTGAGTTCGCCACTTTCCAAACGAGTGTATCAACCAGAATAAATGTGCATTGAGGGACGAGCCAGGGAAGCCGCCCAAAACATTGAAAAAGTGAAGATCGACACACATTGGACATTAAGAGACTGGCCCATCTGCTGAAAAGAAGCCACAAAGAAAAAAGGGTCACTAGACTGGCAACAACAAAAATAAAGTAAAACAAGGGCCAAATAGGACACAGGGAAGCTGTTTCGGGGGGAAGATAGGCTAGCCTCAAGAGAGCAGAATGGTCTACAAGGAGGAGCAATATGGACTTAAACAGACTGAGACACAGGGAAGATATTTGGAGGGAGGGGAAGCTAGTCTCGCCTCAAGAAATGAGAGTGGGCTAAAAGTAGGAGCAATGCGGACCTAAACATACCAAAACATATACCCCTTGAGCTACTGCAGAAACCAGGGCCACATGTGTACAATCGATGGCACCCAGACACTTGGCATATTTGCTATTTGAAAAAAGCCCAACCTAACTGTTCCAGGTTGCCATGCTGTCAGGAAAAGAGATGTTTTCCTCCTGCAGGACAGCCATGCCATAGAAAAATTTAGTCAGGGCACAGCTTAGCGAAGGCTGGGAGATTCCAACTGACAGTGCCCCTAGCCTCTAGAAGAGGCCATTCGCTAAAAATAAAAGGCAGCCAACCAATTTGGTCACACCTCCAATTGCATGCCCCTTTCTTGTGGCGGAGACCAACCATGGCCGCAACTCTGAGTAAAGCTTCTCAAGAGAAAGGCAGTTCAGTCGGGTCAATTTGAACACCAGCTGATCATCTGATCGATATCCAGGCAACTGCGAATAAGCCTAGGCTCTGAAAGGTACATTGGTAATAGCCCCCACTACTGCAGATGCTCGTATTCTTCACAGAAAAGGGGCTCCATCGTAGGTGTGGAGGATGTAAGCTGTATTTTCACTAGCAAAAAGAGAGCGTTCAAGTATTTCCGCTAGCAAAAGTTTGAACCGGGAACCTATGACTTTAACCCTTTAAATGCCAAGCACGTAAAATGCCAAAAACAAAAAAAAAACTGTCATCTACTCACCTCCGCGCCCGATCGGAGGCGAGTACAGTAAAAAAAAAAAAATAAAAAATAAAGATTTTTTTTAACCCTTAAAAATCCATAAAAAAAATTGGGTCCCCCCCCATGTCATTTTTTTTTCTTGATTTAACCCTTTGTAGTGTGAATGATAGTTGTATTTTCTTTGTAAATGTTATAAAGTACTTGTTTCACTTAGGGGTTCTCCTGGGCAGGAACGGGGGGCTACCGATAAATATGCAGTACCATTTTAATCGGTAGAAATGGGACTTTCACATGCAATATTGTTTTCCTTAATAAAATACATTTTTTATTTAAAATAAAGGAGTCAATTTTCCTAAAAAAAAATGCATTTATTTATTTTTTTTTTACTTAATATTGTAAAAAACAAAATAACATTTACAAACAAGACATTTCATGTTAAAGCTTAAACTCTGCTGCAAAAAAATATATATATAATTTTCCTGAAAATTCCAGAAAAAATGGCACAAAACATGGCGCAAAATGGGGAAAAATTACCTGTCAACAGAGGGTGACAAAATCTCAAGTAGGCTGGCAATTTAAAGGGTTAAAAGTAGCTATGCATGTTGGGTATTGTTCTGTTCGGGGGACCTTGCGCTTTCAGACTTAGCTAGTTTTTTCTGGTTTGCATATTTATATTTTAGGAAAAGGTGTTTTTTATTCAGCTTTTTTATACATTTTTTAGGGAAACCCTGCGCAACCAAAGAATTCCTTGAGGGATTAATTCCAGAAAGATGAGCCCACTACAACAAGCTGGGTACGCTTAGAAAGCTTAACATGTGTACTTTCAGGGAATATATGGTTTATGGGGAATATTCCAAATGTAAAGGGTTGCTTTGTTTGAAAAATCGCAAGGTGCACATTTTGTCTGCAGAGCTAAAATTTTCAAGTAAAATTACCGTTACGCACATGCTTTACTTTGGGGTGTTTGGCAACTCTTCCCTTGACAGTAGCTATGCATGTTGGGTATCGTTCTGTTTGGGGGATGTTGCTTTTTCAGATTAAACTTGTTTTTTCTTGTTTGTATATAGTTTTTTTTAGGAAAATGTGGATTTGATTCTGCTTTTTTTATCCTTTTTTTAGGGAAACTCTTTGCAACCAAAGAATACATTGAGGGATTACTTCCAGAAAACTATGGCCACATCAACAAGCCTGGTATGCCTAGAAAGCTTGAGGTGTGTACTTCAAGAGAATATATAGTTTGTTGGGGGTATTTCAAATGTAAAGGGTTGTTTTTCTGGAAAAACTGCAAGGTGCGCATAGCGCATTGCATAGCTGTAGTTTATCTGAAAATCCCCTAAAGCGCTGTTTCAGTTTGGGGGAGTCTCCTGGGCAGGTAAAGGTGTCTACCTATACATATGTGGTACCGCTGTAACCGGGAGAAATGAGGATTTCACACGCAATAAGATTTTATTGACAAACTTATCTTTTTTAATTACAAAAAAAACACTACAAATTGTAAAAAATTGATTTTTTTTTTGCACATATTTCACCCAAACATGTTGAGAATACACCTAAAAAATGACAAACAAGACATTTCATGTTAAAGCCCAGAATCTGCTGAAAAAAAAACAATATATAATTTTCCTGGAAAATCCCTTCAAAAAATCACATTTGAACATGGGGAGCGCATAATAGTGCAAAATAGTCTGGCAACAAAGGGTGACAAAAACTCCAGGTAGGCTGGCACTTAAAGCGTTAATGGGTCCGAAAACCCACAAATTAGGACTCTTAATTCCATTCAAGAGCAGGCTAAACCCATAGAATTACGACACATGGACGTTGTAATCCATATTTATATGGTTTGGCGTACTCGTACTAAGTGTTCCCTCAAAAAGGTCAACTCTGCCAAAAAAACAAGGCCCTGAATCACCCGACACGGAAAAAAGACCAAATACGGCCTTTTGATGTCATTCCCACTGGTGGAAATGCATGCAAGAGAGGCTATAATTCAGGCTTACTATCACAGTTCATACTTCACAGCTAATCACAGTGCTCTGGTGGTACATTCACCCCACTTTGAGATGAGCACAAACTCACAGTAAATCATGCAACAAAATCACGCAGGGTAATGAGTGGAGCTTCTCCTCTATGGGAACAATAGCCACTACTTGGGTTCAAGACTTTCTGTGGTCCCATTGGTTATCAGCTCAGAATCAGTTCAATGTCCAGGGACAGCATTCCCAGATAGGTTCAACAGTTCCCCGGGGCTTTCCAAATTGGGGCAGACACACGGTTGAGGGCTCCTTCACTGTTAGATCCATGCCAAGGCACCCGCTGGGTTTCTCCCGACAGGGCCCTTCTTTAGGTTTCTAAAACCCTTGCACTGTGAAGCAACATCTCCTCCTGTGCCATGCTTGCTGTTCCCACCACTTCCCTGATTTGGCACTAAACTGGGCTTTTATACCTTGACCCTCTCAGTGACCTACCTTGAATTCCACCCACTGTTCCTCTGGTACTTAAATCTCTTATAGCTCAAGGCCTAAAGCCTCCTTTTCCGTCTGGCTTAAAGTAGAACTCATTCCCCTTTATTCTCATTAATGTAAATCCCACCCCTTCTTCCTTGATTCTAAAATAACTCCTCCTAATATGCACCTGTTAAAACATGAACCCTGGCATGTAAGGCCACCCTCCTGTACAGAGAACTACACCCCCATAGGGGCATGCTAAACCCAGGATTTGCTAGGGGATCCTAGCTCCCCAGGCCTGGACAAAGCCATCCAGTTAGAATTTTTGGGATGCCCTTCAGTTTACATGTTTCCCAGTGTCTCTCCCTCATCTGTCTCCAGACCTAGAAGAAAAGATCCCAGTGGACCCTGTTAACCCTATCCTGCCTGCTGCCTACCCTTTCTAGCCCCCTGTTTCCCCAAATAAATCCCCTATTAATGGGTAAAGTGGTGTGGGCACCTCTTCTCCAGCTCTGGGCTGTCCGTTACCACCGATTTGACAAAATCTACTCCTTGGTTACCTGCCCTGGGCCTTTCTGCAGACCTGCCTATCCTCCCTTGCAAGGGGTTCTAGTGAAGGCAAGGCTTTTCCTTAGACTCCAGGCTTATAGGTTGAGAGGTCAGTCTGTTCACCCTGCAATCGGGCTTTTCCCATGATAGCATGAATGTACTGACTGTTCAGACATGAACTCTTCTGCAGATCCCTCATTGTTCGATGCTCTGGTCCAACCATTAGCCAACCTTATCCATGCAGTAATCAACCTTCAGCTGCAGAACCAGTTGGAATCCTTCAGACCAGTCTGCCAGTGCCTCCAGGAGCACCGGTGGCTGCTGCTTATTTACGAGCCTCAATTTGGCTCCTAATGATCAGTTGGTTGGAATTGAAAAACTAGCTGTCTGAACAGTTGCATGTGAAATCATTGCTTGGAGAAAGGCTATCCCACATCCTTTAACTGTCCTTCAGTACCTCAGAGACAATGGGACTCGATGCAGTTAGGAGTCACTGGCCCTCTCTGTCTCCTGAGGAATGTGCCCGTAGACACCAACTTAATCTCTGCCTCTACTGTGGAGATTCTGAACATTACCATGACTCCTGCCCAGTGTGCAAGGTAAAAGAGGATCCTGTAAGTTTGCCTTTGGAATCCTTCTTGCTCTCGACTAACCCCATTTATCTTTACCTGCAGTTCGAAGACCTCAGCTATAATAGGCTCACATGGAGTTTGGTTTTGCTGACTCCCTTGGGGTGCCCACCAAAGCAAGATTTTTTGTCTGCATTAAAGAACACTCTGCATGGCTCATCTTTAATCTAATTCTTTCTCTTCTTCCGTTACTACCGAGTTTACCCTGGCTCAAGGTCCATAAACCCTCAATACTAACTGCAATCCTTGTTTTCAAGTCTTATTACTGCATACAATCTTGTTGTCCAAAGACTCTAACTGATCTCCAATTAGCAGTACTGAAGCCTGTCGATGAGGAGGTTCTTTATGGGCCTTCCCGAAGTGTATTTTCTTGACATTTAAAAAAAAATAAGAGATGACACTCTCATGTAACACTGTCATTATGATTGTCCTATCAATATTTTCCCTCGAGACGTGATCCCATTTGGTTGTATCGATTACAGGGACTGTAATTAGTTCATGTGAAGAATTGCTACCTGTTGCCTCTGATCGCTGAATTGTTTTAGCATCTCAAATCTGGACAAATCTTTACTAAGTTAGACCTATGGGGTGCATATAACCTGATCTGCATACGCGAGCAGGATGAATGGAAGATTGCTTTCCATACTCGTTACGGCCACAGTAAATAACTAATGATGCCATTTGGCTTTTGGAATGCCCTGGCATCCTTCCAACATTTTGTGAACAATATTTTTAGAGACTACATGGACAATTTTGTAATTGCCTATCTTGACAATATTCTGGCATCAAAATCATTTTACGTTGGTCCTGGCTAGGCTGTGGCTAGGTTGGATGGTATTTCAAGCTTGACAAATGTGAATTTGAAAATTTGTCAATGTCCTTTCTGGGGGTTCATATGGCAGACCATGGATTCTCAATGGACCTCAGTAAGGACTCTGTGATGTTAGACTTTCCAGCTCCCATTTCTCTGAAAGAGATACAAAAGATTAATTGGGTTTGACCACTTCTATTGCAAATGTGTATGTAACTTTTTTGGTGTGGTTTGTTCTATTAACTGAAATTACAAAGAAGTCGTTTTTTCTGGTCTGATGAAGTTCAGGCTTTCCAGACTCTTAAGGACCATTTTACTTTAGCACCATTCCTGGCACACCCTGATCTAGCATTTCCTTATTTTCTGGAGGTCGATGCTTCTTCAGTATCAGTCAGAGTGGCTGAGGACAAGGAACTCCTATAGATAAAATTAGCACTTGAAGAATGGCGCTATCTAAAAGGACACTTCCATTTTGATTTTACCGATTACAGGAATCTAGAATATTTGCGATCAATGAAACTTAGACCATTTCAAGCTCATTGGTCACTATTTCTTTCGACTTTTCGCTTTCATGTGATCGACCTGTGAGTAAGAACATCAATTCTGATGCCCTCTCGCAATGTTCGGCCAATTAGTCTCTCTCTTCTGGGGGGGCATCAGTGGCATTTGCCCCAACCACCCATGGCGAGGACAAGAGCGCATCCATGTGCCATTGGAGCGGTGTCTCCCTAGTGAAATCATCTCTGATCCCAGCTCCCAATTTACATCTAGTTTTTGGTCCCACCTTTGTGATTGTTCACTCTTCCACCTATCACCCCTAGATGAATAAACATTGCAAATGGACCAAACAAAGCTTAGAGAAATATCTATGCTGCTATATGTCCTCAGTTCAGGCCGTCTTCTACTGGCAGAATTAGCATACAGGAACTCGAATCTCAGTTTGACCTCCAATTTAGGGTCCACTCTAATATCCATCCAGACTTACCTGGGAACTCCAGTCTGCCAGGATCGATACAGGGTAAAGGGGAAATGCGGATCATAGTTCCGCTCCTCCTCTTGCCATCTGGGATATGGTGTATATGTAAGTATGGCTTTCAAAGGCTTCACTGCCCAAGCAAGAAGTCAGGACACAAAGGCTTGGGACCTTCCCCTCATATCCATCCTGTTTTCCATGTATCCCTGCTTAAGCCAGCCACATCTGGGGAGGCAGCAGATAGTAATTTAGACTCCTTCATTGAAAATGATTTTGAGTAGTAAGAGGTTCAAAAGATCTTTGATGTCCACTGCAGAGGACAGCTTGCAATACCTGATTAAATGGAAAGATTACAAAGGCGAGGAGAACTCATGAAGAACCCAGACCATCTTCTGGCTCTGATACAGAGCCATCTGCCTATGATGTCTGCTTGAATGCTGCAAATCCAGCTCACCAGGTTCCCCTTAAAACTTAACATTTAATAGGCATTTAAAATCATACATGTCCTGTGCAAAAGTGTGCGTCCATAATGCTCCCAAACAACTAAGGTTACACATTTCGGGGTTAAGTCACCCCTTAGTCCTACCTTAATTCATGTGGGGACACGCTTATGTGTCTTATGTGTAGTCCAGCCCCCGCATGGCCATTGGATATGTTCAGGCTCCTGTCATCCCCCCGCCCCCGTTCATTGGCCAGGCAAAACCACTTTCTCGCCTATGTCTATAGACCCAGGGGGTCCACCCCACCTACTTGACGTGCATCATCTGAGCACGTCACCGAGTTCCAAAAGCGGACGGCGGGTGCCGGACATTACCAATGGGTCTCTGTGCACCCGAACAGCCACAACCGCTTCGCACTCTGCAATAGTTACAAGTATAGAAAGGGGGAGTTTAAAAAAGGAGAAAGAGAGCCTTACTGGAAGGTTGGGAAATTACAGAAATAAGAAACATAGGCGGTCCCATCAAAAGCGCTCCAGAGGTGGGAATAAACCCAACCTATGAGTGAATATACAATCCTACATATTAGGTTTTATATACAATGATCTCCCCTGTTATTTCCTTGCCACTTCTCCAGCTCTAGTGTGTCCATTACCACAGATTTGCCAAAACCCACTCCTTGGTTGCCTGACCTGGCTTTCTGCAGCCCAGCCCATCCTCGCACACAGGGACTTCACTCTTTAGTGAGGAGGACGATCAGGTAGAGCACAGTCAGCAGCTACTGCCCAGCCAAGAAACGAAGGTGGCTTCTTTCGCTAGGCAGACAAATAGTGATGTGGAGAGTGGCGTGGGAGGTGGTGTGGGAGCATTCCAGCTCCTGCACCAGACACTGTTGAGGAAACCGAGAACATCATTGACGTGCAGACACAACTCGATGATGATGATAAAGCCGATCACACTTGGGAGCCGGGTGCAGAAGGGGCTTCATTATTATCATCAGGAGAAGAGGGACGCAGGTTGCCCCAGAGTCAGCAGCTGAGGCAGCAAGGTGTTAGCAGCATGGTTGGCAATCAGCATGGGGGCAGAATTGTAAAGTCTGGAGCCAAACAGGGCCGGGGTAGATCACTTGCTGCACTTCAGTGTGTCTTTAGGACAATTTTTGGGCTCCTGCTGCTACTGCTGCCAACTCCAGGGTGTGTCTTTAGGCCAATTTTTGGGCACCTGCTGACAACTCCAGTGTCTCTTTCAAGCAATGTTTGGGCTCCTGCCGCTGCTGCCAACTCCAGTGTGTGTCTTTAGGCCAATTTTTGGCCTCCTGCTGCCCACTCCAGTGTGTCTTTAGGCCAATTATTGGGCTCCTGCTGCCACCTCCAGTGTCTCTTTCAAGCAATGTTTTGGCTCCTGCTGCTGCTGCCAACTCCAGGGTGTGCCTTCCAGCCAATTTTTGTGCTCCTGCTGCTGCCAACTTCAGGGTGTGTCTTTCAGCCACTTTTTTGGGCTGCTGCTGCCAACTCCAGTGTCTCTTTCAAGCAATGTTTGGGCTCCTGCTGCTGCTGCTGCCAACTCCAGTGTCTCTTTCAGCCAATGTTTGGGCTCATGCTGCTGCTGCTGCCAACTCCAGTGTGTCTTTAGGCCAATTTTTGGGCTCCTGCTGCCAACTCCAGTGTCTCTTTCAAGCAATGTTTGGGCTCCTGCTGCTGCTGCCAACTCCAGTGTGTGCCTTTTGGCCAATTTTTGGCCTCCTGCTGCCAACTCCAGTGTGTCTTTAGGCCAATTTTTGGGCTGCTGCTGCCAACTCCAGGGTATCATTCAGTCAATGTTTGGGCTCCTGCTGCTGCTGCCAACTCCAGGGTGTCTCTTTCAAGCAATGTTTGGGCTCATGCCGCTGTTGCTGCCAACTCCAGGCAGCAAGGTGTTAGCAGCATGGTTGGCAATCAGCAGAATTGTAAAGTCTGGAGCCAAACAGGGCCGGGGTAGATCACTTGCTGCACTTCAGTGTGTCTTTAGGCCAATTTTTGGGCTCCTGCTGCTGCTGCTGCCAACTCCAGGGTGTGTCTTTAGGCCAATTTTTGGGCACCTGCTGCCAACTCCAGTGTCTCTTTCAGCCAATGTTCGGGCTCCTGCTGCTGCTGCCAACTCCATTGTGTCTTTAGGCCAATTTTTGGGCTCCTGCTGCCAAGTCCAGTGTCTCTTTAAAGCAATGTTTGGGCTCCTGCTGCTGCTGCTGCCAACTCCAGGGTGTGTCTTTCAGGCAATATATGGGCTCCTAATGCTGCTGCCAACTCCAATGTGTTTTTCAGGCAATATATGAGCTCCCTATGCTGCTGCCAACTCCTGGGTGTGTCTTTCAGGCAATATATGGGCTCCTAATGCTGCTGCCAACTCCTGGGTGTGTTTCTCAGGCAATATATGTGCTCCCTATGCTGCTGCCAAGTCCAGAGTGTGTCTTTCAGGCAATATTTGGGCTCCCTATGCTGTTGCCAAATTCAGGGTGTGTTTTTTAGGCAAAATATGGGCTCCTATGTTGCTGCCAACTCCACTGTTTGTCTTTCAGGCAATATATGGGCTCATCATGCTGATGCCACCTCAACACTCTGTAATTGTGCCGCTCAGTGTCAGCGAATCTAATAGCGACGCCTCTGATCTGCATGTCATACTTCTTTACAATAGTATTTCACTAACCCAGCATGCATCCTATGCATGTTACTGCCAAGCAAAACATTCTGCAACCCTATGGAGGCTCTTGGACACCCAGAAATAGCTGTTTTTAATAGCGAATCGTCGCAATTAATTTGGACCGAAACAATGTTTTCCGGAAAATTCGGCGAATCAGCCAAATCGAATTTTTCAAAGGTTCGCTCATCTCTAGTTATAATTATTTTGGCCACTTTTGTTCATCTTTTTTGGCTGGTGCATGTGCACATGGATCCCTGGGTTGTTTGGAATTATATTTGGAAGTTTATTTTGCACTTTTGTGTTGCCCTGCAAACTTGTGACTTGTGCCACTTAAATTTTGCGTCCTGTCTTCCATGTGTCCCCAGTGCAATTCCTGGTATTTTTTTGTCCCCAGCCCCCCAAAAAATAAAAATGGGGTTTACCACAGGCGCAGGATGCCTGGAATCCCCTTCTGACAGTGCCCCCCTGGGTGCTGTCTTTTTTGTTATAAGTGGCTGTTCCCAAGCTGGGAGGGACTGCAGGCATAGTGCTGCCTCGCTCCCCTTCGCAGACAAGTGCGGGCGCAAATATTGACTCATGTGAGCTGCTCATCTGGTGCCCACTGAAAAATGTAATAAACAAGGCTCTAAATTAAAGTGGACCAAACCCCAGGATTTTCATCTTAATTTGGGATGCCCCGCGGTGTGAAACCCCCCAGGTATTTTTACAAACAGTCACCTTCATGGGAGCCTATTCTTGGTGCTTTCCCAATATATCTGAGGCTAAGGCGTGCTGCTGCGTCTGGCACTTCAGATCGGCTGAGCATGGGAGCGCACCACAGACTGCAGGGGGGCCAGGGATATGCCATGAACATTGCGTGGGATCCTGTAAAGATGTTTCACACAGCAGAGCATCTCTAATAGGGATGCCCCAGGGGTTGTAAGTTGCCCATTAGTATTGTAAGTGATCTTTTAGACCACAATGGCTGCCCACAAAGGACCAATCACCATTACGGAAGGCCATGGAGTCTAAAAGGCTCTCCGCTACCCCTGCTGATGTGCGTGTTGCTCATTCCCACACCCATCTATTCAGATAGCCCAAATGCATGGTGGCGTGCACTCCACAGGGAAACCGTCTCCCTATGCTGACACTGAATCCAAAACAACGGCTTTATGCCCTACATTAATATACACGGCATAAAGTACTTATTGGATAAGCTCATGCAGTGTGGGAAAAGCAAAAAAAGATTTGAGTGGGAGATCTCGGGGTTTTGAAACAGCAGGGGAAGCATAGTGAAAATCCTGGTGATTGGTCCACTTTAAAGTGGAATAAAACCAACAATTCTCCATGGATGAACCCCCCAGACTGGCGCTATTCACTCACCTCTTCCTTGTTGCAATGACGCATGCAAGGGCTTTCATCCAGTAACAGCTGTCTGCCATGACTATGTCATTCGGCAGACAGCGTTCATTTAATTTAATGGGGCGTGCACGCTGATGCATCCCCAGCGGTGCCCGCTCCTGCCTCAGCCTATATGAATGGCTAGGGCAGGAGCAAGCACATGCCACCAGGGGATGCCCCAGCATGCTCTCTCCTTTAAAGTCAATGAGAGCCACAGCAGATGACTCACATTGGAGGAGAGCCTGTGCCTGAGAGGCAGAGGTGAGTGAATATTCACTCAGCAGGACATCCCAACTCAGGATGCCATGGGAGAAAGGCAGTGTACAACCCTGGAATATAAGAGATTTCAGGTCCAGACCACATCCACGTTAAAGTAGACCCAAACCCATTTTAGCTGGCTCTGGAGTCTAACAAACTCCTAACCCGCCAAATCCCCATCCATGGGCCATCCTGTTGTGTAAAACCTTTAGGGATTATTGTATACTCAACTTGCCTGTGATCCCACAGCTCATCCCTGGTTTACCAGAGTTTATGTTTGGATGGGAGCTCAGCCAGACAACCTGGGTGCACACCACATCAGTCGGAGGGAACACGGGGATGCTGTTTACTCCCCACTCCCTATGCCACGCTCTGTGGACAAACAGAATGCTATGCCCTGCATAAAAGTGGACCAAGAGCGGCCATGAAGTCTATAAGACTCCAGGGCCACCTGGTTCCCTCTCCTTCATTAAGGATTTGTGAATAGCTGGCATAGGCATGACCCCAGCTGGAGGTTAACAGGGATGCAGCTATCTCCTTCATTGGAGCCTTAGCCAATGAGACCTCTCAACGGCTGAGCAAAGCAGTGTGGAGCCAAGTGCCCTGACTGCCTGCAGACTTGTGCATGCGCTGTTGGGTTGGCGGGCAAGTAAGTTTTATAGGCAAAGTGAGGGGTAGCTTTTGGGAAAGCAGGTAATGGGGAGCTCAGGGTTAATGGCAAGTCACCCGCTAGCCGCAGGTGACCCAAAGCCTTGTTAACTGGTCTCATGGATCCCCTACCAGTTCACAAGTTAGGGTTAAATGTAAAAAAACCACGGGGGCGTGGCCGGACATGAGGGAGTGAGGACGCTCTTGCTTTGAGATCCCTCCAGCCGATCGATACAATAAGCATTTTTAGGGCAAAATCCCACCCGGAATCACCCCTGAGAAGGATGGCAAAAAAGCGCAAGGGCCAGAGAGCAGCAACATCCCCTCAAATGGAAAAAATCAGCGCTTACCTGGTGGCTGACGGACCGAGGGGGACCGTCGGGTCGACATCCAAGATGGCGGCAGCGTGTGTGGAGGAAGAGGAGAGGCAAGCTGCGGCGATGAGGGCGGGTCACCGAATCACTGAAGAGAGGTCTGGCCTGGGATGCGAAGGAAGTAGCGGCGGAGGAGAGAGGACTGGCCGGCCACTTGGAGACGGCGAGGGGCGGAGGTGAGGAGCAGCTCCCATGTGCCGATGGCGAGGCTGTGGGCGGCGACGCGACGGCAGGGGCGGAGGGCGCCCGAGTGGAGATGCAGTGCCTGCTGAACGAGGCACCGAAAAGAAATGCCGCTAGAAGCCGATCAGCTGGGAGAGGCGGGAAGCGGAGCCCGACAGCGGTGTCCGAGGGCGGGGAGCGCAGCGGAACGCTGCTCGCGGTTGAAGAGGCTGGGTGGCTGCTTGCTCCTCACTCAGACGCCGGTCTGCCACCCTCAGCGGGAGATGACGCTGAGGGTGAAGCGGGGCCAGTGAAATCGTACCCAGGGGACACTTGTGCAAGAGGGGGGGTTCCCAAGTGCCATCAGGGTCTCCCCCCGGGGATGCCCCCAGTGGATGCGGGATACCCCCTCCTGCATTACAACAGGGGAGGAGCCAGGACAGTGAGCTGGGAGATCAGACAGCAGCCCCAGCATCCCCAAGCCTGGGATCCCCGGATCTCAATCTCTCCATATCTAGCAGCGGGGGGATGGGAGAGAGCCCAACATCCCTTACGCCGCAACAGCGCAGTACCCATATGGCAGCTCCGCCCAGTCCAGGCTACTTGGCACCCCTGGAGGCCTCTCCATGCCCGGATGGGGCGTGGTTCTCCCTGAGGATGCACACACCCGCGCCCGCCTCCCCCATGTGGCGTTCCAGGCATGAATCGGGCGGGAGTACATGGCCGGAGTAATGGGCCCATACCACGTTGGGCCGGGGGCCACCTCGGGTCTACCCCACGGCTCCATATGACTCTGATAAACTTGCCCCTGACCCCCCTTCAGAGATGCCACCTAGGGAGGGAAGCTACGTGGCGGGTCTACTGACGACGCACCCCGGGCCCAAACCTCTGCGGACGGCAGCTCCATCTGAAGACCTTATTTTGGCCGCACCAGGATGCTACCGAGACAGTTATGTAGCCGCTCCTTCGCCGACCTTCTCGTGTTCCCAGGTTGTCCGGGCTGGGGTTCTCGCAGACATCAGGGCCGAAATAAAAGCCCTCCCTTCTAATGCAGATCTGGAAGCCTTTATCCAGAGAGTCGAAAGCTCCTTTAAGAAGGACATTTCGGATTTGCAATGTTCGGTGGAGAACCTGGATTTCAAGACGGCAGGTCTAGAACAATCTCACATTTCAGCTTTACAAAGAATCAAAGCCCTAGAAAGAAATATGAACCTTCAGCGATCCATATCTCAAGCGGCGGTCCTGCAGCTTGATGATTTGGAGAATAGGAGTCGTCGGAATAACATAAGGCTGAGGGGCCTGCCGGAAGCTACGGGGTCAGACCAGTTATTGCACACGGTGACGGGCATCTTCAATGAGATCCTAGACCGTCCGCCCAACACGGAAATTGTGGTTGATCGTTTGCACAAAGCCCTTGGCCCTAGACCCGCTGACCCCAACCGCCCACGCAATGTGATAGAAACATAGAAACATAGAAGGTTGACGGTCCATCTAGTCTGCCCTTTTGTGTATACTGTATGTACTCTTTATCTTAGGATAGATGTGTGCTTATCCCAGGCATGTTTAAATTCAGTGATTCAATTCTGCTGGAAGTTTGTTCCAAGCATCTACTACTCTTTTTGTAGAATAATATTTTCTAACATTGCTCCTGATCTTCCCCCCGACTAGCTTCAGGTTGTGCCCCCTTGTTCTATCATTAAGTTTCTTCTTAAAAACACTTGAAACTCTTGCTTGGGAGAATCCAGGAGTGTGGTGCATGGTATCATTGGGGATACCCTTTTCACTTGATTGTGCGGAAAGATCAGCGGGTTTTTGCCTTGAGGTCCCACGACTACCTCCCGGGCTTCTTTGCCTTCCTGGACTCGGGACCGTTCGAGGTTCCAGATTGGCTGGACCCGTCTTCTTTCCCTTCGCCTCAGCCGGCGAGTGGGGGGCAATCACGTGGGGTCCGACGGGGAAGAGGCTTGAATGTAGCCCGCAGAAGAAATGGAAGAAGACCTTCATCAGCCCCCCGGCCCATGGCAAATGAGTCTTGATGATATCCTTTAACTAACGTGTTTTCATCGAGTTTTGAATTGTCGGTTCTGTGGGAGGTGTTCTCCCGATCACTTCTCCGTGATCCGGCCGGCTGGGCCGCGCTGGTCCACAGCGACCCTGTCGGGGTTCGGCTGTCCGGTTCTTGAGGGGTCCGGGAGTGCTCCAGATTGCTATGTTCAGAAAAGGACTGCTTCCCGTTATCCTTTGCCCTGTGTGTTTCCTTTGGTTTTAAACTGCCGGGTTTTGATGGGGATGTTCCCCCGGTCACTTCCCCGTGGCGCAGTTCGGCCGGACCGCGCTGGTGTCTTGGGCGCGGTTCGACCGGCCGGTCCCCGGGGATGGTCCGGGGGCGCCTCAGACTGTTGAGTTCATAAATGGACTCCCTCTTGATATTCGTTGACTAATATGTGTTACCTTACCTGAACTGCCGGTTATGGGGGAGGGGTCCTGCCGGTGGCCTCTCCGTGACTTGGTCGGCCGGGCCGCGCTGGTGTTCCACGCTCTGTTAGGTTCGGTTGACGGGCTCGGGTGGGGACCGGGGGCGCCTCAGATGATGGTATGCTGGGTGGGAGATGCCCCCGAGCTTCACCACCCCACCACGGGTGCTTTCGCCGGAGTGGGGCGTGATATTTACTGGTGAACTCGGCTGGGGGGACCTCGCGTACCCCCTTTGGTCCACCTCGCATCCAAAGTAGGTCTGGTCTCCCCCTCGCTCAGCTTCGGTTGGGGGAGGAGGGGTCCACGTTTGGGGATAAGAAAAGTGTAGTCCCCGTTTAGATTGTGTGTCTTAATACGTGTTTGTTGTTGTTTGCTTGTTTGTTTGTGTTTTACTCTAAATCTCTAGCTTTTTGTATCCTCTACCCTTCCCCTCAATCTTCCCCTTTCCTCCCTCTTCCCCACTCCCCGTCTCTGGTACTCGGATCGCTTTTTGATCACCAAGCGGACTCAAGGGTGTCCCTCAGTATACCAGTATGGCCAGTGTAAAATGCACGTCCCTGAATGTTAAGGGTCTAAACTCCCCCTTTAAGAGATCCTCCATCCTCAAGGAATTGAAGCGCCTGAATGCTCAGGTTGCTTTTCTGCAAGAAACTCACCTCCAAACAGGGTGAACCCATAATCTCACTGATCGTCACTTTAGAACCCAATACCTTTGTCTCTCGCCTGACTCAAAATCTAAGGGGGTCGCTATCCTGTTGGCAGGTGCTCTGCCCTGGACTCACCTTGAGACCCTGCAGGACCCAGAGGGGAGGTTCCATTTCATTAAGGGAACACTCTACTCATTAAAAATTACTTTGGCAACATATTTCTGCCCCAACTCTAATCAACACAAGTTTCTGTCGGCCCTCAACATTAATATTCCACCCAAGAGAATAGAGCAGATTTCGAAAAACTTCTGGTTCAAATGGGAGGGGGAGGCGGTGACCTGGGGACGCAGATACCGGCCCAACCTCAGAGGATTTACGCTCTTAACTTCCCCCCGTTGTTGAGGAGGGTGGAGGAGGACCTCCAGAAGTGGAACAGGGGGGCTTTTACCTGGTTTGGCCGGATAAATATTATTAAGATGAATATACTTCCCAGAGTGCTATATCTATTCCAGGCCCTTCAAATAGAGGTCCCCCATGCGTTCTTCAATTGTCTCTCGGGGTTGTGCTCGAGGTTTGTGTGGGCTCAGAAGTCGCATTGTCTGGCGGCCCCCCTCCTGACTCTCCCCAAGGCTCTCGGGGGCTTGGGTCTCCCGGATTGGAAGCTTTATCATGCGGCGGCACACCTGGTCAGAGTGGTCGACTGGTGCAGACATTCCAGGCAGAAACAGTGGACACACATTGAACAGGAGGTCTCCCTATCCTTCCTCCCGGGACTCCCTTGGATCCCGCTTGACCAGTTCCAGACACTCAATAAACATCCCACAATAGGCCCCATGAGGAGAAGGGCTTTCCCAAAGCCAGACATTTCCCCCTCCCTGTCGCCTTTAACCCCAGGTGATAGGGCACCCGGATTTTCCGGCGAGCCAGTCCGACGGTGTCTTCCGTTCGTGGGCAAAGCTGAACTGCTACAGGATCATGCACATGCGTGAGGAGGGTGGATGGTGTAAGGTGGAGGACTTGGCAGCTAAGTTTGCGTTGCAGCCACTCAATTACTGGCGAGCGTTTCAGTTGTAAAATGATCAGAAATCTATGACCCGGCTAGGTGAGGTCGTTAGACCCCTGACGCCATTCGAGCGACTCTGAACAGGGGTAGGTCATTTTAGGGGGGCTTTTTCATATGCTTATTCTCTGCTTATTGGTCCCCCGGACTTGTTTGTTCCTCCGTGCGTGGTGGGTTGGGAGAGGGAACTAAATAGGAATTTCACTGCGGAGCAGAGGCAAGCTATGTTTCAGCTTGTTCACAAATACTCTATTTCTAGCAGATACCAAGAAGCCTCATATAAAATTCTGACCCGCTGGTATTACGTGCCATCGAGGCTGGCCAAGATGTTTTCCTCTTCCAGTCCTCTATGCTGGAGGTGCTCGAGCGAAAGGGGCACAATGGTCCATATTTTTTGGGAATGTATCGGTCTCAAGAGGTTTTGGGGCAATGTCCGGAAAATTGTGCTACACTTCACTGGGATTGATTTGGGAGAGGACCCGGCAGGATATCTCCTCAATTTAGCCCCCGCCTCCCTCCACAGGAGGGGAAAGTCCTATTAGCCCCTCTACTGAATGCCGTAAAAACATGTATACCTGCGTGTTGGAAATCTCCCAACCCTCCGACTAC
The DNA here is from genome assembly GCA_027917425.1 of Gastrophryne carolinensis. Taxonomy (NCBI): domain Eukaryota; kingdom Metazoa; phylum Chordata; class Amphibia; order Anura; family Microhylidae; genus Gastrophryne; species Gastrophryne carolinensis. The sequence goes on along the minus strand of CM051237.1, from coordinate 345,563,234 downwards.
TGCTATGTGGCTGTCTAGGGTTAGAAATGTGAGTAGGATGAAGGAACTAACTGCCTATTTGAGTGGTTGAGAGGTTTGAGAGGTTCCCTTGACAAGTACAGAGAGACGTGGTGCTCATGGGATCAGTTTATCTTTACTGCTGACTATCTTAGCTACCTACAGGAGTGAGGTCAGGGTGCCAGGATGTGTTCTTTAGCATTTTCCCCTACCCCGCTCTTCTCACCCCCCTGCCCCCCCTTTTTTTGTTCTTTTGTTCTTTTCTGCTCTTCTTCTCTTTCCTTTTGTTACATGTTATGTGTTTAGTTTGTCTTGCTTTTGTTTATGGAAAAATGAAACGAGGAGGCTGGGGTGGCAGACAAAAGCCTAAGAGGTTTAATGGGCAGTACTCCGGACTGTTGATCAGGGGATCTGCATGGGGATGTTGGGCTAGATCTGTGGCAGGTGTGGTGGGCGCCAGGCGCTGCAGGACCGTCTCATCAGCTCTGCAGCTTCCCCTCAAGTATTTGCCTTGTGGCTGCGGTGGTGTCCCTGTAAACTTCCAACATGATGTGTGCTGTCACGGTGTTGTAATTCTCGCCATGTTTATATTGTCGTTGATGGTCTGTAAACCCTGTCTCTTCAATAAAAATTTACAATTTAAAAAAAAAAATGTAAAAAAGCACACCACGCATAGTGGAAATTACACTTAATAAAAAATGTTTTTTCCATTACTCACTTCCAATTGCTCCTGTATCCCTCGCCAATCTCAATGACAGATGCAGTGATTGCTGGAGGGGGGAAGCAGAGGATCTCATGCCCTTCTTCCCCTCTCACCAGCGATCGCCGCATCTGACAATTGTCAATTTTTTATGTTTTTAGGCACTAGCAGGGGGGAAAGTCAGGCATGTAAAATTGACGTAGCTGGCAGTTAAAGGGTTAATCCTGCGATTCCCAAAATGGGCAAATTTTTCAGCCATTGCTTCTTCAGCTAAAATGTAAGGGTGCCAATCCCGCTGCTACCCCTGTTACAAGTGGAACAATTTTTTGAGGGCTTGCCTGCTACTGCCAGGCCTACACATCCACCGCAGGTTTCCTATACCATGGCCTAGTTTTTCTTCAACAGCTGCAGCCTCTGCTAATGCTGCTACTACTACTACTACAACCAAGCACGTCTCCACTGCCAGCCTGACACCCTCTGCTACTGCCAGGCCAACACAACCACAGATCAATTCTGTGATGCCCAAAATGGGCACATTTTTCAGCACTTTTATAAAGCCATTGCTTCTTCTTCAGCTAAAATTTAAGGCTGTCAATCCTGCTGCTAGCCCCCATTACAAGTGGGACAATTTTTTGAGGGCTTGCCTGCTACTGTCAGGCCTACACAACCACCACAGGTCTCCTATTCCTCTGCCTGTGAGGCCAGAGTGTTTTCCTAGTGGAACTCTAGGGAAACATTATTTGGCCAGAGCAAGACACAACACAGGGATTAAGGCACTAAAGAAAGTTTAATTTAAAAAAGGCAAACAAATCATGAAATAAAGGAACAGAAAAACTTTGAATTCAGGGTACAAAACACTAAACCAAAAGCTAACTAAACACAACCATATGATAAAGGGAAAATAAACAAAACAGAGGGACCCGCAGGTGCTGGTGCACTCACCTAGGGCACAGGAAAGGGGCATGCAGCCTCCAGGAGCTGGTAGAAAGTCTACAGTATTGAGGACTAGGAGCATGATGTGGCCAAGCAGCCTCCTGGAAACTAGAGAGATGTCTGCTTGCCAAAAGATTCAGACAGAAACTGTGATCCAGAAGCACCAGCCGTACAGGAAGTCCATGAGATTCATCCATGCACAAAGGGAACATAGTGAACACAATCCTGCTGCCCCAGGTATACGGCGGTTCCCACTTAAATAGGCCTAACACCACGTGCAGTGGTAGAAGGGGAGATAGAACAGCCAGGGGTTCTGCTGACACAGGGTGGTGGCTGTCCAAACTGCATGTGGGGTAATAAATGGCACAAGCCATCAGCTGGGCATCAGCTTCAGTACTGGTAATACCACTACTACCACCAACAGCACTGCCACTCTTTGCTACTACTAGGCCTATACAACCACATGTCTACGCTGTGATGCACAAAATGGGTACATTTATCAAGGCTTGTAAAAAAAGCCAACTAGTCATCATTCATTACCGCTAATGCCACTCAGTACTGCTGATGCCAATACTATGCACATCCGCTGCCACACTCTACTATTACTATGCCTACACAACTGCAGGGTGTAATGCACAAAATTGGTACATTTATCAAGGTTTGTAAATTAAAAAGCCATTGTTTGGTCTTCAATGTAATTATCAAGATGCCAATCCCGCTGCTACTGCCGTAAAAATTGGATAATTTTTTAAGGGCTTGCCTGGTACTGCCAGCCCTACACAACCACCACAGGGTCCTCCTGTCCCTCTGCCTAGTCTTTATGTACTGCTAATGCCACTACTACCACCAACAGCAGCTCCTCTACTCTTGCTACTACTAAGCCTACACAACTGCAGGTCCACACCATGTTGCACAAAATGGGTACATTTATCAAGGCATGTAAAAAAAGCCTTTTTTTGGTTTCCCTCAACTAAATTGTCAAGATGCCAATCCCCGCTGCTACTCCTAGGCCTACAAAAAGGTCTATGCTGTGATGCACAAAATGTTACCCCCTGTTACAAATGGGACATTTTTTTGAAGACCTGCTTGCTACTGCCAGACCTTTACAACCACAGGTCTACCCCCTTTAATGCCCAAAATAGGTACATTTTTCAACGCTTGTAAAAAGCCATTACTTCTTTTCACTTTGTAGAACGCCAACCCTGTTGCTTCTCCCATTGTTTATGTGCTTTAAACTATCCAAAACAAATGTGGACTATTGAAATGCTAGTTAGGTTGCGGCTAAAACATGTTTTTATACAGCCTCGGGTGACTTCAGAGTGTTGTAAAGCAGTTTTTGGGCCGTCAGACATTGTTTTCCATGAGTTTTAGACAAAAGTTCGGATCCAACCGAACTTTTTCTGAAAAGTTTGACAAACAGCTGAACCTAACTTTTGGAAAGTTCGCTTATCTCTATTGATGACGCATTTTCATTCCAAACTTTGTAGAGTTTTGAAAGAAACCGCAAAGAAACAAGCAGATGGTTCCTTGTGTGTTTTGTGCATCAACACTCAAAATGACACCACTCCTGCTAAAACCAGTAATAAAGTTATGCCCAGGAGAGCATATGTATTTTCTGTAAGTAATATATGAATAATGAATAAAATGTGATACATGTCTCTGCTAATGCATTCGTAGTCACCCTCAGCTGTGAATTTAACTGTCAATATTTGTCTTTTTTATTGCAGCACTTTCCTTATAAGGAATAATGTCTTGCTCTTAGTCAAACCAGAGATCTTTTTATTACAGGAAAATATGTCAGTAAATTGGTGTTAATTGTATGTTTACATTCGTGAAATGGGTATGGGTAAGTCAATATCCTTTTGTCAAAACCAAGATAATGCATAACATCTTTGAACAACTATTTTAGGATTTCAGACCAGTTGTATTTGTACAGGTATGTATGATACAATTATAACTATATTGTACAATTACCCATAGCATTTAGCTACTTTTGCTTCCTATTTGTATATTTCAGAGACTAAAAAGACAATCAACTTTGAAAATCAGTGGTTGCGAACTGTGGATACTGCTATATATCCCCCAAGGGAGTGATTTATTAAGCACTTCTGACAGATTTTGCCACACCGGTGCAAATTAGTAGTGAAATGAGTAGTGAATTGTATTATTTATAATTTGTTCAACATGTTGCTGCACCGCTATTGATTTTTGCAAATGTGTTTCTTGCACTGCAGCAACATGTGCCAGAGTAAAAAATATATATATTTTGTACCATTCGAATTTGCAATGAAAAGGCAGAGGAGTAGCTAGGCTTTCTGGCACCCGGGGCAATCATTTGAAATGGCACCCCCCCACCTGTTCTCAGGCCCCCCTGTGGTGCCCCCCTGACCTGCTGCACCCGGGGCACCTGCCCCCCCTGCTCCTCCCTAGCTACGCCCCTGTGAAAAGGCATACTTTGGCAGAATTGCTTGATAAATTAGGCCCAATGTAATTAAATAACTATGTCACCAGGAAGGGCCAGCATGGCAGATAGAAGCTTCAGTGCTTGTAGAAACAGGTAGGCTCCTAAAGGAATTAATAGGATTAATAGGATTCTCTGAATTTTTGCAGATGCCCTTGGGAGTAACTTGAGGAGGCGCAAGGGTGCAACCGCAGGAGGACCCAATATAATCACTCATCCACCTTATTTTTCATATTTGTGCTCACCTAGCATCATCTAAAGAAAGGAAACACCATTCCTGTCTTACTGTATGAGACACAAAAGGGCTCCATTTAATGTTTACACCAGGGCCCCATCACATTAAGTTACACCACAGCAGATGTCCCTTCACTGTGGTGGGGAGGAATATATGTTCTATTTCTACAGAGGATCAGATTTCTGAACAAAGAATAACTGTTTCATACAGTAAATGCTTGCTTTGTTTATCATTTTCTCTTGCTCATCAACCATAGTAGGGTTAAGTAATGGCTTTTGTTGTAAGGAATGGGCGTTCTACTCTTGAGCAGTACACTCCTTTGTTGCTCAGTATCTTGTCTACTGCACTTATGGTAGTCGATGATGGTGTCATGGTGGAGATATTTTGGTAGCTCTCCACAGTACTAAATCCCTCGTGGGTCACTAGGCTCTTCCTTGAAACAGAGTGCATTGTGGTCTTCCACTTAAGGGTGTATAGTATTCCTTAGCAGTGATGAGCAAACCCAAATCACAAAGTTTGGGTTCATACTGAATTTTGCGAGTTCGTGTCCCCAGACCCGAACACAGAAGTCAGTGCTGGGGTTCGGCATTCGGCCTAAATGCAGAAAAGCTGGTCGATGGGCTGCTTGCTGTAATTTTTTTTTTTGCCATTTTCCACTAGATACAATTTTTATCTAATGAAGAATAGCCTTTAGACCTAAATAGACTTTTAATTTTTTAATTGTATTCTTTTTTTGTTTTAATTGTTTTAATAAATGCAGATTTTAAATGCATCCCATTTAACATTAAAACTTCCTGCAGGTTTATTTGGTAATTTTTTTTGGCATTTTTGGCTATATACAATTTAAATTTAACAAAGAATAGCCCCACTGTCGCACACAGGTGAATTTAGTCACCGGACATCTCAGGGGGCCTGGGAATTCCCCAATGAGAGAGTCTGGAACTGGTAGGGGACCGGACAGCAGATTATGAGACTAGGAACATAGAGGACAGAGGACAAACAACCCGTCTGTGCCACCAAATGCCACACTATGCAGGGTGTGGAAGGTCTGGTACTCAACAGCACTTCTGAAGGTGGATATGCACAGGTCTTGAGTAGTCCTTTGGTGATCACAATTGACTACTCAGGCAGACTTACAAAAGACACAAATGGATGATCTGGGCCCCATTGAAGGCTATGGCGGAGCTGGGCCCCAGTGCAGGCTATGGCGGAGCTGGGCACCAGTGCAGGCTATGTAGGTTGGGACTGCAGGTAGGACTAGACAGTTACTGGTAATAGGGTATTCTAATCATTCTGAATAATTTGTCCCCAAGACCGCCTTAACTGAATAGTTTGTTTTCTCCCTGGTGCCAGAGTTCGGCATGTGGTGGAAAGGGTGGACAAATTACGGGGGAGGGGGAGTTGGGGATGAGCCAACTGTCATGGTCCACATGGAGACCAATGACAGAATTAATGGGAGGTGGAGAATCCTTAAGAATACATTTAAGGAATTAGGCACCAAGTTGAAGAGAAGGATCTCTAAGGTTGTATTCTCTGGAATACTGCCTGTGCCATAACCTACACATGAACGACAGTGAGAGCTTAGAGAAGTAAAAGGCATGGTGCAGGGCACAAGGATTTGGATTCCTAGAGCACTGGGCTGACTTTTTCATTTGGGTACAAACTGTATTCTACAGATAATTTGCACCTGAATGGAAGGGCGGCTGCTGTGCTGGGTAAGAGGATACTAGAAGGGATGGAGGGGTATTTAAACTAGAAATGAGAGGGGAGGGCAAGAAAGAGAATAAAGGGGAAGAGGTTACTTAGGGGACAGCAAATGATGGTGGGTGGAGAATTAGAAGGGGGGATGACTGCTATGATGGATAAGGAAATCCATGTGTTGCAAACCAGTAGTGCAGTAATGCGGATGCGGAAAGCTCAATGTGTCAAAGTAGATGGGAACTTAATTTGTATGTTCACAAGTGCCAGAAGTCTGGCTAGTAAAGTGGGGGAGTGTGAGGAGTACTGGAAGAAAATATTGATGCTATTGGTGTGGCTGAGACATGACTGGATTCCACACATGACCAACTGTCAATCTTCAAGGGTTTGCTCTCTTTGGGAAAGAGCAAAAAAGAAAGGGGGCTGTGTGTGTCACTATGTAAAGTAAGAATTCAAAGCATATATTGATGAAGAGATACTAACAGAAGAGTGTGGGGATGTAGAATCCTTGTGGGTAGAAGTGTGGGCCAATGTAAACAATTTTAAAATACAATTTTGTGGTAATCTATAGGCCCCCAAGTATAACTGAGAAAATAGAGAGTCAACTGCATAAGCAGATAGAGCGGGCGTCACATGCTGGTACAGTGGTGGTGATGGGTGGACTTCAACTACCTAGGAATCGACTGGAGATACGGTTCTGCTTCTTCTACAAGGGGGAGAGCATTCCTCAGCTTGCTACAAGAAAATTATATGAATCAGTTCATGGAGGCACCTACTAGGGGTGATGCTCTTTTAGATCTGGTAATATCATAATGATGATGATCTGATAGGGACAGTAACAATCCATGGAAATCTTGGTATATATATATATATATATATATATATATATATATATATATTTTAGTTATATATCACTATATATATATCACAATATAGTTGTATTATTATCAGTTCATGTAATATAGTTACATAAACTGTAAGAAAGATTTTCTGTCTTGGAGGGCAAAAACACTGAACTTTAGGAAGGCCAACTTCCTCAGGCACAGAGCTGCACTCCAGGACAGACTGGGAGCATCTGTTCAGGAATAAAGATACAGATGGCAAATGGGAGGGCTTTAAATGCCAAGCACGTAGTTTCCACGTGGTTGCTTCTCTTACCGTTAAGTGCCAAGCACGTAGAAACTACGTGCCTGGCATTTCCCCCTATAAGTTAAAAAATAGAAAAAAATAAACACTTACCTCTGGTATTGTTTGAAAGCTGGGGCTCCCCTCTTCCTCCGGGGGGAATCCGATCCCTCCCCCGGCATCTTCGGTCTTCAGGAGGGGGCCTGAAACCGCCCGCCCCCCCGTTTCCGCCACCAACAGTTATCTTTAAAAAAACAAAAAAACAATGACAGTCACTCACCTCCTCGCCCGATCCCTCCGCGGCGTCTTCTCCGATCCTCCCCTTGGGCTCCGCAGGCTTTGGGTGAGGACCCACTTCTGGGTCCTCACCTCCTCTAAAGGCGGCGATGGCCGCCGCCCTTAGCCCCGCCTTTTGTGGAAGGAGCGGGATGACGTCATCCCGCTCCTCCTATACGCTCACCCAACTCCGCCCTCTGTCAGATGCCGGTGGTGATCGGAGCAGGACAGGTGAGAGGCAAGGAGGCTCATCAGCGGCGACAGCGGCGAGGGACGCAGGATTGGAGGTGAGTAGAGTAAAAAATAAATAAGTCTTTATTTTTTTACATTTAACCCCTTGTGAACTGGTGAGGGGTCCATGAGATTATATATTGTGCTGAAAAAAACAATATATAATTTTCCTGGGAAATCCCTGAAAATCCCTTCAAAAATCACATTTGAATATGGGGAGCGCAAAATAGTGCAAAATGGTCTGGCAAAAAAGGGTGACAAGAACTCCAGGTAGGCTGGCACTTAAAGAGTTAAAGAGAGAAAAGAGGACTGCCAGGTCAGTCTCCCAAGTACAACCCCTCTCAATGAAGCACGCCGCACTGCATAAATATATAAAAAACTGCTATTTTATTAAAAGATGAACACCTATGAACACCTATTAACATGATTGATAAATTTAACACCATTAAAGATCTGTTCTCGTTTTGCAGACAGTTATCATTGAAAAAATGTTTCTTTAATCCAGGTCAAAACATACATGACCCCAATTGGAATTGGAAGCTATAAACTTGGATGAGTCAGCTTTTTGGAGGAACAAGAGACTGTTGGGCAAAATACCACCACTTTAAGGAAACCCTTTACCTTAACTCATTCTAGGACAAATAGTCAGATGACCTTCTTTAACCTGGTGAGTCATTACAGTCAAAATATCTTTCCAAATGATAATATCATCCCAAAGAAGCGAAAGGGGGCATTGTCATCCATTTAAGGGATTATTAAAAAAGAGGTGTTACGTCAATTGAGACATATGAACACATATGAACAGTGCAAATGACAAAAAACAGGTACGTACTTAAGGGGGGCGTTGTGGCCCCTCCCCGAGCTGAGACAACTAGTGCGATTACTGGCCGTGAGCAAGAGTCAGTATTGACTCGAAACGCGTTGGTCGCAGCCCGGGGGGGCGCATACAGTCTAGACACTGTAAGCACCTTTTTTGTCATTTTCACTGTTTTGCTGTATTGCATCTGTAACTTCGATTGGGTTTATTATTCTTGCACTGATTTTGTGTTTGAGATATAAAATAAGCACCTTGTGAAGCACTGACACATTTTACTTGAAAGGGGCAGGAAAATATTGTAATAGATAGTGTTAGATATACTTATGATAGAATGATTATGTTGGTTTTGAGGTGTGCTCCCCCTGGTGGTGAATCATGTTTATGGCACAGAAATCATGTTTTAAAATGTGTTTTTAGTTGATCTCTGAAATAAAGTTTATATTGAACTTAATGTGGTGAGTGCAATAGTTAGTCTCTGTGGGGATAGGTACTAGGGGTGTATAGAGGGCACTCCATTTGGGATTTATTGTGGCTTTGGGCATTTCCCCACAGGGCAGTGCACCTACTTTAGGACTAGATTCGGTGCCGCCCTATAATTGTAGCCTTTTTGCGCAATTGGCATCTAAATAGATGGTTCCTGCTGCAGTGAGCGCCCGTAGCTCCGGGATGACGGGTTGTGCAGTGCACTACTCCAGCCACCTCCCCCGCTCCTCTGTAGCTTGAGCGCACGAACCCGCAGTCCAGCAGGGTTGCTGCCAGGAGGCGCTGCCAGTCCTCTTTACCTGTTTTTAATCAGGGGCTGGTCAGCCCTGCTGCAGGGACTGCCCAGCCCCTGGAAGTTTGCACCAATTACACTCTAGAATTGCACCAATCAGCACAGGAGAACTGCCCAGCTCCTGCACTCCCTGTGCCCCAGGGGGCAACAGTCGCCTTTATGGTTGAGACCAAGATTCCCCTTCCAGAAAAGTCTTTGGAGGACCGGGGTAAATTTGCCAATTCCCGGGATGCCTGTAAGCTCTATTTTCAGCTTTGCCCTCATGCTCCCGGCTCCCAGGAGCAAAGGGTGGGACTTATCATCTCTCTTCTGCATGGGGATCCCCAATCCTGGACTTTTAGCCTCTCTCCTCAGGATTTTGCTCGCCAATCCGTCGAGGAATTCTTCAAGGCCATGGAGATCCTGTATGACAACCCGGATCGAGGGGCTACTGCCGATGCTACGATCTCTAAGAGAGGGGCGAAGACCGGCAGAAGAATATTGCTCTGAATTTTGACGCTGGGCAGTGGATTCTCACTGAAATGATTCAGCATTGTGTGGGCAGTTCAGGCTAGGTCTGTCCGAGGTCATAAAAGGTGTCATGGTAAATCATCCAGTACCTAATACCTTGGAGGAAACCATGCAATTGGCTACCTGCATCGATCGACGCATATGAGAGAGACGCCTGGAAAAAGGGGCTCAGTCTGAAGTCCCCTCTTCTTCTGAAGAACCTTTGTAGCTTGGGGCCACCAAGCTTTATGAAGCTGAGAGGCGGACGCGTCTGTTGCAAGGTCTATGCCTTTATTGTTTTATAAGTCGGTCACTTAGTCCGGTCCTGCCCTCGGAAACAGGCATCAGGAAACTTCAGAGCCTAGGTGGGGTGGAGAAAACCCACCTAGGCTGCAAGGTATTTCCTCTTTGTTGCACACAAATTAAATTGCCTGTTGAGATTAGTTATGATTTTGAGTCTAGATCAGTAGACGCTCCTTTAGATTGTGGGGCTGCTGGGAATTTTATTGATTGGGGCCTGGCTCAAACCTTAAAGATTCCACTGCAATCTTTTGCCAATCTGATTGGAGTCAAAGCCATTGATAATACTCCACTTGTCAGAGGCCCGATTCAGTACAGAACTCTACCAGTGTTTGTTAGAGTGGGGGCTGGACATACTGAAGTAATGAGCTTATTGCTCCTTAAATTGCCTCTTACCCCTTTGGTTTTGGGACTTCCCTGGCTGTCCAAACACAACCCCCAAATTGACTGGGTCTCTGGGAAGGTTATCAAGTGGGGGCCACAATGTTTCCAGTCTTGTCTTGAGCTTCCCGTACGTGCCACTCGCTTGACTGCTGAGGGAATCCCTACCTCCTATGCAGACTTGTCTGAAAAAGAGGCTGATGAACTCCCTCCTCATAGGTCTTTTTATTGCCCTATTGATCTTCTCCCCAGAACTATGTCGCCTTGGTGGAAGACTTATCATTTAACTCGAGCTGAGAATAAGGCCATTAAATGTTACTTTGGGTAAGGGGGACCCCACGTCATTTTTGGGGGGATTTTTAAGGGTTTTTAACCCTTAAAAATCCAAAAAAAATGGGGTCCCCCCCCCGGGAGGGGGGACCCTATGTCATTTTTTTTAAATTAACCCTTTGTGTTCTGTCATCCAGCAGCTATAAAAGGCTTCCAGCAGGTGAGCAGAAGCCATCAGCGAGGGTCACTCCAGGATGGATGGGAGGTAAGTATTAAAAAAAAAAAATAATAATAAAATAATTTTTTCTTTTTGCGTGTGTTTTTTTTTTACATTTAACCCCTTGTGAACTGGTAAGGGGTCTATGACCCCTATACCAGTTCACAAGGCTGGGGGGATGGCAAGTCACCTGTGACTAGCGGGTGACTTGCCATTAACCCCTGGCACCCCCATTACCTGCCTCCCCAGGCCAGGGGGGGGCAGAAGAGCCCGGGCACACGGGCTATGTGGGCTTGTAGCCTGCAGGGCCAGGGGCCACCAAAGCTGGCCCCTGTGCCCTGTTTCTACAAGCCCTGCATAGCTGGTCCCGGGCTGGTTACTTTGGGTAAGTAAAAATCTCCCCAAAAATGCCCCCCCCCCCCTCTGGGAGGGGGGACCCTATGTCATTTTTTTTCTCGATTTAACCCTTTGTAGTGTGGATGGTAGTTGTATTTTAATTGTAAATGTTATAAAATGTTATAAAGTACTTGTTTCAGTTAGGGGGGTCTCCTGGGCAGGAACGGGGGGCTACCGATAAATATGTGGTACCGTTCTAATTGGTAGAAATAGGGCTTTCACATGCAATATGCTTTTCCTTAATAAAATACATTTTTTATTTAAAATAAAGGAGGCAATTTTCAAAAAATGTTTTTATTTTTTTTTTTATTTATTTTTTACTTAATAATATTGTAAAAAACAAAATAACATTTACAAACAAGACATTTCATGTTAAAGCCTAAACTCTGCTGCAAAAAAATATAAATATAATTTTCCTGAAAATTTACAGCAAAAATGGTGCAAAACATGGCGCAAAATGGGGAAAAATGACCTGTCAACAGAGGGTGACAAAATCTCAAGTAGGCTGGCAATTAAAAGGGTTGAAAGTAGCTATGCATGTTGGGTATTGTTCTGTTCGGGGGGCCTTGCACTTTCAGACTTAGCTTGTTTTTTCTGGTTTGCATATTTATATTTTAGGAAAAGGTGTTTTTTATTCAGCTTTTTTATACATTTTTTAGGGAAACCCTGCGCAACCAAAGAATTCTTTGAGGGATTAATTCAAGAAAGATGAGCCCACTACAACAAGCTGGGTACGCTTAGAAAGCTTAACATGTGTACTTTCAGGGAATTTATGGTTTATGGGGGATATTCCAAATGTAAAGGGTTGTTTTGGTTGAAAAATCACAAGGTGCGCACTTTGTCTGCAGAGCTGAAATTTTCAAGTAAAATTACCGTTACGCACATGCTTTACTTTGGGGTGTTTGGCAACTCTTCCCTTGACAGAACCTATGCATGTTGGGTGTTGTTCTGTTCGGGGGATGTTGCTTTTTCAGATTGAACTTGTTTTTTCTTGTTTGTATATAGTTTTTTTTTAGGAAAATGTGGCTTTGATTCTGCTTTTTTATCCTTTTTTTTGGGAAACTCTTTGCAACCAAAGAATACATTGAGGAATTACTTCCAGAAAACTATGGGCACATCAACACGCCTGGTACACCTAGAAAGCTTGAGGTGTGTACTTCCAGAGAATATATAGTTTGTTGGGGGTATTTCAAATGTAAAGGGTTGTTTTTCTGGTAAAACTGCAAGGTGCGCATATTGCATTGCATAGTTGGATTTTATCTGAAAATCCCCTAAAGCGCTATTTCAGTTTGGGGCAGTCTCCTGGGCAGGAAAGGGTGTCTACCTATACATATGTGGTATTGCTGTAACCGGGAGAAATTGGGATTTCACACGCAATAAGATTTTATTGACAAACTTACATTTTTTATTACAAAGAAACACTACAAATTGTAAAAAAATATATATTTTTTATTTTTTTTCACATATTTCACCCAAAAATATTGAGAATACACCTCAAAATTACAAACAAGAAATGTCATGTTAAAGCCCAGACTCTGCTGAAAAAAAACAATATATAATTTTCCTGGGAAATCCCTGGAAATCCTTTCAAAAATCACAGCTGAACATGTGTAGCGCAAAATAGTGAAACATGGTCTTGCAACTGAGAGTGACAAAAGCTGCAGGTAGGCTGGCAGCAAAAGGGTTAAAAGTGCCCTCAAAATGCACTTCAGACAATCACATAACCTGGCTTAAGCAACTCCTTTAACCTTCAAATGGCACATGCAGCCCAACTCAAGCTCTATCACTTGTGATCCCTACCTTTTGTCTCCACCCCTATTAATTAGATTGTAAGCTTGCAAGGGCAGGGCTCTCTTTCCTATAGTCTCCTGTGCTCACAACGCTTGGTTTAAACCTTGTGGCATCTAGTTTGTATTGTTCCCTGTACTTTATGCTTTACCTTGTCTATAATCAAACCTTGTAAAGCACTATGGAAGATGATGGAGCTATATAAATAAGATGGAGCCTGGATCTGGTCAGAACTAAAGAAATATGTGTATGTATTCTGTGGATGAAGGAGTGTGAGGTCCCTTTTATGAAGGACCTATTTATTCCCCTTTAAGTTTGGACTTCAGCACTCGTCAAGTGAGCTCATGTTTCCACTGGATGCAGATAGGGCAGGACATAGGAATGTACCTTGAGGATATTGAAAAAATCTTTCTAAAGATCTAGAGCTCCCCTTTATTAGAGTGAGGAGCTTCTTTTCCTGTTGCAAAATTGAATCTAGTGGATCTGAGTATTATTTTCTGTGTCAATATGGGACTATTCCTTTAAGTGAGATATTTGGTGGACTGTCAGCAAATCATCTAATAATTTGTATATTCACCAGACCATTCATTTCTGTGATAATATATATATATATATATATATATATATATATATATATATATGTGTGTAAATATCTTTATTGCTGATAAAATGATATAAGATATGAATTTATGCTGGATTGATGATAGCTGCCTTTTAAATAACTGTTTTGCACTATACTGCTTGAGTTGTCTCAGCCTGGTTGTTCTAGGCTGAATGGCTCCTCCCCTAGTCAAATGCCTGATCACATGTCTCATCTCCCCCAGAAGTCAGGCTATTGTCTGTTCTGCATTCTTCTTTCTTCCAGGTGTGCTGTGGGGCGCATCGCATCACCTGTGGCCTAGGTGACATCATGTGAGGATAGGTGACGTCATGTGCACCTGGTGAGGATAGTAGCTATTGGTCCAATGAATATTTGCAGTATACTTAAGCTGGACTAGTGCAATATGTGTTTACCTTACTCTTTGGAAGTGACGTGGTATCCATGGCCGTGTGGGTACTGCGGGATGTTGACCCTAATTTGGTGATGTATCTGAGGTGATAATGCTAATGATTCCCATATAATATGGTTAAGCACATGCTTTTAATTATAGAGATATTATGATTTTTTATGTGATTTAGTTTGATCAATTGGATTTTTATTATGTATTTTACTTATTAGGTACAGGATTAGGTTATTTGCACAGGTAGTATGTGGTTTAGGAGGATTGTTTTTGCACAGGCACTTTTATTACATATAGTTACTTTTATATATATTAAGTAGGTGGCTACACACAGCTAGGAATTACCCTATGGTGCTGGCAAACTAAGAGGGGGTATACAAGAATTAAAGAGAGAAAAGAGGACTACCAGGTCAGTCTCCCAAGTACAACCCCTCTCAATGAAGCACGCCGCACTGCATAAATATATAAAAAAACTGCTATTTTATCTTTTCATATGTTTTATAAAATACAGTTTTAATCTCTTCCTGTAGGTTCTTCCATCTTCTTGATTCATTTTTTTCAATAAAGTCGCTCTGTTGTCCTGTTCCAGGTCCACCAAGGCTTTGCTGCTTTTAATAGCCTCCCCTTTTTAATTTTATTATTTTTTTATGCCACCGCCTTTTCTCTGTGTATTGTTCTTATGCTCCCTAATAGTTTGCTCAGGTCCACTCTTGCTGTTTTCAGTACCTCATATATACGGTTTCTGTCAAGTTTTAGTCGATAGTGCTATGACCATTCCTCTGGCATAGCACTTGTGCATCTCTCATAGGATTTGTACAGATAATAATAATAATACCATTTTGTGAATACTCACCTGTAAAATGGGTATTATAAGTATGTCACACACCCCGCTTCAAGAAATTCATAACGTGTGGGCAATACTGACCTGTAGAGGGCGATACGCAGAGATGCCAGGAAAAAAGAGAGACCCTCCCGGTCCATAAATACCTGGGACCTCCCACTCATTACTCAGTATAAGAACAGCAGAACTTTGCGGCCAAACACAGCATCCGCTGAGGCCCGAACATCAACCTTGTAAAACTTGGAAAAAGTGTGAAAAGAAGACCAAGTAGAAGCCTTACAAACTTGCTCAACAGAGGCCTGGTGCTGAAAAGCCAAGGACACCCCAACCGCACGAGTAGAATGAGCAGTAACACGAAAAGGGGGTACCTTCCCTTTGGCAGAATAGGCCCCAACTATGGTCTGACGGATCCATTTACTAACGGAAGACTTGGCAGGCGCCAAGCCTTTTCGGGGCCCGGAGGGCACCACAAAAAAGGCATCCGTCTTACGAAAGGAAGACGTTACCTCCAAATAATACTTCACAACACGAACCACATCCAAAGAATGCAGGGCCCTCTCCTTGTCATTGCTGGGATTAGGACACAGAGAGGGCAGAATAATGTCTTGGTTTAGGTGAAAGGCAGAAACAACCTTAGGAAATCGGACTTGAAACGAAAAACCACCTTGTCCTGATGCCCCTCAAAGTACAGGGCTTGAATGGACAAAGCCGCCAACTCAGAGACACGCCTAACCGAAGTGATGGCTACCAAAAAGGCCACCTTCTGCGTAAGTGAAGACAAGGCAATATCATTCAAGGGCTCAAAAAGGAGAATCCTAAAGAGCAGAAAGAACCAAATTCAAATCCCAAACAGGGAGCAAAGGTTTTCTAGGAGGCCGCACGTGCGTGACTCCCTGGAAAAAAGTCTTAACCAAAGGATGTAGGGCAAATGACCTTTGAAAGAACACCGCCAGGGCAGAAACCTGCCCCTTCAGAGTACTAAGCTGGAGCCCCAGGTCCAGACCATGTTGAAGAAACTCCAGGATTCTGGAGATGGAAAATTCCCTACAAGGCAACGCCCTGATCTCACACCAATCAATATAAGACCTCCAAGTCCTATAGTAGATATTAGAGGAAGACCACTTCCTAGCACTAATGAGAGTTCGAATCACAGCATCGGAAAGACCTTCCTCCTTCAAGATGGAGGTTTCAGCAGCCACGCCGTCAAAGCCAGCGTTGGTAAATTGGGATAACGTAGTTGACCCTGGGTGAGCAGATCCGGCAGCAGGGGCAGAACGAACTGATCCTCTGCTAACCTTACCACATCTGCAAACCAAACCTGACTTGGCCACCTTGGAGCCACCAGAATTGCTGACGCACCCTCCAGGGCCAGCTTGCGCACCACTCTGGCCACCAAGGGAAACGGAGGGAACAGATACAGAAACCCCAGATCCCTCCAGTTCAGAGACATGGCATCCACTGCCAGAGCCAGTGGATCCCGTGAGAGAGACACAAATGTCGGAAGTTTGTGATTGTGATGAGAGGCAAAGAGGTCCACCACCGGGGACCCCCACCTGTGACAAATCAAGCGAAACACTTTGGGGCTGAGAGACCATTCCCCCCGGCGAGCTGAGAACCTGCTCAGAGAGTCCGCCTCCGTGTTCTCCGGAGGCGTAAACTGCTGAAATGCACGGGACGTGGGTCTCCGCCCAGGCCAGAATCAAAGACACTTCCTTGAGGGCACTCCTGCTGCGAGTCCCTCCCTGGTGATTGATGTAGGCGACCGCCGTCCGATTGTCCGACCGGACTTGAACCGGCAATCCTTGCAACTGATGAGTCAAGCGAAACAGAACCATCCTGATGGCCCTCAATTCCAGAACATTGATGGACTCGTGAGCCTCCTGAGGCCCCCACAGTCCCTGAAACTGACGATACTTCCAGAACCCCCCCATCCTGATAGACTGGCATCCGTGGTGACCGTCTCCCAACAAGGGGCCAGAAAGGATCTGCCCCTCGACAGATTGATTGGATCCAGCCACCACTGAAGGGAGCACCGAACTCGGGGGGTCATCAGGAAGGACTGATCCAACGACAGTGGCGACCCATCCTCTGCATCCCTGGGGCATCCTGAATTGGGATGCCTTGCTATATGAGCCCCCCAGTTTCCCAGTAAAACTCACTTCTCCTTGGTCCAATCGCGCAAGCGCATGCTCTCGCCCAATCAGAGCCCTTTGCTCTTTCAGCAAAGGGCTCAGATTGCCTTCAATGGGGAGCATGTGCTGCTGCGCTATCCCCCGTGGCGTACATGCTCCTGTCCCAACCTAACTGAATGGCTGAGGCAGGAGCGTATGCAGACCACCGGGGATGCGGCAGCACATGCTCTCCATTGTAAACAAAATTGTTGAAATGCAAGTGGCTCTAATTGGATGAGAGCTGGCATATGCGCCATTGGATCGGGGAAAGGTGAGTTACCAGCATCCTGAGGAGTTTCACAAAGGGGGGCATCCCGAATCGGGGGAAAGCCAGCGGCTGGCCCTGGAATCTTAGATTCCTTACTGGGCGCTGTTGGGTTTTGTTCTGCTTTAATCAGGGCCCCATCATGCAAACCAGAGTCAGAGTGCTCAGTGCTTTATTAAATGGTAAATATATATAAAGTCTAACACACAGAGACAGATAGACAGCGTCAGAGACAGAGAGAGACACACACAGAGACAGATAGACAGTGACACACACACACACACACACACACACACACACACACACACTGATAGACAGTGACGCACACAGAGACAGATACACAGTGACACACACACACACACACACACACACACACACACACACACACACACACATTGATAGACAGTGACGCACACACAGACAGATAGACAGTGACACACACACACACACACACACACACACACACACACACACTGATAGACAGTGACACACAGACAGATAGACAGTGACACACACACACACACACACACACACACACACACACACACACACACTGATAGACAGTGACACACAGAGACAGACAGTGACACACACACACTGATAGACAGTGACACACACACAGACAGATAGGCAGTGACACACACACAGACAGATATGGCTTGATGCAGAGCCTCCCCGTTCAGCTCCCCCGTGCGTTTTCCTGTTGGTTTTGGGCTTTGATCGTGTCAGGAAAGGGTGCTACGTTGATTTTAGTGTGCGCTTATGCGCTCAGGTGTGCGCTCAGCCGCCTTTCCGATTGTCGGCTCGCACGAGGCTGTTTCCCGGGAAAACGGACGCCTCGTTCATTGGTCCGTTTTTTTCAGTGATGCAGAGCCTTGTTTTCCGATTGAAATCAGCCTAATGGAACGGGGCCGCTGAGCCTTCACTTACGGCAAGTCAGAGCAGCCGTATTTGCACTCGGGCAATAATATGCAGTCCTCTATTGGAGCACATCAGCGGCGCTAGCTCCGCGGTCTTGTCCTGCTGAGTATGGCAGAAACCAGGCTGCACCTATTTGAGCTCACCCGCCTTACTGGGTATGTGTATGAAACTTGTATTGTTTGCCCACCCTGTCTGACTTTGTTTTTTCCCTTTACACACTATTTGGTAATTATTTTGTTAGTATATTTTTAGCCTAATTTTTTAACTTTAAATTAAATGGGTTAAGTGATAGAACCCTATTGCGTCATGTTCTTGCCCTCTTATGTAAGTAGTATTCCCCAGACTTTTTTAATGAGTGTACAGGTTGGATGTGCATGTATGCTCATTACAAATGTCCTTTCCTCCAACCTTACCCCGCTCACCTATTTGTCCCTCTTTTCTATTGTTGCAATGCACACCTTTTTTTATTTTTATTTTGTTTGTTTTTATTTTTTGGTTTTTGGGCAGGAGACTCTGGCTATCCTTTGCTCCCCTGACTGCTGACCCCAATCCTGCACCCATCTTCACAGGCAGAGGAGCCCTACAATACTGCCCCCAGGAGGACTCGCTCTGTGGTGGAGCGAGCCTTTGGTCTCTTGAAGATGAGGTTCCGTTGTCTGGATCAGACTGGTGGGGCACTACAATATACGCCTGCAAAGGTCATTAAACTAATCATGGCTTGTTCCGCTTTAAGAGAGGGAGTCTGCCATTTCTGAGTAAAGTCTCAGTAAAAAGGGTTTAACACAGTGGGGCATCCCGATCTGGGATTTCCAGGGGGAAGACCAGTGGCCGCTCTGGGTTTTGTTCTGCTTTATGTGAGGGAACCTGTGTTACTTTAAGAATAATGTAAAGGAGGTGGGTTATTCCATCCTAACCTGATTTGGTCATGATGTTTTAAAGCAGGCCAAAACCCATGTAACCCAGCCCTTTGGAGTGTGAAGAAATCCAGGGCTGGGTTACAGGCATCATGTCTCTGGGGTATTCCAATTTGGGAGGTCCTGCACGTCACTGCGGGGGAACATCAGAGCTATACCAGGAGCTATGCCATCTTTACACAGGAGCAGGACGACATCATCATGGATGTGAGTATGCGAGCGTGAGTTTATATGCGCGCACACATTCCTTATAATAAAAAACAAACAAAGCGCAAGAATAGTCTGAAACAACTTAGTTTGTCACGTTAAATACAAGCCCACCTTAGTTTAACCCATGTACACAGCTACAAACTAGCCTACATGCAGATAGCAGAACTAGGGCAATGTGAGGCAGCAAAAGGTTAATAAAGTGACTTTAGTTAGGCCAGGAAACTTGTTAATGTATTTTGTGGATTAATGGTGGGTCCTTGTATCTTTTTTTTACAGATGATGCTGCGGAATCGTTTTTTTAGAGTTTGGGCTTTTCATTAAATCACGCTGAAGGTCCGGTTTAAAAAGGGCCCCAAAAAAAAACAACGCCCAACCAAACCATAAAAACAATGCTAAACTAAGGTTGTTTTTCATTCACAGATCAAAGAAAAACACAGCCACAAGACCCCGAGGCCTAATTTTTAACATGTTTAATTCAAATTTAAATTGTTTTTTACTTTTGTTTTATCAAAAAAATAATCTACAAACCACAAAAACAAAAAAAACCGTTTGATTAAAAAAAACATAAACAGATTTTGTGAGTTGTCTTTCCTGCAAATGTACAATCACACAACATCATCACACATTTACATGACACAAAAGGTTTAGATATGGGACAAAAAATCAGAAAAACTCACAACCAATTACAGTAAACATTAAAGGCAAGGAAGAAGGAACACCAAAGAGATTAAGGTATGCATTAATGGCAAGAAAGAAGGAACACACAAAAATAAATTTGACAATATATATATGTGTCAAATTGGCAGTTGGTGCCATATGCATATTCCAATGGAGGTTTAGGGATGTGCGCTTGCGTGTAGCCAGATTGGCAACTGAAGAGCCATGGAGATGTAAGTATACTTGGAAAAATCACCAAAATGGAAGGTCAAATACGACGGAAACCAAGCAGGTACGTTCAAAAACCAAGGAAAAAGCAGGGAAAAACGGGCCGCCCGTGTGAACGGGAACGGAAGCCCCGATCAAATTGAAGGCACCCGAGAGAGCAAAAAAAACTTCCAGAGTAAAGACAAATTGACGGATCAGTTAGGGAGCCATTCCGACGGAGGCTCTGCATCACATTTGTGCCACGATTCAAACGGGAGCCCCGGACAATCGGAAGGTTTTAAGCTCAGACCGGGGGAGGCTCTGCATCAGGCCCATAGACAGTGACACACACACAGACAGATAGACAGTGACACACACACACACACACACAGACAGATAGACAGTGGCACACACACACACACACACACACACACACACACACACACACTGATAGACAGTGACACACAGAGACAGACAGTGACACACACACACACACACACACACACACACACACTGATAGACAGTGACACACACTGATAGACAGTGACACACACAGAGACAGATAGACAGTGACACACACACAGACAGATAGACAGTGACACACACACAGACAGATAGACAGTGACACACACACACACACACACACACACACACACACACACACACACTGATAGACAGTGACACACAGAGACAGACAGTGACACACACACACACACACACACACACACACACACACTGATAGACAGTGACACACACAGAGACAGATAGACAGTGACACACACACACACACTGATAGACAGTGACACACACTGATAGATAGTGACACACACAGAGACAGATAGACAGTGACACACACACAGAGACACACACACACACACACACACACACACACACACACACACTGATAGACAGTGACACACACTGATAGACAGTGACACACACAGAGACAGATAGACAGTGACACACACACAGACAGATAGACAGTGACACACACACAGACAGATAGACAGTGACACACACACAGACAGATAGACAGTGACACACACACACACACACACACACACACACACACACACACACACACTGATAGACAGTGACACACAGAGACAGACAGTGACACACACACACACACACACACACACACACACACACACACACTGATAGACAGTGACACACACTGATAGATAGTGACACACACAGAGACAGATAGACAGTGACACACACACAGACACACACACACAGACACACACACACACACACACACACACTGATAGACAGTGACACACACTGATAGACAGTGACACACAAAAACACACACACACACACACACACACACACACACACACACACACACACACACTGATAGACAGTGACACACACTGATAGATAGTGACACACACAGAGACAGATAGACAGTGACACACACACAGACACACACACACACACACACACACACACACACACACACACACACTGATAGACAGTGACACACACTGATAGACAGTGACACACAGAGACAGACAGTGACACACACACACACACACACACACACACACACACACACACTGATAGACAGTGACACACACTGATAGACAGTGACACACACAGAGACAGATAGACAGTGACACACACACAGACAGATAGACAGTGACACACACACAGACAGATAGACAGTGACACACACACAGACAGATAGACAGTGACACACACACACACACACACACACACACACACACACACACACTGATAGACAGTGACACACAGAGACAGACAGTGACACACACACACACACACACACACACACACACACACTGATAGACAGTGACACACACAGAGACAGATAGACAGTGACACACACACACACTGATAGACAGTGACACACACTGATAGATAGTGACACACACAGAGACAGATAGACAGTGACACACACACAGAGACACACACACACACACACACACACACACACACACACTGATAGACAGTGACACACACTGATAGACAGTGACACACACAGAGACAGATAGACAGTGACACACACACAGACAGATAGACAGTGACTAGAGATGAGCGAACTTTTGAAAAATTCGATTCGACTGATTCGCCGAATTTTCTGACAAAAATCGTTTCGACCCGAATAAATTCGCGACGAATCGCTATTAAAAACGGCTATTTCTGAGCCTCCTAGAGCCTCAATAGGGTTGTAAACCATTCTGCCTTGCTGTAACACGCACAGGATGCGTGCTGGGTAAGTTAAATAATACTTTGAATAAATATCACATGCAGATCAGAGGCATCGCTAATAGAATCGCAGAGCGGCACAATTGAATTCAAGAGAGTTGAAGTGGCATCACTATGAGGGGCAGGAGCCCAAACATTGCTTTAAAGAGACACTGGAGTTGGCTTCAGGAGCCCAAAAATTGGATGAATCACACCCTGGAGTTGGCAGCAGCAGGAGCCCAAATATTACTTTAAAGAGACCCTGGGGTTGGCTTCAGGAGCCCAAAAATTGGATGATTCACACCCTGGAGTTGGCAGAAGTTGGCAGCAGCAGCAGCAGGAGCCCAAATATTACTTTAAAGAGACCCTGGGGTTGGCTTCAGGAGCCCAAAAATTGGATGAATCACACCCTGGAGTTGGCAGAAGTTGGCAGCGGCAGCAGCAGGAGCCCAAATATACACTGGAGTTGGCTTCAGGAGCCCAAAAATTGGATGAATCACACCCTGGAGTTGGCAGAAGTTGGCAGCAGCAGCAGCAGCAGGAGCCCAAACATTACTTTAAAGAGACCCTGGGGTTGGCTTCAGGAGCCCAACAATTGGATGAATCACACCCTGGAGTTGGCAGGAGTTGACAGCAGCAGCAGCAGGAGCACAAATATTACTTTAAAGAGACCCTGGGGTTGGCTTCAGGAGCCCAAAAATTGGATGAATCACACCCTGGAGTTGGCAGAAGTTGGCCGCAGCAGCAGCAGGAGCCCAAACATTACTTCAAAGAGACCCTGGGGTTGGCTTCAGGAGCCCAACAATTGGATGAATCACACCCTGGAGTTGGCAGGAGTTGACAGCAGCAGCAGCAGGAGCCCAAACATTACTTTAAAGAGACCCTGGGGTTGGCTTCAGGAGCCCAAAAATTGGATGAATCACACCCTGGAGTTGGCAGGAGTTGACAGCAGCAGCAGCAGGAGCCCAAATATTACTTTAAAGAGACCCTGGGGTTGGCTTCAGGAGCCCAACAATTGGATGAATCACACCCTGGAGTTGGCAGAAGTTGGCAGCAGCAGCAGCAGGAGCCCAAACATTACTTTAAAGAGACCCTGGGGTTGGCTTCAGGAGCCCAAAAATTGGATGACTCACACCCTGGAGTTGGCAGAAGTTGGCAGCAGCAGCAGCAGGAGCCCAAACATTACTTCAAAGAGACCCTGGGGTTGGCTTCAGGAGCCCAACAATTGGATGAATCACACCCTGGAGTTGGCAGGAGTTGACAGCAGCAGCAGCAGGAGCCCAAATATTACTTTAAAGAGACCCTGGGGTTGGCTTCAGGAGCCCAAAAATTGGATGAATCACACCCTGGAGTTGGCAGAAGTTGGCAGCAGCAGCAGCAGCAGGAGCCCAAACATTACTTCAAAGAGACCCTGGGGTTGGCTTCAGGAGCCCAACAATTGGATGAATCACACCCTGGAGTTGGCAGGAGTTGACAGCAGCAGCAGCAGGAGCCCAAATATTACTTTAAAGAGACCCTGGGGTTGGCTTCAGGAGCCCAACAATTGGATGAATCACACCCTGGAGTTGGCAGCAGCAGCAGGAGCCCAAACACTACTTTAAAGAGACCCTGGGGTTGGCTTCAGGAGCCCAAAAATTGGATGAATCACACCCTGGAGTTGGCAGGAGTTGACAGCAGCAGCAGCAGGAGCCCAAACATTACTTCAAAGAGACCCTGGGGTTGGCTTCAGGAGCCCAACAATTGGATGAATCACACCCTGGAGTTGGCAGGAGTTGACAGCAGCAGCAGCAGGAGCCCAAATATTACTTTCAAGAGACCCTGGGGTTGGCTTTAGGAGCCCAAAAATTGGATGAATCACACCCTGGAGTTGGCAGAAGTTGGCAGCAGCAGCAGCAGGAGCCCAAATATACACTGGAGTTGGCTTCAGGAGCCCAAAAATTGGATGAATCACACCCTGGAGTTGGCAGAAGTTGGCAGCAGCAGCAGCAGCAGGAGCCCAAACATTACTTTAAAGAGACCCTGGGGTTGGCTTCAGGAGCCCAACAATTGGATGAATCACACCCTGGAGTTGGCAGGAGTTGACAGCAGCAGCAGCAGGAGCCCAAATATTACTTTAAAGAGACCCTGGGGTTGGCTTCAGGAGCCCAAAAATTGGATGAATCACACCCTGGAGTTGGCAGGAGTTGACAGCAGCAGCAGCAGGAGCCCAAACATTACTTCAAAGAGACCCTGGGGTTGGCTTCAGGAGCCCAACAATTGGATGAATCACACCCTGGAGTTGGCAGGAGTTGACAGCAGCAGCAGCAGGAGCCCAAATATTACTTTAAAGAGACCCTGGGGTTGGCTTCAGGAGCCCAACAATTGGATGATTCACACCCTGGAGTTGGCAGCAGCAGCAGGAGCCCAAACACTACTTTAAAGAGACCCAGGGGTTGGCTTCAGGAGCCCAAAAATTGGATGAATCACACCCTGGAGTTGGCAGCAGCAGCAGCAGGAGCCCAAATATTACTTTAAAGAGACACTGGGGTTGGCTTCAGGAGCCCAACAATTGGATGAATCACACCCTGGAGTTGGCAGGACTTGGCAGCAGCAGCAGCAGGAGCCCAAACATTACTTCAAAGAGACCCTGGGGTTGGCTTCAGGAGCCCAAAAATTGGATGAATCACACCCTGGAGTTGGCAGGAGTTGACAGCAGCAGCAGCAGGAGCCCAAACATTACTTCAAAGAGACCCTGGGGTTGGCTTCAGGAGCCCAACAATTGGATGAATCACACCCTGGAGTTGGCAGGAGTTGACAGCAGCAGCAGCAGGAGCCCAAATATTACTTTAAAGAGACCCTGGGGTTGGCTTCAGGAGCCCAAAAATTGGATGAATCACACCCTGGAGTTGGCAGAAGTTGGCAGCAGCAGCAGCAGCAGGAGCCCAAACATTACTTTAAAGAGACCCTGGGGTTGGCTTCAGGAGCCCGAAAATTGGATGAATCACACCCTGGAGTTGGCAGGAGTTGACAGCAGCAGCAGCAGGAGCCCAAATATTACTTTAAAGAGACCCTGGGGTTGGCTTCAGGAGCCCAAAAATTGGATGAATCACACCCTGGAGTTGGCAGAAGTTGGCAGCAGCAGCAGCAGGAGCCCAAACATTACTTTCAAGAGACCCTGGGGTTGGCTTCAGGAGCCCAAAAATTGGATGAATCACACCCTGGAGTTGGCAGAAGTTGGCAGCAGCAGCAGCAGGAGCCCAAAAAATGGCCTAAAGACATAAATATGTTTTGCACCATTTGGAAAATGTAAAACGTGGCACCATGCTGAATCTAGTCGCATGCATCAGGCATTGGTGGGTGGAAATCCTGGCTGATCCATCCCTGATTCATTTTGACAAAGGTGAGTCTCTCCACATTTTTAGTTGACAGACGAGTTCTCCTCGCCGTAACTATGGCCCCCGCCGCACTAAACACCTGCTCAGATGGCAAGCTACTTGCCGGGCAGGACAGCTTTTCCAGGGCAAACTCTGCTAGTTGCGGCCACAAATCAAGTTTGGCTGCCCAGAAGTCCAGCGGATCCTCAAGGTGTGTTGGCATGGTCATGTCAAAGTATGACATGACCTGCTGGTTGAGGTCCTGCTCCAGGTCTTCCTGCTGCTCATGAGTAGCCTCACTATGCGGGTGTAGAAAGCTACTCATTAGCGACTGAAGACTGAGGCTGCTGCTGCTGATGGAGCTGCTGCTGCTGCTCCTGCCAACCCCCCCAGCGGCCATGGCAGTGGAAGGTGAGCGCAGAGGTCCCCTCGAGTCAGACCTGCGAGAGTGTGGACCATGGTGCAGATAGGCATCGGCCAACTGCCTACGTAGAATGTCTTTGTAGTAGTTGAGTTTGTCCTCCCTCTCGGTGGGTTTAAAAAATGCCCCCATTTTGTGCCGGAAGTGAGGGTCCAATAAGGTGGACAGCCAGAAGTCATCCCGCCGACAGATGGAAACAATTCTGGGGTCACTACGCAAGCACGTGAGCATGCTTCGTGCCATTTGCGCAAGTGACTCGGATGGACTACCTGTCTCCATCTCCACTGCATACTGCCACGGTGTACCCGGGTCCTCTGTCTCGCCTTCCTCAAAAACCTCTAGCTCCTCTGGCTGCTCCTGCTCCTCCTCTCCTGTCCGCTGACTAGATAAACCAGCCATTTCGCCAAGCCTAAACTGTGTTTCGCTGGGCAACTCCTCCTCCTCCTCCTCTTCCTCCTCCTCCTCCAGTTCAGCTCCAACGGGGTTCATGTGGCCGTAAGATGTAAACGCCATGTCTCCAGTGCCCTGACCAGCCATGGTTTCCAACATGTGCTGTAGTACATGAAGCAGTGGAATCACGTCGTTCATCCCGTAATCCTGCCGACTGACAAATAAAGTGGCTTCCTCAAAGGGCCTGAGCAAACGGCAGGTGTCACGTATGAGCTGCCACTGGTTGACATTGAAGTTACACAGGGGAGTCCCCCTATCTGCTTGGATCATCAGGAAATCCGTGATGGCTTTTCTCTGTTCATATAATCGGTCCAACATGTGAAGGGTGGAATTCCAACGGGTGGAAACATCGCAAATCAGACTATGTTGGGGGATACCATTCTGACGCTGTAGCTCAAGAAGGGTGTGTTTGGCGGTGTAGGAGTGGCTGAAGTGCATGCAAAGTTTCCTTGAAGTTGTTAGGATGTCTTGCAGATGGGGGGAACACTTCAGAAACCGCTTGACAACCAGATTGAAGACGTGAGCCATGCAGGGGGCATGGGTCAGGCTTCCTTGGCGCAGCGCAGACAAAATGTTCTTCCCATTGTCGGTAACCATGATTCCCATTTTAAGTTTTCTCGGAGTAAGCCATGTTTGGATTTCCTGATGAATACATTTAAGCAGTTCCTCCCCTGTGTGACTCCGTTCGCCAAGACAAACCATGTGAAGCACTGCGTGACACCTCCGTGCCCTGCACACATGGTAGACTGGAGGGGCACTGAGACTTGAGCCTACAGTGGAGGGTGAGGAGATGGCGGAGGATGAGGAGGCCGAGTCGCACGGTGTCACAGGCCCAATGGGCAGAGAGCGCGGAGGCCGAAGCGGCGTGACCTGTCCAAGTTGCTGCTGCTGCTGCAAAGGGACCACATTCACCCAGTGGGCCGTAAATGACATGTACTGCCCCTGACCGTAGTTACAGCTCCAGATGTCGGCGCTGCCATGTATTTTGCTACACACCGACAGGCTCAAGGACTGGCCCACCTTCTGTTCAACAAAAGTGTGCAGCGCTGGTACTGCCTTCTTGGCAAAGAAATGACGGCTTGGGACTCTCCACCTCGGCTCAGCACAAGCCATCAGTTCTCTGAAAGGTGCAGATTCCACCACCTGAAAAGGGAGCGACTGCAGCACCAGCAACTTGGACAGGAGCACATTCAGCTTCTGCGCCGTAGGATGAGTGGGCGCATACTGCTGTCTCTTGGACATGGCTTCGCTGATGGATTGCTGGCGGGATGCATGACTTGGAGGAGCAGGAGCGACAGAGGATGGGTATGACGCACAGCTGCCTTCGGCTGAGGTGCTGGAGCCTTGGCTGGCAGAAATTGGGAGCTCACTTGGTGAGGAAGCAGACTGGACCACCCCTTGGGAGCCTCGGTTCTCCCAGGTCGTTTTATGGTGACGCATCATATGTTGACGCAGGGCCGTGGTGCCAACATTTGGACCCTGGCCACGCTTCACCTTTTGCCTACATATCTTGCATGTGGCCATGTTACCCTCCTGCGGATGCCTCAGGAAAAACTGCCACACTGCCGAGTAGCTACTTTTCCCACCCCCTGGCCTCACTGATTCACTGCTGCTGTTGCCAACTCCAGGAACCCCTGCTCCACTACCTCCCGATAAGGTAGACTGCCGCACAGCAGGTGCTCTACCCCGGCCCCGGCCGGCTCCAGCCTTTGGAATTGTGCCCCCATGCTGACTGCTACCACCTTGCTGCCTCAGCTGCTGACTCCGGGGCAACCTGCGCCCCTCTTCTCCTGATGATGACGATGAAGCCCCTTCATCACCCGGCTCCCAAGTGCGATCGGCTTCATCGTCATCATCATCATCACCGAGTTGTGGCTGTACGTCACTGATGTTCGTGGATTCGTCAACAGTGTCTGGCGCAGGAGCTGGAACGCTCGCAGCACCCACGACACTGTCCACATCACTATTTGTCTGCCTAGCTAAAGAAGCCACCTCCATTTCTTGGCTGGGCAGTAGCTGCTGACTGTCCTCCTGTATCTGATCGTCCTCCTCACTAAAGAGTGGAGCTGAACCCAAAGCATAGGATACGTCGCTGGGGGAGGGAACGGCGTAGGACAGAGGCAATGGGAGGACAGGGACTGCTCTCGGGGCATGCCAACTCAGGGTTGTGTCAGAGGAACCTACCGACCCTAGACTGGGGGTCTCAGACGTAAGTTGTGATGATGTTGTTGATGAGCGCGTCAACCAATCTACCACGGCAGATGCGTTACTGGTGGAGACCCGACCGCTAGCAGATACTGGCAGATTAGGTCTCTCAGCGTGACTCCTGCTGCTACTGGCCCCCAGTCTGATGCGAGCTCTGCCTGCGGAATCTTGGCCTCTGCCACTCCTCTTTTCACTTCCAGGCACTTGTCTGCCCGACATAGTCTAACTGGCGTGTTAGTAGGTGATATTTAAAGAACCCCCGGGCAGCGGTGGGTCTATATGAAACAGAATATAATGCACACCAAAAGTGAGCAGTAACACTCAGCCTCCAACAGGCCTGCTTAGTGTAAATAAGAGAGCTGCTTAGTGTAAATAAAGAGGGGTATGCTATGTTACAGAATGGGATGCCCCAACAGAAGTGCACCTGGCAGGCAGCAGTAAGTCTATGCCCAGCAAAAGTGTCTTTATCAGGCTAATTTCAATTACAATAAGAGCAAATGGTTATATGGTCTTAAACAGAGGCTGCTGTAGTCACAGAATGGGATGCCACAACAGAAGTGCACCTGGCAGGGTCCAGAAGTACTATGCCCAGCAAAAGTGTCTTTATCAGGCTAATTTCAATTATAATAAGATCAAATGGTTATATGGTCTTAAACAGAGGCTGCTGTAGTCACAGAATGGGATGCCACAACAGAAGTGCACCTGGCAGGGTCCAGAAGTACTATGCCCAGCAAAAGTGTCTTTATCAGGCTAATTTCAATTATAATAAGAGCAAATGGTTATATGGTCTTAAACAGAGGCTGCTGTAGTCACAGAATGGGATGCCACAACAGAAGTGCACCTGGCAGGGTCCAGAAGTACTATGCCCAGCAAAAGTGTCTTTATCAGGCTAATTTCAATTATAATAAGAGCAAATGGTTATATGGTCTTAAACAGAGGCTGCTGTAGTCACAGAATGGGATGCCACAACAGAAGTGCACCTGGCAGGGTCCAGAAGTACTATGCCCAGCAAAAGTGTCTTTATCAGGCTAATTTCAATTATAATAAGAGCAAATGGTTATATGGTCTTAAACAGAGGCTGCTGTAGTCACAGAATGGGATGCCACAACAGAAGTGCACCTGGCAGGGTCCAGAAGTACTATGCCCAGCAAAAGTGTCTTTATCAGGCTAATTTCAATTATAATAAGAGCAAATGGTTATATGGTCTTAAACAGAGGCTGCTGTAGTCACAGAATGGGATGCCACAACAGAAGTGCACCTGGCAGGGTCCAGAAGTACTATGCCCAGCAAAAGTGTCTTTATCAGGCTAATTTCAATTATAATAAGATCAAATGGTTATATGGTCTTAAACAGAGGCTGCTGTAGTCACAGAATGGGATGCCACAACAGAAGTGCACCTGGCAGGGTCCAGAAGTACTATGCCCAGCAAAAGTGTCTTTATCAGGCTAATTTCAATTATAATAAGAGCAAATGGTTATATGGTCTTAAACAGAGGCTGCTGTAGTCACAGAATGGGATGCCACAACAGAAGTGCACCTGGCAGGGTCCAGAAGTACTATGCCCAGCAAAAGTGTCTTTATCAGGCTAATTTCAATTATAATAAGAGCAAATGGTTATATGGTCTTAAACAGAGGCTGCTGTAGTCACAGAATGGGATGCCACAACAGAAGTGCACCTGGCAGGGTCCAGAAGTACTATGCCCAGCAAGTGTCTTTATCAGGCTAATTTCAATTATAATAAGAGCAAATGGTTATATGGTCTTAAACAGAGGCTGCTGTAGTCACAGAATGGGATGCCACAACAGAAGTGCACCTGGCAGGGTCCAGAAGCACTATGCCCAGCAAAAGTGTCTTTATCAGGCTAATTTCAATTATAATAAGAGCAAATGGTTATATGGTCTTAAACAGAGGCTGCTGTAGTCACAGAATGGGATGCCACAACAGAAGTGCACCTGGCAGGGTCCAGAAGTACTATGCCCAGCAAAAGTGTCTTTATCAGGCTAATTTCAATTATAATAAGAGCAAATGGTTATATGGTCTTAAACAGAGGCTGCTGTAGTCACAGAATGGGATGCCACAACAGAAGTGCACCTGGCAGGGTCCAGAAGTACTATGCCCAGCAAAAGTGTCTTTATCAGGCTAATTTCAATTATAATAAGAGCAAATGGTTATATGGTCTTAAACAGAGGCTGCTGTAGTCACAGAATGGGATGCCACAACAGAAGTGCACCTGGCAGGGTCCAGAAGTACTATGCCCAGCAAAAGTGTCTTTATCAGGCTAATTTCAATTATAATAAGAGCAAATGGTTATATGGTCGTAAACAGAGGCTGCTGTAGTCACAGAATGGGATGCCACAACAGAAGTGCACCTGGCAGGGTCCAGAAGTACTATGCCCAGCAAGTGTCTTTATCAGGCTAATTTCAATTATAATAAGATCAAATGGTTATATGGTCTTAAACAGAGGCTGCTGTAGTCACAGAATGGGATGCCACAACAGAAGTGCACCTGGCAGGGTCCAGAAGTACTATGCCCAGCAAAAGTGTCTTTATCAGGCTAATTTCAATTATAATAAGAGCAAATGGTTATATGGTCTTAAACAGAGGCTGCTGTAGTCACAGAATGGGATGCCGCAACAGAAGTGCACCTGGCAGGGTCCAGAAGTACTATGCCCAGCAAAAGTGTCTTTATCAGGCTAATTTCAATTATAATAAGATCAAATGGTTATATGGTCTTAAACAGAGGCTGCTGTAGTCACAGAATGGGATGCCACAACAGAAGTGCACCTGGCAGGGTCCAGAAGTACTATGCCCAGCAAAAGTGTCTTTATCAGGCTAATTTCAATTATAATAAGAGCAAATGGTTATATGGTCTTAAACAGAGGCTGCTGTAGTCACAGAATGGGATGCCACAACAGAAGTGCACCTGGCAGGGTCCAGAAGTACTATGCCCAGCAAAAGTGTCTTTATCAGGCTAATTTCAATTATAATAAGAGCAAATGGTTATATGGTCTTAAACAGAGGCTGCTGTAGTCACAGAATGGGATGCCACAACAGAAGTGCACCTGGCAGGGTCCAGAAGTACTATGCCCAGCAAGTGTCTTTATCAGGCTAATTTCAATTATAATAAGATTAAATGGTTATATGGTCTTAAACAGAGGCTGCTGTAGTCACAGAATGGGATGCCACAACAGAAGTGCACCTGGCAGGGTCCAGAAGTACTATGCCCAGCAAAAGTGTCTTTATCAGGCTAATTTCAATTATAATAAGAGCAAATGGTTATATGGTCTTAAACAGAGGCTGCTGTAGTCACAGAATGGGATGCCACAACAGAAGTGCACCTGGCAGGGTCCAGAAGTACTATGCCCAGCAAAAGTGTCTTTATCAGGCTAATTTCAATTATAATAAGAGCAAATGGTTATATGGTCTTAAACAGAGGCTGCTGTAGTCACAGAATGGGATGCCACAACAGAAGTGCACCTGGCAGGGTCCAGAAGTACTATGCCCAGCAAGTGTCTTTATCAGGCTAATTTCAATTATAATAAGATCAAATGGTTATATGGTCTTAAACAGAGGCTGCTGTAGTCACAGAATGGGATGCCACAACAGAAGTGCACCTGGCAGGGTCCAGAAGTACTATGCCCAGCAAAAGTGTCTTTATCAGGCTAATTTCAATTATAATAAGAGCAAATGGTTATATGGTCTTAAACAGAGGCTGCTGTAGTCACAGAATGGGATGCCACAACAGAAGTGCACCTGGCAGGGTCCAGAAGTACTATGCCCAGCAAAAGTGTCTTTATCAGGCTAATTTCAATTATAATAAGAGCAAATGGTTATATGGTCTTAAACAGAGGCTGCTGTAGTCACAGAATGGGATGCCACAACAGAAGTGCACCTGGCAGGGTCCAGAAGTACTATGCCCAGCAAGTGTCTTTATCAGGCTAATTTCAATTATAATAAGAGCAAATGGTTATATGGTCTTAAACAGAGGCTGCTGTAGTCACAGAATGGGATGCCACAACAGAAGTGCACCTGGCAGGGTCCAGAAGCACTATGCCCAGCAAAAGTGTCTTTATCAGGCTAATTTCAATTATAATAAGAGCAAATGGTTATATGGTCTTAAACAGAGGCTGCTGTAGTCACAGAATGGGATGCCACAACAGAAGTGCACCTGGCAGGGTCCAGAAGTACTATGCCCAGCAAAAGTGTCTTTATCAGGCTAATTTCAATTATAATAAGAGCAAATGGTTATATGGTCTTAAACAGAGGCTGCTGTAGTCACAGAATGGGATGCCACAACAGAAGTGCACCTGGCAGGGTCCAGAAGTACTATGCCCAGCAAAAGTGTCTTTATCAGGCTAATTTCAATTATAATAAGAGCAAATGGTTATATGGTCTTAAACAGAGGCTGCTGTAGTCACAGAATGGGATGCCACAACAGAAGTGCACCTGGCAGGGTCCAGAAGTACTATGCCCAGCAAAAGTGTCTTTATCAGGCTAATTTCAATTATAATAAGAGCAAATGGTTATATGGTCGTAAACAGAGGCTGCTGTAGTCACAGAATGGGATGCCACAACAGAAGTGCACCTGGCAGGGTCCAGAAGTACTATGCCCAGCAAGTGTCTTTATCAGGCTAATTTCAATTATAATAAGATCAAATGGTTATATGGTCTTAAACAGAGGCTGCTGTAGTCACAGAATGGGATGCCACAACAGAAGTGCACCTGGCAGGGTCCAGAAGTACTATGCCCAGCAAAAGTGTCTTTATCAGGCTAATTTCAATTATAATAAGAGCAAATGGTTATATGGTCTTAAACAGAGGCTGCTGTAGTCACAGAATGGGATGCCGCAACAGAAGTGCACCTGGCAGGGTCCAGAAGTACTATGCCCAGCAAAAGTGTCTTTATCAGGCTAATTTCAATTATAATAAGATCAAATGGTTATATGGTCTTAAACAGAGGCTGCTGTAGTCACAGAATGGGATGCCACAACAGAAGTGCACCTGGCAGGGTCCAGAAGTACTATGCCCAGCAAAAGTGTCTTTATCAGGCTAATTTCAATTATAATAAGAGCAAATGGTTATATGGTCTTAAACAGAGGCTGCTGTAGTCACAGAATGGGATGCCACAACAGAAGTGCACCTGGCAGGGTCCAGAAGTACTATGCCCAGCAAAAGTGTCTTTATCAGGCTAATTTCAATTATAATAAGAGCAAATGGTTATATGGTCTTAAACAGAGGCTGCTGTAGTCACAGAATGGGATGCCACAACAGAAGTGCACCTGGCAGGGTCCAGAAGTACTATGCCCAGCAAGTGTCTTTATCAGGCTAATTTCAATTATAATAAGATTAAATGGTTATATGGTCTTAAACAGAGGCTGCTGTAGTCACAGAATGGGATGCCACAACAGAAGTGCACCTGGCAGGGTCCAGAAGTACTATGCCCAGCAAAAGTGTCTTTATCAGGCTAATTTCAATTATAATAAGAGCAAATGGTTATATGGTCTTAAACAGAGGCTGCTGTAGTCACAGAATGGGATGCCACAACAGAAGTGCACCTGGCAGGGTCCAGAAGTACTATGCCCAGCAAAAGTGTCTTTATCAGGCTAATTTCAATTATAATAATAGCAAATGGTTATATGGTCTTAAACAGAGGCTGCTGTAGTCACAGAATGGGATGCCACAACAGAAGTGCACCTGGCAGGGTCCAGAAGTACTATGCCCAGCAAAAGTGTCTTTATCAGGCTAATTTCAATTATAATAAGAGCAAATGGTTATATGGTCTTAAACAGAGGCTGCTGTAGTCACAGAATGGGATGCCACAACAGAAGTGCACCTGGCAGGGTCCAGAAGTACTATGCCCAGCAAAAGTGTCTTTATCAGGCTAATTTCAATTATAATAAGATCAAATGGTTATATGGTCTTAAACAGAGGCTGCTGTAGTCACAGAATGGGATGCCACAACAGAAGTGCACCTGGCAGGGTCCAGAAGTACTATGCCCAGCAAAAGTGTCTTTATCAGGCTAATTTCAATTACAATAAGAGCAAATGGTTATATGGTCTTAAACAGAGGCTGCTGTAGTCACAGAATGGGATGCCACAACAGAAGTGCACCTGGCAGGGTCCAGAAGAACTATGCCCAGCAAAAGTGTCTTTATCAGGCTAATTTCAATTATAATAAGAGCAAATGGTTATATGGTCTTAAACAGAGGCTGCTGTAGTCACAGAATGGGATGCCACAACAGAAGTGCACCTGGCAGGGTCCAGAAGTACTATGCCCAGCAAAAGTGTCTTTATCAGGCTATTTTCAATTACAATAAGAGCAAATGGTTATATGGTCTTAAACAGAGGCTGCTGTAGTCACAGAATGGGATGCCACAACAGAAGTGCACCTGGCAGGGTCCAGAAGTACTATGCCCAGCAAAAGTGTCTTTATCAGGCTAATTTCAATTACAATAAGAGCAAATGGTTATATGGTCTTAAACAGAGGCTGCTGTAGTCACAGAATGGGATGCCACAACAGAAGTGCACCTGGCAGGGTCCAGAAGTACTATGCCCAGCAAAAGTGTCTTTATCAGGCTAATTTCAATTATAATAAGAGCAAATGGTTATATGGTCTTAAACAGAGGCTGCTGTAGTCACAGAATGGGATGCCACAACAGAAGTGCACCTGGCAGGGTCCAGAAGTACTATGCCCAGCAAGTGTCTTTATCAGGCTAATTTCAATTATAATAAGATCAAATGGTTATATGGTCTTAAACAGAGGCTGCTGTAGTCACAGAATGGGATGCCACAACAGAAGTGCACCTGGCAGGGTCCAGAAGTACTATGCCCAGCAAAAGTGTCTTTATCAGGCTAATTTCAATTATAATAAGAGCAAATGGTTATATGGTCTTAAACAGAGGCTGCTGTAGTCACAGAATGGGATGCCACAACAGAAGTGCACCTGGCAGGGTCCAGAAGTACTATGCCCAGCAAAAGTGTCTTTATCAGGCTAATTTCAATTATAATAAGATCAAATGGTTATATGGTCTTAAACAGAGGCTGCTGTAGTCACAGAATGGGATGCCACAACAGAAGTGCACCTGGCAGGGTCCAGAAGTACTATGCCCAGCAAAAGTGTCTTTATCAGGCTAATTTCAATTATAATAAGAGCAAATGGTTATATGGTCTTAAACAGAGGCTGCTGTAGTCACAGAATGGGATGCCACAACAGAAGTGCACCTGGCAGGGTCCAGAAGTACTATGCCCAGCAAAAGTGTCTTTATCAGGCTAATTTCAATTATAATAAGAGCAAATGGTTATATGGTCTTAAACAGAGGCTGCTGTAGTCAGAGAATGGGATGCCTCACAGCAGACTTAAGATCAGTTCAGTATATATGCACAGTTAGTTAGTATAAGCAGCCTAAAAACGCTAACAAAGCCTGTCAGGCTGGATGAAAAAAAAAAAAAAATCCCTGTGACAGCCTCCGATTTTTCTACCTTTCCCTGTTTTTTCGCTGACTTTCTGTCTGTCTCCTGTCTGTCTCCTGCCTGTCTC